>JAPQVY010000023.1:18099359-19304359 GCA_028535165.1 Quercus tomentella
GTTTGAATAGAAATATTTCGGGAATGATGTTTTTTAATTTTTAATTTTTTTTGCTGTTAGTTTTGGAATTTTCTAGCCCGGGTCGGGTAGGAACGGAATTCGGGATGAAATATTTTTTCCCTCGTTCTCGGCTCATCTCAACCCAGTTTGGATAGAAATAATGTCAGAATGATATTTTTTAAATTTTTGAATTTTTTTGCTTTTTTTTTGGTAATTTTCTAGCCCGTGTCCGGAATGAACGAAATTCGGAACGAAATTTCTTTTTACCCTTTCTCGGCCAATCTCAACCCGGTTTGGACAGAAAAAATGCCGGAATAATGTTTTTTTAATTTTTTTGCTATTTTTTTTGAATTTTCTTGGGAGGGTCAGGTAGGCACCGAATTCGGAATGAAATTTTTTTTTCTCCTTTTCGGCCTATTGAACCCAATTTGGATAGAAATACTGTCGGAATGATGTTTTTTAATTGTTTGAATTTTTTTGGAACTTTCTTGTCCTGTACGGGTCGGAACAGAATTCAGGACTAAAATTTTTTTTCTGTCTTTCTCGGCCAATCTCAACTCGGTTTGGATAGAAATATTGACAGAATGATTTTTTTAATTTTTCGAATTTTTTAGCTATTGTTTTGTTGGAATTTTCTTTCCTAGGTTGGGTAGGAACGGAATTCGGGACTACAATTTTTTTATTTCTTTCTAGGCATATCTCGATCTGGTTTGGATTGAAATAATGCCGGATTGAAGTTTTTTAATTTTTTGAATTTTTTTGCTGATTTTCTATCCCGGGTCGGGTAGGATCGAAATTCGGGACGAAAAACTTTTTCACTCATTCTCGGCCCATCTCAACCCGGTTTGAATAGGAATATTACCAGAATGATGTTTTTTAATTTTCTGAATTTTTTTGCTATTTTTTTGGTAATTTTCTAGTCCGGATTGAAAATGAACGAAATTTGGGTCGAAATTTTTTTTTTTTTCTCTTTCTCGGCATACCTCAATCTGGTTTGGATTGAAAATAATGCCGGAACGATGTTGTTTTTATTTTTTGAATTTTATTACAATTTTTTTTGTAATTTTCTAGCGCGGGACGGGCAGGAACAGAATTCGTAACGAAAATTTTTTTTCTCTTCGTCGGCCTATCTCAACCCGATTTAGATTAAACTTTGCTGGAATGTTGTTTTCTAATTTTTTTGGAATTTTTTGCCCGGGTCGGGTAGGCACGGAATTCGGAACGAAAATTATTTTTTTTCTTTCTCGGCCTATCTCGGCCCGGTTTGAATAGAAATATTTCGGGAATGATGTTTTTAAATTTTTAATTTTTTTTGCTGTTAGTTTTGGAATTTTCTAGCCCGGGTCGGGTAGGAACGGAATTCGGGATGAAATATTTTTTCCCTCGTTCTCGGCTCATCTCAACCCAGTTTGGATAGAAATAATGTCAGAATGATATTTTTTAAATTTTTGAATTTTTTTGCTTTTTTTTTGGTAATTTTTAGCCCGTGTCCGGAATGAACGAAATTCGGAACGAAATTTTTTTTTACCCTTTCTCGGCCAATCTCAACCCGGTTTGGACAGAAAAAATGCCGGAATAATGTTTTTTAATTTTTTTGCTATTTTTTTTTAATTTTCTTGGGAGGGTCAGGTAGGCACCGAATTCGGAATGAAATTTTTTTTTCTCCTTTTCGGCCTATTGAACCCAATTTGGATAGAAATACTGTCGGAATGATGTTTTTTAATTGTTTGAATTTTTTTGCTATTTTTTTGGAACTTTCTTGTCCTATACGGGTCGGAACAGAATTCAGGACTAAAATTTTTTTTCTGTCTTTCTCGGCCAATCTCAACTCGGTTTGGATAGAAATATTGACGGAAAGATTTTTTTAATTTTTTGAATTTTTTTGCTATTTTATTTTGGACTATTCTTGCCTGGTTCGGGTAGGAACGGAATTCGGGATGAAATATTTTTTCCCTCGTTCTCAGCTCATCTCAACCCAGTTTGGATAGAAATAATGTCAGAATGATATTTTTTAAATTTTTGAATTTTTTTGCTTTTTTTTTGGTAATTTTCTAGCCCGTGTCCGGAATGAACGAAATTCGGAACGAAATTTTTTTTTACCCTTTCTCGGCCAATCTCATCCCGGTTTGGACAGAAAAAATGCCGGAATAATGTTTTTTAATTTTTTTGCTATTTTTTTTGAATTTTCTTGGGAGGGTCAGGTAGGCACCGAATTCGGAATGAAATTTTTTTTTCTCCTTTTCGGCCTATTGAACCCAATTTGGATAGAAATACTGTCGGAATGATGTTTTTTAATTGTTTGAATTTTTTTGCTATTTTTTTGGAACTTTCTTGTCCTGTACGGGTCGGAACAGAATTCAGGACTAAAATTTTTTTTCTGTCTTTCTCGGCCAATCTCAACCCGGTTTGGATAGAAATATTGACGGAATGATTTTTTTAATTTTTTGAATTTTTTAGCTATTGTTTTTTTGGAATTTTCTTTCCTAGGTTGGGTAGGAACGGAATTCGGGACTACAATTTTTTTATTTCTTTCTAGGCATATCTCGATCTGGTTTGGATTGAAATAATGCCGGATTGATGTTTTTTAATTTTTTGAATTTTTTTGCTGATTTTCTATCCCGGGTCGGGTAGGATCGAAATTCGGGACGAAAAACTTTTTCACTCATTCTCGGCCCATCTCAACCCGGTTTGAATAGGAATATTACCAGAATGATGTTTTTTAATTTTCTGAATTTTTTTGCTATTTTTTTGGTAATTTTCTAGTCCGGATTGAAAATGAACGAAATTTGGGTCGAATTTTTTTTTTTTTTTTTCTCTTTCTCGGCATACCTCAATCTGGTTTGGATTGAAAATAATGCCGGAACGATGTTGTTTTTATTTTTTGAATTTTATTACAATTTTTTTTGTAATTTTCTAGCGCGGGACGGGTAGGAACAGAATTCGTAACGAAATTTTTTTTTTTCTCTTCGTCGGCCTATCTCAACCCGATTTAGATTAAACTTTGCTGGAATGTTGTTTTCTAATTTTTTTGGAATTTTTTGCCCGGGTCGGGTAGGCACGGAATTCGGAACGAAAATTTTTTTTTTTCTTTCTCGGCCTATCTCGGCCCGGTTTGAATAGAAATATTTCGGGAATGATGTTTTTTAATTTTTAATTTTTTTTGCTGTTAGTTTTGGAATTTTCTAGCCCGGGTCGGGTAGGAACGGAATTCGGGATGAAATATTTTTTCCCTCGTTCTCGGCTCATCTCAACCCAGTTTGGATAGAAATAATGTCAGAATGATATTTTTTAAATTTTTGAATTTTTTTGCTTTTTTTTTGGTAATTTTCTAGCCCGTGTCCGGAATGAACGAAATTCGGAACGAAATTTCTTTTTACCCTTTCTCGGCCAATCTCAACCCGGTTTGGACAGAAAAAATGCCGGAATAATGTTTTTTTAATTTTTTTGCTATTTTTTTTGAATTTTCTTGGGAGGGTCAGGTAGGCACCGAATTCGGAATGAAATTTTTTTTTCTCCTTTTCGGCCTATTGAACCCAATTTGGATAGAAATACTGTCGGAATGATGTTTTTTAATTGTTTGAATTTTTTTGGAACTTTCTTGTCCTGTACGGGTCGGAACAGAATTCAGGACTAAAATTTTTTTTCTGTCTTTCTCGGCCAATCTCAACTCGGTTTGGATAGAAATATTGACAGAATGATTTTTTTAATTTTTCGAATTTTTTAGCTATTGTTTTGTTGGAATTTTCTTTCCTAGGTTGGGTAGGAACGGAATTCGGGACTACAATTTTTTTATTTCTTTCTAGGCATATCTCGATCTGGTTTGGATTGAAATAATGCCGGATTGAAGTTTTTTAATTTTTTGAATTTTTTTGCTGATTTTCTATCCCGGGTCGGGTAGGATCGAAATTCGGGACGAAAAACTTTTTCACTCATTCTCGGCCCATCTCAACCCGGTTTGAATAGGAATATTACCAGAATGATGTTTTTTAATTTTCTGAATTTTTTTGCTATTTTTTTGGTAATTTTCTAGTCCGGATTGAAAATGAACGAAATTTGGGTCGAAATTTTTTTTTTTTTCTCTTTCTCGGCATACCTCAATCTGGTTTGGATTGAAAATAATGCCGGAACGATGTTGTTTTTATTTTTTGAATTTTATTACAATTTTTTTTGTAATTTTCTAGCGCGGGACGGGCAGGAACAGAATTCGTAACGAAAATTTTTTTTCTCTTCGTCGGCCTATCTCAACCCGATTTAGATTAAACTTTGCTGGAATGTTGTTTTCTAATTTTTTTGGAATTTTTTGCCCGGGTCGGGTAGGCACGGAATTCGGAACGAAAATTATTTTTTTTCTTTCTCGGCCTATCTCGGCCCGGTTTGAATAGAAATATTTCGGGAATGATGTTTTTAAATTTTTAATTTTTTTTGCTGTTAGTTTTGGAATTTTCTAGCCCGGGTCGGGTAGGAACGGAATTCGGGATGAAATATTTTTTCCCTCGTTCTCGGCTCATCTCAACCCAGTTTGGATAGAAATAATGTCAGAATGATATTTTTTAAATTTCTGAATTTTTTTGCTTTTTTTTTGGTAATTTTTAGCCCGTGTCCGGAATGAACGAAATTCGGAACGAAATTTTTTTTTACCCTTTCTCGGCCAATCTCAACCCGGTTTGGACAGAAAAAATGCCGGAATAATGTTTTTTAATTTTTTTGCTATTTTTTTTTAATTTTCTTGGGAGGGTCAGGTAGGCACCGAATTCGGAATGAAATTTTTTTTTCTCCTTTTCGGCCTATTGAACCCAATTTGGATAGAAATACTGTCGGAATGATGTTTTTTAATTGTTTGAATTTTTTTGCTATTTTTTTGGAACTTTCTTGTCCTATACGGGTCGGAACAGAATTCAGGACTAAAATTTTTTTTCTGTCTTTCTCGGCCAATCTCAACTCGGTTTGGATAGAAATATTGACGGAAAGATTTTTTTAATTTTTTGAATTTTTTTGCTATTTTATTTTGGACTATTCTTGCCTGGTTCGGGTAGGAACGGAATTCGGGATGAAATATTTTTTCCCTCGTTCTCAGCTCATCTCAACCCAGTTTGGATAGAAATAATGTCAGAATGATATTTTTTAAATTTTTGAATTTTTTTGCTTTTTTTTTGGTAATTTTCTAGCCCGTGTCCGGAATGAACGAAATTCGGAACGAAATTTTTTTTTACCCTTTCTCGGCCAATCTCATCCCGGTTTGGACAGAAAAAATGCCGGAATAATGTTTTTTAATTTTTTTGCTATTTTTTTTGAATTTTCTTGGGAGGGTCAGGTAGGCACCGAATTCGGAATGAAATTTTTTTTTCTCCTTTTCGGCCTATTGAACCCAATTTGGATAGAAATACTGTCGGAATGATGTTTTTTAATTGTTTGAATTTTTTTGCTATTTTTTTGGAACTTTCTTGTCCTGTACGGGTCGGAACAGAATTCAGGACTAAAATTTTTTTTCTGTCTTTCTCGGCCAATCTCAACCCGGTTTGGATAGAAATATTGACGGAATGATTTTTTTAATTTTTTGAATTTTTTAGCTATTGTTTTTTTGGAATTTTCTTTCCTAGGTTGGGTAGGAACGGAATTCGGGACTACAATTTTTTTATTTCTTTCTAGGCATATCTCGATCTGGTTTGGATTGAAATAATGCCGGATTGATGTTTTTTAATTTTTTGAATTTTTTTGCTGATTTTCTATCCCGGGTCGGGTAGGATCGAAATTCGGGACGAAAAACTTTTTCACTCATTCTCGGCCCATCTCAACCCGGTTTGAATAGGAATATTACCAGAATGATGTTTTTTAATTTTCTGAATTTTTTTGCTATTTTTTTGGTAATTTTCTAGTCCGGATTGAAAATGAACGAAATTTGGGTCGAATTTTTTTTTTTTTTTTTCTCTTTCTCGGCATACCTCAATCTGGTTTGGATTGAAAATAATGCCGGAACGATGTTGTTTTTATTTTTTGAATTTTATTACAATTTTTTTTGTAATTTTCTAGCGCGGGACGGGTAGGAACAGAATTCGTAACGAAATTTTTTTTTTTCTCTTCGTCGGCCTATCTCAACCCGATTTAGATTAAACTTTGCTGGAATGTTGTTTTCTAATTTTTTTGGAATTTTTTGCCCGGGTCGGGTAGGCACGGAATTCGGAACGAAAATTTTTTTTTTTCTTTCTCGGCCTATCTCGGCCCGGTTTGAATAGAAATATTTCGGGAATGATGTTTTTTAATTTTTAATTTTTTTTGCTGTTAGTTTTGGAATTTTCTAGCCCGGGTCGGGTAGGAACGGAATTCGGGATGAAATATTTTTTCCCTCGTTCTCGGCTCATCTCAACCCAGTTTGGATAGAAATAATGTCAGAATGATATTTTTTAAATTTTTGAATTTTTTTGCTTTTTTTTTGGTAATTTTCTAGCCCGTGTCCGGAATGAACGAAATTCGGAACGAAATTTCTTTTTACCCTTTCTCGGCCAATCTCAACCCGGTTTGGACAGAAAAAATGCCGGAATAATGTTTTTTTAATTTTTTTGCTATTTTTTTTGAATTTTCTTGGGAGGGTCAGGTAGGCACCGAATTCGGAATGAAATTTTTTTTTCTCCTTTTCGGCCTATTGAACCCAATTTGGATAGAAATACTGTCGGAATGATGTTTTTTAATTGTTTGAATTTTTTTGGAACTTTCTTGTCCTGTACGGGTCGGAACAGAATTCAGGACTAAAATTTTTTTTCTGTCTTTCTCGGCCAATCTCAACTCGGTTTGGATAGAAATATTGACAGAATGATTTTTTTAATTTTTCGAATTTTTTAGCTATTGTTTTGTTGGAATTTTCTTTCCTAGGTTGGGTAGGAACGGAATTCGGGACTACAATTTTTTTATTTCTTTCTAGGCATATCTCGATCTGGTTTGGATTGAAATAATGCCGGATTGAAGTTTTTTAATTTTTTGAATTTTTTTGCTGATTTTCTATCCCGGGTCGGGTAGGATCGAAATTCGGGACGAAAAACTTTTTCACTCATTCTCGGCCCATCTCAACCCGGTTTGAATAGGAATATTACCAGAATGATGTTTTTTAATTTTCTGAATTTTTTTGCTATTTTTTTGGTAATTTTCTAGTCCGGATTGAAAATGAACGAAATTTGGGTCGAAATTTTTTTTTTTTTCTCTTTCTCGGCATACCTCAATCTGGTTTGGATTGAAAATAATGCCGGAACGATGTTGTTTTTATTTTTTGAATTTTATTACAATTTTTTTTGTAATTTTCTAGCGCGGGACGGGCAGGAACAGAATTCGTAACGAAAATTTTTTTTCTCTTCGTCGGCCTATCTCAACCCGATTTAGATTAAACTTTGCTGGAATGTTGTTTTCTAATTTTTTTGGAATTTTTTGCCCGGGTCGGGTAGGCACGGAATTCGGAACGAAAATTATTTTTTTTCTTTCTCGGCCTATCTCGGCCCGGTTTGAATAGAAATATTTCGGGAATGATGTTTTTAAATTTTTAATTTTTTTTGCTGTTAGTTTTGGAATTTTCTAGCCCGGGTCGGGTAGGAACGGAATTCGGGATGAAATATTTTTTCCCTCGTTCTCGGCTCATCTCAACCCAGTTTGGATAGAAATAATGTCAGAATGATATTTTTTAAATTTTTGAATTTTTTTGCTTTTTTTTTGGTAATTTTTAGCCCGTGTCCGGAATGAACGAAATTCGGAACGAAATTTTTTTTTACCCTTTCTCGGCCAATCTCAACCCGGTTTGGACAGAAAAAATGCCGGAATAATGTTTTTTAATTTTTTTGCTATTTTTTTTTAATTTTCTTGGGAGGGTCAGGTAGGCACCGAATTCGGAATGAAATTTTTTTTTCTCCTTTTCGGCCTATTGAACCCAATTTGGATAGAAATACTGTCGGAATGATGTTTTTTAATTGTTTGAATTTTTTTGCTATTTTTTTGGAACTTTCTTGTCCTATACGGGTCGGAACAGAATTCAGGACTAAAATTTTTTTTCTGTCTTTCTCGGCCAATCTCAACTCGGTTTGGATAGAAATATTGACGGAAAGATTTTTTTAATTTTTTGAATTTTTTTGCTATTTTATTTTGGACTATTCTTGCCTGGTTCGGGTAGGAACGGAATTCGGGATGAAATATTTTTTCCCTCGTTCTCAGCTCATCTCAACCCAGTTTGGATAGAAATAATGTCAGAATGATATTTTTTAAATTTTTGAATTTTTTTGCTTTTTTTTTGGTAATTTTCTAGCCCGTGTCCGGAATGAACGAAATTCGGAACGAAATTTTTTTTTACCCTTTCTCGGCCAATCTCATCCCGGTTTGGACAGAAAAAATGCCGGAATAATGTTTTTTAATTTTTTTGCTATTTTTTTTGAATTTTCTTGGGAGGGTCAGGTAGGCACCGAATTCGGAATGAAATTTTTTTTTCTCCTTTTCGGCCTATTGAACCCAATTTGGATAGAAATACTGTCGGAATGATGTTTTTTAATTGTTTGAATTTTTTTGCTATTTTTTTGGAACTTTCTTGTCCTGTACGGGTCGGAACAGAATTCAGGACTAAAATTTTTTTTCTGTCTTTCTCGGCCAATCTCAACCCGGTTTGGATAGAAATATTGACGGAATGATTTTTTTAATTTTTTGAATTTTTTAGCTATTGTTTTTTTGGAATTTTCTTTCCTAGGTTGGGTAGGAACGGAATTCGGGACTACAATTTTTTTATTTCTTTCTAGGCATATCTCGATCTGGTTTGGATTGAAATAATGCCGGATTGATGTTTTTTAATTTTTTGAATTTTTTTGCTGATTTTCTATCCCGGGTCGGGTAGGATCGAAATTCGGGACGAAAAACTTTTTCACTCATTCTCGGCCCATCTCAACCCGGTTTGAATAGGAATATTACCAGAATGATGTTTTTTAATTTTCTGAATTTTTTTGCTATTTTTTTGGTAATTTTCTAGTCCGGATTGAAAATGAACGAAATTTGGGTCGAATTTTTTTTTTTTTTTTTCTCTTTCTCGGCATACCTCAATCTGGTTTGGATTGAAAATAATGCCGGAACGATGTTGTTTTTATTTTTTGAATTTTATTACAATTTTTTTTGTAATTTTCTAGCGCGGGACGGGTAGGAACAGAATTCGTAACGAAATTTTTTTTTTTCTCTTCGTCGGCCTATCTCAACCCGATTTAGATTAAACTTTGCTGGAATGTTGTTTTCTAATTTTTTTGGAATTTTTTGCCCGGGTCGGGTAGGCACGGAATTCGGAACGAAAATTTTTTTTTTTCTTTCTCGGCCTATCTCGGCCCGGTTTGAATAGAAATATTTCGGGAATGATGTTTTTTAATTTTTAATTTTTTTTGCTGTTAGTTTTGGAATTTTCTAGCCCGGGTCGGGTAGGAACGGAATTCGGGATGAAATATTTTTTCCCTCGTTCTCGGCTCATCTCAACCCAGTTTGGATAGAAATAATGTCAGAATGATATTTTTTAAATTTTTGAATTTTTTTGCTTTTTTTTTGGTAATTTTCTAGCCCGTGTCCGGAATGAACGAAATTCGGAACGAAATTTCTTTTTACCCTTTCTCGGCCAATCTCAACCCGGTTTGGACAGAAAAAATGCCGGAATAATGTTTTTTTAATTTTTTTGCTATTTTTTTTGAATTTTCTTGGGAGGGTCAGGTAGGCACCGAATTCGGAATGAAATTTTTTTTTCTCCTTTTCGGCCTATTGAACCCAATTTGGATAGAAATACTGTCGGAATGATGTTTTTTAATTGTTTGAATTTTTTTGGAACTTTCTTGTCCTGTACGGGTCGGAACAGAATTCAGGACTAAAATTTTTTTTCTGTCTTTCTCGGCCAATCTCAACTCGGTTTGGATAGAAATATTGACAGAATGATTTTTTTAATTTTTCGAATTTTTTAGCTATTGTTTTGTTGGAATTTTCTTTCCTAGGTTGGGTAGGAACGGAATTCGGGACTACAATTTTTTTATTTCTTTCTAGGCATATCTCGATCTGGTTTGGATTGAAATAATGCCGGATTGAAGTTTTTTAATTTTTTGAATTTTTTTGCTGATTTTCTATCCCGGGTCGGGTAGGATCGAAATTCGGGACGAAAAACTTTTTCACTCATTCTCGGCCCATCTCAACCCGGTTTGAATAGGAATATTACCAGAATGATGTTTTTTAATTTTCTGAATTTTTTTGCTATTTTTTTGGTAATTTTCTAGTCCGGATTCAAAATGAACGAAATTTGGGTCGAAATTTTTTTTTTTTTCTCTTTCTCGGCATACCTCAATCTGGTTTGGATTGAAAATAATGCCGGAACGATGTTGTTTTTATTTTTTGAATTTTATTACAATTTTTTTTGTAATTTTCTAGCGCGGGACGGGCAGGAACAGAATTCGTAACGAAAATTTTTTTTCTCTTCGTCGGCCTATCTCAACCCGATTTAGATTAAACTTTGCTGGAATGTTGTTTTCTAATTTTTTTGGAATTTTTTGCCCGGGTCGGGTAGGCACGGAATTCGGAACGAAAATTTTTTTTTTTCTTTCTCGGCCTATCTCGGCCCGGTTTGAATAGAAATATTTCGGGAATGATGTTTTTAAATTTTTAATTTTTTTTGCTGTTAGTTTTGGAATTTTCTAGCCCGGGTCGGGTAGGAACGGAATTCGGGATGAAATATTTTTTCCCTCGTTCTCGGCTCATCTCAACCCAGTTTGGATAGAAATAATGTCAGAATGATATTTTTTAAATTTTTGAATTTTTTTGCTTTTTTTTTGGTAATTTTTAGCCCGTGTCCGGAATGAACGAAATTCGGAACGAAATTTTTTTTTACCCTTTCTCGGCCAATCTCAACCCGGTTTGGACAGAAAAAATGCCGGAATAATGTTTTTTAATTTTTTTGCTATTTTTTTTTAATTTTCTTGGGAGGGTCAGGTAGGCACCGAATTCGGAATGAAATTTTTTTTTCTCCTTTTCGGCCTATTGAACCCAATTTGGATAGAAATACTGTCGGAATGATGTTTTTTAATTGTTTGAATTTTTTTGCTATTTTTTTGGAACTTTCTTGTCCTATACGGGTCGGAACAGAATTCAGGACTAAAATTTTTTTTCTGTCTTTCTCGGCCAATCTCAACTCGGTTTGGATAGAAATATTGACGGAAAGATTTTTTTAATTTTTTGAATTTTTTTGCTATTTTATTTTGGACTATTCTTGCCTGGTTCGGGTAGGAACGGAATTCGGGATGAAATATTTTTTCCCTCGTTCTCAGCTCATCTCAACCCAGTTTGGATAGAAATAATGTCAGAATGATATTTTTTAAATTTTTGAATTTTTTTGCTTTTTTTTTGGTAATTTTCTAGCCCGTGTCCGGAATGAACGAAATTCGGAACGAAATTTTTTTTTACCCTTTCTCGGCCAATCTCATCCCGGTTTGGACAGAAAAAATGCCGGAATAATGTTTTTTAATTTTTTTGCTATTTTTTTTGAATTTTCTTGGGAGGGTCAGGTAGGCACCGAATTCGGAATGAAATTTTTTTTTCTCCTTTTCGGCCTATTGAACCCAATTTGGATAGAAATACTGTCGGAATGATGTTTTTTAATTGTTTGAATTTTTTTGCTATTTTTTTGGAACTTTCTTGTCCTGTACAGGTCGGAACAGAATTCAGGACAAAAATTTTTTTTCTGTCTTTCTCGGCCAATCTCAACCCGGTTTGGATAGAAATATTGACGGAATGATTTTTTTAATTTTTTGAATTTTTTAGCTATTGTTTTTTTGGAATTTTCTTTCCTAGGTTGGGTAGGAACGGAATTCGGGACTACAATTTTTTTATTTCTTTCTAGGCATATCTCGATCTGGTTTGGATTGAAATAATGCCGGATTGATGTTTTTTAATTTTTTGAATTTTTTTGCTGATTTTCTATCCCGGGTCGGGTAGGATCGAAATTCGGGACGAAAAACTTTTTCACTCATTCTCGGCCCATCTCAACCCGGTTTGAATAGGAATATTACCAGAAGGATGTTTTTTAATTTTCTGAATTTTTTTGCTATTTTTTTGGTAATTTTCTAGTCCGGATTGAAAATGAACGAAATTTGGGTCGAATTTTTTTTTTTTTTTTTTCTCTTTCTCGGCATACCTCAATCTGGTTTGGATTGAAAATAATGCCGGAACGATGTTGTTTTTATTTTTTGAATTTTATTACAATTTTTTTTGTAATTTTCTAGCGCGGGACGGGTAGGAACAGAATTCGTAACGAAAATTTTTTTTTCTCTTCGTCGGCCTATCTCAACCTGATTTAGATTAAACTTTGCTGGAATGTTGATTTCTAATTTTTTTGGAATTTTTTGCCCGGGTCGGGTAGGCACGGAATTCGGAACGAAAATTTTTTTTTTTCTTTCTCGGCCTATCTCGGCCCGGTTTGAATAGAAATATTTCGGGAATGATGTTTTTTAATTTTTAATTTTTTTTGCTGTTAGTTTTGGAATTTTCTAGCCCGGGTCGGGTAGGAACGGAATTCGGGATGAAATATTTTTTTCCTCGTTCTCGGCTCATCTCAACCCAGTTTGGATAGAAATAATGTCAGAATGATATTTTTTAAATTTTTGAATTTTTTTGCTTTTTTTTTGGTAATTTTCTAGCCCGTGTCCGGAATGAACGAAATTCGGAACGAAATTTCTTTTTACCCTTTCTCGGCCAATCTCAACCCGGTTTGGACAGAAAAAATGCCGGAATAATGTTTTTTTAATTTTTTTGCTATTTTTTTTGAATTTTCTTGGGAGGGTCAGGTAGGCACCGAATTCGGAATGAAATTTTTTTTTCTCCTTTTCGGCCTATTGAACCCAATTTGGATAGAAATACTGTCGGAATGATGTTTTTTAATTGTTTGAATTTTTTTGGAACTTTCTTGTCCTGTACGGGTCGGAACAGAATTCAGGACTAAAATTTTTTTTCTGTCTTTCTCGGCCAATCTCAACTCGGTTTGGATAGAAATATTGACAGAATGATTTTTTTAATTTTTCGAATTTTTTAGCTATTGTTTTGTTGGAATTTTCTTTCCTAGGTTGGGTAGGAACGGAATTCGGGACTACAATTTTTTTATTTCTTTCTAGGCATATCTCGATCTGGTTTGGATTGAAATAATGCCGGATTGAAGTTTTTTAATTTTTTGAATTTTTTTGCTGATTTTCTATCCCGGGTCGGGTAGGATCGAAATTCGGGACGAAAAACTTTTTCACTCATTCTCGGCCCATCTCAACCCGGTTTGAATAGGAATATTACCAGAATGATGTTTTTTAATTTTCTGAATTTTTTTGCTATTTTTTTGGTAATTTTCTAGTCCGGATTGAAAATGAACGAAATTTGGGTCGAAATTTTTTTTTTTTTCTCTTTCTCGGCATACCTCAATCTGGTTTGGATTGAAAATAATGCCGGAACGATGTTGTTTTTATTTTTTGAATTTTATTACAATTTTTTTTGTAATTTTCTAGCGCGGGACGGGTAGGAACAGAATTCGTAACGAAATTTTTTTTTCTCTTCGTCGGCCTATCTCAACCCGATTTAGATTAAACTTTGCTGGAATGTTGTTTTCTAATTTTTTTTGGAATTTTTTGCCCGGGTCGGGTAGGCACGGAATTCGGAACGAAATTTTTTTTTTTTCTTTCTCGGCCTATCTCGGCCCGGTTTGAATAGAAATATTTCGGGAATGATGTTTTTTAATTTTTAATTTTTTTTGCTGTTAGTTTTGGAATTTTCTAGCCCGGGTCGGGTAGGAACGGAATTCGGGATGAAATATTTTTTTCCTCGTTCTCGGCTCATCTCAACCCAGTTTGGATAGAAATAATGTCAGAATGATATTTTTTAAATTTTTGAATTTTTTTGCTTTTTTTTTGGTAATTTTCTAGCCCGTGTCCGGAATGAACGAAATTCGGAACGAAATTTCTTTTTACCCTTTCTCGGCCAATCTCAACCCGGTTTGGACAGAAAAAATGCCGGAATAATGTTTTTTTAATTTTTTTGCTATTTTTTTTGAATTTTCTTGGGAGGGTCAGGTAGGCACCGAATTCGGAATGAAATTTTTTTTTCTCCTTTTCGGCCTATTGAACCCAATTTGGATAGAAATACTGTCGGAATGATGTTTTTTAATTGTTTGAATTTTTTTGGAACTTTCTTGTCCTGTACGGGTCGGAACAGAATTCAGGACTAAAATTTTTTTTCTGTCTTTCTCGGCCAATCTCAACTCGGTTTGGATAGAAATATTGACAGAATGATTTTTTTAATTTTTCGAATTTTTTAGCTATTGTTTTGTTGGAATTTTCTTTCCTAGGTTGGGTAGGAACGGAATTCGGGACTACAATTTTTTTATTTCTTTCTAGGCATATCTCGATCTGGTTTGGATTGAAATAATGCCGGATTGAAGTTTTTTAATTTTTTGAATTTTTTTGCTGATTTTCTATCCCGGGTCGGGTAGGATCGAAATTCGGGACGAAAAACTTTTTCACTCATTCTCGGCCCATCTCAACCCGGTTTGAATAGGAATATTACCAGAATGATGTTTTTTAATTTTCTGAATTTTTTTGCTATTTTTTTGGTAATTTTCTAGTCCGGATTGAAAATGAACGAAATTTGGGTCGAAATTTTTTTTTTTTTCTCTTTCTCGGCATACCTCAATCTGGTTTGGATTGAAAATAATGCCGGAACGATGTTGTTTTTATTTTTTGAATTTTATTACAATTTTTTTTGTAATTTTCTAGCGCGGGACGGGTAGGAACAGAATTCGTAACGAAATTTTTTTTTCTCTTCGTCGGCCTATCTCAACCCGATTTAGATTAAACTTTGCTGGAATGTTGTTTTCTAATTTTTTTGGAATTTTTTGCCCGGGTCGGGTAGGCACGGAATTCGGAACGAAATTTTTTTTTTTTCTTTCTCGGCCTATCTCGGCCCGGTTTGAATAGAAATATTTCGGGAATGATGTTTTTTAATTTTTAATTTTTTTTGCTGTTAGTTTTGGAATTTTCTAGCCCGGGTCGGGTAGGAACGGAATTCGGGATGAAATATTTTTTCCCTCGTTCTCGGCTCATCTCAACCCAGTTTGGATAGAAATAATGTCAGAATGATATTTTTTAAATTTTTGAATTTTTTTGCTTTTTTTTTGGTAATTTTCTAGCCCGTGTCCGGAATGAACGAAATTCGGAACGAAATTTTTTTTTACCCTTTCTCGGCCAATCTCAACCCGGTTTGGACAGAAAAAATGCCGGAATAATGTTTTTTAATTTTTTTGCTATTTTTTTTGAATTTTCTTGGGAGGGTCAGGTAGGCACCGAATTCGGAATGAAATTTTTTTTTCTCCTTTTCGGCCTATTGAACCAATTTGGATAGAAATACTGTCGGAATGATGTTTTTTAATTGTTTGAAGTTTTTTGCTATTTTTTTGGAACTTTCTTGTCCTGTACGGGTCGGAACAGAATTCAGGACTAAAATTTTTTTTCTGTCTTTCTCGGCCAATCTCAACTCGGTTTGGATAGAAATATTGACGGAAAGATTTTTTTAATTTTTTGAATTTTTTTGCTATTTTATTTTGGACTATTCTTGCCTGGTTCGGGTAGGAACGGAATTCGGGATGAAATATTTTTTCCCTCGTTCTCGGCTCATCTCAACCCAGTTTGGATAGAAATAATGTCAGAATGATATTTTTTAAATTTTTGAATTTTTTTGCTTTTTTTTTGGTAATTTTCTAGCCCGTGTCCGGAATGAACGAAATTCGGAACGAAATTTTTTTTTACCCTTTCTCGGCCAATCTCAACCCGGTTTGGACAGAAAAAATGCCGGAATAATGTTTTTTAATTTTTTTGCTATTTTTTTTGTATTTTCTTGGGAGGGTCAGGTAGGCACCGAATTCGGAATGAAATTTTTTTTTCTCCTTTTCGGCCTATTGAACCCAATTTGGATAGAAATACTGTCGGAATGATGTTTTTTAATTGTTTGAATTTTTTTGCTATTTTTTTGGAACTTTCTTGTCCTGTACGGGTCGGAACAGAATTCAGGACTAAAATTTTTTTTCTGTCTTTCTCGGCCAATCTCAACTCGGTTTGGATAGAAATATTGACAGAATGATTTTTTTAATTTTTCGAATTTTTTAGCTATTGTTTTGTTGGAATTTTCTTTCCTAGGTTGGGTAGGAACGGAATTCGGGACTACAATTTTTTTATTTCTTTCTAGGCATATCTCGATCTGGTTTGGATTGAAATAATGCCGGATTGAAGTTTTTTAATTTTTTGAATTTTTTTGCTGATTTTCTATCCCGGGTCGGGTAGGATCGAAATTCGGGACGAAAAACTTTTTCACTCATTCTCGGCCCATCTCAACCCGGTTCGAATAGGAATATTACCAGAATGATGTTTTTTAATTTTCTGAATTTTTTTGCTATTTTTTTGGTAATTTTCTAGTCCGGATTGAAAATGAACGAAATTTGGGTCGAAATTTTTTTTTTTTTCTCTTTCTCGGCATACCTCAATCTGGTTTGGATTGAAAATAATGCCGGAACGATGTTGTTTTTATTTTTTGAATTTTATTACAATTTTTTTTGTAATTTTCTAGCGCGGGACGGGTAGGAACAGAATTCGTAACGAAATTTTTTTTTCTCTTCGTCGGCCTATCTCAACCCGATTTAGATTAAACTTTGCTGGAATGTTGTTTTCTAATTTTTTTGGAATTTTTTGCCCGGGTCGGGTAGGCACGGAATTCGGAACGAAATTTTTTTTTTTCTTTCTCGGCCTATCTCGGCCCGGTTTGAATAGAAATATTTCGGGAATGATGTTTTTTAATTTTTAATTTTTTTTGCTGTTAGTTTTGGAATTTTCTAGCCCGGGTCGGGTAGGAACGGAATTCGGGATGAAATATTTTTTCCCTCGTTCTCGGCTCATCTCAACCCAGTTTGGATAGAAATAATGTCAGAATGATATTTTTTAAATTTTTGAATTTTTTTGCTTTTTTTTTGGTAATTTTTAGCCCGTGTCCGGAATGAACGAAATTCGGAACGAAATTTTTTTTTACCCTTTCTCGGCCAATCTCAACCCGGTTTGGACAGAAAAAATGCCGGAATAATGTTTTTTAATTTTTTTGCTATTTTTTTTGAATTTTCTTGGGAGTGTCAGGTAGGCACCGAATTCGGAATGAAATTTTTTTTTCTCCTTTTCGGCCTATTGAACCCAATTTGGATAGAAATACTGTCGGAATGATGTTTTTTAATTGTTTGAATTTTTTTGCTATTTTTTTGGAACTTTCTTGTCCTATACGGGTCGGAACAGAATTCAGGACTAAAATTTTTTTTCTGTCTTTCTCGGCCAATCTCAACTCGGTTTGGATAGAAATATTGACGGAAAGATTTTTTTAATTTTTTGAATTTTTTTGCTATTTTATTTTGGACTATTCTTGCCTGGTTCGGGTAGGAACGGAATTCGGGATGAAATATTTTTTCCCTCGTTCTCGGCTCATCTCAACCCAGTTTGGATAGAAATAATGTCAGAATGATATTTTTTAAATTTTTGAATTTTTTTGCTTTTTTTTTGGTAATTTTCTAGCCCGTGTCCGGAATGAACGAAATTCGGAACGAAATTTTTTTTTACCCTTTCTCGGCCAATCTCATCCCGGTTTGGACAGAAAAAATGCCGGAATAATGTTTTTTAATTTTTTTGCTATTTTTTTTGAATTTTCTTGGGAGGGTCAGGTAGGCACCGAATTCGGAATGAAATTTTTTTTTCTCCTTTTCGGCCTATTGAACCCAATTTGGATAGAAATACTGTCGGAATGATGTTTTTTAATTGTTTGAATTTTTTTGCTATTTTTTTGGAACTTTCTTGTCCTGTACGGGTCGGAACAGAATTCAGGACTAAAATTTTTTTTCTGTCTTTCTCGGCCAATCTCAACCCGGTTTGGATAGAAATATTGACGGAATGATTTTTTTAATTTTTTGAATTTTTTAGCTATTGTTTTTTTGGAATTTTCTTTCCTAGGTTGGGTAGGAACGGAATTCGGGACTACAATTTTTTTATTTCTTTCTAGGCATATCTCGATCTGGTTTGGATTGAAATAATGCCGGATTGATGTTTTTTAATTTTTTGAATTTTTTTGCTGATTTTCTATCCCGGGTCGGGTAGAATCGAAATTCGGGACGAAAAACTTTTTCACTCATTCTCGGCCCATCTCAACCCGGTTTGAATAGGAATATTACCAGAATGATGTTTTTTAATTTTCTGAATTTTTTTGCTATTTTTTTGGTAATTTTCTAGTCCGGATTGAAAATGAACGAAATTTGGGTCGAAATTTTTTTTTTTTTCTCTTTCTCGGCATACCTCAATCTGGTTTGGATTGAAAATAATGCCGGAACGATGTTGTTTTTATTTTTTGAATTTTATTACAATTTTTTTTGTAATTTTCTAGCGCGGGACGGGTAGGAACAGAATTCGTAACGAAATTTTTTTTTCTCTTCGTCGGCCTATCTCAACCCGATTTAGATTAAACTTTGCTGGAATGTTGTTTTCTAATTTTTTTGGAATTTTTTGCCCGGGTCGGGTAGGCACGGAATTCGGAACGAAAATTTTTTTTTTTCTTTCTCGGCCTATCTCGGCCCGGTTTGAATAGAAATATTTCGGGAATGATGTTTTTTAATTTTTAATTTTTTTTGCTGTTAGTTTTGGAATTTTCTAGCCCGGGTCGGGTAGGAACGGAATTCGGGATGAAATATTTTTTCCCTCGTTCTCGGCTCATCTCAACCCAGTTTGGATAGAAATAATGTCAGAATGATATTTTTTAAATTTTTGAATTTTTTTGCTTTTTTTTTGGTAATTTTCTAGCCCGTGTCCGGAATGAACGAAATTCGGAACGAAATTTTTTTTTACCCTTTCTCGGCCAATCTCAACCCGGTTTGGACAGAAAAAATGCCGGAATAATGTTTTTTAATTTTTTTGCTATTTTTTTTGTATTTTCTTGGGAGGGTCAGGTAGGCACCGAATTCGGAATGAAATTTTTTTTTCTCCTTTTCGGCCTATTGAACCCAATTTGGATAGAAATACTGTCGGAATGATGTTTTTTAATTGTTTGAATTTTTTTGCTATTTTTTTGGAACTTTCTTGTCCTATACGGGTCGGAACAGAATTCAGGACTAAAATTTTTTTTCTGTCTTTCTCGGCCAATCTCAACTCGGTTTGGATAGAAATATTGACGGAAAGATTTTTTTAATTTTTTGAATTTTTTTGCTATTTTATTTTGGACTATTCTTGCCTGGTTCGGGTAGGAACGGAATTCGGGATGAAATATTTTTTCCCTCGTTCTCGGCTCATCTCAACCCAGTTTGGATAGAAATAATGTCAGAATGATATTTTTTAAATTTTTGAATTTTTTTGCTTTTTTTTTGGTAATTTTCTAGCCCGTGTCCGGAATGAACGAAATTCGGAACGAAATTTTTTTTTACCCTTTCTCGGCCAATCTCAACCCGGTTTGGACAGAAAAAATGCCGGAATAATGTTTTTTAATTTTTTTGCTATTTTTTTTGAATTTTCTTGGGAGGGTCAGGTAGGCACCGAATTCAGAATGAAATTTTTTTTTCTCCTTTTCGGCCTATTGAACCCAATTTGGATAGAAATACTGTCGGAATGATGTTTTTTAATTGTTTGAATTTTTTTGCTATTTTTTTGGAACTTTCTTGTCCTGTACGGGTCGGAACAGAATTCAGGACTAAAATTTTTTTTCTGTCTTTCTCGGCCAATCTCAACCCGGTTTGGATAGAAATATTGACGGAATGATTTTTTTAATTTTTCGAATTTTTTAGCTATTGTTTTTTTGGAATTTTCTTTCCTAGGTTGGGTAGGAACGGAATTCGGGACTACAATTTTTTTATTTCTTTCTAGGCATATCTCGATCTGGTTTGGATTGAAATAATGCCGGATTGATGTTTTTTAATTTTTTGAATTTTTTTGCTGATTTTCTATCCCGGGTCGGGTAGGATCGAAATTCGGGACGAAAAACTTTTTCACTCATTCTCGGCCCATCTCAACCCGGTTTGAATAGGAATATTACCAGAATGATGTTTTTTAATTTTCTGAATTTTTTTGCTATTTTTTTGGTAATTTTCTAGTCCGGATTGAAAATGAACGAAATTTGGGTCGAAATTTTTTTTTTTTTCTCTTTCTCGGCATACCTCAATCTGGTTTGGATTGAAAATAATGCCGGAACGATGTTGTTTTTATTTTTTGAATTTTATTACAATTTTTTTTGTAATTTTCTAGCGCGGGACGGGTAGGAACAGAATTCGTAACGAAATTTTTTTTTCTCTTCGTCGGCCTATCTCAACCCGATTTAGATTAAACTTTGCTGGAATGTTGTTTTCTAATTTTTTTGGAATTTTTTGCCCGGGTCGGGTAGGCACGGAATTCGGAACGAAATTTTTTTTTTTTCTTTCTCGGCCTATCTCGGCCCGGTTTGAATAGAAATATTTCGGGAATGATGTTTTTTAATTTTTAATTTTTTTTCCTGTTAGTTTTGGAATTTTCTAGCCCGGGTCGGGTAGGAACGGAATTCGGGATGAAATATTTTTTCCCTCGTTCTCGGCTCATCTCAACCCAGTTTGGATAGAAATAATGTCAGAATGATATTTTTTAAATTTTTGAATTTTTTTGCTTTTTTTTTGGTAATTTTCTAGCCCGTGTCCGGAATGAACGAAATTCGGAACGAAATTTTTTTTTACCCTTTCTCGGCCAATCTCAACCCGGTTTGGACAGAAAAAATGCCGGAATAATGTTTTTTAATTTTTTTGCTATTTTTTTTGAATTTTCTTGGGAGGGTCAGGTAGGCACCGAATTCGGAATGAAATTTTTTTTTCTCCTTTTCGGCCTATTGAACCCAATTTGGATAGAAATACTGTCGGAATGATGTTTTTTAATTGTTTGAATTTTTTTGCTATTTTTTTGGAACTTTCTTGTCCTGTACGGGTCGGAACAGAATTCAGGACTAAAATTTTTTTTCTGTCTTTCTCGGCCAATCTCAACTCGGTTTGGATAGAAATATTGACGGAAAGATTTTTTTAATTTTTTTAATTTTTTTGCTATTTTATTTTGGACTATTCTTGCCTGGTTCGGGTAGGAACGGAATTCGGGATGAAATATTTTTTCCCTCGTTCTCGGCTCATCTCAACCCAGTTTGGATAGAAATAATGTCAGAATGATATTTTTTAAATTTTTGAATTTTTTTGCTTTTTTTTTGGTAATTTTCTAGCCCGTGTCCGGAATGAACGAAATTCGGAACGAAATTTTTTTTTACCCTTTCTCGGCCAATCTCAACCCGGTTTGGACAGAAAAAATGCCGGAATAATGTTTTTTAATTTTTTTGCTATTTTTTTTGAATTTTCTTGGGAGGGTCAGGTAGGCACCGAATTCGGAATGAAATTTTTTTTTCTCCTTTTCGGCCTATTGAACCCAATTTGGATAGAAATACTGTCGGAATGATGTTTTTTAATTGTTTGAATTTTTTTGCTATTTTTTTGGAACTTTCTTGTCCTGTACGGGTCGGAACAGAATTCAGGACTAAAATTTTTTTTCTGTCTTTCTCGGCCAATCTCAACTCGGTTTGGATAGAAATATTGACGGAAAGATTTTTTTAATTTTTTGAATTTTTTTGCTATTTTATTTTGGACTATTCTTGCCTGGTTCGGGTAGGAACGGAATTCGGGATGAAATATTTTTTCCCTCGTTCTCGGCTCATCTCAACCCAGTTTGGATAGAAATAATGTCAGAATGATATTTTTTAAATTTTTGAATTTTTTTGCTTTTTTTTTGGTAATTTTCTAGCCCGTGTCCGGAATGAACGAAATTCGGAACGAAATTTTTTTTTACCCTTTCTCGGCCAATCTCATCCCGGTTTGGACAGAAAAAATGCCGGAATAATGTTTTTTAATTTTTTTGCTATTTTTTTTGAATTTTCTTGGGAGGGTCAGGTAGGCACCGAATTCGGAATGAAATTTTTTTTTCTCCTTTTCGGCCTATTGAACCCAATTTGGATAGAAATACTGTCGGAATGATGTTTTTTAATTGTTTGAATTTTTTTGCTATTTTTTTGGAACTTTCTTGTCCTGTACGGGTCGGAACAGAATTCAGGACTAAAATTTTTTTTCTGTCTTTCTCGGCCAATCTCAACCCGGTTTGGATAGAAATATTGACGGAATGATTTTTTTAATTTTTTGAATTTTTTAGCTATTGTTTTTTTGGAATTTTCTTTCCTAGGTTGGGTAGGAACGGAATTCGGGACTACAATTTTTTTATTTCTTTCTAGGCATATCTCGATCTGGTTTGGATTGAAATAATGCCGGATTGATGTTTTTTAATTTTTTGAATTTTTTTGCTGATTTTCTATCCCGGGTCGGGTAGAATCGAAATTCGGGACGAAAAACTTTTTCACTCATTCTCGGCCCATCTCAACCCGGTTTGAATAGGAATATTACCAGAATGATGTTTTTTAATTTTCTGAATTTTTTTGCTATTTTTTTGGTAATTTTCTAGTCCGGATTGAAAATGAACGAAATTTGGGTCGAAATTTTTTTTTTTTTCTCTTTCTCGGCATACCTCAATCTGGTTTGGATTGAAAATAATGCCGGAACGATGTTGTTTTTATTTTTTGAATTTTATTACAATTTTTTTTGTAATTTTCTAGCGCGGGACGGGTAGGAACAGAATTCGTAACGAAATTTTTTTTTCTCTTCGTCGGCCTATCTCAACCCGATTTAGATTAAACTTTGCTGGAATGTTGTTTTCTAATTTTTTTGGAATTTTTTGCCCGGGTCGGGTAGGCACGGAATTCGGAACGAAAATTTTTTTTTTTCTTTCTCGGCCTATCTCGGCCCGGTTTGAATAGAAATATTTCGGGAATGATGTTTTTTAATTTTTAATTTTTTTTGCTGTTAGTTTTGGAATTTTCTAGCCCGGGTCGGGTAGGAACGGAATTCGGGATGAAATATTTTTTCCCTCGTTCTCGGCTCATCTCAACCCAGTTTGGATAGAAATAATGTCAGAATGATATTTTTTAAATTTTTGAATTTTTTTGCTTTTTTTTTGGTAATTTTCTAGCCCGTGTCCGGAATGAACGAAATTCGGAACGAAATTTTTTTTTACCCTTTCTCGGCCAATCTCAACCCGGTTTGGACAGAAAAAATGCCGGAATAATGTTTTTTAATTTTTTTGCTATTTTTTTTGTATTTTCTTGGGAGGGTCAGGTAGGCACCGAATTCGGAATGAAATTTTTTTTTCTCCTTTTCGGCCTATTGAACCCAATTTGGATAGAAATACTGTCGGAATGATGTTTTTTAATTGTTTGAATTTTTTTGCTATTTTTTTGGAACTTTCTTGTCCTATACGGGTCGGAACAGAATTCAGGACTAAAATTTTTTTTCTGTCTTTCTCGGCCAATCTCAACTCGGTTTGGATAGAAATATTGACGGAAAGATTTTTTTAATTTTTTGAATTTTTTTGCTATTTTATTTTGGACTATTCTTGCCTGGTTCGGGTAGGAACGGAATTCGGGATGAAATATTTTTTCCCTCGTTCTCGGCTCATCTCAACCCAGTTTGGATAGAAATAATGTCAGAATGATATTTTTTAAATTTTTGAATTTTTTTGCTTTTTTTTTGGTAATTTTCTAGCCCGTGTCCGGAATGAACGAAATTCGGAACGAAATTTTTTTTTACCCTTTCTTGGCCAATCTCAACCCGGTTTGGACAGAAAAAATGCCGGAATAATGTTTTTTAATTTTTTTGCTATTTTTTTTGAATTTTCTTGGGAGGGTCAGGTAGGCACCGAATTCGGAATGAAATTTTTTTTTCTCCTTTTCGGCCTATTGAACCCAATTTGGATAGAAATACTGTCGGAATGATGTTTTTTAATTGTTTGAATTTTTTTGCTATTTTTTTGGAACTTTCTTGTCCTGTACGGGTCGGAACAGAATTCAGGACTAAAATTTTTTTTCTGTCTTTCTCGGCCAATCTCAACCCGGTTTGGATAGAAATATTGACGGAATGATTTTTTTAATTTTTCGAATTTTTTAGCTATTGTTTTTTTGGAATTTTCTTTCCTAGGTTGGGTAGGAACGGAATTCGGGACTACAATTTTTTTATTTCTTTCTAGGCATATCTCGATCTGGTTTGGATTGAAATAATGCCGGATTGATGTTTTTTAATTTTTTGAATTTTTTTGCTGATTTTCTATCCCGGGTCGGGTAGGATCGAAATTCGGGACGAAAAACTTTTTCACTCATTCTCGGCCCATCTCAACCCGGTTTGAATAGGAATATTACCAGAATGATGTTTTTTAATTTTCTGAATTTTTTTGCTATTTTTTTGGTAATTTTCTAGTCCGGATTGAAAATGAACGAAATTTGGGTCGAAATTTTTTTTTTTTTCTCTTTTTCGGCATACCTCAATCTGGTTTGGATTGAAAATAATGCCGGAACGATGTTGTTTTTATTTTTTGAATTTTATTACAATTTTTTTTGTAATTTTCTAGCGCGGGACGGGTAGGAACAGAATTCGTAACGAAATTTTTTTTTCTCTTCGTCGGCCTATCTCAACCCGATTTAGATTAAACTTTGCTGGAATGTTGTTTTCTAATTTTTTTGGGATTTTTTGCCCGGGTCGGGTAGGCACGGAATTCGGAACGAAAATTTTTTTTTTTCTTTCTCGGCCTATCTCGGCCCGGTTTGAATAGAAATATTTCGGGAATGATGTTTTTTAATTTTTAATTTTTTTTGCTGTTAGTTTTGGAATTTTCTAGCCCGGGTCGGGTAGGAACGGAATTCGGGATGAAATATTTTTTCCCTCGTTCTCGGCTCATCTCAACCCAGTTTGGATAGAAATAATGTCAGAATGATATTTTTTAAATTTTTGAATTTTTTTGCTTTTTTTTTGGTAATTTTCTAGCCCGTGTCCGGAATGAACGAAATTCGGAACGAAATTTTTTTTTACCCTTTCTCGGCCAATCTCAACCCGGTTTGGACAGAAAAAATGCCGGAATAATGTTTTTTAATTTTTTTGCTATTTTTTTTGAATTTTCTTGGGAGGGTCAGGTAGGCACCGAATTCGGAATGAAATTTTTTTTTCTCCTTTTCGGCCTATTGAACCCAATTTGGATAGAAATACTGTCGGAATGATGTTTTTTAATTGTTTGAATTTTTTTGCTATTTTTTTGGAACTTTCTTGTCCTGTACGGGTCGGAACAGAATTCAGGACTAAAATTTTTTTTCTGTCTTTCTCGGCCAATCTCAACTCGGTTTGGATAGAAATATTGACGGAAAGATTTTTTTAATTTTTTTAATTTTTTTGCTATTTTATTTTGGACTATTCTTGCCTGGTTCGGGTAGGAACGGAATTCGGGATGAAATATTTTTTCCCTCGTTCTCGGCTCATCTCAACCCAGTTTGGATAGAAATAATGTCAGAATGATATTTTTTAAATTTTTGAATTTTTTTGCTTTTTTTTTGGTAATTTTCTAGCCCGTGTCCGGAATGAACGAAATTCGGAACGAAATTTTTTTTTACCCTTTCTCGGCCAATCTCAACCCGGTTTGGACAGAAAAAATGCCGGAATAATGTTTTTTAATTTTTTTGCTATTTTTTTTGAATTTTCTTGGGAGGGTCAGGTAGGCACCGAATTCGGAATGAAATTTTTTTTTCTCCTTTTCGGCCTATTGAACCCAATTTGGATAGAAATACTGTCGGAATGATGTTTTTTAATTGTTTGAATTTTTTTGCTATTTTTTTGGAACTTTCTTGTCCTGTACGGGTCGGAACAGAATTCAGGACTAAAATTTTTTTTCTGTCTTTCTCGGCCAATCTCAACTCGGTTTGGATAGAAATATTGACGGAAAGATTTTTTTAATTTTTTGAATTTTTTTGCTATTTTATTTTGGACTATTCTTGCCTGGTTCGGGTAGGAACGGAATTCGGGATGAAATATTTTTTCCCTCGTTCTCGGCTCATCTCAACCCAGTTTGGATAGAAATAATGTCAGAATGATATTTTTTAAATTTTTGAATTTTTTTGCTTTTTTTTTGGTAATTTTCTAGCCCGTGTCCGGAATGAACGAAATTCGGAACGAAATTTTTTTTTACCCTTTCTCGGCCAATCTCATCCCGGTTTGGACAGAAAAAATGCCGGAATAATGTTTTTTAATTTTTTTGCTATTTTTTTTGAATTTTCTTGGGAGGGTCAGGTAGGCACCGAATTCGGAATGAAATTTTTTTTTCTCCTTTTCGGCCTATTGAACCCAATTTGGATAGAAATACTGTCGGAATGATGTTTTTTAATTGTTTGAATTTTTTTGCTATTTTTTTGGAACTTTCTTGTCCTGTACGGGTCGGAACAGAATTCAGGACTAAAATTTTTTTTCTGTCTTTCTCGGCCAATCTCAACCCGGTTTGGATAGAAATATTGACGGAATGATTTTTTTAATTTTTTGAATTTTTTAGCTATTGTTTTTTTGGAATTTTCTTTCCTAGGTTGGGTAGGAACGGAATTCGGGACTACAATTTTTTTATTTCTTTCTAGGCATATCTCGATCTGGTTTGGATTGAAATAATGCCGGATTGATGTTTTTTAATTTTTTGAATTTTTTTGCTGATTTTCTATCCCGGGTCGGGTAGAATCGAAATTCGGGACGAAAAACTTTTTCACTCATTCTCGGCCCATCTCAACCCGGTTTGAATAGGAATATTACCAGAATGATGTTTTTTAATTTTCTGAATTTTTTTGCTATTTTTTTGGTAATTTTCTAGTCCGGATTGAAAATGAACGAAATTTGGGTCGAAATTTTTTTTTTTTTCTCTTTCTCGGCATACCTCAATCTGGTTTGGATTGAAAATAATGCCGGAACGATGTTGTTTTTATTTTTTGAATTTTATTACAATTTTTTTTGTAATTTTCTAGCGCGGGACGGGTAGGAACAGAATTCGTAACGAAATTTTTTTTTCTCTTCGTCGGCCTATCTCAACCCGATTTAGATTAAACTTTGCTGGAATGTTGTTTTCTAATTTTTTTGGAATTTTTTGCCCGGGTCGGGTAGGCACGGAATTCGGAACGAAATTTTTTTTTTTTCTTTCTCGGCCTATCTCGGCCCGGTTTGAATAGAAATATTTCGGGAATGATGTTTTTTAATTTTTAATTTTTTTTGCTGTTAGTTTTGGAATTTTCTAGCCCGGGTCGGGTAGGAACGGAATTCGGGATGAAATATTTTTTCCCTCGTTCTCGGCTCATCTCAACCCAGTTTGGATAGAAATAATGTCAGAATGATATTTTTTAAATTTTTGAATTTTTTTGCTTTTTTTTTGGTAATTTTCTAGCCCGTGTCCGGAATGAACGAAATTCGGAACGAAATTTTTTTTTACCCTTTCTCGGCCAATCTCAACCCGGTTTGGACAGAAAAAATGCCGGAATAATGTTTTTTAATTTTTTTGCTATTTTTTTTGTATTTTCTTGGGAGGGTCAGGTAGGCACCGAATTCGGAATGAAATTTTTTTTTCTCCTTTTCGGCCTATTGAACCCAATTTGGATAGAAATACTGTCGGAATGATGTTTTTTAATTGTTTGAATTTTTTTGCTATTTTTTTGGAACTTTCTTGTCCTATACGGGTCGGAACAGAATTCAGGACTAAAATTTTTTTTCTGTCTTTCTCGGCCAATCTCAACTCGGTTTGGATAGAAATATTGACGGAAAGATTTTTTTAATTTTTTGAATTTTTTTGCTATTTTATTTTGGACTATTCTTGCCTGGTTCGGGTAGGAACGGAATTCGGGATGAAATATTTTTTCCCTCGTTCTCGGCTCATCTCAACCCAGTTTGGATAGAAATAATGTCAGAATGATATTTTTTAAATTTTTGAATTTTTTTGCTTTTTTTTTGGTAATTTTCTAGCCCGTGTCCGGAATGAACGAAATTCGGAACGAAATTTTTTTTTACCCTTTCTTGGCCAATCTCAACCCGGTTTGGACAGAAAAAATGCCGGAATAATGTTTTTTAATTTTTTTGCTATTTTTTTTGAATTTTCTTGGGAGGGTCAGGTAGGCACCGAATTCGGAATGAAATTTTTTTTTCTCCTTTTCGGCCTATTGAACCCAATTTGGATAGAAATACTGTCGGAATGATGTTTTTTAATTGTTTGAATTTTTTTGCTATTTTTTTGGAACTTTCTTGTCCTGTACGGGTCGGAACAGAATTCAGGACTAAAATTTTTTTTCTGTCTTTCTCGGCCAATCTCAACCCGGTTTGGATAGAAATATTGACGGAATGATTTTTTTAATTTTTCGAATTTTTTAGCTATTGTTTTTTTGGAATTTTCTTTCCTAGGTTGGGTAGGAACGGAATTCGGGACTACAATTTTTTTATTTCTTTCTAGGCATATCTCGATCTGGTTTGGATTGAAATAATGCCGGATTGATGTTTTTTAATTTTTTGAATTTTTTTGCTGATTTTCTATCCCGGGTCGGGTAGGATCGAAATTCGGGACGAAAAACTTTTTCACTCATTCTCGGCCCATCTCAACCCGGTTTGAATAGGAATATTACCAGAATGATGTTTTTTAATTTTCTGAATTTTTTTGCTATTTTTTTGGTAATTTTCTAGTCCGGATTGAAAATGAACGAAATTTGGGTCGAAATTTTTTTTTTTTTCTCTTTTTCGGCATACCTCAATCTGGTTTGGATTGAAAATAATGCCGGAACGATGTTGTTTTTATTTTTTGAATTTTATTACAATTTTTTTTGTAATTTTCTAGCGCGGGACGGGTAGGAACAGAATTCGTAACGAAATTTTTTTTTCTCTTCGTCGGCCTATCTCAACCCGATTTAGATTAAACTTTGCTGGAATGTTGTTTTCTAATTTTTTTGGGATTTTTTGCCCGGGTCGGGTAGGCACGGAATTCGGAACGAAAATTTTTTTTTTTCTTTCTCGGCCTATCTCGGCCCGGTTTGAATAGAAATATTTCGGGAATGATGTTTTTTAATTTTTAATTTTTTTTGCTGTTAGTTTTGGAATTTTCTAGCCCGGGTCGGGTAGGAACGGAATTCGGGATGAAATATTTTTTCCCTCGTTCTCGGCTCATCTCAACCCAGTTTGGATAGAAATAATGTCAGAATGATATTTTTTAAATTTTTGAATTTTTTTGCTTTTTTTTTGGTAATTTTCTAGCCCGTGTCCGGAATGAACGAAATTCGGAACGAAATTTTTTTTTACCCTTTCTCGGCCAATCTCAACCCGGTTTGGACAGAAAAAATGCCGGAATAATGTTTTTTAATTTTTTTGCTATTTTTTTTGAATTTTCTTGGGAGGGTCAGGTAGGCACCGAATTCGGAATGAAATTTTTTTTTCTCCTTTTCGGCCTATTGAACCCAATTTGGATAGAAATACTGTCGGAATGATGTTTTTTAATTGTTTGAAGTTTTTTGCTATTTTTTTGGAACTTTCTTGTCCTGTACGGGTCGGAACAGAATTCAGGACTAAAATTTTTTTTCTGTCTTTCTCGGCCAATCTCAACTCGGTTTGGATAGAAATATTGACGGAAAGATTTTTTTAATTTTTTGAATTTTTTTGCTATTTTATTTTGGACTATTCTTGCCTGGTTCGGGTAGGAACGGAATTCGGGATGAAATATTTTTTCCCTCGTTCTCGGCTCATCTCAACCCAGTTTGGATAGAAATAATGTCAGAATGATATTTTTTAAATTTTTGAATTTTTTTGCTTTTTTTTTGGTAATTTTCTAGCCCGTGTCCGGAATGAACGAAATTCGGAACGAAATTTTTTTTTACCCTTTCTCGGCCAATCTCAACCCGGTTTGGACAGAAAAAATGCCGGAATAATGTTTTTTAATTTTTTTGCTATTTTTTTTGAATTTTCTTGGGAGGGTCAGGTAGGCACCGAATTCAGAATGAAATTTTTTTTTCTCCTTTTCGGCCTATTGAACCCAATTTGGATAGAAATACTGTCGGAATGATGTTTTTTAATTGTTTGAATTTTTTTGCTATTTTTTTGGAACTTTCTTGTCCTGTACGGGTCGGAACAGAATTCAGGACTAAAATTTTTTTTCTGTCTTTCTCGGCCAATCTCAACCCGGTTTGGATAGAAATATTGACGGAATGATTTTTTTAATTTTTCGAATTTTTTAGCTATTGTTTTTTTGGAATTTTCTTTCCTAGGTTGGGTAGGAACGGAATTCGGGACTACAATTTTTTTATTTCTTTCTAGGCATATCTCGATCTGGTTTGGATTGAAATAATGCCGGATTGATGTTTTTTAATTTTTTGAATTTTTTTGCTGATTTTCTATCCCGGGTCGGGTAGGATCGAAATTCGGGACGAAAAACTTTTTCACTCATTCTCGGCCCATCTCAACCCGGTTTGAATAGGAATATTACCAGAATGATGTTTTTTAATTTTCTGAATTTTTTTGCTATTTTTTTGGTAATTTTCTAGTCCGGATTGAAAATGAACGAAATTTGGGTCGAAATTTTTTTTTTTTTCTCTTTCTCGGCATACCTCAATCTGGTTTGGATTGAAAATAATGCCGGAACGATGTTGTTTTTATTTTTTGAATTTTATTACAATTTTTTTTGTAATTTTCTAGCGCGGGACGGGTAGGAACAGAATTCGTAACGAAATTTTTTTTTCTCTTCGTCGGCCTATCTCAACCCGATTTAGATTAAACTTTGCTGGAATGTTGTTTTCTAATTTTTTTGGAATTTTTTGCCCGGGTCGGGTAGGCACGGAATTCGGAACGAAATTTTTTTTTTTTCTTTCTCGGCCTATCTCGGCCCGGTTTGAATAGAAATATTTCGGGAATGATGTTTTTTAATTTTTAATTTTTTTTCCTGTTAGTTTTGGAATTTTCTAGCCCGGGTCGGGTAGGAACGGAATTCGGGATGAAATATTTTTTCCCTCGTTCTCGGCTCATCTCAACCCAGTTTGGATAGAAATAATGTCAGAATGATATTTTTTAAATTTTTGAATTTTTTTGCTTTTTTTTTGGTAATTTTCTAGCCCGTGTCCGGAATGAACGAAATTCGGAACGAAATTTTTTTTTACCCTTTCTCGGCCAATCTCAACCCGGTTTGGACAGAAAAAATGCCGGAATAATGTTTTTTAATTTTTTTGCTATTTTTTTTGAATTTTCTTGGGAGGGTCAGGTAGGCACCGAATTCGGAATGAAATTTTTTTTTCTCCTTTTCGGCCTATTGAACCCAATTTGGATAGAAATACTGTCGGAATGATGTTTTTTAATTGTTTGAATTTTTTTGCTATTTTTTTGGAACTTTCTTGTCCTGTACGGGTCGGAACAGAATTCAGGACTAAAATTTTTTTTCTGTCTTTCTCGGCCAATCTCAACTCGGTTTGGATAGAAATATTGACGGAAAGATTTTTTTAATTTTTTTAATTTTTTTGCTATTTTATTTTGGACTATTCTTGCCTGGTTCGGGTAGGAACGGAATTCGGGATGAAATATTTTTTCCCTCGTTCTCGGCTCATCTCAACCCAGTTTGGATAGAAATAATGTCAGAATGATATTTTTTAAATTTTTGAATTTTTTTGCTTTTTTTTTGGTAATTTTCTAGCCCGTGTCCGGAATGAACGAAATTCGGAACGAAATTTTTTTTTACCCTTTCTCGGCCAATCTCAACCCGGTTTGGACAGAAAAAATGCCGGAATAATGTTTTTTAATTTTTTTGCTATTTTTTTTGAATTTTCTTGGGAGGGTCAGGTAGGCACCGAATTCGGAATGAAATTTTTTTTTCTCCTTTTCGGCCTATTGAACCCAATTTGGATAGAAATACTGTCGGAATGATGTTTTTTAATTGTTTGAATTTTTTTGCTATTTTTTTGGAACTTTCTTGTCCTGTACGGGTCGGAACAGAATTCAGGACTAAAATTTTTTTTCTGTCTTTCTCGGCCAATCTCAACTCGGTTTGGATAGAAATATTGACGGAAAGATTTTTTTAATTTTTTGAATTTTTTTGCTATTTTATTTTGGACTATTCTTGCCTGGTTCGGGTAGGAACGGAATTCGGGATGAAATATTTTTTCCCTCGTTCTCGGCTCATCTCAACCCAGTTTGGATAGAAATAATGTCAGAATGATATTTTTTAAATTTTTGAATTTTTTTGCTTTTTTTTTGGTAATTTTCTAGCCCGTGTCCGGAATGAACGAAATTCGGAACGAAATTTTTTTTTACCCTTTCTCGGCCAATCTCATCCCGGTTTGGACAGAAAAAATGCCGGAATAATGTTTTTTAATTTTTTTGCTATTTTTTTTGAATTTTCTTGGGAGGGTCAGGTAGGCACCGAATTCGGAATGAAATTTTTTTTTCTCCTTTTCGGCCTATTGAACCCAATTTGGATAGAAATACTGTCGGAATGATGTTTTTTAATTGTTTGAATTTTTTTGCTATTTTTTTGGAACTTTCTTGTCCTGTACGGGTCGGAACAGAATTCAGGACTAAAATTTTTTTTCTGTCTTTCTCGGCCAATCTCAACCCGGTTTGGATAGAAATATTGACGGAATGATTTTTTTAATTTTTTGAATTTTTTAGCTATTGTTTTTTTGGAATTTTCTTTCCTAGGTTGGGTAGGAACGGAATTCGGGACTACAATTTTTTTATTTCTTTCTAGGCATATCTCGATCTGGTTTGGATTGAAATAATGCCGGATTGATGTTTTTTAATTTTTTGAATTTTTTTGCTGATTTTCTATCCCGGGTCGGGTAGAATCGAAATTCGGGACGAAAAACTTTTTCACTCATTCTCGGCCCATCTCAACCCGGTTTGAATAGGAATATTACCAGAATGATGTTTTTTAATTTTCTGAATTTTTTTGCTATTTTTTTGGTAATTTTCTAGTCCGGATTGAAAATGAACGAAATTTGGGTCGAAATTTTTTTTTTTTTCTCTTTCTCGGCATACCTCAATCTGGTTTGGATTGAAAATAATGCCGGAACGATGTTGTTTTTATTTTTTGAATTTTATTACAATTTTTTTTGTAATTTTCTAGCGCGGGACGGGTAGGAACAGAATTCGTAACGAAATTTTTTTTTCTCTTCGTCGGCCTATCTCAACCCGATTTAGATTAAACTTTGCTGGAATGTTGTTTTCTAATTTTTTTGGAATTTTTTGCCCGGGTCGGGTAGGCACGGAATTCGGAACGAAAATTTTTTTTTTTCTTTCTCGGCCTATCTCGGCCCGGTTTGAATAGAAATATTTCGGGAATGATGTTTTTTAATTTTTAATTTTTTTTGCTGTTAGTTTTGGAATTTTCTAGCCCGGGTCGGGTAGGAACGGAATTCGGGATGAAATATTTTTTCCCTCGTTCTCGGCTCATCTCAACCCAGTTTGGATAGAAATAATGTCAGAATGATATTTTTTAAATTTTTGAATTTTTTTGCTTTTTTTTTGGTAATTTTCTAGCCCGTGTCCGGAATGAACGAAATTCGGAACGAAATTTTTTTTTACCCTTTCTCGGCCAATCTCAACCCGGTTTGGACAGAAAAAATGCCGGAATAATGTTTTTTAATTTTTTTGCTATTTTTTTTGTATTTTCTTGGGAGGGTCAGGTAGGCACCGAATTCGGAATGAAATTTTTTTTTCTCCTTTTCGGCCTATTGAACCCAATTTGGATAGAAATACTGTCGGAATGATGTTTTTTAATTGTTTGAATTTTTTTGCTATTTTTTTGAAACTTTCTTGTCCTATACGGGTCGGAACAGAATTCAGGACTAAAATTTTTTTTCTGTCTTTCTCGGCCAATCTCAACTCGGTTTGGATAGAAATATTGACGGAAAGATTTTTTTAATTTTTTGAATTTTTTTGCTATTTTATTTTGGACTATTCTTGCCTGGTTCGGGTAGGAACGGAATTCGGGATGAAATATTTTTTCCCTCGTTCTCGGCTCATCTCAACCCAGTTTGGATAGAAATAATGTCAGAATGATATTTTTTAAATTTTTGAATTTTTTTGCTTTTTTTTTGGTAATTTTCTAGCCCGTGTCCGGAATGAACGAAATTCGGAACGAAATTTTTTTTTACCCTTTCTTGGCCAATCTCAACCCGGTTTGGACAGAAAAAATGCCGGAATAATGTTTTTTAATTTTTTTGCTATTTTTTTTGAATTTTCTTGGGAGGGTCAGGTAGGCACCGAATTCGGAATGAAATTTTTTTTTCTCCTTTTCGGCCTATTGAACCCAATTTGGATAGAAATACTGTCGGAATGATGTTTTTTAATTGTTTGAATTTTTTTGCTATTTTTTTGGAACTTTCTTGTCCTGTACGGGTCGGAACAGAATTCAGGACTAAAATTTTTTTTCTGTCTTTCTCGGCCAATCTCAACCCGGTTTGGATAGAAATATTGACGGAATGATTTTTTTAATTTTTCGAATTTTTTAGCTATTGTTTTTTTGGAATTTTCTTTCCTAGGTTGGGTAGGAACGGAATTCGGGACTACAATTTTTTTATTTCTTTCTAGGCATATCTCGATCTGGTTTGGATTGAAATAATGCCGGATTGATGTTTTTTAATTTTTTGAATTTTTTTGCTGATTTTCTATCCCGGGTCGGGTAGGATCGAAATTCGGGACGAAAAACTTTTTCACTCATTCTCGGCCCATCTCAACCCGGTTTGAATAGGAATATTACCAGAATGATGTTTTTTAATTTTCTGAATTTTTTTGCTATTTTTTTGGTAATTTTCTAGTCCGGATTGAAAATGAACGAAATTTGGGTCGAAATTTTTTTTTTTTTCTCTTTTTCGGCATACCTCAATCTGGTTTGGATTGAAAATAATGCCGGAACGATGTTGTTTTTATTTTTTGAATTTTATTACAATTTTTTTTGTAATTTTCTAGCGCGGGACGGGTAGGAACAGAATTCGTAACGAAATTTTTTTTTCTCTTCGTCGGCCTATCTCAACCCGATTTAGATTAAACTTTGCTGGAATGTTGTTTTCTAATTTTTTTGGGATTTTTTGCCCGGGTCGGGTAGGCACGGAATTCGGAACGAAAATTTTTTTTTTTCTTTCTCGGCCTATCTCGGCCCGGTTTGAATAGAAATATTTCGGGAATGATGTTTTTTAATTTTTAATTTTTTTTCCTGTTAGTTTTGGAATTTTCTAGCCCGGGTCGGGTAGGAACGGAATTCGGGATGAAATATTTTTTCCCTCGTTCTCGGCTCATCTCAACCCAGTTTGGATAGAAATAATGTCAGAATGATATTTTTTAAATTTTTGAATTTTTTTGCTTTTTTTTTGGTAATTTTCTAGCCCGTGTCCGGAATGAACGAAATTCGGAACGAAATTTTTTTTTACCCTTTCTCGGCCAATCTCAACCCGGTTTGGACAGAAAAAATGCCGGAATAATGTTTTTTAATTTTTTTGCTATTTTTTTTGAATTTTCTTGGGAGGGTCAGGTAGGCACCGAATTCGGAATGAAATTTTTTTTTCTCCTTTTCGGCCTATTGAACCCAATTTGGATAGAAATACTGTCGGAATGATGTTTTTTAATTGTTTGAAGTTTTTTGCTATTTTTTTGGAACTTTCTTGTCCTGTACGGGTCGGAACAGAATTCAGGACTAAAATTTTTTTTCTGTCTTTCTCGGCCAATCTCAACTCGGTTTGGATAGAAATATTGACGGAAAGATTTTTTTAATTTTTTGAATTTTTTTGCTATTTTATTTTGGACTATTCTTGCCTGGTTCGGGTAGGAACGGAATTCGGGATGAAATATTTTTTCCCTCGTTCTCGGCTCATCTCAACCCAGTTTGGATAGAAATAATGTCAGAATGATATTTTTTAAATTTTTGAATTTTTTTGCTTTTTTTTTGGTAATTTTCTAGCCCGTGTCCGGAATGAACGAAATTCGGAACGAAATTTTTTTTTACCCTTTCTCGGCCAATCTCAACCCGGTTTGGACAGAAAAAATGCCGGAATAATGTTTTTTAATTTTTTTGCTATTTTTTTTGAATTTTCTTGGGAGGGTCAGGTAGGCACCGAATTCAGAATGAAATTTTTTTTTCTCCTTTTCGGCCTATTGAACCCAATTTGGATAGAAATACTGTCGGAATGATGTTTTTTAATTGTTTGAATTTTTTTGCTATTTTTTTGGAACTTTCTTGTCCTGTACGGGTCGGAACAGAATTCAGGACTAAAATTTTTTTTCTGTCTTTCTCGGCCAATCTCAACCCGGTTTGGATAGAAATATTGACGGAATGATTTTTTTAATTTTTCGAATTTTTTAGCTATTGTTTTTTTGGAATTTTCTTTCCTAGGTTGGGTAGGAACGGAATTCGGGACTACAATTTTTTTATTTCTTTCTAGGCATATCTCGATCTGGTTTGGATTGAAATAATGCCGGATTGATGTTTTTTAATTTTTTGAATTTTTTTGCTGATTTTCTATCCCGGGTCGGGTAGGATCGAAATTCGGGACGAAAAACTTTTTCACTCATTCTCGGCCCATCTCAACCCGGTTTGAATAGGAATATTACCAGAATGATGTTTTTTAATTTTCTGAATTTTTTTGCTATTTTTTTGGTAATTTTCTAGTCCGGATTGAAAATGAACGAAATTTGGGTCGAAATTTTTTTTTTTTTCTCTTTCTCGGCATACCTCAATCTGGTTTGGATTGAAAATAATGCCGGAACGATGTTGTTTTTATTTTTTGAATTTTATTACAATTTTTTTTGTAATTTTCTAGCGCGGGACGGGTAGGAACAGAATTCGTAACGAAATTTTTTTTTCTCTTCGTCGGCCTATCTCAACCCGATTTAGATTAAACTTTGCTGGAATGTTGTTTTCTAATTTTTTTGGAATTTTTTGCCCGGGTCGGGTAGGCACGGAATTCGGAACGAAATTTTTTTTTTTTCTTTCTCGGCCTATCTCGGCCCGGTTTGAATAGAAATATTTCGGGAATGATGTTTTTTAATTTTTAATTTTTTTTGCTGTTAGTTTTGGAATTTTCTAGCCCGGGTCGGGTAGGAACGGAATTCGGGATGAAATATTTTTTCCCTCGTTCTCGGCTCATCTCAACCCAGTTTGGATAGAAATAATGTCAGAATGATATTTTTTAAATTTTTGAATTTTTTTGCTTTTTTTTTGGTAATTTTCTAGCCCGTGTCCGGAATGAACGAAATTCGGAACGAAATTTTTTTTTACCCTTTCTCGGCCAATCTCAACCCGGTTTGGACAGAAAAAATGCCGGAATAATGTTTTTTAATTTTTTTGCTATTTTTTTTGAATTTTCTTGGGAGGGTCAGGTAGGCACCGAATTCGGAATGAAATTTTTTTTTCTCCTTTTCGGCCTATTGAACCCAATTTGGATAGAAATACTGTCGGAATGATGTTTTTTAATTGTTTGAATTTTTTTGCTATTTTTTTGGAACTTTCTTGTCCTGTACGGGTCGGAACAGAATTCAGGACTAAAATTTTTTTTCTGTCTTTCTCGGCCAATCTCAACTCGGTTTGGATAGAAATATTGACGGAAAGATTTTTTTAATTTTTTTAATTTTTTTGCTATTTTATTTTGGACTATTCTTGCCTGGTTCGGGTAGGAACGGAATTCGGGATGAAATATTTTTTCCCTCGTTCTCGGCTCATCTCAACCCAGTTTGGATAGAAATAATGTCAGAATGATATTTTTTAAATTTTTGAATTTTTTTGCTTTTTTTTTGGTAATTTTCTAGCCCGTGTCCGGAATGAACGAAATTCGGAACGAAATTTTTTTTTACCCTTTCTCGGCCAATCTCAACCCGGTTTGGACAGAAAAAATGCCGGAATAATGTTTTTTAATTTTTTTGCTATTTTTTTTGAATTTTCTTGGGAGGGTCAGGTAGGCACCGAATTCGGAATGAAATTTTTTTTTCTCCTTTTCGGCCTATTGAACCCAATTTGGATAGAAATACTGTCGGAATGATGTTTTTTAATTGTTTGAATTTTTTTGCTATTTTTTTGGAACTTTCTTGTCCTGTACGGGTCGGAACAGAATTCAGGACTAAAATTTTTTTTCTGTCTTTCTCGGCCAATCTCAACTCGGTTTGGATAGAAATATTGACGGAAAGATTTTTTTAATTTTTTGAATTTTTTTGCTATTTTATTTTGGACTATTCTTGCCTGGTTCGGGTAGGAACGGAATTCGGGATGAAATATTTTTTCCCTCGTTCTCGGCTCATCTCAACCCAGTTTGGATAGAAATAATGTCAGAATGATATTTTTTAAATTTTTGAATTTTTTTGCTTTTTTTTTGGTAATTTTCTAGCCCGTGTCCGGAATGAACGAAATTCGGAACGAAATTTTTTTTTACCCTTTCTCGGCCAATCTCAACCCGGTTTGGACAGAAAAAATGCCGGAATAATGTTTTTTAATTTTTTTGCTATTTTTTTTGAATTTTCTTGGGAGGGTCAGGTAGGCACCGAATTCGGAATGAAATTTTTTTTTCTCCTTTTCGGCCTATTGAACCCAATTTGGATAGAAATACTGTCGGAATGATGTTTTTTAATTGTTTGAATTTTTTTGCTATTTTTTTGGAACTTTCTTGTCCTGTACGGGTCGGAACAGAATTCAGGACTAAAATTTTTTTTCTGTCTTTCTCGGCCAATCTCAACCCGGTTTGGATAGAAATATTGAAGGAATGATTTTTTTAATTTTTTGAATTTTTTAGCTATTGTTTTTTTGGAATTTTCTTTCCTAGGTTGGGTAGGAACGGAATTCGGGACTACAATTTTTTTATTTCTTTCTAGGCATATCTCGATCTGGTTTGGATTGAAATAATGCCGGATTGATGTTTTTTAATTTTTTGAATTTTTTTGCTGATTTTCTATCCCGGGTCGGGTAGGATCGAAATTCGGGACGAAAAACTTTTTCACTCATTCTCGGCCCATCTCAACCCGGTTTGAATAGGAATATTACCAGAATGATGTTTTTTTAATTTTCTGAATTTTTTTGCTATTTTTTTGGTAATTTTCTATTCCGGATTGAAAATGAACGAAATTTGGGTCGAAATTTTTTTTTTTTTCTCTTTCTCGGCATACCTCAATCTGGTTTGGATTGAAAATAATGCCGGAACGATGTTGTTTTTATTTTTTGAATTTTATTACAATTTTTTTTGTAATTTTCTAGCGCGGGACGGGTAGGAACAGAATTCGTAACGAAATTTTTTTTTCTCTTCGTCGGCCTATCTCAACCCGATTTAGATTAAACTTTGCTGGAATGTTGTTTTCTAATTTTTTTGGAATTTTTTGCCCGGGTCGGGTAGGCACGGAATTCGGAACGAAAATTTTTTTTTTTCTTTCTCGGCCTATCTCGGCCCGGTTTGAATAGAAATATTTCGGGAATGATGTTTTTTAATTTTTAATTTTTTTTGCTGTTAGTTTTGGAATTTTCTAGCCCGGGTCGGGTAGGAACGGAATTCGGGATGAAATATTTTTTCCCTCGTTCTCGACTCATCTCAACCCAGTTTGGATAGAAATAATGTCAGAATGATATTTTTTAAATTTTTGAATTTTTTTGCTTTTTTTTTGGTAATTTTCTAGCCCGTGTCCGGAATGAACGAAATTCGGAACGAAATTTTTTTTTACCCTTTCTCGGCCAATCTCAACCCGGTTTGGACAGAAAAAATGCCGGAATAATGTTTTTTAATTTTTTTGCTATTTTTTTTGTATTTTCTTGGGAGGGTCAGGTAGGCACCGAATTCGGAATGAAATTTTTTTTTCTCCTTTTCGGCCTATTGAACCCAATTTGGATAGAAATACTGTCGGAATGATGTTTTTTAATTGTTTGAATTTTTTTGCTATTTTTTTGGAACTTTCTTGTCCTGTACGGGTCGGAACAGAATTCAGGACTAAAATTTTTTTTCTGTCTTTCTCGGCCAATCTCAACCCGGTTTGGATAGAAATATTGACGGAATGATTTTTTTAATTTTTCGAATTTTTTAGCTATTGTTTTTTTGGAATTTTCTTTCCTAGGTTGGGTAGGAACGGAATTCGGGACTACAATTTTTTTATTTCTTTCTAGGCATATCTCGATCTGGTTTGGATTGAAATAATGCCGGATTGATGTTTTTTAATTTTTTGAATTTTTTTGCTGATTTTCTATCCCGGGTCGGGTAGGATCGAAATTCGGGACGAAAAACTTTTTCACTCATTCTCGGCCCATCTCAACCCGGTTTGAATAGGAATATTACCAGAATGATGTTTTTTAATTTTCTGAATTTTTTTGCTATTTTTTTGGTAATTTTCTAGTCCGGATTGAAAATGAACGAAATTTGGGTCGAAATTTTTTTTTTTTTCTCTTTCTCGGCATACCTCAATCTGGTTTGGATTGAAAATAATGCCGGAACGATGTTGTTTTTATTTTTTGAATTTTATTACAATTTTTTTTGTAATTTTCTAGCGCGGGACGGGTAGGAACAGAATTCGTAACGAAATTTTTTTTTCTCTTCGTCGGCCTATCTCAACCCGATTTAGATTAAACTTTGCTGGAATGTTGTTTTCTAATTTTTTTGGAATTTTTTGCCCGGGTCGGGTAGGCACGGAATTCGGAACGAAATTTTTTTTTTTTCTTTCTCGGCCTATCTCGGCCCGGTTTGAATAGAAATATTTCGGGAATGATGTTTTTTAATTTTTAATTTTTTTTGCTGTTAGTTTTGGAATTTTCTAGCCCGGGTCGGGTAGGAACGGAATTCGGGATGAAATATTTTTTCCCTCGTTCTCGACTCATCTCAACCCAGTTTGGATAGAAATAATGTCAGAATGATATTTTTTAAATTTTTGAATTTTTTTGCTTTTTTTTTGGTAATTTTCTAGCCCGTGTCCGGAATGAACGAAATTCGGAACGAAATTTTTTTTTACCCTTTCTCGGCCAATCTCAACCCGGTTTGGACAGAAAAAATGCCGGAATAATGTTTTTTAATTTTTTTGCTATTTTTTTTGAATTTTCTTGGGAGGGTCAGGTAGGCACCGAATTCGGAATGAAATTTTTTTTTCTCCTTTTCGGCCTATTGAACCCAATTTGGATAGAAATACTGTCGGAATGATGTTTTTTAATTGTTTGAATTTTTTTGCTATTTTTTTGGAACTTTCTTGTCCTGTACGGGTCGGAACAGAATTCAGGACTAAAATTTTTTTTCTGTCTTTCTCGGCCAATCTCAACTCGGTTTGGATAGAAATATTGACGGAAAGATTTTTTTAATTTTTTTAATTTTTTTGCTATTTTATTTTGGACTATTCTTGCCTGGTTCGGGTAGGAACGGAATTCGGGATGAAATATTTTTTCCCTCGTTCTCGGCTCATCTCAACCCAGTTTGGATAGAAATAATGTCAGAATGATATTTTTTAAATTTTTGAATTTTTTTGCTTTTTTTTTGGTAATTTTCTAGCCCGTGTCCGGAATGAACGAAATTCGGAACGAAATTTTTTTTTACCCTTTCTCGGCCAATCTCAACCCGGTTTGGACAGAAAAAATGCCGGAATAATGTTTTTTAATTTTTTTGCTATTTTTTTTGAATTTTCTTGGGAGGGTCAGGTAGGCACCGAATTCGGAATGAAATTTTTTTTTCTCCTTTTCGGCCTATTGAACCCAATTTGGATAGAAATACTGTCGGAATGATGTTTTTTAATTGTTTGAATTTTTTTGCTATTTTTTTGGAACTTTCTTGTCCTGTACGGGTCGGAACAGAATTCAGGACTAAAATTTTTTTTCTGTCTTTCTCGGCCAATCTCAACTCGGTTTGGATAGAAATATTGACGGAAAGATTTTTTTAATTTTTTGAATTTTTTTGCTATTTTATTTTGGACTATTCTTGCCTGGTTCGGGTAGGAACGGAATTCGGGATGAAATATTTTTTCCCTCGTTCTCGGCTCATCTCAACCCAGTTTGGATAGAAATAATGTCAGAATGATATTTTTTAAATTTTTGAATTTTTTTGCTTTTTTTTTGGTAATTTTCTAGCCCGTGTCCGGAATGAACGAAATTCGGAACGAAATTTTTTTTTACCCTTTCTCGGCCAATCTCAACCCGGTTTGGACAGAAAAAATGCCGGAATAATGTTTTTTAATTTTTTTGCTATTTTTTTTGAATTTTCTTGGGAGGGTCAGGTAGGCACCGAATTCGGAATGAAATTTTTTTTTCTCCTTTTCGGCCTATTGAACCCAATTTGGATAGAAATACTGTCGGAATGATGTTTTTTAATTGTTTGAATTTTTTTGCTATTTTTTTGGAACTTTCTTGTCCTGTACGGGTCGGAACAGAATTCAGGACTAAAATTTTTTTTCTGTCTTTCTCGGCCAATCTCAACCCGGTTTGGATAGAAATATTGAAGGAATGATTTTTTTAATTTTTTGAATTTTTTAGCTATTGTTTTTTTGGAATTTTCTTTCCTAGGTTGGGTAGGAACGGAATTCGGGACTACAATTTTTTTATTTCTTTCTAGGCATATCTCGATCTGGTTTGGATTGAAATAATGCCGGATTGATGTTTTTTAATTTTTTGAATTTTTTTGCTGATTTTCTATCCCGGGTCGGGTAGGATCGAAATTCGGGACGAAAAACTTTTTCACTCATTCTCGGCCCATCTCAACCCGGTTTGAATAGGAATATTACCAGAATGATGTTTTTTTAATTTTCTGAATTTTTTTGCTATTTTTTTGGTAATTTTCTATTCCGGATTGAAAATGAACGAAATTTGGGTCGAAATTTTTTTTTTTTTCTCTTTCTCGGCATACCTCAATCTGGTTTGGATTGAAAATAATGCCGGAACGATGTTGTTTTTATTTTTTGAATTTTATTACAATTTTTTTTGTAATTTTCTAGCGCGGGACGGGTAGGAACAGAATTCGTAACGAAATTTTTTTTTCTCTTCGTCGGCCTATCTCAACCCGATTTAGATTAAACTTTGCTGGAATGTTGTTTTCTAATTTTTTTGGAATTTTTTGCCCGGGTCGGGTAGGCACGGAATTCGGAACGAAAATTTTTTTTTTTCTTTCTCGGCCTATCTCGGCCCGGTTTGAATAGAAATATTTCGGGAATGATGTTTTTTAATTTTTAATTTTTTTTGCTGTTAGTTTTGGAATTTTCTAGCCCGGGTCGGGTAGGAACGGAATTCGGGATGAAATATTTTTTCCCTCGTTCTCGACTCATCTCAACCCAGTTTGGATAGAAATAATGTCAGAATGATATTTTTTAAATTTTTGAATTTTTTTGCTTTTTTTTTGGTAATTTTCTAGCCCGTGTCCGGAATGAACGAAATTCGGAACGAAATTTTTTTTTACCCTTTCTCGGCCAATCTCAACCCGGTTTGGACAGAAAAAATGCCGGAATAATGTTTTTTAATTTTTTTGCTATTTTTTTTGTATTTTCTTGGGAGGGTCAGGTAGGCACCGAATTCGGAATGAAATTTTTTTTTCTCCTTTTCGGCCTATTGAACCCAATTTGGATAGAAATACTGTCGGAATGATGTTTTTTAATTGTTTGAATTTTTTTGCTATTTTTTTGGAACTTTCTTGTCCTGTACGGGTCGGAACAGAATTCAGGACTAAAATTTTTTTTCTGTCTTTCTCGGCCAATCTCAACCCGGTTTGGATAGAAATATTGACGGAATGATTTTTTTAATTTTTCGAATTTTTTAGCTATTGTTTTTTTGGAATTTTCTTTCCTAGGTTGGGTAGGAACGGAATTCGGGACTACAATTTTTTTATTTCTTTCTAGGCATATCTCGATCTGGTTTGGATTGAAATAATGCCGGATTGATGTTTTTTAATTTTTTGAATTTTTTTGCTGATTTTCTATCCCGGGTCGGGTAGGATCGAAATTCGGGACGAAAAACTTTTTCACTCATTCTCGGCCCATCTCAACCCGGTTTGAATAGGAATATTACCAGAATGATGTTTTTTAATTTTCTGAATTTTTTTGCTATTTTTTTGGTAATTTTCTAGTCCGGATTGAAAATGAACGAAATTTGGGTCGAAATTTTTTTTTTTTTCTCTTTCTCGGCATACCTCAATCTGGTTTGGATTGAAAATAATGCCGGAACGATGTTGTTTTTATTTTTTGAATTTTATTACAATTTTTTTTGTAATTTTCTAGCGCGGGACGGGTAGGAACAGAATTCGTAACGAAATTTTTTTTTCTCTTCGTCGGCCTATCTCAACCCGATTTAGATTAAACTTTGCTGGAATGTTGTTTTCTAATTTTTTTGGAATTTTTTGCCCGGGTCGGGTAGGCACGGAATTCGGAACGAAATTTTTTTTTTTTCTTTCTCGGCCTATCTCGGCCCGGTTTGAATAGAAATATTTCGGGAATGATGTTTTTTAATTTTTAATTTTTTTTGCTGTTAGTTTTGGAATTTTCTAGCCCGGGTCGGGTAGGAACGGAATTCGGGATGAAATATTTTTTCCCTCGTTCTCGGCTCATCTCAACCCAGTTTGGATAGAAATAATGTCAGAATGATATTTTTTAAATTTTTGAATTTTTTTGCTTTTTTTTTGGTAATTTTCTAGCCCGTGTCCGGAATGAACGAAATTCGGAACGAAATTTTTTTTTACCCTTTCTCGGCCAATCTCAACCCGGTTTGGACAGAAAAAATGCCGGAATAATGTTTTTTAATTTTTTTGCTATTTTTTTTGAATTTTCTTGGGAGGGTCAGGTAGGCACCGAATTCGGAATGAAATTTTTTTTTCTCCTTTTCGGCCTATTGAACCCAATTTGGATAGAAATACTGTCGGAATGATGTTTTTTAATTGTTTGAATTTTTTTGCTATTTTTTTGGAACTTTCTTGTCCTGTACGGGTCGGAACAGAATTCAGGACTAAAATTTTTTTTCTGTCTTTCTCGGCCAATCTCAACTCGGTTTGGATAGAAATATTGACGGAAAGATTTTTTTAATTTTTTTAATTTTTTTGCTATTTTATTTTGGACTATTCTTGCCTGGTTCGGGTAGGAACGGAATTCGGGATGAAATATTTTTTCCCTCGTTCTCGGCTCATCTCAACCCAGTTTGGATAGAAATAATGTCAGAATGATATTTTTTAAATTTTTGAATTTTTTTGCTTTTTTTTTGGTAATTTTCTAGCCCGTGTCCGGAATGAACGAAATTCGGAACGAAATTTTTTTTTACCCTTTCTCGGCCAATCTCAACCCGGTTTGGACAGAAAAAATGCCGGAATAATGTTTTTTAATTTTTTTGCTATTTTTTTTGAATTTTCTTGGGAGGGTCAGGTAGGCACCGAATTCGGAATGAAATTTTTTTTTCTCCTTTTCGGCCTATTGAACCCAATTTGGATAGAAATACTGTCGGAATGATGTTTTTTAATTGTTTGAATTTTTTTGCTATTTTTTTGGAACTTTCTTGTCCTGTACGGGTCGGAACAGAATTCAGGACTAAAATTTTTTTTCTGTCTTTCTCGGCCAATCTCAACTCGGTTTGGATAGAAATATTGACGGAAAGATTTTTTTAATTTTTTGAATTTTTTTGCTATTTTATTTTGGACTATTCTTGCCTGGTTCGGGTAGGAACGGAATTCGGGATGAAATATTTTTTCCCTCGTTCTCGGCTCATCTCAACCCAGTTTGGATAGAAATAATGTCAGAATGATATTTTTTAAATTTTTGAATTTTTTTGCTTTTTTTTTGGTAATTTTCTAGCCCGTGTCCGGAATGAACGAAATTCGGAACGAAATTTTTTTTTACCCTTTCTCGGCCAATCTCAACCCGGTTTGGACAGAAAAAATGCCGGAATAATGTTTTTTAATTTTTTTGCTATTTTTTTTGAATTTTCTTGGGAGGGTCAGGTAGGCACCGAATTCGGAATGAAATTTTTTTTTCTCCTTTTCGGCCTATTGAACCCAATTTGGATAGAAATACTGTCGGAATGATGTTTTTTAATTGTTTGAATTTTTTTGCTATTTTTTTGGAACTTTCTTGTCCTGTACGGGTCGGAACAGAATTCAGGACTAAAATTTTTTTTCTGTCTTTCTCGGCCAATCTCAACCCGGTTTGGATAGAAATATTGAAGGAATGATTTTTTTAATTTTTTGAATTTTTTAGCTATTGTTTTTTTGGAATTTTCTTTCCTAGGTTGGGTAGGAACGGAATTCGGGACTACAATTTTTTTATTTCTTTCTAGGCATATCTCGATCTGGTTTGGATTGAAATAATGCCGGATTGATGTTTTTTAATTTTTTGAATTTTTTTGCTGATTTTCTATCCCGGGTCGGGTAGGATCGAAATTCGGGACGAAAAACTTTTTCACTCATTCTCGGCCCATCTCAACCCGGTTTGAATAGGAATATTACCAGAATGATGTTTTTTTAATTTTCTGAATTTTTTTGCTATTTTTTTGGTAATTTTCTATTCCGGATTGAAAATGAACGAAATTTGGGTCGAAATTTTTTTTTTTTTCTCTTTCTCGGCATACCTCAATCTGGTTTGGATTGAAAATAATGCCGGAACGATGTTGTTTTTATTTTTTGAATTTTATTACAATTTTTTTTGTAATTTTCTAGCGCGGGACGGGTAGGAACAGAATTCGTAACGAAATTTTTTTTTCTCTTCGTCGGCCTATCTCAACCCGATTTAGATTAAACTTTGCTGGAATGTTGTTTTCTAATTTTTTTGGAATTTTTTGCCCGGGTCGGGTAGGCACGGAATTCGGAACGAAATTTTTTTTTTTTTCTTTCTCGGCCTATCTCGGCCCGGTTTGAATAGAAATATTTCGGGAATGATGTTTTTTAATTTTTAATTTTTTTTGCTGTTAGTTTTGGAATTTTCTAGCCCGGGTCGGGTAGGAACGGAATTCGGGATGAAATATTTTTTCCCTCGTTCTCGGCTCATCTCAACCCAGTTTGGATAGAAATAATGTCAGAATGATATTTTTTAAATTTTTGAATTTTTTTGCTTTTTTTTTGGTAATTTTCTAGCCCGTGTCCGGAATGAACGAAATTCGGAACGAAATTTTTTTTTACCCTTTCTCGGCCAATCTCAACCCGGTTTGGACAGAAAAAATGCCGGAATAATGTTTTTTAATTTTTTTGCTATTTTTTTTGAATTTTCTTGGGAGGGTCAGGTAGGCACCGAATTCGGAATGAAATTTTTTTTTCTCCTTTTCGGCCTATTGAACCCAATTTGGATAGAAATACTGTCGGAATGATGTTTTTTAATTGTTTGAATTTTTTTGCTATTTTTTTGGAACTTTCTTGTCCTGTACGGGTCGGAACAGAATTCAGGACTAAAATTTTTTTTCTGTCTTTCTCGGCCAATCTCAACTCGGTTTGGATAGAAATATTGACGGAAAGATTTTTTTAATTTTTTGAATTTTTTTGCTATTTTATTTTGGACTATTCTTGCCTGGTTCGGGTAGGAACGGAATTCGGGATGAAATATTTTTTCCCTCGTTCTCGGCTCATCTCAACCCAGTTTGGATAGAAATAATGTCAGAATGATATTTTTTAAATTTTTGAATTTTTTTGCTTTTTTTTTGGTAATTTTCTAGCCCGTGTCCGGAATGAACGAAATTCGGAACGAAATTTTTTTTTACCCTTTCTTGGCCAATCTCAACCCGGTTTGGACAGAAAAAATGCCGGAATAATGTTTTTTAATTTTTTTGCTATTTTTTTTGAATTTTCTTGGGAGGGTCAGGTAGGCACCGAATTCGGAATGAAATTTTTTTTTCTCCTTTTCGGCCTATTGAACCCAATTTGGATAGAAATACTGTCGGAATGATGTTTTTTAATTGTTTGAATTTTTTTGCTATTTTTTTGGAACTTTCTTGTCCTGTACGGGTCGGAACAGAATTCAGGACTAAAATTTTTTTTCTGTCTTTCTCGGCCAATCTCAACTCGGTTTGGATAGAAATATTGACGGAAAGATTTTTTTAATTTTTTGAATTTTTTTGCTATTTTATTTTGGACTATTCTTGCCTGGTTCGGGTAGGAACGGAATTCGGGATGAAATATTTTTTCCCTCGTTCTCGGCTCATCTCAACCCAGTTTGGATAGAAATAATGTCAGAATGATATTTTTTAAATTTTTGAATTTTTTTGCTTTTTTTTTGGTAATTTTCTAGCCCGTGTCCGGAATGAACGAAATTCGGAACGAAATTTTTTTTTACCCTTTCTCGGCCAATCTCAACCCGGTTTGGACAGAAAAAATGCCGGAATAATGTTTTTTAATTTTTTTGCTATTTTTTTTGAATTTTCTTGGGAGGGTCAGGTAGGCACCGAATTCGGAATGAAATTTTTTTTTCTCCTTTTCGGCCTATTGAACCCAATTTGGATAGAAATACTGTCGGAATGATGTTTTTTAATTGTTTGAATTTTTTTGCTATTTTTTTGGAACTTTCTTGTCCTGTACGGGTCGGAACAGAATTCAGGACTAAAATTTTTTTTCTGTCTTTCTCGGCCAATCTCAACCCGGTTTGGATAGAAATATTGAAGGAATGATTTTTTTAATTTTTTGAATTTTTTAGCTATTGTTTTTTTGGAATTTTCTTTCCTAGGTTGGGTAGGAACGGAATTCGGGACTACAATTTTTTTATTTCTTTCTAGGCATATCTCGATCTGGTTTGGATTGAAATAATGCCGGATTGATGTTTTTTAATTTTTTGAATTTTTTTGCTGATTTTCTATCCCGGGTCGGGTAGGATCGAAATTCGGGACGAAAAACTTTTTCACTCATTCTCGGCCCATCTCAACCCGGTTTGAATAGGAATATTACCAGAATGATGTTTTTTTAATTTTCTGAATTTTTTTGCTATTTTTTTGGTAATTTTCTAGTCCGGATTGAAAATGAACGAAATTTGGGTCGAAATTTTTTTTTTTTTCTCTTTCTCGGCATACCTCAATCTGGTTTGGATTGAAAATAATGCCGGAACGATGTTGTTTTTATTTTTTGAATTTTATTACAATTTTTTTTGTAATTTTCTAGCGCGGGACGGGTAGGAACAGAATTCGTAACGAAATTTTTTTTTCTCTTCGTCGGCCTATCTCAACCCGATTTAGATTAAACTTTGCTGGAATGTTGTTTTCTAATTTTTTTGGAATTTTTTGCCCGGGTCGGGTAGGCACGGAATTCGGAACGAAATTTTTTTTTTTTTCTTTCTCGGCCTATCTCGGCCCGGTTTGAATAGAAATATTTCGGGAATGATGTTTTTTAATTTTTAATTTTTTTTGCTGTTAGTTTTGGAATTTTCTAGCCCGGGTCGGGTAGGAACGGAATTCGGGATGAAATATTTTTTCCCTCGTTCTCGGCTCATCTCAACCCAGTTTGGATAGAAATAATGTCAGAATGATATTTTTTAAATTTTTGAATTTTTTTGCTTTTTTTTTGGTAATTTTCTAGCCCGTGTCCGGAATGAACGAAATTCGGAACGAAATTTTTTTTTACCCTTTCTCGGCCAATCTCAACCCGGTTTGGACAGAAAAAATGCCGGAATAATGTTTTTTAATTTTTTTGCTATTTTTTTTGAATTTTCTTGGGAGGGTCAGGTAGGCACCGAATTCGGAATGAAATTTTTTTTTCTCCTTTTCGGCCTATTGAACCCAATTTGGATAGAAATACTGTCGGAATGATGTTTTTTAATTGTTTGAATTTTTTTGCTATTTTTTTGGAACTTTCTTGTCCTATACGGGTCGGAACAGAATTCAGGACTAAAATTTTTTTTCTGTCTTTCTCGGCCAATCTCAACTCGGTTTGGATAGAAATATTGACGGAAAGATTTTTTTAATTTTTTGAATTTTTTTGCTATTTTATTTTGGACTATTCTTGCCTGGTTCGGGTAGGAACGGAATTCGGGATGAAATATTTTTTCCCTCGTTCTCGGCTCATCTCAACCCAGTTTGGATAGAAATAATGTCAGAATGATATTTTTTAAATTTTTGAATTTTTTTGCTTTTTTTTTGGTAATTTTCTAGCCCGTGTCCGGAATGAACGAAATTCGGAACGAAATTTTTTTTTACCCTTTCTCGGCCAATCTCATCCCGGTTTGGACAGAAAAAATGCCGGAATAATGTTTTTTAATTTTTTTGCTATTTTTTTTGAATTTTCTTGGGAGGGTCAGGTAGGCACCGAATTCGGAATGAAATTTTTTTTTCTCCTTTTCGGCCTATTGAACCCAATTTGGATAGAAATACTGTCGGAATGATGTTTTTTAATTGTTTGAATTTTTTTGCTATTTTTTTGGAACTTTCTTGTCCTGTACGGGTCGGAACAGAATTCAGGACTAAAATTTTTTTTCTGTCTTTCTCGGCCAATCTCAACCCGGTTTGGAATGAAATATTGACGGAATGATTTTTTTAATTTTTTGAATTTTTTAGCTATTGTTTTTTTGGAATTTTCTTTCCTAGGTTGGGTAGGAACGGAATTCGGGACTACAATTTTTTTATTTCTTTCTAGGCATATCTCGATCTGGTTTGGATTGAAATAATGCCGGATTGATGTTTTTTAATTTTTTGAATTTTTTTGCTGATTTTCTATCCCGGGTCGGGTAGGATCGAAATTCGGGACGAAAAACTTTTTCACTCATTCTCGGCCCATCTCAACCCGGTTTGAATAGGAATATTACCAGAATGATGTTTTTTAATTTTCTGAATTTTTTTGCTATTTTTTTGGTAATTTTCTAGTCCGGATTGAAAATGAACGAAATTTGGGTCGAAATTTTTTTTTTTTTTCTCTTTCTCGGCATACCTCAATCTGGTTTGGATTGAAAATATTGCCGGAACGATGTTGTTTTTATTTTTTGAATTTTATTACAATTTTTTTTGTAATTTTCTAGCGCGGGACAGGTAGGAACAGAATTCGTAACGAAAATTTTTTTTTCTCTTCGTCGGCCTATCTCAACCCGATTTAGATTAAACTTTGCTGGAATGTTGTTTTCTAATTTTTTTGGAATTTTTTGCCCGGGTCGGGTAGGCACGGAATTCGGAACGAAAATTTTTTTTTTTCTTTCTCGGCCTATCTCGGCCCGGTTTGAATAGAAATATTTCGGGAATGATGTTTTTTAATTTTTAATTTTTTTTGCTGTTAGTTTTGGAATTTTCTAGCCCGGGTCGGGTAGGAACGGAATTCGGGATGAAATATTTTTTCCCTCGTTCTCGACTCATCTCAACCCAGTTTGGATAGAAATAATGTCAGAATGATATTTTTTAAATTTTTGAATTTTTTTGCTTTTTTTTTGGTAATTTTCTAGCCCGTGTCCGGAATGAACGAAATTCGGAACGAAATTTTTTTTTACCCTTTCTCGGCCAATCTCAACCCGGTTTGGACAGAAAAAATGCCGGAATAATGTTTTTTAATTTTTTTGCTATTTTTTTTGTATTTTCTTGGGAGGGTCAGGTAGGCACCGAATTCGGAATGAAATTTTTTTTTCTCCTTTTCGGCCTATTGAACCCAATTTGGATAGAAATACTGTCGGAATGATGTTTTTTAATTGTTTGAATTTTTTTGCTATTTTTTTGGAACTTTCTTGTCCTGTACGGGTCGGAACAGAATTCAGGACTAAAATTTTTTTTCTGTCTTTCTCGGCCAATCTCAACCCGGTTTGGATAGAAATATTGACGGAATGATTTTTTTAATTTTTCGAATTTTTTAGCTATTGTTTTTTTGGAATTTTCTTTCCTAGGTTGGGTAGGAACGGAATTCGGGACTACAATTTTTTTTATTTCTTTCTAGGCATATCTCGATCTGGTTTGGATTGAAATAATGCCGGATTGAAGTTTTTTAATTTTTTGAATTTTTTTGCTGATTTTCTATCCCGGGTCGGGTAGGATCGAAATTCGGGACGAAAAACTTTTTCACTCATTCTCGGCCCATCTCAACCCGGTTTGAATAGGAATATTACCAGAATGATGTTTTTTAATTTTCTGAATTTTTTTGCTATTTTTTTGGTAATTTTCTCGTCCGGATTGAAAATGAACGAAATTTGGGTCGAAATTTTTTTTTTTTCTCTTTCTCGGCATACCTCAATCTGGTTTGGATTGAAAATAATGCCGGAACGATGTTGTTTTTATTTTTTGAATTTTATTACAATTTTTTTTGTAATTTTCTAGCGCGGGACGGGTAGGAACAGAATTCGTAACGAAATTTTTTTTTCTCTTCGTCGGCCTATCTCAACCCAATTTAGATTAAACTTTGCTGGAATGTTGTTTTCTAATTTTTTTGGAATTTTTTGCCCGGGTCGGGTAGGCACGGAATTCGGAACGAAATTTTTTTTTTTCTTTCTCGGCCTATCTCGGCCCGGTTTGAATAGAAATATTTCGGGAATGATGTTTTTTAATTTTTAATTTTTTTTGCTGTTAGTTTTGGAATTTTCTAGCCCGGGTCGGGTAGGAACGGAATTCGGGATGAAATATTTTTTCCCTCATTCTCGGCTCATCTCAACCCAGTTTGGATAGAAATAATGTCAGAATGATATTTTTTAAATTTTTGAATTTTTTTGCTTTTTTTTTGGTAATTTTCTAGCCCGTGTCCGGAATGAACGAAATTCGGAACGAAATTTTTTTTTACCCTTTCTCGGCCAATCTCAACCCGGTTTGGACAGAAAAAATGCCGGAATAATGTTTTTTAATTTTTTTGCTATTTTTTTTGAATTTTCTTGGGAGGGTCAGGTAGGCACCGAATTCGGAATGAAATTTTTTTTTCTCCTTTTCGGCCTATTGAACCCAATTTGGATAGAAATACTGTCGGAATGATGTTTTTTAATTGTTTGAATTTTTTTGCTATTTTTTTGGAACTTTCTTGTCCTGTACGGGTCGGAACAGAATTCAGGACTAAAATTTTTTTTCTGTCTTTCTCGGCCAATCTCAACTCGGTTTGGATAGAAATATTGACGGAAAGAATTTTTTAATTTTTTGAATTTTTTTGCTATTTTATTTTGGACTATTCTTGCCTGGTTCGGGTAGGAACGGAATTCGGGATGAAATATTTTTTCCCTCGTTCTCGGCTCATCTCAACCCAGTTTGGATAGAAATAATGTCAGAATGATATTTTTTAAATTTTTGAATTTTTTTGCTTTTTTTTTGGTAATTTTCTAGCCCGTGTCCGGAATGAACGAAATTCGGAACGAATTTTTTTTTTACCCTTTCTCGGCCAATCTCAACCCGGTTTGGACAGAAAAAATGCCGGAATAATGTTTTTTAATTTTTTTGCTATTTTTTTTGAATTTTCTTGGGAGGGTCAGGTAGGCACCGAATTCGGAATGAAATTTTTTTTTCTCCTTTTCGGCCTATTGAACCCAATTTGGATAGAAATACTGTCGGAATGATGTTTTTTAATTGTTTGAATTTTTTTGCTATTTTTTTGGAACTTTCTTGTCCTGTACGGGTCGGAACAGAATTCAGGACTAAAATTTTTTTTCTGTCTTTCTCGGCCAATCTCAACCCGGTTTGGATAGAAATATTGAAGGAATGATTTTTTTAATTTTTTGAATTTTTTAGCTATTGTTTTTTTGGAATTTTCTTTCCTAGGTTGGGTAGGAACGGAATTCGGGACTACAATTTTTTTATTTCTTTCTAGGCATATCTCGATCTGGTTTGGATTGAAATAATGCCGGATTGATGTTTTTTAATTTTTTGAATTTTTTTGCTGATTTTCTATCCCGGGTCGGGTAGGATCGAAATTCGGGACGAAAAACTTTTTCACTCATTCTCGGCCCATCTCAACCCGGTTTGAATAGGAATATTACCAGAATGATGTTTTTTTAATTTTCTGAATTTTTTTGCTATTTTTTTGGTAATTTTCTATTCCGGATTGAAAATGAACGAAATTTGGGTCGAAATTTTTTTTTTTTTCTCTTTCTCGGCATACCTCAATCTGGTTTGGATTGAAAATAATGCCGGAACGATGTTGTTTTTATTTTTTGAATTTTATTACAATTTTTTTTGTAATTTTCTAGCGCGGGACGGGTAGGAACAGAATTCGTAACGAAATTTTTTTTTCTCTTCGTCGGCCTATCTCAACCCGATTTAGATTAAACTTTGCTGGAATGTTGTTTTCTAATTTTTTTGGAATTTTTTGCCCGGGTCGGGTAGGCACGGAATTCGGAACGAAATTTTTTTTTTTTTCTTTCTCGGCCTATCTCGGCCCGGTTTGAATAGAAATATTTCGGGAATGATGTTTTTTAATTTTTAATTTTTTTTGCTGTTAGTTTTGGAATTTTCTAGCCCGGGTCGGGTAGGAACGGAATTCGGGATGAAATATTTTTTCCCTCGTTCTCGGCTCATCTCAACCCAGTTTGGATAGAAATAATGTCAGAATGATATTTTTTAAATTTTTGAATTTTTTTGCTTTTTTTTTGGTAATTTTCTAGCCCGTGTCCGGAATGAACGAAATTCGGAACGAAATTTTTTTTTACCCTTTCTCGGCCAATCTCAACCCGGTTTGGACAGAAAAAATGCCGGAATAATGTTTTTTAATTTTTTTGCTATTTTTTTTGAATTTTCTTGGGAGGGTCAGGTAGGCACCGAATTCGGAATGAAATTTTTTTTTCTCCTTTTCGGCCTATTGAACCCAATTTGGATAGAAATACTGTCGGAATGATGTTTTTTAATTGTTTGAATTTTTTTGCTATTTTTTTGGAACTTTCTTGTCCTGTACGGGTCGGAACAGAATTCAGGACTAAAATTTTTTTTCTGTCTTTCTCGGCCAATCTCAACTCGGTTTGGATAGAAATATTGACGGAAAGATTTTTTTAATTTTTTGAATTTTTTTGCTATTTTATTTTGGACTATTCTTGCCTGGTTCGGGTAGGAACGGAATTCGGGATGAAATATTTTTTCCCTCGTTCTCGGCTCATCTCAACCCAGTTTGGATAGAAATAATGTCAGAATGATATTTTTTAAATTTTTGAATTTTTTTGCTTTTTTTTTGGTAATTTTCTAGCCCGTGTCCGGAATGAACGAAATTCGGAACGAAATTTTTTTTTACCCTTTCTCGGCCAATCTCAACCCGGTTTGGACAGAAAAAATGCCGGAATAATGTTTTTTAATTTTTTTGCTATTTTTTTTGAATTTTCTTGGGAGGGTCAGGTAGGCACCGAATTCGGAATGAAATTTTTTTTTCTCCTTTTCGGCCTATTGAACCCAATTTGGATAGAAATACTGTCGGAATGATGTTTTTTAATTGTTTGAATTTTTTTGCTATTTTTTTGGAACTTTCTTGTCCTGTACGGGTCGGAACAGAATTCAGGACTAAAATTTTTTTTCTGTCTTTCTCGGCCAATCTCAACTCGGTTTGGATAGAAATATTGACGGAAAGATTTTTTTAATTTTTTGAATTTTTTTGCTATTTTATTTTGGACTATTCTTGCCTGGTTCGGGTAGGAACGGAATTCGGGATGAAATATTTTTTCCCTCGTTCTCGGCTCATCTCAACCCAGTTTGGATAGAAATAATGTCAGAATGATATTTTTTAAATTTTTGAATTTTTTTGCTTTTTTTTTGGTAATTTTCTAGCCCGTGTCCGGAATGAACGAAATTCGGAACGAAATTTTTTTTTACCCTTTCTTGGCCAATCTCAACCCGGTTTGGACAGAAAAAATGCCGGAATAATGTTTTTTAATTTTTTTGCTATTTTTTTTGAATTTTCTTGGGAGGGTCAGGTAGGCACCGAATTCGGAATGAAATTTTTTTTTCTCCTTTTCGGCCTATTGAACCCAATTTGGATAGAAATACTGTCGGAATGATGTTTTTTAATTGTTTGAATTTTTTTGCTATTTTTTTGGAACTTTCTTGTCCTGTACGGGTCGGAACAGAATTCAGGACTAAAATTTTTTTTCTGTCTTTCTCGGCCAATCTCAACTCGGTTTGGATAGAAATATTGACGGAAAGATTTTTTTAATTTTTTGAATTTTTTTGCTATTTTATTTTGGACTATTCTTGCCTGGTTCGGGTAGGAACGGAATTCGGGATGAAATATTTTTTCCCTCGTTCTCGGCTCATCTCAACCCAGTTTGGATAGAAATAATGTCAGAATGATATTTTTTAAATTTTTGAATTTTTTTGCTTTTTTTTTGGTAATTTTCTAGCCCGTGTCCGGAATGAACGAAATTCGGAACGAAATTTTTTTTTACCCTTTCTCGGCCAATCTCAACCCGGTTTGGACAGAAAAAATGCCGGAATAATGTTTTTTAATTTTTTTGCTATTTTTTTTGAATTTTCTTGGGAGGGTCAGGTAGGCACCGAATTCGGAATGAAATTTTTTTTTCTCCTTTTCGGCCTATTGAACCCAATTTGGATAGAAATACTGTCGGAATGATGTTTTTTAATTGTTTGAATTTTTTTGCTATTTTTTTGGAACTTTCTTGTCCTGTACGGGTCGGAACAGAATTCAGGACTAAAATTTTTTTTCTGTCTTTCTCGGCCAATCTCAACCCGGTTTGGATAGAAATATTGAAGGAATGATTTTTTTAATTTTTTGAATTTTTTAGCTATTGTTTTTTTGGAATTTTCTTTCCTAGGTTGGGTAGGAACGGAATTCGGGACTACAATTTTTTTATTTCTTTCTAGGCATATCTCGATCTGGTTTGGATTGAAATAATGCCGGATTGATGTTTTTTAATTTTTTGAATTTTTTTGCTGATTTTCTATCCCGGGTCGGGTAGGATCGAAATTCGGGACGAAAAACTTTTTCACTCATTCTCGGCCCATCTCAACCCGGTTTGAATAGGAATATTACCAGAATGATGTTTTTTTAATTTTCTGAATTTTTTTGCTATTTTTTTGGTAATTTTCTAGTCCGGATTGAAAATGAACGAAATTTGGGTCGAAATTTTTTTTTTTTTCTCTTTCTCGGCATACCTCAATCTGGTTTGGATTGAAAATAATGCCGGAACGATGTTGTTTTTATTTTTTGAATTTTATTACAATTTTTTTTGTAATTTTCTAGCGCGGGACGGGTAGGAACAGAATTCGTAACGAAATTTTTTTTTCTCTTCGTCGGCCTATCTCAACCCGATTTAGATTAAACTTTGCTGGAATGTTGTTTTCTAATTTTTTTGGAATTTTTTGCCCGGGTCGGGTAGGCACGGAATTCGGAACGAAATTTTTTTTTTTTTCTTTCTCGGCCTATCTCGGCCCGGTTTGAATAGAAATATTTCGGGAATGATGTTTTTTAATTTTTAATTTTTTTTGCTGTTAGTTTTGGAATTTTCTAGCCCGGGTCGGGTAGGAACGGAATTCGGGATGAAATATTTTTTCCCTCGTTCTCGGCTCATCTCAACCCAGTTTGGATAGAAATAATGTCAGAATGATATTTTTTAAATTTTTGAATTTTTTTGCTTTTTTTTTGGTAATTTTCTAGCCCGTGTCCGGAATGAACGAAATTCGGAACGAAATTTTTTTTTACCCTTTCTCGGCCAATCTCAACCCGGTTTGGACAGAAAAAATGCCGGAATAATGTTTTTTAATTTTTTTGCTATTTTTTTTGAATTTTCTTGGGAGGGTCAGGTAGGCACCGAATTCGGAATGAAATTTTTTTTTCTCCTTTTCGGCCTATTGAACCCAATTTGGATAGAAATACTGTCGGAATGATGTTTTTTAATTGTTTGAATTTTTTTGCTATTTTTTTGGAACTTTCTTGTCTTATACGGGTCGGAACAGAATTCAGGACTAAAATTTTTTTTCTGTCTTTCTCGGCCAATCTCAACTCGGTTTGGATAGAAATATTGACGGAAAGATTTTTTTAATTTTTTGAATTTTTTTGCTATTTTATTTTGGACTATTCTTGCCTGGTTCGGGTAGGAACGGAATTCGGGATGAAATATTTTTTCCCTCGTTCTCGGCTCATCTCAACCCAGTTTGGATAGAAATAATGTCAGAATGATATTTTTTAAATTTTTGAATTTTTTTGCTTTTTTTTTGGTAATTTTCTAGCCCGTGTCCGGAATGAACGAAATTCGGAACGAAATTTTTTTTTACCCTTTCTCGGCCAATCTCATCCCGGTTTGGACAGAAAAAATGCCGGAATAATGTTTTTTAATTTTTTTGCTATTTTTTTTGAATTTTCTTGGGAGGGTCAGGTAGGCACCGAATTCGGAATGAAATTTTTTTTTCTCCTTTTCGGCCTATTGAACCCAATTTGGATAGAAATACTGTCGGAATGATGTTTTTTAATTGTTTGAATTTTTTTGCTATTTTTTTGGAACTTTCTTGTCCTGTACGGGTCGGAACAGAATTCAGGACTAAAATTTTTTTTCTGTCTTTCTCGGCCAATCTCAACCCGGTTTGGATAGAAATATTGACGGAATGATTTTTTTAATTTTTTGAATTTTTTAGCTATTGTTTTTTTGGAATTTTCTTTCCTAGGTTGGGTAGGAACGGAATTCGGGACTACAATTTTTTTATTTCTTTCTAGGCATATCTCGATCTGGTTTGGATTGAAATAATGCCGGATTGATGTTTTTTAATTTTTTGAATTTTTTTGCTGATTTTCTATCCCGGGTCGGGTAGGATCGAAATTCGGGACGAAAAACTTTTTCACTCATTCTCGGCCCATCTCAACCCGGTTTGAATAGGAATATTACCAGAATGATGTTTTTTAATTTTCTGAATTTTTTTGCTATTTTTTTGGTAATTTTCTAGTCCGGATTGAAAATGAACGAAATTTGGGTCGAAATTTTTTTTTTTTTTCTCTTTCTCGGCATACCTCAATCTGGTTTGGATTGAAAATAATGCCGGAACGATGTTGTTTTTATTTTTTGAATTTTATTACAATTTTTTTTGTAATTTTCTAGCGCGGGACAGGTAGGAACAGAATTCGTAACGAAAATTTTTTTTTCTCTTCGTCGGCCTATCTCAACCCGATTTAGATTAAACTTTGCTGGAATGTTGTTTTCTAATTTTTTTGGAATTTTTTGCCCGGGTCGGGTAGGCACGGAATTCGGAACGAAAATTTTTTTTTTTCTTTCTCGGCCTATCTCGGCCCGGTTTGAATAGAAATATTTCGGGAATGATGTTTTTTAATTTTTAATTTTTTTTGCTGTTAGTTTTGGAATTTTCTAGCCCGGGTCGGGTAGGAACGGAATTCGGGATGAAATATTTTTTCCCTCGTTCTCGACTCATCTCAACCCAGTTTGGATAGAAATAATGTCAGAATGATATTTTTTAAATTTTTGAATTTTTTTGCTTTTTTTTTGGTAATTTTCTAGCCCGTGTCCGGAATGAACGAAATTCGGAACGAAATTTTTTTTTACCCTTTCTCGGCCAATCTCAACCCGGTTTGGACAGAAAAAATGCCGGAATAATGTTTTTTAATTTTTTTGCTATTTTTTTTGTATTTTCTTGGGAGGGTCAGGTAGGCACCGAATTCGGAATGAAATTTTTTTTTCTCCTTTTCGGCCTATTGAACCCAATTTGGATAGAAATACTGTCGGAATGATGTTTTTTAATTGTTTGAATTTTTTTGCTATTTTTTTGGAACTTTCTTGTCCTGTACGGGTCGGAACAGAATTCAGGACTAAAATTTTTTTTCTGTCTTTCTCGGCCAATCTCAACCCGGTTTGGATAGAAATATTGACGGAATGATTTTTTTAATTTTTCGAATTTTTTAGCTATTGTTTTTTTGGAATTTTCTTTCCTAGGTTGGGTAGGAACGGAATTCGGGACTACAATTTTTTTTATTTCTTTCTAGGCATATCTCGATCTGGTTTGGATTGAAATAATGCCGGATTGAAGTTTTTTAATTTTTTGAATTTTTTTGCTGATTTTCTATCCCGGGTCGGGTAGGATCGAAATTCGGGACGAAAAACTTTTTCACTCATTCTCGGCCCATCTCAACCCGGTTTGAATAGGAATATTACCAGAATGATGTTTTTTAATTTTCTGAATTTTTTTGCTATTTTTTTGGTAATTTTCTCGTCCGGATTGAAAATGAACGAAATTTGGGTCGAAATTTTTTTTTTTTCTCTTTCTCGGCATACCTCAATCTGGTTTGGATTGAAAATAATGCCGGAACGATGTTGTTTTTATTTTTTGAATTTTATTACAATTTTTTTTGTAATTTTCTAGCGCGGGACGGGTAGGAACAGAATTCGTAACGAAATTTTTTTTTCTCTTCGTCGGCCTATCTCAACCCAATTTAGATTAAACTTTGCTGGAATGTTGTTTTCTAATTTTTTTGGAATTTTTTGCCCGGGTCGGGTAGGCACGGAATTCGGAACGAAATTTTTTTTTTTCTTTCTCGGCCTATCTCGGCCCGGTTTGAATAGAAATATTTCGGGAATGATGTTTTTTAATTTTTAATTTTTTTTGCTGTTAGTTTTGGAATTTTCTAGCCCGGGTCGGGTAGGAACGGAATTCGGGATGAAATATTTTTTCCCTCATTCTCGGCTCATCTCAACCCAGTTTGGATAGAAATAATGTCAGAATGATATTTTTTAAATTTTTGAATTTTTTTGCTTTTTTTTTGGTAATTTTCTAGCCCGTGTCCGGAATGAACGAAATTCGGAACGAAATTTTTTTTTACCCTTTCTCGGCCAATCTCAACCCGGTTTGGACAGAAAAAATGCCGGAATAATGTTTTTTAATTTTTTTGCTATTTTTTTTGAATTTTCTTGGGAGGGTCAGGTAGGCACCGAATTCGGAATGAAATTTTTTTTTCTCCTTTTCGGCCTATTGAACCCAATTTGGATAGAAATACTGTCGGAATGATGTTTTTTAATTGTTTGAATTTTTTTGCTATTTTTTTGGAACTTTCTTGTCCTGTACGGGTCGGAACAGAATTCAGGACTAAAATTTTTTTTCTGTCTTTCTCGGCCAATCTCAACTCGGTTTGGATAGAAATATTGACGGAAAGAATTTTTTAATTTTTTGAATTTTTTTGCTATTTTATTTTGGACTATTCTTGCCTGGTTCGGGTAGGAACGGAATTCGGGATGAAATATTTTTTCCCTCGTTCTCGGCTCATCTCAACCCAGTTTGGATAGAAATAATGTCAGAATGATATTTTTTAAATTTTTGAATTTTTTTGCTTTTTTTTTGGTAATTTTCTAGCCCGTGTCCGGAATGAACGAAATTCGGAACGAATTTTTTTTTTACCCTTTCTCGGCCAATCTCAACCCGGTTTGGACAGAAAAAATGCCGGAATAATGTTTTTTAATTTTTTTGCTATTTTTTTTGAATTTTCTTGGGAGGGTCAGGTAGGCACCGAATTCGGAATGAAATTTTTTTTTCTCCTTTTCGGCCTATTGAACCCAATTTGGATAGAAATACTGTCGGAATGATGTTTTTTAATTGTTTGAATTTTTTTGCTATTTTTTTGGAACTTTCTTGTCCTGTACGGGTCGGAACAGAATTCAGGACTAAAATTTTTTTTCTGTCTTTCTCGGCCAATCTCAACCCGGTTTGGATAGAAATATTGAAGGAATGATTTTTTTAATTTTTTGAATTTTTTAGCTATTGTTTTTTTGGAATTTTCTTTCCTAGGTTGGGTAGGAACGGAATTCGGGACTACAATTTTTTTATTTCTTTCTAGGCATATCTCGATCTGGTTTGGATTGAAATAATGCCGGATTGATGTTTTTTAATTTTTTGAATTTTTTTGCTGATTTTCTATCCCGGGTCGGGTAGGATCGAAATTCGGGACGAAAAACTTTTTCACTCATTCTCGGCCCATCTCAACCCGGTTTGAATAGGAATATTACCAGAATGATGTTTTTTTAATTTTCTGAATTTTTTTGCTATTTTTTTGGTAATTTTCTATTCCGGATTGAAAATGAACGAAATTTGGGTCGAAATTTTTTTTTTTTTCTCTTTCTCGGCATACCTCAATCTGGTTTGGATTGAAAATAATGCCGGAACGATGTTGTTTTTATTTTTTGAATTTTATTACAATTTTTTTTGTAATTTTCTAGCGCGGGACGGGTAGGAACAGAATTCGTAACGAAATTTTTTTTTCTCTTCGTCGGCCTATCTCAACCCGATTTAGATTAAACTTTGCTGGAATGTTGTTTTCTAATTTTTTTGGAATTTTTTGCCCGGGTCGGGTAGGCACGGAATTCGGAACGAAATTTTTTTTTTTTTCTTTCTCGGCCTATCTCGGCCCGGTTTGAATAGAAATATTTCGGGAATGATGTTTTTTAATTTTTAATTTTTTTTGCTGTTAGTTTTGGAATTTTCTAGCCCGGGTCGGGTAGGAACGGAATTCGGGATGAAATATTTTTTCCCTCGTTCTCGGCTCATCTCAACCCAGTTTGGATAGAAATAATGTCAGAATGATATTTTTTAAATTTTTGAATTTTTTTGCTTTTTTTTTGGTAATTTTCTAGCCCGTGTCCGGAATGAACGAAATTCGGAACGAAATTTTTTTTTACCCTTTCTCGGCCAATCTCAACCCGGTTTGGACAGAAAAAATGCCGGAATAATGTTTTTTAATTTTTTTGCTATTTTTTTTGAATTTTCTTGGGAGGGTCAGGTAGGCACCGAATTCGGAATGAAATTTTTTTTTCTCCTTTTCGGCCTATTGAACCCAATTTGGATAGAAATACTGTCGGAATGATGTTTTTTAATTGTTTGAATTTTTTTGCTATTTTTTTGGAACTTTCTTGTCCTGTACGGGTCGGAACAGAATTCAGGACTAAAATTTTTTTTCTGTCTTTCTCGGCCAATCTCAACTCGGTTTGGATAGAAATATTGACGGAAAGATTTTTTTAATTTTTTGAATTTTTTTGCTATTTTATTTTGGACTATTCTTGCCTGGTTCGGGTAGGAACGGAATTCGGGATGAAATATTTTTTCCCTCGTTCTCGGCTCATCTCAACCCAGTTTGGATAGAAATAATGTCAGAATGATATTTTTTAAATTTTTGAATTTTTTTGCTTTTTTTTTGGTAATTTTCTAGCCCGTGTCCGGAATGAACGAAATTCGGAACGAAATTTTTTTTTACCCTTTCTCGGCCAATCTCAACCCGGTTTGGACAGAAAAAATGCCGGAATAATGTTTTTTAATTTTTTTGCTATTTTTTTTGAATTTTCTTGGGAGGGTCAGGTAGGCACCGAATTCGGAATGAAATTTTTTTTTCTCCTTTTCGGCCTATTGAACCCAATTTGGATAGAAATACTGTCGGAATGATGTTTTTTAATTGTTTGAATTTTTTTGCTATTTTTTTGGAACTTTCTTGTCCTGTACGGGTCGGAACAGAATTCAGGACTAAAATTTTTTTTCTGTCTTTCTCGGCCAATCTCAACTCGGTTTGGATAGAAATATTGACGGAAAGATTTTTTTAATTTTTTGAATTTTTTTGCTATTTTATTTTGGACTATTCTTGCTGGTTCGGGTAGGAACGGAATTCGGGATGAAATATTTTTTCCCTCGTTCTCGGCTCATCTCAACCCAGTTTGGATAGAAATAATGTCAGAATGATATTTTTTAAATTTTTGAATTTTTTTGCTTTTTTTTTGGTAATTTTCTAGCCCGTGTCCGGAATGAACGAAATTCGGAACGAAATTTTTTTTTACCCTTTCTCGGCCAATCTCAACCCGGTTTGGACAGAAAAAATGCCGGAATAATGTTTTTTAATTTTTTTGCTATTTTTTTTGAATTTTCTTGGGAGGGTCAGGTAGGCACCGAATTCGGAATGAAATTTTTTTTTCTCCTTTTCGGCCTATTGAACCCAATTTGGATAGAAATACTGTCGGAATGATGTTTTTTAATTGTTTGAATTTTTTTGCTATTTTTTTGGAACTTTCTTGTCCTGTACGGGTCGGAACAGAATTCAGGACTAAAATTTTTTTTCTGTCTTTCTCGGCCAATCTCAACCCGGTTTGGATAGAAATATTGAAGGAATGATTTTTTTAATTTTTTGAATTTTTTAGCTATTGTTTTTTTGGAATTTTCTTTCCTAGGTTGGGTAGGAACGGAATTCGGGACTACAATTTTTTTATTTCTTTCTAGGCATATCTCGATCTGGTTTGGATTGAAATAATGCCGGATTGATGTTTTTTAATTTTTTGAATTTTTTTGCTGATTTTCTATCCCGGGTCGGGTAGGATCGAAATTCGGGACGAAAAACTTTTTCACTCATTCTCGGCCCATCTCAACCCGGTTTGAATAGGAATATTACCAGAATGATGTTTTTTTAATTTTCTGAATTTTTTTGCTATTTTTTTGGTAATTTTCTAGTCCGGATTGAAAATGAACGAAATTTGGGTCGAAATTTTTTTTTTTTCTCTTTCTCGGCATACCTCAATCTGGTTTGGATTGAAAATAATGCCGGAACGATGTTGTTTTTATTTTTTGAATTTTATTACAATTTTTTTTGTAATTTTCTAGCGCGGGACGGGTAGGAACAGAATTCGTAACGAAATTTTTTTTTCTCTTCGTCGGCCTATCTCAACCCGATTTAGATTAAACTTTGCTGGAATGTTGTTTTCTAATTTTTTTGGAATTTTTTGCCCGGGTCGGGTAGGCACGGAATTCGGAACGAAATTTTTTTTTTTTTCTTTCTCGGCCTATCTCGGCCCGGTTTAAATAGAAATATTTCGGGAATGATGTTTTTTAATTTTTAATTTTTTTTGCTGTTAGTTTTGGAATTTTCTAGCCCGGGTCGGGTAGGAACGGAATTCGGGATGAAATATTTTTTCCCTCGTTCTCGGCTCATCTCAACCCAGTTTGGATAGAAATAATGTCAGAATGATATTTTTTAAATTTTTGAATTTTTTTGCTTTTTTTTTGGTAATTTTCTAGCCCGTGTCCGAAATGAACGAAATTCGGAACGAAATTTTTTTTTACCCTTTCTCGGCCAATCTCAACCCGGTTTGGACAGAAAAAATGCCGGAATAATGTTTTTTAATTTTTTTGCTATTTTTTTTGAATTTTCTTGGGAGGGTCAGGTAGGCACCGAATTCGGAATGAAATTTTTTTTTCTCCTTTTCGGCCTATTGAACCCAATTTGGATAGAAATACTGTCGGAATGATGTTTTTTAATTGTTTGAATTTTTTTGCTATTTTTTTGGAACTTTCTTGTCCTATACGGGTCGGAACAGAATTCAGGACTAAAATTTTTTTTCTGTCTTTCTCGGCCAATCTCAACTCGGTTTGGATAGAAATATTGACGGAAAGATTTTTTTAATTTTTTGAATTTTTTTGCTATTTTATTTTGGACTATTCTTGCCTGGTTCGGGTAGGAACGGAATTCGGGATGAAATATTTTTTCCCTCGTTCTCGGCTCATCTCAACCCAGTTTGGATAGAAATAATGTCAGAATGATATTTTTTAAATTTTTGAATTTTTTTGCTTTTTTTTTGGTAATTTTCTAGCCCGTGTCCGGAATGAACGAAATTCGGAACGAAATTTTTTTTTACCCTTTCTCGGCCAATCTCATCCCGGTTTGGACAGAAAAAATGCCGGAATAATGTTTTTTAATTTTTTTGCTATTTTTTTTGAATTTTCTTGGGAGGGTCAGGTAGGCACCGAATTCGGAATGAAATTTTTTTTTCTCCTTTTCGGCCTATTGAACCCAATTTGGATAGAAATACTGTCGGAATGATGTTTTTTAATTGTTTGAATTTTTTTGCTATTTTTTTGGAACTTTCTTGTCCTGTACGGGTCGGAACAGAATTCAGGACTAAAATTTTTTTTCTGTCTTTCTCGGCCAATCTCAACCCGGTTTGGATAGAAATATTGACGGAATGATTTTTTTAATTTTTTGAATTTTTTAGCTATTGTTTTTTTGGAATTTTCTTTCCTAGGTTGGGTAGGAACGGAATTCGGGACTACAATTTTTTTATTTCTTTCTAGGCATATCTCGATCTGGTTTGGATTGAAATAATGCCGGATTGATGTTTTTTAATTTTTTGAATTTTTTTGCTGATTTTCTATCCCGGGTCGGGTAGGATCGAAATTCGGGACGAAAAACTTTTTCACTCATTCTCGGCCCATCTCAACCCGGTTTGAATAGGAATATTACCAGAATGATGTTTTTTAATTTTCTGAATTTTTTTGCTATTTTTTTGGTAATTTTCTAGTCCGGATTGAAAATGAACGAAATTTGGGTCGAAATTTTTTTTTTTTTTCTCTTTCTCGGCATACCTCAATCTGGTTTGGATTGAAAATAATGCCGGAACGATGTTGTTTTTATTTTTTGAATTTTATTACAATTTTTTTTGTAATTTTCTAGCGCGGGACAGGTAGGAACAGAATTCGTAACGAAAATTTTTTTTTCTCTTCGTCGGCCTATCTCAACCCGATTTAGATTAAACTTTGCTGGAATGTTGTTTTCTAATTTTTTTGGAATTTTTTGCCCGGGTCGGGTAGGCACGGAATTCGGAACGAAAATTTTTTTTTTTCTTTCTCGGCCTATCTCGGCCCGGTTTGAATAGAAATATTTCGGGAATGATGTTTTTTAATTTTTAATTTTTTTTGCTGTTAGTTTTGGAATTTTCTAGCCCGGGTCGGGTAGGAACGGAATTCGGGATGAAATATTTTTTCCCTCGTTCTCGGCTCATCTCAACCCAGTTTGGATAGAAATAATGTCAGAATGATATTTTTTAAATTTTTGAATTTTTTTGCTTTTTTTTTGGTAATTTTCTAGCCCGTGTCCGGAATGAACGAAATTCGGAACGAAATTTTTTTTTACCCTTTCTCGGCCAATCTCAACCCGGTTTGGACAGAAAAAATGCCGGAATAATGTTTTTTAATTTTTTTGCTATTTTTTTTGTATTTTCTTGGGAGGGTCAGGTAGGCACCGAATTCGGAATGAAATTTTTTTTTCTCCTTTTCGGCCTATTGAACCCAATTTGGATAGAAATACTGTCGGAATGTTGTTTTTTAATTGTTTGAATTTTTTTGCTATTTTTTTGGAACTTTCTTGTCCTGTACGGGTCGGAACAGAATTCAGGACTAAAATTTTTTTTCTGTCTTTCTCGGCCAATCTCAACCCGGTTTGGATAGAAATATTGACGGAATGATTTTTTTAATTTTTCGAATTTTTTAGCTATTGTTTTTTTGGAATTTTCTTTCCTAGGTTGGGTAGGAACGGAATTCGGGACTACAATTTTTTTTATTTCTTTCTAGGCATATCTCGATCTGGTTTGGATTGAAATAATGCCGGATTGAAGTTTTTTAATTTTTTGAATTTTTTTGCTGATTTTCTATCCCGGGTCGGGTAGGATCGAAATTCGGGACGAAAAACTTTTTCACTCATTCTCGGCCCATCTCAACCCGGTTTGAATAGGAATATTACCAGAATGATGTTTTTTAATTTTCTGAATTTTTTTGCTATTTTTTTGGTAATTTTCTCGTCCGGATTGAAAATGAACGAAATTTGGGTCGAAATTTTTTTTTTTTCTCTTTCTCGGCATACCTCAATCTGGTTTGGATTGAAAATAATGCCGGAGCGATGTTGTTTTTATTTTTTGAATTTTATTACAATTTTTTTTGTAATTTTCTAGCGCGGGACGGGTAGGAACAGAATTCGTAACGAAATTTTTTTTTCTCTTCGTCGGCCTATCTCAACCCAATTTAGATTAAACTTTGCTGGAATGTTGTTTTCTAATTTTTTTGGAATTTTTTGCCCGGGTCGGGTAGGCACGGAATTCGGAACGAAAATTTTTTTTTTCTTTCTCGGCCTATCTCGGCCCGGTTTGAATAGAAATATTTCGGGAATGATGTTTTTTAATTTTTAATTTTTTTTGCTGTTAGTTTTGGAATTTTCTAGCCCGGGTCGGGTAGGAAAGGAATTCGGGATGAAATATTTTTTCCCTCATTCTCGGCTCATCTCAACCCAGTTTGGATAGAAATAATGTCAGAATGATATTTTTTAAATTTTTGAATTTTTTTGCTTTTTTTTTGGTAATTTTCTAGCCCGTGTCCGGAATGAACGAAATTCGGAACGAAATTTTTTTTTACCCTTTCTCGGCCAATCTCAACCCGGTTTGGACAGAAAAAATGCCGGAATAATGTTTTTTAATTTTTTTGCTATTTTTTTTTAATTTTCTTGGGAGGGTCAGGTAGGCACCGAATTCGGAATGAAATTTTTTTTTCTCCTTTTCGGCCTATTGAACCCAATTTGGATAGAAATACTGTCGGAATGATGTTTTTTAATTGTTTGAATTTTTTTGCTATTTTTTTGGAACTTTCTTGTCCTGTACGGGTCGGAACAGAATTCAGGACTAAAATTTTTTTTCTGTCTTTCTCGGCCAATCTCAACTCGGTTTGGATAGAAATATTGACGGAAAGATTTTTTTAATTTTTTGAATTTTTTTGCTATTTTATTTTGGACTATTCTTGCCTGGTTCGGGTAGGAACGGAATTCGGGATGAAATATTTTTTCCCTCATTCTCGGCTCATCTCAACCCAGTTTGGATAGAAATAATGTCAGAATGATATTTTTTAAATTTTTGAATTTTTTTGCTTTTTTTTTGGTAATTTTCTAGCCCGTGTCCGGAATGAACGAAATTCGGAACGAAATTTTTTTTTACCCTTTCTCGGCCAATCTCAACCCGGTTTGGACAGAAAAAATGCCGGAATAATGTTTTTTAATTTTTTTGCTATTTTTTTTGAATTTTCTTGGGAGGGTCAGGTAGGCACCGAATTCGGAATGAAATTTTTTTTTCTCCTTTTCGGCCTATTGAACCCAATTTGGATAGAAATACTGTCGGAATGATGTTTTTTAATTGTTTGAATTTTTTTGCTATTTTTTTGGAACTTTCTTGTCCTGTACGGGTCGGAACAGAATTCAGGACTAAAATTTTTTTTCTGTCTTTCTCGGCCAATCTCAACCCGGTTTGGATAGAAATATTGAAGGAATGATTTTTTTAATTTTTTGAATTTTTTAGCTATTGTTTTTTTGGAATTTTCTTTCCTAGGTTGGGTAGGAACGGAATTCGGGACTACAATTTTTTTATTTCTTTCTAGGCATATCTCGATCTGGTTTGGATTGAAATAATGCCGGATTGATGTTTTTTAATTTTTTGAATTTTTTTGCTGATTTTCTATCCCGGGTCGGGTAGGATCGAAATTCGGGACGAAAAACTTTTTCACTCATTCTCGGCCCATCTCAACCCGGTTTGAATAGGAATATTACCAGAATGATGTTTTTTTAATTTTCTGAATTTTTTTGCTATTTTTTTGGTAATTTTCTATTCCGGATTGAAAATGAACGAAATTTGGGTCGAAATTTTTTTTTTTTTCTCTTTCTCGGCATACCTCAATCTGGTTTGGATTGAAAATAATGCCGGAACGATGTTGTTTTTATTTTTTGAATTTTATTACAATTTTTTTTGTAATTTTCTAGCGCGGGACGGGTAGGAACAGAATTCGTAACGAAATTTTTTTTTCTCTTCGTCGGCCTATCTCAACCCGATTTAGATTAAACTTTGCTGGAATGTTGTTTTCTAATTTTTTTGGAATTTTTTGCCCGGGTCGGGTAGGCACGGAATTCGGAACGAAATTTTTTTTTTTTTCTTTCTCGGCCTATCTCGGCCCGGTTTGAATAGAAATATTTCGGGAATGATGTTTTTTAATTTTTAATTTTTTTTGCTGTTAGTTTTGGAATTTTCTAGCCCGGGTCGGGTAGGAACGGAATTCGGGATGAAATATTTTTTCCCTCGTTCTCGGCTCATCTCAACCCAGTTTGGATAGAAATAATGTCAGAATGATATTTTTTAAATTTTTGAATTTTTTTGCTTTTTTTTTGGTAATTTTCTAGCCCGTGTCCGGAATGAACGAAATTCGGAACGAAATTTTTTTTTACCCTTTCTCGGCCAATCTCAACCCGGTTTGGACAGAAAAAATGCCGGAATAATGTTTTTTAATTTTTTTGCTATTTTTTTTGAATTTTCTTGGGAGGGTCAGGTAGGCACCGAATTCGGAATGAAATTTTTTTTTCTCCTTTTCGGCCTATTGAACCCAATTTGGATAGAAATACTGTCGGAATGATGTTTTTTAATTGTTTGAATTTTTTTGCTATTTTTTTGGAACTTTCTTGTCCTGTACGGGTCGGAACAGAATTCAGGACTAAAATTTTTTTTCTGTCTTTCTCGGCCAATCTCAACTCGGTTTGGATAGAAATATTGACGGAAAGATTTTTTTAATTTTTTGAATTTTTTTGCTATTTTATTTTGGACTATTCTTGCCTGGTTCGGGTAGGAACGGAATTCGGGATGAAATATTTTTTCCCTCGTTCTCGGCTCATCTCAACCCAGTTTGGATAGAAATAATGTCAGAATGATATTTTTTAAATTTTTGAATTTTTTTGCTTTTTTTTTGGTAATTTTCTAGCCCGTGTCCGGAATGAACGAAATTCGGAACGAAATTTTTTTTTACCCTTTCTCGGCCAATCTCAACCCGGTTTGGACAGAAAAAATGCCGGAATAATGTTTTTTAATTTTTTTGCTATTTTTTTTGAATTTTCTTGGGAGGGTCAGGTAGGCACCGAATTCGGAATGAAATTTTTTTTTCTCCTTTTCGGCCTATTGAACCCAATTTGGATAGAAATACTGTCGGAATGATGTTTTTTAATTGTTTGAATTTTTTTGCTATTTTTTTGGAACTTTCTTGTCCTATACGGGTCGGAACAGAATTCAGGACTAAAATTTTTTTTCTGTCTTTCTCGGCCAATCTCAACTCGGTTTGGATAGAAATATTGACGGAAAGATTTTTTTAATTTTTTGAATTTTTTTGCTTTTTTATTTTGGACTATTCTTGCCTGGTTCGGGTAGGAACGGAATTCGGGATGAAATATTTTTTCCCTCGTTCTCGGCTCATCTCAACCCAGTTTGGATAGAAATAATGTCAGAATGATATTTTTTAAATTTTTGAATTTTTTTGCTTTTTTTTTGGTAATTTTCTAGCCCGTGTCCGGAATGAACGAAATTCGGAACGAAATTTTTTTTTACCCTTTCTCGGCCAATCTCATCCCGGTTTGGACAGAAAAAATGCCGGAATAATGTTTTTTAATTTTTTTGCTATTTTTTTTGAATTTTCTTGGGAGGGTCAGGTAGGCACCGAATTCGGAATGAAATTTTTTTTTCTCCTTTTCGGCCTATTGAACCCAATTTGGATAGAAATACTGTCGGAATGATGTTTTTTAATTGTTTGAATTTTTTTGCTATTTTTTTGGAACTTTCTTGTCCTGTACGGGTCGGAACAGAATTCAGGACTAAAATTTTTTTTCTGTCTTTCTCGGCCAATCTCAACCCGGTTTGGATAGAAATATTGACGGAATGATTTTTTTAATTTTTTGAATTTTTTAGCTATTGTTTTTTTGGAATTTTCTTTCCTAGGTTGGGTAGGAACGGAATTCGGGACTACAATTTTTTTATTTCTTTCTAGGCATATCTCGATCTGGTTTGGATTGAAATAATGCCGGATTGATGTTTTTTAATTTTTTGAATTTTTTTGCTGATTTTCTATCCCGGGTCGGGTAGGATCGAAATTCGGGACGAAAAACTTTTTCACTCATTCTCGGCCCATCTCAACCCGGTTTGAATAGGAATATTACCAGAATGATGTTTTTTAATTTTCTGAATTTTTTTGCTATTTTTTTGGTAATTTTCTAGTCCGGATTGAAAATGAACGAAATTTGGGTCGAAATTTTTTTTTTTTTTCTCTTTCTCGGCATACCTCAATCTGGTTTGGATTGAAAATAATGCCGGAACGATGTTGTTTTTATTTTTTGAATTTTATTACAATTTTTTTTGTAATTTTCTAGCGCGGGACAGGTAGGAACAGAATTCGTAACGAAAATTTTTTTTTCTCTTCGTCGGCCTATCTCAACCCGATTTAGATTAAACTTTGCTGGAATGTTGTTTTCTAATTTTTTTGGAATTTTTTGCCCGGGTCGGGTAGGCACGGAATTCGGAACGAAATTTTTTTTTTTTCTTTCTCGGCCTATCTCGGCCCGGTTTGAATAGAAATATTTCGGGAATGATGTTTTTTAATTTTTAATTTTTTTTGCTGTTAGTTTTGGAATTTTCTAGCCCGGGTCGGGTAGGAACGGAATTCGGGATGAAATATTTTTTCCCTCGTTCTCGGCTCATCTCAACCCAGTTTGGATAGAAATAATGTCAGAATGATATTTTTTAAATTTTTGAATTTTTTTGCTTTTTTTTTGGTAATTTTCTAGCCCGTGTCCGGAATGAACGAAATTCGGAACGAAATTTTTTTTTACCCTTTCTCGGCCAATCTCAACCCGGTTTGGACAGAAAAAATGCCGGAATAATGTTTTTTAATTTTTTTGCTATTTTTTTTGTATTTTCTTGGGAGGGTCAGGTAGGCACCGAATTCGGAATGAAATTTTTTTTTCTCCTTTTCGGCCTATTGAACCCAATTTGGATAGAAATACTGTCGGAATGATGTTTTTTAATTGTTTGAATTTTTTTGCTATTTTTTTGGAACTTTCTTGTCCTGTACGGGTCGGAACAGAATTCAGGACTAAAATTTTTTTTCTGTCTTTCTCGGCCAATCTCAACCCGGTTTGGATAGAAATATTGACGGAATGATTTTTTTAATTTTTCGAATTTTTTAGCTATTGTTTTTTTGGAATTTTCTTTCCTAGGTTGGGTAGGAACGGAATTCGGGACTACAATTTTTTTTATTTCTTTCTAGGCATATCTCGATCTGGTTTGGATTGAAATAATGCCGGATTGAAGTTTTTTAATTTTTTGAATTTTTTTGCTGATTTTCTATCCCGGGTCGGGTAGGATCGAAATTCGGGACGAAAAACTTTTTCACTCATTCTCGGCCCATCTCAACCCGGTTTGAATAGGAATATTACCAGAATGATGTTTTTTAATTTTCTGAATTTTTTTGCTATTTTTTTGGTAATTTTCTCGTCCGGATTGAAAATGAACGAAATTTGGGTCGAAATTTTTTTTTTTTCTCTTTCTCGGCATACCTCAATCTGGTTTGGATTGAAAATAATGCCGGAACGATGTTGTTTTTATTTTTTGAATTTTATTACAATTTTTTTTGTAATTTTCTAGCGCGGGACGGGTAGGAACAGAATTCGTAACGAAATTTTTTTTTCTCTTCGTCGGCCTATCTCAACCCGATTTAGATTAAACTTTGCTGGAATGTTGTTTTCTAATTTTTTTGGAATTTTTTGCCCGGGTCGGGTAGGCACGGAATTCGGAACGAAATTTTTTTTTTTCTTTCTCGGCCTATCTCGGCCCGGTTTGAATAGAAATATTTCGGGAATGATGTTTTTTAATTTTTAATTTTTTTTGCTGTTAGTTTTGGAATTTTCTAGCCCGGGTCGGGTAGGAACGGAATTCGGGATGAAATATTTTTTCCCTCATTCTCGGCTCATCTCAACCCAGTTTGGATAGAAATAATGTCAGAATGATATTTTTTAAATTTTTGAATTTTTTTGCTTTTTTTTTGGTAATTTTCTAGCCCGTGTCCGGAATGAACGAAATTCGGAACGAAATTTTTTTTTACCCTTTCTCGGCCAATCTCAACCCGGTTTGGACAGAAAAAATGCCGGAATAATGTTTTTTAATTTTTTTGCTATTTTTTTTGAATTTTCTTGGGAGGGTCAGGTAGGCACCGAATTTGGAATGAAATTTTTTTTTCTCCTTTTCGGCCTATTGAACCCAATTTGGATAGAAATACTGTGGGAATGATGTTTTTTAATTGTTTGAATTTTTTTGCTATTTTTTTGGAACTTTCTTGTCCTGTACGGGTCGGAACAGAATTCAGGACTAAAATTTTTTTTCTGTCTTTCTCGGCCAATCTCAACCCGGTTTGGATAGAAATATTGACGGAATGATTTTTTTAATTTTTTGAATTTTTTAGCTATTGTTTTTTTGGAATTTTCTTTCCTAGGTTGGGTAGGAACGGAATTCGGGACTACAATTTTTTTATTTCTTTCTAGGCATATCTCGATCTGGTTTGGATTGAAATAATGCCGGATTGATGTTTTTTAATTTTTTGAATTTTTTTGCTGATTTTCTATCCCGGGTCGGGTAGGATCGAAATTCGGGACGAAAAACTTTTTCACTCATTCTCGGCCCATCTCAACCCGGTTTGAATAGGAATATTACCAGAATGATGTTTTTTAATTTTCTGAATTTTTTTGCTATTTTTTTGGTAATTTTCTAGTCCGGATTGAAAATGAACGAAATTTGGGTCGAAATTTTTTTTTTTTTTCTCTTTCTCGGCATACCTCAATCTGGTTTGGATTGAAAATAATGCCGGAACGATGTTGTTTTTATTTTTTGAATTTTATTACAATTTTTTTTGTAATTTTCTAGCGCGGGACGGGTAGGAACAGAATTCGTAACGAAAATTTTTTTTTCTCTTCGTCGGCCTATCTCAACCCGATTTAGATTAAACTTTGCTGGAATGTTGTTTTCTAATTTTTTTGGAATTTTTTGCCCGGGTCGGGTAGGCACGGAATTCGGAACGAAATTTTTTTTTTTTCTTTCTCGGCCTATCTCGGCCCGGTTTGAATAGAAATATTTCGGGAATGATGTTTTTTAATTTTTAATTTTTTTTGCTGTTAGTTTTGGAATTTTCTAGCCCGGGTCGGGTAGGAACGGAATTCGGGATGAAATATTTTTTCCCTCGTTCTCGGCTCATCTCAACCCAGTTTGGATAGAAATAATGTCAGAATGATATTTTTTAAATTTTTGAATTTTTTTGCTTTTTTTTTGGTAATTTTCTAGCCCGTGTCCGGAATGAACGAAATTCGGAACGAAATTTTTTTTTACCCTTTCTCGGCCAATCTCAACCCGGTTTGGACAGAAAAAATGCCGGAATAATGTTTTTTAATTTTTTTGCTATTTTTTTTGAATTTTCTTGGGAGGGTCAGGTAGGCACCGAATTCGGAATGAAATTTTTTTTTCTCCTTTTCGGCCTATTGAACCCAATTTGGATAGAAATACTGTCGGAATGATGTTTTTTAATTGTTTGAATTTTTTTGCTATTTTTTTGGAACTTTCTTGTCCTGTACGGGTCGGAACAGAATTCAGGACTAAAATTTTTTTTCTGTCTTTCTCGGCCAATCTCAACCCGGTTTGGATAGAAATATTGACGGAATGATTTTTTTAATTTTTCGAATTTTTTAGCTATTGTTTTTTTGGAATTTTCTTCCCTAGGTTGGGTAGGAACGGAATTCGGGTCTACAATTTTTTTATTTCTTTCTAGGCATATCTCGATCTGGTTTGGATTGAAATAATGCCGGATTGAAGTTTTTTAATTTTTTGAATTTTTTTGCTGATTTTCTATCCCGGGTCGGGTAGGATCGAAATTCGGGACGAAAAACTTTTTCACTCATTCTCGGCCCATCTCAACCCGGTTTGAATAGGAATATTACCAGAATGATGTTTTTTAATTTTCTGAATTTTTTTGCTATTTTTTTGGTAATTTTCTAGTCCGGATTGAAAATGAACAAAATTTGCGTCGAAATTTTTTTTTTTTTTCTCTTTCTCGGCATACCTCAATCTGGTTTGGATTGAAAATAATGCCGGAACGATGTTGTTTTTATTTTTTGAATTTTATTACAATTTTTTTTGTAATTTTCTAGCGCGGGACGGGTAGGAACAGAATTCGTAACGAAAATTTTTTTTTCTCTTCGTCGGCCTATCTCAACCCGATTTAGATTAAACTTTGCTGGAATGTTGTTTTCTAATTTTTTTGGAATTTTTTGCCCGGGTCGGGTAGGCACGGAATTCGGAACGAAATTTTTTTTTTTTCTTTCTCGGCCTATCTCGGCCCGGTTTGAATAGAAATATTTCGGGAATGATGTTTTTTAATTTTTAATTTTTTTTGCTGTTAGTTTTGGAATTTTCTAGCCCGGGTCGGGTAGGAACGGAATTCGGAATGAAATATTTTTTCCCTCGTTCTCGGCTCATCTCAACCCAGTTTGGATAGAAATAATGTCAGAATGATATTTTTTAAATTTTTGAATTTTTTTGCTTTTTTTTTGGTAATTTTCTAGCCCGTGTCCGGAATGAACGAAATTCGGAACGAAATTTTTTTTTACCCTTTCTCGGCCAATCTCAACCCGGTTTGGACAGAAAAAATGCCGGAATAATGTTTTTTAATTTTTTTGCTATTTTTTTTGAATTTTCTTGGGAGGGTCAGGTAGGCACCGAATTCGGAATGAAATTTTTTTTTCTCCTTTTCGGCCTATTGAACCCAATTTGGATAGAAATACTGTCGGAATGATGTTTTTTAATTGTTTGAATTTTTTTGCTATTTTTTTGGAACTTTCTTGTCCTGTACGGGTCGGAACAGAATTCAGGACTAAAATTTTTTCTCTGTCTTTCTCGGCCAATCTCAACCCGGTTTGGATAGAAATATTGACGGAATGATTTTTTTAATTTTTCGAATTTTTTTGCTATAGTTTTTTTGGAATTTTCTTCCCTAGGTTGGGTAGGAACGGAATTCGGGACTACAATTTTTTTATTTCTTTCTAGGCATATCTCGATCTGGTTTGGATTGAAATAATGCCGGATTGAAGTTTTTTAATTTTTTGAATTTTTTTGCTGATTTTCTATCCCGGGTCGGGTAGGATCGAAATTCGGGACGAAAAACTTTTTCACTCATTCTCGGCCCATCTCAACCCAGTTTGAATAGGAATATTACCAGAATGATGTTTTTTAATTTTCTGAATTTTTTTGCTATTTTTTTGGTAATTTTCTAGTCCGGATTGAAAATGAACAAAATTTGCGTCGAAATTTTTTTTTTTTTTCTCTTTCTCGGCATACCTCAATCTGGTTTGGATTGAAAATAATGCCGGAACGATGTTGTTTTTATTTTTTGAATTTTATTACAATTTTTTTTGTAATTTTCTAGCGCGGGACGGGTAGGAACAGAATTCGTAACGAAAATTTTTTTTTCTCTTCGTCGGCCTATCTCAACCCGATTTAGATTAAACTTTGCTGGAATGTTGTTTTCTAATTTTTTTGGAATTTTTTGCCCGGGTCGGGTAGGCACGGAATTCGGAACGAAATTTTTTTTTTTTCTTTCTCGGCCTATCTCGGCCCGGTTTGAATAGAAATATTTCGGGAATGATGTTTTTTAATTTTTAATTTTTTTTGCTGTTAGTTTTGGAATTTTCTAGCCCGGGTCGGGTAGGAACGGAATTCGGGATGAAATATTTTTTCTCTCGTTCTCGGCTCATCTCAACCCAGTTTGGATAGAAATAATGTCAGAATGATATTTTTTAAATTTTTGAATTTTTTTGCTTTTTGTTTGGTAATTTTCTAGCCCGTGTCCGGAATGAACGAAATTCGGAACGAAATTTTTTTTTACCCTTTCTCGGCCAATCTCAACCCGGTTTGGACAGAAAAAATGCCGGAATAATGTTTTTTAATTTTTTTGCTATTTTTTTTGAATTTTCTTGGGAGGGTCAGGTAGGCACCGAATTCGGAATGAAATTTTTTTTTCTCCTTTTCGGCCTATTGAACCCAATTTGGATAGAAATACTGTCGGAATGATGTTTTTTAATTGTTTGAATTTTTTTGCTATTTTTTTGGAACTTTCTTGTCCTGTACGGGTCGGAACAGAATTCAGGACTAAAATTTTTTTTCTGTCTTTCTCGGCCAATCTCAACCCGGTTTGGATAGAAATATTGACGGAATGATTTTTTTAATTTTTCGAATTTTTTAGCTATTGTTTTTTTGGAATTTTCTTTCCTAGGTTGGGTAGGAACGGAATTCGGGACTACAATTTTTTTTATTTCTTTCTAGGCATATCTCGATCTGGTTTGGATTGAAATAATGCCGGATTGAAGTTTTTTAATTTTTTGAATTTTTTTGCTGATTTTCTATCCCGGGTCGGGTAGGATCGAAATTCGGGACGAAAAACTTTTTCACTCATTCTCGGCCCATCTCAACCCGGTTTGAATAGGAATATTACCAGAATGATGTTTTTTAATTTTCTGAATTTTTTTGCTATTTTTTTGGTAATTTTCTAGTCCGGATTGAAAAAGAACGAAATTTGGGTCGAAATTTTTTTTTTTTCTCTTTCTCGGCATACCTCAATCTGGTTTGGATTGAAAATAATGCCGGAACGATGTTGTTTTTATTTTTTGAATTTTATTACAATTTTTTTTGTAATTTTCTAGCGCGGGACGGGTAGGAACAGAATTCGTAACGAAATTTTTTTTTCTCTTCGTCGGCCTATCTCAACCCGATTTAGATTAAACTTTGCTGGAATGTTGTTTTCTAATTTTTTTGGAATTTTTTGCCCGGGTCGGGTAGGCACGGAATTCGGAACGAAATTTTTTTTTTTTCTTTCTCGGCCTATCTCGGCCCGGTTTGAATAGAAATATTTCGGGAATGATGTTTTTTAATTTTTAATTTTTTTTGCTGTTAGTTTTGGAATTTTCTAGCCCGGGTCGGGTAGGAACGGAATTCGGGATGAAATATTTTTTCCCTCATTCTCGGCTCATCTCAACCCAGTTTGGATAGAAATAATGTCAGAATGATATTTTTTAAATTTTAGAATTTTTTTGCTTTTTTTTTGGTAATTTTCTAGCCCGTGTCCGGAATGAACGAAATTCGGAACGAAATTTTTTTTTACCCTTTCTCGGCCAATCTCAACCCGGTTTGGACAGGAAAAATGCCGGAATAATGTTTTTTAATTTTTTTGCTATTTTTTTTGAATTTTCTTGGGAGGGTCCGGTAGGCACCGAATTCGGAATGAAATTTTTTTTTCTCCTTTTCGGCCTATTGAACCCAATTTGGATAGAAATACTGTCGGAATGATGTTTTTTAATTGTTTGAATTTTTTTGCTATTTTTTTGGAACTTTCTTGTCCTGTACGGGTCGGAACAGAATTCAGGACTAAAATTTTTTTTCTGTCTTTCTCGGCCAATCTCAACTCGGTTTGGATAGAAATATTGACGGAAAGATTTTTTTAATTTTTTGAATTTTTTTGCTATTTTATTTTGGACTATTCTTGCCTGGTTCGGGTAGGAACGGAATTCGGGATGAAATATTTTTTCCCTCGTTCTCGGCTCATCTCAACCCAGTTTGGATAGAAATAATGTCAGAATGATATTTTTTAAATTTTTGAATTTTTTTGCTTTTTTTTTGGTAATTTTCTAGCCCGTGTCCGGAATGAACGAAATTCGGAACGAAATTTTTTTTTACCCTTTCTCGGCCAATCTCAACCCGGTTTGGACAGAAAAAATGCCGGAATAATGTTTTTTAATTTTTTTGCTATTTTTTTTGAATTTTCTTGGGAGGGTCAGGTAGGCACCGAATTCGGAATGAAATTTTTTTTTCTCCTTTTCGGCCTATTGAACCCAATTTGGATAGAAATACTGTCGGAATGATGTTTTTTAATTGTTTGAATTTTTTTGCTATTTTTTTGGAACTTTCTTGTCCTTTACGGGTCGGAACAGAATTCAGGACTAAATTTTTTTTTTCTGTCTTTCTCGGCCAATCTCAACCCGGTTTGGATAGAAATATTGACGGAATGATTTTTTTAATTTTTTGAATTTTTTAGCTATTGTTTTTTTGGAATTTTCTTTCCTAGGTTGGGTAGGAACGGAATTCGGGACTACAATTTTTTTATTTCTTTCTAGGCATATCTCGATCTGGTTTGGATTGAAATAATGCCGGATTGATGTTTTTTAATTTTTTGAATTTTTTTGCTGATTTTCTATCCCGGGTCGGGTAGGATCGAAATTCGGGACGAAAAACTTTTTCACTCATTCTCGGCCCATCTCAACCCGGTTTGAATAGGAATATTACCAGAATGATGTTTTTTAATTTTCTGAATTTTTTTGCTATTTTTTTGGTAATTTTCTAGTCCGGATTGAAAAGAACGAAATTTGGGACGAAATTTTTTTTTTTTTTCTCTTTCTCGGCATACCTCAATCTGGTTTGGATTGAAAATAATGCCGGAACGATGTTGTTTTTATTTTTTGAATTTTATTACAATTTTTTTTGTAATTTTCTAGCGCGGGACGGGTAGGAACAGAATTCGTAACGAAAATTTTTTATTCTCTTCGTCGGCCTATCTCAACCCTATTTAGATTAAACTTTGCTGGAATGTTGTTTTCTAATTTTTTTGGAATTTTTTGCCCGGGTCGGGTAGGCACGGAATTCGGAACGAAAATTTTTTTTTTTTCTTTCTCGGCCTATCTCGGCCCGGTTTGAATAGAAATATTTCGGGAATGATGTTTTTTAATTTTTAATTTTTTTTGCTGTTAGTTTTGGAATTTTCTAGCCCGGGTCTGGTAGGAACGGAATTCGGGATGAAATATTTTTTCCCTCGTTCTCGGCTCATCTCAACCCAGTTTGGATAGAAATAATGTCAGAATGATATTTTTTAAATTTTTGAATTTTTTTGCTTTTTTTTTGGTAATTTTCTAGCCCGTGTCCGGAATGAACGAAATTCGGAACGAAATTTTTTTTTACCCTTTCTCGGCCAATCTCAACCCGGTTTGGACAGAAAAAATGCCGGAATAATGTTTTTTAATTTTTTTGCTATTTTTTTTGAATTTTCTTGGGAGGGTCAGGTAGGCACCGAATTCGGAATGAAATTTTTTTTTCTCCTTTTCGGACTATTGAACCCAATTTGGATAGAAATACTGTCGGAATGATGTTTTTTAATTGTTTGAATTTTTTTGCTATTTTTTTGGAACTTTCTTGTCCTTTACGGGTCGGAACAGAATTCAGGACTAAAATTTTTTTTCTGTCTTTCTCGGCCAATCTCAACTCGGTTTGGATAGAAATATTGACGGAAAGATTTTTTTAATTTTTTGAATTTTTTTGCTATTTTATTTTGGACTATTCTTGCCTGGTTCGGGTAGGAACGGAATTCGGGATGAAATATTTTTTCCCTCGTTCTCGGCTCATCTCAACCCAGTTTGGATAGAAATAATGTCAGAATGATATTTTTTAAATTTTTGAATTTTTTTGCTTTTTTTTTGGTAATTTTCTAGCCCGTGTCCGGAATGAACGAAATTCGGAACGAAATTTTTTTTTACCCTTTCTCGGCCAATCTCAACCCGGTTTGGACAGAAAAAATGCCGGAATAATGTTTTTTAATTTTTTTGCTATTTTTTTTGAATTTTCTTGGGAGGGTCAGGTAGGCACCGAATTCGGAATGAAATTTTTTTTTCTCCTTTTCGGCCTATTGAACCCAATTTGGATAGAAATACTGTCGGAATGATGTTTTTTAATTGTTTGAATTTTTTTGCTATTTTTTTGGAACTTTCTTGTCCTTTACAGGTCGGAACAGAATTCAGGACTAAAATTTTTTTTTCTGTCTTTCTCGGCCAATCTCAACCCGGTTTGGATAGAAATATTGACGGAATGATTTTTTTAATTTTTTGAATTTTTTAGCTATTGTTTTTTTGGAATTTTCTTTCCTAGGTTGGGTAGGAACGGAATTCGGGACTACAATTTTTTTATTTCTTTCTAGGCATATCTCGATCTGGTTTGGATTGAAATAATGCCGGATTGAAGTTTTTTAATTTTTTGAATTTTTTTGCTGATTTTCTATCCCGGGTCGGGTAGGATCGAAATTCGGGACGAAAAACTTTTTCACTCATTCTCGGCCCATCTCAACCCAGTTTGAATAGGAATATTACCAGAATGATGTTTTTTAATTTTCTGAATTTTTTTGCTATTTTTTTGGTAATTTTCTAGTCCGGATTGAAAATGAACAAAATTTGCGTCGAAATTTTTTTTTTTTTTCTCTTTCTCGGCATACCTCAATCTGGTTTGGATTGAAAATAATGCCGGAACGATGTTGTTTTTATTTTTTGAATTTTATTACAATTTTTTTTGTAATTTTCTAGCGCGGGACGGGTAGGAATAGAATTCGTAACGAAATTTTTTTTTTCTCTTCGTCGGCCTATCTCAACCCGATTTAGATTAAACTTTGCTGGAATGTTGTTTTCTAATTTTTTTGGAATTTTTTGCCCGGGTCGGGTAGGCACGGAATTCGGAACGAAAATTTTTTTTTTTTCTTTCTCGGCCTATCTCGGCCCGGTTTGAATAGAAATATTTCGGGAATGATGTTTTTTAATTTTTAATTTTTTTTGCTGTTAGTTTTGGAATTTTCTAGCCCGGGTCTGGTAGGAACGGAATTCGGGATGAAATATTTTTTCCCTCGTTCTCGGCTCATCTCAACCCAGTTTGGATAGAAATAATGTCAGAATGATATTTTTTAAATTTTTGAATTTTTTTGCTTTTTTTTTGGTAATTTTCTAGCCCGTGTCCGGAATGAACGAAATTCGGAACGAAATTTTTTTTTACCCTTTCTCGGCCAATCTCAACCCGGTTTGGACAGAAAAAATGCCGGAATAATGTTTTTTAATTTTTTTGCTATTTTTTTTGAATTTTCTTGGGAGGGTCAGGTAGGCACCGAATTCGGAATGAAATTTTTTTTTCTCCTTTTCGGCCTATTGAACCCAATTTGGATAGAAATACTGTCGGAATGATGTTTTTTAATTGTTTGAATTTTTTTGCTATTTTTTTGGAACTTTCTTGTCCTGTACGGGTCGGAACAGAATTCAGGACTAAAATTTTTTTTCTGTCTTTCTCAACCTATCTCAGCCCGGTTTGAATAGAAATATTGCCGGAATGATTTTTTTAATTTTTTTGCTATTTGTCGAATTTTCTAGCTCGGGTAAGGTAGGAATGAAATTCGGGTCTAAAATTTTTTTTTTGCTCTTTCTCGGCATACCTCAATCCGGGTTGCATAGAAATAATGCCGGAATGATGTTTTTTAATTTTTTTTAATTATTTTGCTATTTTTTTTTGGAATTTTCCAGCGCGGGTCTTGGAGGAACGAAATTCGGGCCTAAAATTTTTTTCTCTCCTTCTCGCCATATCTAAACCTGGTTTGGATAGAAATATTACCAGAATGAAGTTCTTTAAAATTTTGAATTTTTTTTCTTTCTTTCTCAGCCTATCTCAACCCGGTTTGGATAAAACATTACTGGAATGTTGTTTTTTAATTTTTTTGAATTTTTTGCCCGGGTCTGGTAGGCACGGAATTCGGAACAAATTTTTTTTTTTCTCCTTCTCAGCCTATCTCGACCCAGTTTGGATAGAAATATTTCTGGAATGATGTTTTTTAATTTTTTAATTTTTTAATTTTTTTTTCTATTTTTTTGGTAACTTTCTAACCCGTGTCGGGATGGAACGAAATTCGGGACAAAACTTTTTTTCTCTCTTTCTCGTCCTATCTCAACACGGGTTGGATAGAAATAATGCCAGAATGATGTTTTTTAATTTTATGAATTTTTTTACTATTTTTTTTTTTTGGAATTTTCTAGGGCGGGTCAGGGAGGAACGGAATTCGAGACTAAAATTTTTTTTTCTCTTTCTTGGCCAATCTCAACCCGGTTTGGATAGAAATATTGCCGGAATTATGATTTTTAATTTTCTTAATTTTATTGCTATTTTTTTTGGAATTTTCTAGCCTGGGTCGGGCTGGAACGGAAATCGGAACGAAATTTTTTTTTTTTTTTTTTTTTTTCTGTTTCTTGGCCAATCTGAGCCCTGTTTGGATTGAAATATAGCAAGACTAATTTTTTTAATTTTTTCAATTTTTTTGCTGTTTGTTTTGAAATTTTCTAGCCCGGGTCGGGTAGGAACGGAATTAGGGACTAAAATTTATTTCTTTCTATCGCGGCATCTCTCAACCGGTTTGGATAGAAATAATGCCGGAATGAAGTTTTTAATTTTTTAAAATTTTTTGATTTTTTTTTTGGTAATTTTCTAGCCCGGGTCGGGTAGGAACGAAATTCGGGAAGAAAAACTTTTTCTTTCGTTCACGATCATTTCAACCCGGTTTGGATAGAAATAAAGCCAGAATCATGTTTTTTTATTTTCTCAAATTTTTTGGTAATTCGCTAGCCCGGGTTGGGAAGGAACGGAATTCGGGACGACATTTTTTTTTTTTTTTCTCTTTCTCGGCCTATCTCAACCCAGTTTTGGATTGAAATAATGCCGGAATGATGTTTTTTAATTTTTAATTTTTTTGCTATTTTTTTGGAATTTTCTAGGGTGGGTCGGGTAGGATCGAAACTCGGAACGAAATTTTTTTCACTCTTTCTCGTCCTATCTCAACCCGGTTTGGATAGAAATATTGTCGGAATGAAGATTTTTAATTTTTTGAATTTTTTTGGAATTTTCTGGCCCCGGACTGGTAGGAACAGAATTTGGAACAAAATTATTTTTTCTCTTCCACGGCCTATCTTAACCCGGTTTGGATAGAAATATTGCTGGAATGTTGTTTTTTCATTTTTTTTTTTTTTTTTTCATTTTTTGCTGTTTGTTTTGGAATTTTCTAGCCCGGGTTTGGTAGAAATGGAATTCGGGGCTAAATTTTTTTTTTTCTTTCTCGGTATATCTCAATCCGGTTTGGATAGAAATATTTCCAGAATGATGTTTTTTAATTTTTAATTTTTTTTGCTGTTTGTTTTGGAATTTTCTAGCCTGGGTCGGGTAGGAAAATTTCTTTCCCTCGTTCTCAGCCCATCCCAACCGGGTTTGGACAGAAATAATGTCGGAATGATGTTTCTTAATTTTTTTGTTATTTTTTTTGGAATTTTCTACGGAGGGTCAGGTAGGTACGGAATTCGGAAGGAAAATTTTTGTTTCTCCTTCTCGGCCTATCTCAACCCAGCTTGGTTAGAAATATTGCTGGAATGATAATTTTTAATTTTCTTAATTTTATCGCTATTTTTTTTTGGAATTTTCTAGCCTGGGTCGGGTAGGAATGGAAATCGGAACGATTTTTTTTTTTTTTTTTTTTTTTTTTGTTTCTCGGCCAATCTCAGCCCTGTTTGGATTGAAATATAGCAAGACTGATGTTTTTTAATTTTTTTAATTTTTTTGCTGTTTGTTTTGAAATATTCTAGCCCGGGTCGGGTAGGAACGGAATTGGGGACTAAAATTTATTTCCTTCTTTCACGGCATCCCTCAATCGGGTTTGGATAGAAATAATGCCAGAATGAAGCTTTTAATTTTTTAAATTTTTTTGGTTTTTTTTTTGATAATTTTCTTGCCCGGCTCTGGTAGGAACGAAATTCGGGAAGAAAAACTTTTTCCCTCGTTCTCGGCCATCTCAACCTGGTTTGGATAAAAATAATGCCAGAATCATGTTTTTTTATTTTCTCAATTTTTTTGGTATCTTGCTAGTCTGGGTTGGGAAGGAACGGAATTCGGGACGAAATTTTTTTTTTCGCTTTCTCGGCCTATCTCAACGCAGTTTCGATTGAAATAATACCGGAATGATGTTTTTTAATTTTTAATTATTTTGCTATTTTTTTGGAATTTTCTAGGGCGGGTTGGGTAGGATCGGAATTCGGAACGAAATTTTTTTCACTCTTTCTCGTCCTATCTCAACCCGGTTTGGATAGAAATATTGTCGAAATGAAGATTTTTAATTTTTTGAATTTTTTTGGAATTTTCTAGCGCGAGACGGGTAGGAACAGAATTTTTTTTCTCTTCCTCGGCCTTTCTTAACCCGGTTTGGATAGAAATATTGCTGGAATGTTGTTTTTTCATTTTTTGCTGTTTTGGAATTTTCTAGCCCGGGTCGGGTAGGAACGAAATTCGGGGCTAAATTTTTTTTTTTCTCTTTCTCAGTATATCTCAATCCGGTTTGGATGGAAATAATGCTAGAATGATGTTTTTTAATTTTTTGAAATTTTCTAGCCCGAGTCGGGTAGGAACAGAATTCGGGACTAAATTTTTTTTCCTTCTTTCTCGGTATATCTCAATCCGGTTTGGATAGAAATAATGTTGGAATGAAGTTTTTAATTTTTTGAATTTTGTAGCTATTTTTTTGGTAATTTTCTAGCAATGGGTCGGGAAGGAACGGAATTCGGAACGAAAATTTTTTTTTCTCTTTCTCGGCCTATCTCAACCCGGTTTGGATAGAAACTGTGTCGGAATGATGTCTTTTAATTTTTTTATTTTTATTGCTATTTTTTTTTCGAATTTTCTAGGGCAGCTCTGGTTGGAACGAAATTTGGAACGAAATTGTTTTTTCACTCTTTCTCGGCCAATCTCAATCCGGTTTTGGTAGAAAAATTGTCGGAATGATGTTTTTTAATTTTTTTAATTTTTTGACTAATTTTTTTGGAATTTTGTAGTCCTGGTCACGTAGGAATGGAATTCGGGACTAAAATTGTTTTCTCTTTCCCGGCCAATCTCAACCCGATTTGGATAGAAATATTGACGGAATGATTTTTTTCAATTTTTTTGCTATTTTTTTTTGGAATTTTCTACGAAGGGGCAGTAGGTATGGAATTCAGAATGAAAATTTTTGTTTCTCCTTCTCGGCCTATCTCAACCCAGTTTGGATAGAAATATTGTCGGAATGATGTTTTTTACTTTTTTGAATTTTTTTGCTATTTTTTTGGAATTTTCTAGTCATGGTCGGGTAGGAACGGAATTTGAGACTAAAATTTTTTTCTCTCATTCTCAGCCAATCGGTGATTTGGATAGAAATATTGCCGGAATGATGTTTTTTAATTTTATGAATTTTTTTGCTATTTGTTTTGGAATTTTCTAGCTTGGATCAGGCAGGAACGGAAGTCGGGACGAAAAACATCTTCTCTCGATCACGGCCCATCTCAACCCAGTTTGAATAGAAATAACGTCAGAATGACGTTTTTTTAATTTTTTGCTATTTTTTTGGTAATTTTCTAGACTGGGTCGGGTAGAAACGGAATTCGGAACGAAAATATTTTCTCTCTCTTTCTCGACCTACCTCAGCCTGGTTTGGATAGAAATAGTGCCGGAATGATGTTTTTTAATTTTTTTAATTTTTTTGCTATTTGTTTTCGAATTTTCTAACCCGGGTTTGGTTGGAACGAAATTTGGGACTAAAATTTTTTTTTTCTCTTTCTCGGCCAAACTCACCTCGATTTGGATAGAAATATTGCCGAAATGATGATTTTTAATTTCCTGAATTTTTTTGCTACGTTTTTTGGAATTTTCTAGCCTGGGTCGGGTAGGAACGGAATTCGGAACGAAAATTATTTTTTCGCTTTCTCGGCCAATCTCAGCCCTCTTTGGATTGAAATATAGCAAGACTGATGTTTTTTAATTTCTTGAATTTTTTTTGCTATTTGTTTTGAAATTTTCTAGCTCGGGTCGGGTAGGAACGGAATTAGGGTCTAAAATTTCTTTCTTTCTTTCACGGCATCTCTCAATCTGGTTTGTATAGAAATAATGCCGGAATGAAGATTTTAATTATTTAAATTTTTTTGCTTTTTTTTTGGTAATTTTCTAGCCCGGGTCGTGTAAGATCGAAATTTGGGATAAAAAACTTTTTCTCTCGTTCTCGGCCCATCCTAACCCGATTTGGATAGAAATAATGCCAAAATCATGTTTTTAATTTTCTCTATTTTTTTGGTAATTTGCTAGCACGGGTTGGTAAGGAACGGAATTCGGGATGAATTTTTTTTTTTTTTCGCTTTTTCGGCCTATCTCAACCCAGTTTGGATTGAAATAATGCCGGAATGATTTTTTTAATTTTTTACCTTTTTTTTTTGAAATTTTCTAGGGCGGGTCGGGTAGAAACGGAATTTGGAACGAAAATTTTTTTCACTCTTTCTCAGCCTATCTCAACCCAGTTTGGATAGAAATATTTTCGGATTGAAGTTTTTTGATTTTTTGAATTTTTTTGCTATATTTTTGGAATTTTCTAGCGCGGGGCAGGTAGGAACAGAATTCGAAACAAAATTTTTTTTTCTCCTCCTCGGCCTATCTTAACCCAGTTTGGATAGAAATATTGCTGGAATGTTGTTTTTTCATTTTTTGCTATTTGTTTTGGAATTTTCTAGCCCGGGTCGGGTAGGAACGGAATTCGGTGCTAAATTTTTTTTTTTTCTCTTTTTCAGTATATGTCAATCAGGTTTGGATGGAAATAATGCCGGAATAATGTTTTTTAATTTTTTTGCTATTTCTTTTGGAATTTTCTAGCCTGGGTCGGGTGAGACTGTAGACACCCAATTTTATAACTTGCATTTAACCAACCGGTAGATCTTTAGATTTGTGATACATAACAAATCTTGATGTTCTAGCGATCATAATGGTATGTCATAGGTTTTGATAGGACCACCTGATCAAAAGTTATCATACAAACAATTTTCAATGATCATGGCTCGCCTACACGATGAGCCTAATCACGTCCTATTCTAAACACTTAATTTTGATTGGTTCTCATAATAATTAATTTAAAATTAATCAAGTGTGATTTTTTATTGGATTTCATTTTATTTCATTTTTTTAAAGAAAATAATAAAAAAAATGTTTTTCTTTATGGCTTCTTATCTACTCTTTTGAAAAAAAAAATTGGAAATATGATCCCTGAAAATTTCAGAAAAAAAAAAAAATAGAAAAATGCTCAGAAAACGTCATTATCTTCAGCAGCAACTTGAATCGCATTTTTGGCCTGGAAAACATTGAAATTTGGATTTCTCTATTTCTATAAAAGTTATAGAAAATTGAATTTCCTTCCAAAATACATCAATTCCGAATCAATTGGAATTTTGAGCAGCAAGTTATGGCCAAAATACGAAACAGATGAAGAAGATAACACAAACTCAGCATTATCTTCAATTTTCTCTCAAAATTTCAAATGGGGATCAGCAATAAATCTGTTCAAGCCTATCTTATAGACTTATCCTTTCCCTTTGCTTCAGAAGAAAGATTTTTGAAAAAATAAATTGGATAAAGAAACAGATACATCCTGTGAAAAAATTAAAAAATGCTCAAAAGACGTTACTATTTTCAGCAGCAATTTGAAACACATTTTTGGCATGGATAATGTTGAAATTTGGCTTTCTCTATTTCTGAAAAAGTTGTAGATAATTGAATTTCCTTTCAAAAAGTGCCCATCTTGAATCAATTGGAATTTTGAGCGGAAAATTAGAGCCAAAATACGAAGCAGGTGCAACATCATTTCAAAATTTGAATGGAGATCAACACCAAATCCGTTCCAGCTCATTTCAACAGGTTATCTCCTCCCTTAGTTTCAGAAGAAAGCTAATAACTTAGCTTTAAAACTAAGCCATCCCTTCCCCTATAAATAGAGAATATCTCTTCCATTTTCTGGACCCCGGATTCCCTCTGGAGAGCTAGTGAGAAAGCAAAAAAGAAAAGCTGTTGAGCAATCATTGTTCTTATTTTGGTTGTAGTTTAGTACTTCCTTGCTTTCTCCCTAACCCTTTAAGTGATCCCTTCCCTTTTTTTAATTTATGCTGGTAAGTAGTTAATTGTGTTCTTTAATCTTTTGTACATGCTAGAATAAATTCACTTCTTTTATGCTATGCTTGGATGAACATGCCTATATGTCTTATTGATTTTCTCTTGAATGCTTAGATGAACACTTCTAGGCTAATACACAATTTTCTTTTGAATGCTTAGATGAGCACTTCTAGGCTAAAACACAACTTTCTCTTTAATACTTAGATGAACATGTCTAGGTAGTTGTTTTACTTTTTTTAAATACTTGAACAAACATGTCAAAGTATTTTGATTTTGTCTAGATGAACATGTCTAGGGTTTTTCCCTTACTTCTCTTCATAATTGCTTGGATGATCAAATATGCTTAAAGGTTTTATTTTTATTTGTTTCTCTTTGCAATTATGTTGATGACAAATAACATGACAATTTTGTTTTTCCTTCACATGCTTAGATGAACATGTCTAGGCTTGGAATTCTTTATTTATATTGATCTCTTGGATGAACATGCCATTACCTTCACTTTTTTTTTAAATTGTTATCTAACAAGTTTTATTTATTTTGTTTCTCTTTATGTCAAAATCCTCTAACACATATTTATTTACAATTCCTGCAAATTACATGTTTATATGACATATTCTTTGTATTTGTTTGACATGACATGACATTGGCCACCTTAACCTAGGAGACCGGTTTTACCGGGCGAGATGGGTGCTTAATCCCTTCCTATCTCGTAAATTAGCCTCCGAACCAAGATCTAGACTATACTCTTGTATATACAATTTTACTTTTGTTTTAGAATGTAACTAGAAAATTAAGCAATGTAATTTACGTTTCTTAGATTGTATCTAGACAAAAAAGCATTGTAAATTTTTGTTACAAAATTTGATGTAAATTGTCATATACATTAATACAACAGAAGTATTTTTCATTAAAGGTTTTCTTATTTTTCCATTTAAATTAAATAAGTGGCGACTCCATGTAAAACCCTCGATCTAAGGGGGATTACATTTTACAGAGACGGAATTCGGGACTAAAATTTTTTTCCTTCTTTCGTGGCATATCTCAATCTGGTTTGGAGAGAAATAATGCTCGAATAAAGTTTTGAATTTTTTTGCTATTTTTTTTGGTAGTTTTATATCCCAGGTCGGGAAGGAACGGAATTCGAGACAAAATTTTTTTTCTCTCACTCTCGGCCTATCTCAACCCACTTTGGATAGAAATAGTGCCGGAATGATGTTTTTGAATTTTTTTGCTATTTTTTTGGAATTTTCTAGTCCTGCTCGAGTAGGAACAGAATTCGGGACTAAAATTTTTTTCTTTCTTCCTTGGCATATCTATATCCGGTTTGGATAGAAATAATGCCGGATTTAAGTTTTTAATTTTTTGAATTTTTTTCAATTTTTTTGGTAATTTTCTAGCCCGGGTCAGGTAGAAACAGAATTCCGAACGAAAAAATTTTTCCCTTGTTCTCGACTCATCTCAACCCGGTTTGGATAGAAATAATGTCAGAATGATGTTTTCTAATTTTTTGAATTTTTTTGCTATTTTTTGGTAATTTTCTAATCCATGTCGGGAAGAAACGAAATTCGAGATGAAATTTTTTTTCTCTCTTCCTCGGCCTATCTCCTCCCGGTTTGGATAGAAATAATACCGGAATGATGTTTTTTAATTTTTTGAATTTTTTTGCTATTTTTTTTTTTTGAATTTTCTTGGGCGGGTCAAGTAGAAACGGAGTTCGAAATGAAATTTTTTTTTCTCTTTCTCGGCCTATCTCAACCCAGTTTGGATAGAAATATTATCGGATTGATGTTTTTTAATTTTTTGAAGTTTTTTACTATTTTTTTGGAATTTTCTAGTCCTGGTTACCTAGGAACGGAATTCGGGACTACAATTTTTTTTTTCTCTTTCCTGGCCAATCTCAACCCGGTTTGGATAGAAATATTAATGGAATGATTTTTTTTAATTTTTCAAATTATTTTGCTTTTTTTTTTTGGCAATTTTCTTTCAAGTCGGGTAGGAACGGAATTTAGAACGAAATTTTTTTTTTCGCTTTCTCAGCCTATCTCCACCCGGTTTGGATAGAAATATTCCCGGAATGATGTTTTTTAATTTTTTGAATTTTTTTGCAATTTGTTTTCGAATTTTCTAGCTAGGGTCGGGTAGGATCCAAATTCAGGACAAAATTTTTTTTCTCTTCTTCTCAGCATATGTCAATCCGGTTTGGATAGAAATAATACCGGAATGATGTTTATTAATTTTTTTAAATTTTTTTGCAATTTTCTTTTGGAATTTTCTAGCCAGGGTCGGGGAGGAACGAAATTTTTTTTTTCTCTTCCCCGGCCTATCTCAGCCCGGTTTACACAGAAATATTGCCGGAAAACGGAATTTAGGACTAAAATTTTTTTCTTTCCTTCTTGGCATATCTCAATCCGGTTTGGATTGAAATAACGCTGGGTTGAGGTTTTTTAATTTTTTTAATTTTTTTGCAATTTCTTTGGTGATTTTCTAGCCCGGGTCGGGAAGGAACGGAATTCGGGACGAAAATTATTTTTTCTCTTCCTCGGCCTATCTCAACCCAGTTTGGATAAAACTTTGCTGGAATGTTGTTTTTTTATTTTTTTTGCTATTCTTTGGGAATTTTTGCCCAGGTCGGGAAGACACGTAATTCGGAACAAAATTTTTTTTTTTCTCTTTCTCGGCCTATCTCGGCCCGGTTTGAATAGACATATTTCCGGAATGATGTTTTTTAATTTTTAATTTTTTTTGCCGTTTGTTTTGGAATTTTCTAGCTCGGGTCGGGCAGGAACGGAATTCGGGACGAAAATTTTTTTCGCTCGTTCTCAGCCCATCTCAACCCAGTTCGGATACAAATAATGTCAGTGTGATGTTTTTAAATTTTTTGAATTTTTTTGCTTTATTTTGGTAATTTTCTATCTCGTGTCCGGAAGGAATGAAATTCGGAATGAAAATTTTTTTTCTCACTTACTTGGCCAATCTCAACCAGGTTTGGATAGAAATAATACCGGAATTATGTATTTTAATTTTATTAATTTTTTTGCTATTGTTTTTGGAATTTTATAGGGAGGGTCAGGTAGGTATGGAATTCGGAATGAATGTTTTTTTTTCTTCTTCTCAGCCTATCTCAACCCAGTTTGGATAGAAATATTGTTGGAATGATGTTTTTTAATTTTTTGAATGTTTTTGCTATTTTTTTGGAATTTTCTAGTCCTGGTCAAGTAGGAACGGAATTCGGGACTAAAATTTTTTTCTCTTTCTCGGCCAATCTCAACCCGGTTTGGATAGAAATATTGACGGAATGATTCTTTTAATTTTTTGAATTTTTTTTCTATTTCATGTTGGAATATTCTTGCCCGGGTCGGGTAGGAACGAAAAAATTTTTTTTCTCTTTGCCAGAATGATTTTTTTAATTTTTTTAATTTTTTTGCTACCTGTTTTGGAATTTTCTACCCCGGATCGGGGAGGAACGAAATTCGGGACGAAAGTTTTTTTCCCTCCTTCTCGGCATATCTCAACCCGGTTTGGATAGAAATATTGCTAGAATGGAGTTTTTTAAATTTTTGATTTTTTTTACTATTTTTTTTGAATTTTCTTGCGCGGGATGGATAGGAACAGAATTCGGAACGAAATTTTTTTTTCTCTTTCTTGGCCTACCTCAACCCGGTTTGGATAAAACATTGCTGGAATGTTGTTTTTTAATTTTTTTTGAATTTATTCTCTTTTTTTCAATTTTTTGCCCAAGTCGGGTAGTCACGGAATTCGAAACGAAATTTTTTTTTTCTCCTTCTCGGCCTATCTCGATCCGGTTTGGATAGAAATATTTTCGGAATTATCTTTTTTAATTTTTAATTTTTTTTCCTGTTTGTTTTGGAATTTTCTAGCCCAGGTCGGGTTGGAACGGAATTCGGGACGAAAAATTTTTTCCCTCGTTCTCGGCCCATCTCAAACCGGTTTGGATATAAATAATGTCAGAATGATGTTTTTTTAATTTTTTTGCTATTTTTTGGTAATTTTCTAGCCCATGTTGGGATGGAACGAAATTCGGGACGAAACTATTTTTCTCTATATCTCGGCCTATCTCAACCCGGGTTAGATAAAAATAATGCCGAAATGATGTTTTTTAATTTTTCGAATTTTTTTGCTACTTTTTTGGTAATTTTCTCGGCCTATCTCAACCCACTTTGGATGGAAATATTGTTGGAATGATGTTTTTTAATTTTTTCCTATTTTTTAGAATTTTCTAGTCCAGGTCGAGTAGGAACGGAATTCGGGACTAAAGTTTTTTTCCATCCTTCTCGGCATATCTCAATTTGGTTTGGATAGAAATATTGCCAGAATGGAGTTTTTTAAATTTTTGAATTTTTTTTCTATTTTTTTTGGAATTTTCTTGCACAGGATGGGTAGGAACAGAATTCGGAACAAAATTTTTTATTCTCTTTCTTGGCCTAATGTCAGAATGATGTTTTTTTAATTTTTTTAATTTTTTTGCTACTTTTTTGGTAATTTTCTTGCCCGTGTTGAGATGGAACGAAATTCGGGACGAAACTGTTTTTCTCTCTTTCTTGGCCTATCTCAACCCGGGTTGGATAGAAATAATGCCCGAATGATTTTTTTAATTTTTTTAATTTTTTTGCTATTTTTTTTTTGGAATTTTCTAGGGCGGGTCAGGTAGGAACGGAATTCGGAATAAATTTTTTTTTTTTCTCTTTCTCGGCCTATCTCAACCCAGTTTGCATGGAAATATTGTTGGAATGATGTTTTTTTTTTTTTTATTGGTTTTTTTTTGGAATTTTCTAGTCCAAGTCGGGTAGGAATGGAATTCGGGACAAAATTTTTTTTCTCTCGTCCTCATCCAATCTCAACCTGGTTTGGATAGAAATATTGCCGGAATGATGATTTTTAATTTTCTGAATTTTTTTGCAATTTTTTTTTTGAATTTTCTAGCCTGGGTCGGGTAGGAACGAGTTTCGGAACGAAATTTTTTTTTTCTTTTTTGGCCAATCTCAGCCAATATTGGATTGAAATATAGCAAGACTGATGCCTTTTAATTTTTTAAATTTTTTTGCGATTCGTTTTGGAATTTTCAAGCTCGGGTCAGATAGGAACGAAATTTGGGACTAAAATTTCTTTCTTTCTTTCATGGCATCTCTTTAGCCGGTTTGGATAGAAATAATGGCGCAAGGAAGTTTTTAATTTTTTAAATTTATTTGCTTTTTTTTTGGTAATTTTCTAGCCAGGGTCGGATAGAAACGAAATTCGGGGCGAAGAACTTTTTCTCTCGTTCTCGGCCCATCTCAACTTGGTTTGGATAGAGATAATGCCAGAATCATGTTCTTTAATTTTCTCAATTTTTTTGGGAATTTTCTTGCCCGAGTTGGGTACGAACGGAATTCAGGACGAAAATTTTTTCCCTCGTTCTCAGCCCATCTCAACCCAGTTTGGATAGAAACATTGTCAGAATGATGTTTTTTAATATTTTGAATTTTTTTTCTATTTTTTTTGGAATTTTCTAACGGGGGACGGGTTGGAATAGAATCCGGAACGAAAATTTTTTTTCTCTTCCTCGGCCAATCTCAACTCGATTTGGATAGAAATATTGCTGGAATGGTGTTTTTTCATTTTTTCTATTTTTTTTGGAATTTTTTACCCGGGTCAGGTAGGCTCGGATTTTGGAACGATTTTTTTTTTTTTTTTCTCTTTCTTGGCCTATCTCGGCCCGGTTTGGATAGAAATATTTCCTGAATGATTTTTTTTAAATTTAAATTTTTCTTGCTGTTTGTTTTGGAATTCTCAAGTGCGGTTCGGGTAGGTACGGAATTCGGTTCAAAATTTTGTTTTTCACTTTCTCGGCCTATCTCATCCAAGTTTGGATAGAAATATTTACGGAATGATGATTTTTAATTTTCTGAATTTTTTTGTTATTTTTTTTGGAATTTTCTAGTACGGGTTGAGTTGGAACGGAATTCAAAACGAAATTTTTTTTCTCTTTCTCGGCCAATCTCAGCCCGGTTTGGATTGAAATATAGCAGGACTGATGTTGTTTAACTTCTTTAATTTTTTTGCTATATGTTTTGGAATTTTCTAGCCTGGGTTGGGTAGGAACGGAATTCGGGACTAAAATTATTTTTCTTTCTTTCTCGGCATATCTCAATCTGGTTTGGATAGAAATAATGCCAGAATGAAGTTTTTAATTTTTTGAATTTTTTTGCTATTTTGTTGGTAATGTTCTAGCCCGGGTCGAGTAGGAACAAAATTCGGGACGAAAAACTTTTTCTCTCGTTCTCGGCCCATCTCAACCCGGTTAGGATAGAAATAATGCTAGAACGATTTTTTTTTTAAAAAAAAAAATTTTAGCTATTTTTTTGGTAATTTTCTAGCTCGGTCGGGTAGGAACTGAATTCGGAACGAAAATTTTTTTTTCACTTCCTCGGTCTATCTCAGCCCGGTTTAGATAGAAATAATGCTGGAATGATGTGTCTCAATTTTTTGAACTTTTTTTCTATTTGTTTTTTAATTTTCTAGCCCGGGTTAGGTAGGAACGGTATTCGGGACTAAAATTTTTTTCTTTCAATCATTGCATATCTCAATCCGATTTGGATTGAAATAATGCCGGATTTAGGTTTCTCAATTTTTTGAATTTTTTTGCAATTTTTTTGGTGATTTTCTAGCCTGGGTCGGGAAGTAACGGAATTTGAGACAAAATTTTTTTTTCTTCTCTTTCTCGGCATATCTCGATCCGGTTTGGTTGAAGTAGTGCCGGAATGATTTTTTTGAATTTTTTTGTTATTTTTTTTGGAATTTTCTAGGGCGGGTCGGGTAGGAATGGAATTCAAAATGAAATTTTTTTTCACTCTTTCTCAACCTACCTCAACCCGGTTTAGGTACAAAAATTTTTCTAGCGCGGGACGGGTAGGAACAGAACTCGAAACGAAAAGTTTTTTTCTCTTCCTCGGCCTATCTCAACCCGTTTGGATAAAACTTTGCAGGAATGTTGTTTTATAATTTTTTTGCTATTTTTTTTCGATTTTTTTGCCCAGGTCGGGTTAGCATGGAATTCGGAACGAATTTTTTTTTTTCTCTTTCTCGGCCTATTTCGACCTGGTTTGGATAGAAATATTTCAGGAATGAGGTTTTTTAATTTTAAATTTTTTTTGCGGTTTGTTTTGGAATTTTCTAGCCCGGGTCTGGTAGGAACGGAATTCGGGACGAAAAATTTTTTCCCTCGTTCTCGGCCCATGTTTGGATTGAAATAATGTCAGGAAGGAACGAAATTCGAGATGAAATTTTTTTTCAATCTTTCTTGGCCCATGTTTGGTTAGAAATAATGCTAGTATGATGTTTTTTAATTTTTTTGGGTAGGAACGGAATTCGGAACTAAAACTTTTTTCTCTCTTTCTCTGCATATCTCAATCCAGTTTGGATAGAAATAATGTCAAGAATGATATTTTTCAATTTTTTCCTATTTTCTTGGTAACTTTCCAGCCCGGGTCGAGTAGGAAGGGAATTCAGAACGAAAATTTTTTTCTCTTTCTCGACCTATGTCAGGCCGGTTTGGATAAAATATTGCCGGAATGATGTTTTTAAATTTTTAGAATTTTTTTTCCTATTTGATTTCGAATATTCTGTCACGGGTCAGGCAGAAACGAAATTCGGGAATAAAATTTTTTTTTTCTCCTTCTCGGCATATCTCAATCCGGTGTGGATAGAAATAATGCCGGAATGATGTTTTTTAGTTTTTTGAGTTTTTTTGCTATTTTTGTTGGAATTTTCAATGGCGGGTCGGGTGAGAACAGAATTCGGAACGAAATTTTGTTTTCTCTTCCTCGACCTATCTCAAACCGGTTTGGATAAAACTTTTGCTGGAATGTTGTTTTTGAAATTTTTGCTATTTTTTTTGGAATTTTCTAGCTCGGGTCGGTGAGAAACGAAATTTTTTTTTCTCTTCTCGACATATCCCCACCCAGTTTGGATAGAAATATTGTCGGAATGATGTTTTTTTTAATTTTTTTATTTTTTTTGCTATTTGTTTTGGAATTTTCTAGACTGGGTCGGGTAGGAACGGAGTTCTGGACGAAATTTTTTTTCTCTCTTTCTCGGCCAATCTCAATCCGATTTCGATAGAAATATTGCCAGAATGAAGTTTTTAAAATTTTTGAATTTCTTTGCTATTTTTTTTGGAATGTTCTAGAGTGGGACGGGTGAGAACAGAATTCGGATCGAAATTTTTTTTTCTCTTCCTCGGCCTATCTCAACCCGGTTTGGATAAAACGTTGCTGGAATGTTGAATTTTTTCCCGGGTAGGGTAGGCACGGAATTCGGAACGAAAATTTTTTTTTTTTCTATTTCTCGGCCTATCTTGACCTGGTTTCGATAGAAATATTTCCGGAATGATGTTTTTTAATTTTTAATTTTTTTTGCTGCCTGTTTTTTTATTTTCTACCCCGGGTCGGAGAGGAACAGAATTCGGGACGAAAATTTTTTCCCTCCTTCTCGGCCCATCTCAACCCGGTTAGGATAGAAACAATGTCAGAATGAAATTTTTGAATTTTTTTGCTATTTTTTTGGTAATTTTCTAGCTCGTGTCGGGAAGGAACGAAACTCAGGACGAAAATTTGTTTCTATCTTTCTTGTCCAATCTCAACCCGGGTTAGATAGAAAGAATGCTGGAATGATGTTTTTTAATTTTTTTAATTTCGTTTTGCTATTTTCTAGGGCGGGTCCGGTAGGAACGGATTTCGGAATGAAAATTTTTTTTTCTCTGCCTATCTCAACAAAGTTTGGATAGAAATATCGTCGGAATGATGTTTTTCAATTTGTTGAATTTTTTTGCTATTTTTTTGCAATTTTCTAATACTGGTCAAGTAGGAACAGAATTCGGGACTAAATTTTTTTTCTCTGTTTCACGGCCAATTTCAACTCGGTTCGATGGAAATATTGCCAGAATTTGGAACGAAAATTTTTTTCTCTCTTTCTCGGCCAATCTCAGCTCGGTTTGGATTGAAATATAACAGGACCGATGTTTTTTAATTTTTTTGCTATTTGTTTTCGACTTTTCTAGCCCCTGTCGGGTAGGAACGGAATTCGGGACTAAAATATTTTTCTTTCTTTCTCGGCATATCTCAATACGGTTTGGATAGAAATAAAGCTGGAATGAAGTTTTAAATTTTTTGAATTTTTTTGCTATTTTTTTTGGAATTTTCTAGCCCAGGTCGGGTAGGAACGGAATTCGGGACGAAAAACTTTTTCTCTCGTTCTCGGCCCATCTCAGCCCGGTTTGGATAGAAATAATGCCAGAATGATGTTTTTTACTTTTATCAATTTTTTACTATTTTTTTGGTAATTTTCTAGCCCGGTTTGGGTGGGAACGGAATTCGGAACGAAATTTTTTTTTTTCTCTTTTTCGACCTATCTCAGCCCGGTTTGGATAGAAATATTGCCGGGACAATGTTTTTTAATTTTTTGAATTTTTTTGCTATTTGTTTTCTAATTTTCGATCCCGGGTCGGGTATGAAAGAAATTCGAGACTAAAATATTTTTATCTCCTTCTCAGCATATCTAAATCCGGTTTGGATGGAAATATTGTCGGAACGATTTTTTTAATTTTTTTGCTATTTGTTTTCTTAATTTGCCAGTCTGGGTCGATTTGGAACGGAATTCGGAACTAAAATTTTTTTCTTTCTTTCTTGGCATACCTTAATTCGGTTCGGATAGAAATAATGCCGAAATCAAGCTTTTTAATTTTTTGAATTTTTTTCGTAATTCTCTAGCCCGGGTCGGGTAGGAACATAATTTGGGACGAAAATTTTTTTTTCTCTTTCTCGGCCAATCTCAACCCAGTTTGTATAGATATATTCTCGGAATGATATTTTTTAATTTTTTGAATTTTTTAACTATTTTTTTGGAATCTTCTAATCCAGGACGGGTAGAAACGGAATTCGGGATTAAATTTTTTTTTTTCTCTTTCTCGGCCAATTTCAACCTGGTTTGGATAGAAATATTGCCGGAATGATGATTTTTAATTTTCTGAATTTTTTTGCTATTTTTTTTGGAATTTTTTTAGGTTGGGACGGGAAGGAACGGAATGCGGGACGAAATTTTTTTTTTTCGCTTTCTCGGCCTATCTCGGCCCAGATTGGATAGAAATATTTCCGGATTGGTGTTTTTCAATTTTTAATTTTTTTTGCTGTTTGTTTTGGAATATTCTAGCCTGGGTCGGGTATAAACGGAATTCAGGGCTAAAATTTTTTTTCGCTCTTTCTGGGTATATCTCAATCCGGTTTGGATGGAAATAGTGCTGGCTTGAAGTTTTTTAATTTTTTGAATTTTTTTTTAATATTCTAGCCCAGTTCGTGTAGGAACGGAGTTTAGGAAGAAAATTTTTTCTCCCTTCCTCAGTCTATCTCAACCCGGTTTGGATAGAAACATTGACGGAATGAACAGAATTCGGAACGGAATTCGGACTGAAAATTTTTTTCACTCTTTCTCGGCCTATGTCAACCTGGTTCAGGTACAAAAATTGTCGAAATGATATTTTTAAATTTTTTACTATTTTTTTAAGAATTTTGTAGCGTGGGACGGGTAGGAACAAAAATCGGAACAATGTTTGGATAAAACATTGCAGGAATGTTGTTTTTTAATTTTTTTTTGGAATGTTTTGCCCGGCTCGGATAGGCACGGAATTCGAATCGAAATTTTTTTTTTCTCTTTTTCGGCCTATCTCGCCCCGGTTTGGATAGAAATAATTCCAGAATGATGTTTTTTAATTTTTAATCTTTTTTGCTGTTTGTTTTGGAATTTTCTAGCCCGGGTCGGGTAGGAACGGAATTCGGGATGCAAATTTTTTTCCCTCGTTTTCGGCCCATCTCAACCTGGTTTGGATAGAAATAATGTCAGAATGATGTTTTTTAATTTTTTGAATTTTTTTGCTATTTTTTTGGTAATTATCTAGCCCGTTTCGGGAAGGGATGAAATTCGAGATGGAAATTTTTTTCTCTCTTTATTGGCCTATCTCAGCCCGGATTGGATAGAAATACTGCCGGAATGATGTTTTTTAATTTTTTGACTTTTTTTGCTTTTTTTTTGGAATTTTCTAGGACGTGTCAGGTAGGAACGGAATTCGGAATGAAATTTTTTTTTTCTCTTTCTCGGTCTATCTCAACCTAGATTGGATAGAAATATTGTCGGAATAATGTTTTTGAATTTTCTTGCTATTTTTTTGTAATTTTCTAGTGTTGGAACGGAATTCGGGACTAAATTTTTTTTCTCTCTTTCTCGGCAAATCTCAACCCGGTTCGGATAAAAATATTGCTGGAATGATGAGTTTTATTTTTTCGAATTTTTTGTTATTTTTTTTGGAATTTTCTAGGGCGGGGCAGGTAAGAACAGAATTCGGAACGAAAATTTTTTTTCACTTTCTCAACCTATCTCAACCCGGTTTGAATAAAACTTTGCTGGAATATTATTTTTTCATTTTTTTGCTATTTTTTTTTTAATTTTCTGGCCCGGGTCGTGGTGGAACGAAATTCGGAACGAAAATTTTTTTTTTCTCTTCCTCGGCATATCTCCGCCCAGTTTGGATGGAAATATTGCCGAAATGATGTTTTCTAATTTTTTGAATTTTTTTGCTATTTGTTTTGGACTTTTCTAGTCTGGGTCGCATAGGAACGGAATTCGGAACAAATTTTTTTTTTTTTCTTTCTTTGCATATCTAAATCCAGTTTGGATAGAAAGAATGCCGGAATGAAGTTTTTTAATTTTTTGAATTTTTTTGTTATTTTTTGGTGATTTTCTAGCCCGGGTCGGATAGGAACAGAATTCTGTACGAAATTTTTTTTCTCTACTTCTCGGCCAATCTACTCCCGGTTTGGATAGAATTATTGCCAGAATGAAGTTTTTTAAATTTTTGAATTTTTTTGCTATTTTTTTAGGAATTTTCTAGCGCGGGATAGGTAGGAACTGAATTCGGAACGAAATTTTTTTTTTCTTTTCCTCGGCCTATCTCAACCCAGTTTGCGTAAATCATTGCTGGAACGTTGTTTTTTAATTTTTTTGAATTTTTTGCTAATTTTTTTGTAATTTTTTGCCCGGGTCGGGTAGGCACAGAATTCGGGACGAAATTTTTTTTCTTCTCTTTCTCAGTCTATCTCAACCCGGGTTGGATAGTAATAATGCCGGAACGATGTTTTTAGTTTTTTGCTATTTTTTTTTGGAATTTTCTAGGGCGGGTCAAGTAGGAACGGAATTCGGAATGAAAATTTTTTGTTCTCTTTCTCGGCCTATCTCAACCCAGTTTGGATTGAAATATTGTCGGAATGATGTTTTTTAATTTTTTGAATTTTTTTGCTATTTTTTTAGAATTCTCGAATCCTGGTTGGGTAGAAACGGAATACAAGACTAAAATTTTTTTTTCTCTTTCTCGGCCAATCTCAAACCGGTTTGGATAGAAATATAGCCGGAATGATGATTTTTGATTTTCTAAATTTTTTTGCTCTTTTTTTTAGAATTTTCAAGCCCGGGTCGGGTAAGAACGAAATTCGGGAATAAAACTTTTTCTCTCGTTCTCAACCCATCTCAACCCGGTTTAGATAGAAATAATGCCAGAATGATGTTTTTGAATTTTTTGCTATTTTTTTGGTAATTTTCTATCCTGGGTCGGGTAGGAATGGAATTCAGAACGAAAAACTTTTTCTCTCTTTCTCAGCCTATCTCAAACCGGTTTGGATAGAAACATTGAGGGAAAGATTTTTTTAATTTTTTTTGCTATTTTTTTTGGAATTTTCTTGCCCGGGTCAGGTAAGAACAAAATTCGGAACGAAAAATTTTTTCTCTCGTTCTTGGCCATTCTCAGCTCGGTTTGGATTGAAATATAGCAGCACTGATGTTTTTTAATTTTTTTGCTATTTGTTTTGGAATTTTCTAGCACGGGTCGAGTGGGAACGGAATTTGGGACTAAAATTTTTTTTCTTTCTTTCTCGGCATAACTCAATCCGGTTTGGGTAGAAATAATGCCGAAATGAAGTTTTTAATTTTTTGAATTTTTTTGCTATTTGTTTTGGAAATTTTCTAACCCGGGTCGGGTAGGAACGGAATTCAGGACGAAAAAACTTTTTTCTCTCGTTCTCAGCCCATCTTAACCCGATTTGGATAGAAATAATGCCAGAATGATGTTTTTGAATTTTTTGCTATTTTTTTGGTAATTTTCTATCGTGGGTCGGGTAGGAACGGAATTCAGGACGAAAAACTTTTTCACTCGTTCTCAGCCTATCTTAACCCAGTTTTGATAGAAACATTGACGAAATGAGTTTTTTAATTTTTTGAACTTTTTTTGCTATTTGTTTTGTAATTTTCTAGCACGGGTCGGGTTGGAACGCAATTCGGGACAAAAATTTTTTCTTTCTTTCTCTACATAGCTCAATCCTGTTTGGGTAGAAATAATACCGCAATGAAGTTTTTAATTTTTTGAACATTTTTGCTATTTTTTTTGGTAAATTTCTAGCCCGGGTCTGGTAAGAACGAAATTCGAAACGAAAATTTTTTTCTCTCTTTCTGGACCTATCTCAGCCCGGTTTGGATAGAAATATTGCCGTAATAATGTTTTTTAATTTTTTGAATTTTTTTGCTATTTGTTTTCGAATTTTCTAGCATGTGTCGAGTAGGAACGAAATTCGGGACTAAAATTTTTTTCTCTCCTACTCGGCATATCTCAATCCTGTTTGGATACGAATAATGCCGGAATGATGTTTTTCAATTTTTTTAATTTCTTTGCTATTTTTTTATAATTTTCTGGGGCGGGTCGGGTACGAACGAAACTCGGAACGAAATTTTTTTTCACTCTTTCTCGGCCTATCTCAACCCGGTTTAGACAGAAAAATTGTCGGAATGATGTTTGTTTAGTTTTTTTAATTTTTTTGCTATTTTTTTTGGAATTTTCTATGGCGGGACAGGTAAGAACAGAATTCGGAACAAATTTTTTTTTTCACTTCCCCGGGCTATCTCAACCCGTTTTGGATAAAACATTGCTTGGATGTTGTTTTTTAATTTTTTGCTATTTTTTTTGTAATTTTTTGCCCAGGTCGGGTAGGCACAGAATTAGGAACGAAATTTTTTTTTCCTCTTTCTCGGCCCGGTTTGGATAGAAATCTTTTCCAGAATGATTTTTTTTAATTTTTAATTTTTTTTGCAGTTTGTTTTGGAATTTAATAGCCTGGGTCGGGTGGGAATGAAATTTAAGACGAAAACTTTTTTCCCTCGTTCTCGGCCCATTTCAACCCGGTTTGGATAGAAATAATGTTCGAATGATGTCTTTTAATTTTTTTGGTAATTTCTAGCTCGTGTCTGGAAGGACCGAAATTCGGGGCAAAAAATTTTTTTATCACTTTCTCGGCCTATCTCAACCCGGTTTGGATAGAAATAATGCCGGAATGAAGTTTTTTAATTTTTTGAATTTTTTTGCTATTTTTTTTTGGAATTTTTTAGGGTGGGTCAGGTTGGAACGGAATTCGGAATGAATATTTTTTTTTCTCTTTCTCGGCCAATCTCAACCCAGTTTGGATAGAAATATTATCGAAATGATGTTTTTTAATTTTTTCAATTTTTTTGTTAGTCTTTTTGTTAAATTTCTTGCCCGGGTCGGGTAGGACCGAAATTTTGGACGAAATTTTTTTACTCTATTTCTTTGCCAATCTCAATCCGGTTTGGATAGAAATATTGCAAAATGAAGTTTTTTAAATTTTTGAATTTTTTTGCTATTTTTTTAGAATTTTCTAGCGCGAGATGGGTAAGAATAGAATTCGGAATGAAATATTTTTTCTCTTCCTCGGCCATCTCAACCCGGTTTGGATAAAACAGTGCTAGAATGATGTTTTTTAATTTTTTTGAATTTTTTGCTATTTTTTTTTTTGAATTTTCAGCCCGGGTCGGGTAGGCACGTAATTCGGAAGGAAAAAATTTTTTTTTCTCTTTCTCGACCTACCGGGTGGTTTTGATAGAAATATCTCCGGAATGACGTTTTTTCATTTTTAATTTTTTTTGCTGTTTGTGATGGAATTTTCTAGCCCGGGTCGGATAGGAACGGAATTCGGGACGAAAATTTTTTTCCCTCATTCTCAGCCCATCTCAACCCGGTTTGGATAGAAATAATGTCAGAATGATGTTTTTTAATTTTTTGAATTTTTTTGCTATTTTTTTGGTAATTTTATAGCCTGAGTCGGGAAGGAACGAAATTCGGGACAAAACTTTTTTTCTCTCTGTCTCAGCCTATTTGAACCCGGGTTCGATAGAGAAAATGCACGAATGATGTTTTTTAAGTCTTTGAATTTTTTGCTATTTTTTTTGGAATTTTCTAAGGCGGGTCAGGTAAGAACGAAATTCGGAATGAAAATTTTTCTCTCTCTTTCTCAGCCTATCTCAACCCAGTTTGGATAGAAATATTGTCGGAATAATGTTTTTTAATTTTTTGAATTTTTTTCCTATTTTTTTGGAATTTTCTAGTACTGGTCGGGTAGGAACGGAATTCGGGACTCAAAAATTTTTCTCTCTTTCTCGGCCAATATCAACCCGATTTGGATAGAAATATTGACGGAATGATGATTTTTAATTTTCTCAATTTTTTTGCTATTTTTTTTTGGAATTTTCTATTCCAGGTCGGGTAGGAACGGAAGTCGGATCGAAAATTTTTTTCTCTCTTTCTCGGCCAATCTCAACCCGGTTTGGATAGAAACATTGACGGAATGATGATTTTCAATTTTTTTGCTATTTTTTTGGAATTTTCTATTCCGGGGCAGGTTGGAACTGAAGTCAGAACGAAATTTTTTTTTCTCTCTTTCTCGGCCAATCACAGCCCGGTTTGGATTGCAATATAGCGGGACCGATGTTTTTGAATTTTTTTAATATTTGTTTTGGAATTTTCTAGCTCGGGTCTGGTAGAAACGGAATTCGGAACTAAAATTTTTTTTTCTCTTTCTTGGTATATCTCTATCCAGTTTGGATAGAAATAATACCGGAATGATATTTTTTAATTTTTTGAATTTTTTTGCTTATTGTTTTTTGAATATTCGAGCTCGGTTCAAGTAGGAACGGAATTTAGGGCGAAAATTTTTTTCTTTCTTTCACAGCCAACCTCAACCCGGTTTGTATAGAAACATTGACGGAATGATTTTTTTAGTTTTTTGTATTTTTTTGCTTTTTTTTTTGGAATTTTCTTGCCCAGGTCGAGTAGGTACGGAATTCGGAACGAAAATTTTTATTTCTATTTATCGGCCTATCTCCGCCCTGTTTGGATAGAAATATTGCCATAATTATGTTTTTTAATTTTTTTGAATTTTTTTGCTATTTCTTTTGTAATTTTCTAGCCCGGGTCGAGTAGGAACGGAATTCGGGACGAAAATTTTTTTCTCTCTTTCTCGATCTATCTCAACCCGGTTTGGATAGAAATAATGCCGGAATGATGGTTTTTATTTTTTTGTATTTTTTTGCTTTTTTTTTGGAATATTCAAGTGTGGGTCGGGTAGGAAAGGAATTCGAAACAAATTTTTTTTTCCCTCTTTCGTGACCTATCTCAGCCCGGTTTGGATAGAAATATTGCCGGAATGATGTTTTTTAATTTTTTGAATTTTTTTGCTATTTGTTTTCGAATTTTCTAGCCCGGGTCACGTAGGAACGGAATTCGGGACTAAAATCTTTTTCCTTCTTTCTTTGCATATCCCAATCCAGTTTGGAAAGAAATAATGCCATATTGAAGTTTTTTAATTTTTTGAATTTTTTTGGTAATTTTCTAGCCGGGGTCGGGTTGGAACGGAATTCGGGACGAAAAGCTTCGTCTCTTGTTCTCGGCCCATCTCCACCCGGTTTGGATAGAAATAATGCAAGAATGATATTCTTTAATTTTCTAAATTTTTTGGTTTTTTTTTTTGGTAATTTTGTAGCCTAGGGTGGGAAGGAACGGAATTCGGGATGAAATTTTTTTTTTTTTGTCCTTCTCAGCCGATCTCAATCCAGTTTGGATTGAAGTAATGCCGGAATGATATTTTTTTAATTTTTTTGCTATTTTTGTTGGAATTTTCTAGGGCGGGTCGGGTCAGAATGAAATTCGGAGTGAAATTTTTTTTCACACTTTCTCGGCCTATCTCAACCAGGTTTAGGGAGAAAAATTGTCGGAATAATGTTTTTTTATTTTTTGGAATTTTTTGCCCTAGGCGGGTAGGCACGGAATTCGGAACGATAATTTTTGTTTCTCTTTCTCGTCCTATCTCGGCCCGGTTTGGACAGAAATATTGCCGGAATGATGTTTTTTAATTTTTTGAATTTTTTTACTATTTTTTTTTTTGAAATTTTCTAGCCTGAGTCGGGTAGGAACAGAGTTCGGAACTAAAATATTTTTCTTTCTTTCTTAGCATATCTAAATCTGGTTTCGATAGAAATAATGCCGTAATGAAGTTTTTTAATTTTTTGAATTTCTTTGTTATTCTTTTGGTAATTTTCTATCCCGGGTCAGGTAGTAACGGAATTCTGGCCGAAATTTTTTTTCTCTATTTTTCGGCCAATCTCAACCCGGTTTGAATAGAAATCTTGCCAGAATGAAGTTTTTTAAATTTTTTGAATTTTTTTGCTATTTTTTTTAGAATTTTCTTGCGCGGGATGGGTAGGAACAGAATTCGGTACGAAATTGTTTTTTCTCTTCCTCGGCCAATCTCAACCCGGTTGGATAAAACATTGCTGGAATGTTGTTTTTTGATTTTTTTGAATTTTTTGCCCGGGTCGATTAAGCAAGGAATTCGGAACGAAATTTTTTTTTTCTCTTTCTCGACCAATCTTGACCCGGTTTGGATAAAAATATTTTCGGAATGATGTTTTTTAATTTTTAATTTTATTTGCTTTCTGTTTTGGAATTTTCTAGACCAGGTCGGGTTGGAACTGAATTCGGAACGAAAATTTTTTTCCCTCGTTCTCGGCCCATCTCAACCCGGTTTGGATAGAAATAATGTCAGAATTATGTTTTTTAATTTTTTGAATTTTTTTGCGATTTTTTTGGAATTTTCTAGTCCGGGTCGGGTAGGAATGGAATTCGGAAAGAAAATTTTTTCTCTCTTTCTTGGCCTATCTCAACCCAAGTTGGATAGAAAAAAAATGCCGTAATGATGTTTTTTAGTTTTTTGAATTTTTTTGCTATTTTTTTTGGAATTTTCTTTCCCGGGTAAGGTTGGAACGGAATTCGGGACTAAAATTTTTTTTTCTCTTTCTCGGAATATCTCAATCCGGTTTGGATGGAAATAGTGCCGGAATGATGTTTTTTAATTTTCTGAATTTTTTTGCTAATTTTTTTTTAATATTTTAGCCCAGTTAGAGTTGGAACGGAATTCAAGACGAAATTTTTTTTTTCTCTTTCTTAGCCCATCTCAACCCGGTTTGGATACAAACAATGGCGGAATGATTTTTTAAATTTTTGGAATTTTTTTGCTATTTTTTTAGGAATTTTCTTGCCCGGGTTGGGTAGGAAAGGAATTCGGAAAGAAAATTTTTCTTTCTCTTTATCGGCCTATCTCCGCCCGGTTTGGACAGAAATATTACTAGAATGATGTTTTTTAATTTTTTGAATTTTTTTGCTAATTGTTTTGGAATTTTCTAGCTCTGGTCGGGTAGGAACGAAATTTGGGACTAAAATTTTTTTCCTTCTTTCTTGGTATATCTCAATCCGGTTTGGAAAGAAATAATGCTGGAATGAAGTTTTTAATTTTTAGAATTTTTTTGCTATTTTTTTGTTAAATTCCTAGCCCGGGTCGGGAAGGAACGGAATTCGGGACGAAATTTTTTTTTTCTCTTTCTTGGCCTATCTCAATCCGGTTTCGATAGAAATAATGCCGGAATGATGTTTTTTAATTTTTTTGCTATTCTTTTTGGAATTTTCAAGCGCGGGTCGGGTACGAACGGAATTCGGAACAAATTTTTTTTTTTCTTTCTCGGCCTATCTCATCCCGGTTTGAATAGAAATATTGCTGGAATGATATTTTTTAATTTTTTGAATTTTTTTCTGTTTTTTTTGGAATTTTCTAGTCTTGGTCGGGTAGGAGCGGAACTCAAGGCGAAATTTTTTTTTTCTCATTCTCAGCCTATCTTAACTCGGTTTGGATAAAAATATTGCTGGAATGATGTTTTTTAATTTTTTGACTTTTTTTCATATTTGTTTTCAAATTTTCTAGCCAGGGTCAGTAGGAACGGAATTCAGGACGAAAAACTTTTTCTCTCGTTCTTGGCCCATCTCAACCCGGTTTGAATAGAAATAATGCCAGAATCATGTTTTTTCATTTTCTGAATTTTTTTGGTAATGTTCTTGCCTGGGTCGGGAACGAACGGAATTCGGGACGAAATTTTTTTTTTCTTTCTCTTTCTCGGCATATCTCAATCCGGTTTGAATTGAAATAATGCCGGAATGATGTTTTTTTAATTTTTTTAATTTTCTAAGGCGGGTCGGGTAGGAACAGAATTCGAAATGAAATTTTTTTTCACTCTTTCTCAGCCTATCTCAACCCGGTTTAGGAAGAAAAATTGTCGGAATGATGTTTTTTAATTTTTTGAATTTTTTTTCCATTTTTATTGGAATTTTTTATAGCGGGACGGGTAGGAACAGAATTCGGAACGAAAATTTTTTTTCTCTTCCTTGGCCCATCTCAACCCGGTTTGGAAAGAAATAATGTTAGAATGATGATTTTGAATTTTTTTGGTAATTTTCTAGCCCATGTCGGGAAGGAACGAAATTCGAGATGGAAATTTTTTTTTTCTTTCTCGGCCTATCTCAACCCGATTTGGATTGAAATAATGCCGGAATGAAGTTTTTTAATTTTCTGAATTTTTTTTCTATTTTTTTTGGACATTTCTAGGACGGGTCAGGTAGGAACGGAATTCGGAATGAAAATTTTTTTTTCTCTTTCTCGGCCTATCTCAACCCAGTTTGGATAGAAATATTGTCGGAAAGATGTTTTTGAATTTTTTTGCTACTTTTTTGAAATCTTCTTGTGTAGGAACAGAATTCGGGACTAAAATTTTTTTTTCTCTTTCTCGGCCAATCTCAACCCGGTTTGTATACAAATATTGCCGGAATAATGATTTTTAATTTTCTGAATTTTTTTGCTATTTTTTTTGGAATTTTCTAGCCTGGGTCAGGTAGGAACGGAATTCGGAACGTCAATTTTTTTTTCTCTTTCTCAGCCAATCTCAACCCGGTTTGGATTGAAATATAGCAGGATTGATGTTGTTTAATTTTTTGAATTTTTTTCCCATTTGTTTTGGAATTTTCTAGCTCGGGTTAACAGGAACGGAATTCCAGACTAAAATTTCTTTCTTTCTTTCTCGGCATATTTCATTCCGGTTTGGATAGAAATAATGTCAGAATGAATTTTTTTATTTTTCAATTTTTTTGCTATTTTTTCGATAATTTTCTAGCTTGGATCGGGTAGGAACAGAATTTGGGACGAAAAACTTTTTATCTCGTTCTCAGCCCATCTCAACCCGGTTTGGATAGAAATAATGTCAGAATGATGTTTTTTAATCTTTTGCTATTTTTTTGGTAATTTTCTAGCCCGGGTCTGGTAGGAACGGAATTCGGAATGAAAATTTTTTTCTCTCTTTCTCGACCTATTTTAGCTCGGTTTGGATAGAAATATTGCCATAATGATGTTTGTAAATTTTTTGAATTTTTTTGCTATTTCTTTTCGAATTTTCTAGCACGAGTCGGGTAGGAACGAAATTCTGGAATAAAATTTTTTTTCTCTCCTTCTCAGCTTGTCTCAATCCAGATTGGATAGAAATAATGCCGGAATGATGTTTTTTAATTTTTTTAATTTTTTTGCCATTTTTTTTGGAATTTTCTAGCGCAGTACGGGTTACAACAGAATTCGGAACGAAATTTTTTTTCTCTTCCTCGGCTTATCCCGGTTTGGATAAAACTTTGCTAGAATGTTGTTTTTTAATTTTTTTTAATTTCTTGCTTTTTTTTTGGAATTTTCTAGCCCCGGTCGGGGAGGAACGAATTTTTTTTTTTTTATTCCTTGGCATATCTCCGCCCAGTTTGGATAGAAATATTGCCGTAATGATTTTTTATTAATTATTTGAATTTTTTTTCTATTTGTTTTGGAATTTTCTAGCCTGGGTTGGGTAGGAACGGAATTCGGAACTAAATTTTTTTTTTTCTTTCTTAGCTTATCTCAGTCCGGTTTGGATAGAAATAATTCCGGAATGAAGTTTTTTAATTTTTTGAATTTTTTTGTTATTTTTTTGGTAATTTTCTAGCCCGGGTCAGGTTGGAACGGAATTCTGGACGAAATTTTTTTTCTCTATTTCTCGGCTAATCTCATCCCGGTTTAGATAGAAATATTGGCAGAATTAATTTTTTTATATTTTTTTGCTATTTTTTTTGGAATTTTCTAGCGTGGGATGGGTAGGAACAGAATTCGGAACGAAAATTTTTTTTCTCTTCCGCTGCGTCTCTCAACCCGGTTCGGATAAAACATTGCTAGAATGTTGTTTTTTAATTTTTTTGCGATTTGTTTTGGAATTTTTTGCCCGGGTCGGGTAGGCACGGAATTCGGGACTAAAAATTTTTTCTTTCTTTCTCGGCATATGGGCTAGAGAATTCCAAAAAAAATGGCAAAAAAATTCAAAAAATTAAAAAAACATCATTCTAGCATTATTTCAACCCAAAAAGGGTTAGGACAGGCCAAGAAAAAGAGAAAAAAAAAATTCGTTCCGATCCATTCTTACCCAACCCGGGCTAGAGAATTCGAAAAAAAAAATTCAAAAAATTCAAAAAATTAAAAAACATCATTCTGGCTTTATTTCACGACAAAACCGGTCGGGAAAGTCTGAGAAAGTGAGAAAAAAAATTCTTCCGATCCGTTCCTACTTGACCCCGGTTAGAGAATTCCAAAAAAAAAAAATAGCAAAAAAAATTCAAAAAATTAAAAAACATCATTCAACGCTTATTTCAAGCCAAAACGGATCGGGACAGGCTGAGAAAGAGAGAAAAAAAATTTTCCATTCCAATCCGTTCCAACCCGAACTGGGCAAGAGAATTCCAAGAAAAATAGCAAAAAAATTCAAAAAATTAAAAAACATCATTCAGGCATTATTTCAAGCCAAAACGGGTCGGGACAGGCCGAGAAAGAGAGAAAAAAAAAATCATTCCGATCTGTTCCTATCCAACCCTGGCCAGAGAATTCCTAAAAAAATTGCAACAAAGTTCAAAAAATTAAAAAAAAAAAAAAAAAAATCATTCTGGCTTTATTTCAAGTCAAAACGGGTCGGGACTGGCCAAGAAAGAGAAAAAAAAATTTCGTTCCAATCCATTCCTACCCGACCTGGGTTTGAGAATTCAAATAAAAAAAGGCAAAAAAAAAAAAAAAAAAAAAATCATTTTGGCAGTATTTCAAGCCAAAAGGGGTCGAGAAAGGCCGAGAAAGAAAGAAAAACAAATTTTCGTTCTGATCCGTTCCTACCCGACTCGGATAGAGAATTCCAAAAAAAAAAATAGCAAAAAAATTCAAAAAATTAAAAAACATCATTCTGGCTTTATTTCAAGCCAAAAAGGGTCGGGACAGGCGGAGAAAGATAGAAGAAAATTTTGTTCCTATCCGTTCCTACCCTACCCGGGCTAGAGAATTCCAAAAAAAAAAAGAAAAAAATTAAAAAACATCATTCTGGCTTTATTTCAAGGCAAAACAGGTTGGGACAGGCCGAGAAGGAGAAAAAAAAAAATTTCCTTCCGATCAGTTCCTACCGGACCCGGGCAAAAGAATTTCTAAAACAATAGCAAAAAAATACAAAAAATAAAAAACATCATCCTGGTTTTATTTCAAGGCAAAATTGGTCGGGACAGGTCGAGAGAGAAAAAAGAAATTCGTTCCGATCCATTCCTACCCGACCCAGGCTAGAAAATTCAAGAAAAAAATTAGCAAAAAAATTCAAAAAACTAAAAAACACTGGCTTTATTTCAAGCCAAAATGGGTCGGGACAAGGTGAGAAAGAGAGAATAAAAAAATTCGTTCCGATCCGTTCCTACCTGACTCAGGCTAGAGAATTCAAAAAAAAAATATCAAAAAAATTCAAAAAATTAAAAAACATCATTTTGGCTTTATTTCAAGCCAAAACGAGTTGGGACAGGCCGAGAAAGAGAAAAAACAAATTCGTTCCAATCCGTTCCTACCCGACCCGGGCTAGAGAATTCCTAGCCAAACCAGCAAGGAAAGGTCGAGAAAGAGAAGAAGAAAAAAATTTCGTTCCGAGTCCGATCCTACCCAAACCGGTCTTGAAAATTCCCTAAAAATAGTATAAAAATTCAACAAATTAAAAAACATCAGTCTAGCCTTATTTCTAGCCAAACTGGCCGGTAAAGGTCGAGAAAGGGAAGAAGAAAAAAATTTCGTTCCGAGTCCAATCCGACCTAAACCGGACTTGAAAATTCCCTAAAAATAGTATAGAAATTCAACAAATTAAAAAACATCATTCCGGCTATATTTCTTGCCAAACCGGGCCGAGACAGGCCGAGAAAGAGAAGAAAAAAATTTCCGAGTCAGTTCCTAACCAACCCGGTCTAGAAAATTCCCAAAATATAGTACAAAAATTCAAAAAATTAAAAGACATCATTCCGACTTTATTTCTAGCCAAACCATTCAAGGAAAGGCCGAGAGAGAGAGAGAGAAGAAAAAAAACTTTCGTTCCAAGTCACCAACCCGGTCTAGGAAATTCCAAAAAGATAGTACAAAAATTCAAAAAATTAAAAAACATCATTCCGGATTTATTTCTTGCCAAACCGGGCAGGGAAAGGCCTAGAAGGAGAAGAAAAAAGAATTTCGTTCCGGCTTTACTACCCAACCCGAGCTAGAGAATTTCAAAAAAATAGTATAAAAGTTCAATAAATTAAAAAACATCATTCCGGCTTTACTTCTAGCAAAACCAGGCCGGGACAGGTCGAGAAAGAGAAGAAAAAAAATTTTCGTTCCGAATCCAATCCTATCCAACTTGGGCTTGAAAATTCCCTAAAAATAGTATAAAAATTAAAAAAAATTAAAAAACATCATTCCGGCTTTATTTCTAGCCAAACCGGCCGAGAAAGAGAAGAAGAAAAAAATTTTGTTCCGAGTCCGTTCCTACCCATCCCAGTCTAGAAAATTCCTGAAAAATAGTATAAAAGTTCAAAAAATTAGAAAACATCATTCCGGCTTTATTTCTAGCCAAACCGAGCAAGGAAAGGCCGAGAAAAAGAAGAAGGAAAAATTCGTTCTGAGTCCGTTCCTAACCAACCCAGTCTGGAAAATTTCCAAAAAATAGTATAAAAATTCAAAAAATCAAAAAACATCATTCTGGCTATATTTCTAGCCAAATCGGGGCCAGGAAAGGCCGAGAAAGAGAAGAAAAAAAAAAAAATTTTCGAGTCCGTTCCTACCCAACCCGGTCTAGAAATTTAACAAAAAATAGTGCAAAAATTAAAAAAAAAAATTAAAAGACATCATTCTGGTTTTGTTTCGAGCCAAACCGTTCTATGAAAGGCCGAGAGAGAGAAGAAGAAAATAATTTCGATCCAAGTCCGTTCCTCACCAACCCGATCTAGGAAATTCCAAAAAGATATTATAAATGTTAAAAAAATTAAAAACCATAATTCCGGCTTTATTTCTTGCCAAACCGGGCAGGGAAAGGCCGAAAAGGAGAAGAAAAAAGAATTTCATTCCGAGTCCGTTCCAACCCAACCCTGAATAGAAAATTCAAAAAAAGTTGTATAAAAATTCAAAAAATTAAAAAACGTCATTCCGGCTTTATTTCATGCTAAACCGGGCCAAGAAAGGCCTAGAAAAAAAAAAAAAAAAAAAATTTAGTTCCCAATCCGTTCCTGCCCAACTCGGTCTAGAAAATTCCCAAAAAAATAGTATAAAAATTCAAAAAATTAAAAAGTATCATTCCGGCTTTATTTCTAGCCAAATTGGGCCGAGAAAGGCCGAGAAGGAGAAGTAGAAAAAAAATTCGTTCCGAGTCCGTTCCAACCCAACCCTGTCTAGAAAATTACAAAAAAAAGTAGTATAAAAATTCAAAAACATCATTCCAGCTTTATTTCTAGCCAAACCGGGTTGGGAAAGGCCGAGAAAGAGAAAACCAACCCGGTCTAGAAATTTCAAAAAAGTAGTATAAAAATTAAAAAATTAAAAGACATCATTCCGGCATTATTTCTACCAAAACCGGACCGAGAAAGACCGAGAAGGAGAAGAAAAAAAAAAAAATTTCCGAGTCCGTTCTTACCCAACCCTGTCTAGAAAATTCCAAAAAAGTAGTATAAAAATTCAAAAAATCAAAAAACATCATTCTGGCTGTTTTTTCTAGCCAAACCGGGCCTGGAAAGGCCGAGAAAGAGATGAAGAAAAAAATTTCGTTCCGAGTCTGTCCCTATCCTACCTGGTCTAGAAAATTCCAAAAAAAATCGTATAAAGATTCAAAAAATTAGAAAACATCATTCCGGCTATATTTCTAGCCAAACCGGGGCGGGAGAGGCCAAGAAAGAGAAGAAAAAAATATTTCGTTCTAAGTCCGTTCCTGCCAAACCTGGTCTAGAAAATTCCAAAACAATAGAATAGAAGTTCAAAAAATTAAAAAAATCATTCCGACATTATTTCTAGGCAAACCAGGCCGGGAAAGGTCGAGAAAGAGAAGAAAAAAAAAATATTTTTGAGTCTGATCTTACACAAACCAGTCTAGAAAATTCCCAAATAATAGTATAAAGATTCAAAAAATTAAAAAAAAAAAAAAAAAATCATTCCAGCTATATTTCTAGCCAAACCGGGCCGGGAAAGGCCGAGAAAGAGAAGAAAAAAATATTTCATTTCGAGTCCGTTCCTACCCAACCCTGCGTAGAAAATTCCCACAAAATAGTATAAAAATTAAAAAACATCATTCCAGCTTTATTTCTAGCCAAACCCGGCCGGGAAAGGTCCAGAAAGAGAAGAAAAAAATTTTTCGTTTCAAGTCCGTTCCTATCCAACCCGGTCCAGAAAATTCCTGAAAAATAGTGTTAAAGTTCAAAAAATTAAAAAACATCATTCTGGCATAATTTCTAGCCAAACCAGGGCGAGAAAGGCAGAGAAAGAGAAGAAAAAAAATTCATTCCGAGTCTGATCCTACCCAGACCAGTCAAGAAAATTCCCAAAAAATAGTAAAAAACTTCAAAAACCTAAAAAAACGTCATTCTAGCTTTATTTCTAGCCAAACCAAGCCAGGAAAGGCGAAGAGAGAGAAGAAAAAAAATTTCGTTGCGAGTCTGTTCCTACCCAATCCGGTTAAGAAAATTCCTAAAAAATAGTGTAAAAATTTAAAAAGTTGAAAAACATCATTCCGACTTTATTTCTAACCAAATAGGGCCGAGAAAAGCCGAGATGGAGAAGAATAAAAAATTTCGTTCCGAGTCCATTCCTACCTAACCCAGACCAGAAAATTCCAAAAAAGTAGTATTAAAATTAAAAAAAAAAAATTTAAAAATATCATTCCGGCTTTATCTCTAGCCAAAATCGAGCTAGGAAAGGCCGAGGAAGAGAAGAAAAAAAAATTCGTTCCGAGTCAATTCTTAACCAACCCGGTCTAGAAAATTCCAAATAGTACAAAAATTAAAAAAATTATAAAACATCAATCTGGATTTATTTCTAGCCGAACTGGAACAGGGAAAGGCCGAGAAGGAGAAGAAAAAAAAAATTGTTCCTTGTCCGTTCCTACCTAAACCTATCTAGAAAATTCCAAAAATGTAGTATAAAAAATCAAAAAATTAAAAAACATCATTCCAGAATTATTTATAGCAAAACCAGGCCGGGAAAGGCCGAGAAATAGAAGAAAAAAATATTTCGTTCCGAGTCCATTCCTACCCAACCCTGTTTAGAAAATTCCCAAAAAATAGTAGAAAATTCAAAAAATTAAAAAACATCATTCTGGCTTTATTTCTAGCCAAACCGGGCCGTGAAAGGCCGAGAAAGAGAAGAAAAAAAAATCGTTCCAAGTACGTTCCTGTCCAACCCGGTCTAGAAAATTCCAAAAAAATAGTATAAAAGTTCAAAAAATTGAAAAAATCAATCCAGCTTTATTTCTAGCCAAACCAGGCCTGGAAAGGCTGAAAAAGAGAAGAAGAAAAAAATTTCGTTCCGAGTCCGTTCCTAACCAACCTGGTCTAGAAAATTCCAAAAAAATATTATAAAGATTCAAAAAACTAAAAAATGTCATTCCGGCTATATTTCTAGCCAAACCGTTCCGGGAAAGGTCGAGAGAGAGTAGAAAAAAAAAAATTCGTTTCAAGTCCATTCCTCACCAACCCGGTCAAGAAAAATCGTTCCGAGCCCGTTCCTACCTAACCCGGTCAAGAAAATTCTCAAAGAATAGTTCCAAAATTCTAAAAATTAAAAAACATCATTCCGACTTTATTTCTAGCCAATCCGCTCCGGGAAAGGCCGAGAGAGAGAAGAAAAAAAATATTTGTTTCAAGTCCATTCCTTACCAACACGGTCAAGAAAATTCCAAAAAGATAGTATAAAAATTAAAAAAATTAAAAAACATCATTCCGGCTTTATTTTTAGCCAAACCGGGCCGGGAAAGGCCAAGAAGGAGTAGAAAAAAGAATTTCGTTCCGAGTCCATTCCTACCCAACCTTGTATAGAAAATTCCCAAAAAGTTGTATAAAAATTCAAAAAACTAAAAGAAACATTATTCTGGCTTTATTTCTAGCCAAACCGAGTCGGGAAAGGCCGAGAAAGTGAAGAAAAAATTATTTTGTTCCAAGTCCGTTCCTACCCAACCCTGTCTTTAAAATTCCCAAAAAATAGTATAAAAATTCAGAAAATCTAAAAAATCATTCTAGCTTTATTTCAAGCAAAACCGTTCCTGGAAATGCCGAGAAAGAGAAGAAAAAAAAAATCGTTCCGAATCCATTCCTACCCAACCTGGTCTAAAAAATTCCCAAAACATAGTTTAAAAATTCAAAAAATTATAAAACATCATTCCGGCTTTATTTCTATCCAAACCAGGCTGGAAAAGGTCGAGAAAGAGAAGAAAAAAAAATCGTTCCGAGTCCGATCCTAGCCAACCTGGTCTAGAAAATTCCTAAAAAATATTATAAAGATTCAAAAAATTAAAAAACATCATTCCAGCTATATTTCTAGCCAATCCATACCGGGAAATGCCGAGAAAGAAAAGAAAAAAAAATCGTTCCGAGCCCGTTCCAACCCAACCCAGTCTAGAAAATTCTAAAAAAATAGTTCAAAAATTCTAAAAATTTAAAAACATCATTTCGGCTTTATTTCTAGCCAATCCGTTTAGGGAAATGCCAAGAGAAAGAAGAAAAAACAATTTCGTTCCAAGTCCGTTCCTCACCAACGCGGTCAAGAAAATTCCAAAAAGATAGTATAAAAAGTCAAAAAATTAAAAAAAAAATCATTCCGGCTTTATTTCTAGCCAAACTGGGCCGGGAAAGGCCAAGAAGGAGAAGAAAAAATAATTTCATTCCGAGTCCATTCCTACCTAACCCAGTATAGAAAATTCCAAAAAAGTAGTATAAAAATTCAAAAAACTAAGAAAAAATTATTCTGGCTTTATTTCTAGCCAAACCGGGCCGGGAAAGGCCGAGAAAGTGAAGAAAAAATTATTTTGTTCCAAGTCCGTTCCTACCCAACCCTGTCTTTAAAATTCCCAAAAAATAGTATAAAAATTCAAAAAATCTAAAAAATCATTCTAGCTTTATTTCAAGCAAAACCGTTCCTGGAAATACCGAGAAAGAGAAGAAAAAAAAAATAGTTCCGAATCCATTCCTACCCAACCCGGTCTAAAAAATTCCCAAAACATAGTTTAAAAATTCAAAAAATTATAAAACATCATTCCGGCTTTATTTCTATCCAAACCAGGCTGGAAAAGGTCAAGAAAGAGAAGAAAAAAAAATCGTTCTGAGTCCGATCCTAGCCAACCTGGTCTAGAAAATTCCTAAAAAATATTATAAAGATTCAAAAAATTAAAAAACATCATTCCGGCTATATTTCTAGCCAATCCATACCGGGAAATGCCGAGAAAGAGAAGAAAAAAAAAATCGTTCCGAGCCCGTTCCAACCCAACCCAGTCTAGAAAATTCTAAAAAAATAGTTCAAAAATTCTAAAAATTTAAAAACATCATTCCGGCTTTATTTCTAGCAAATCCGTTTAGGGAAATGCCAAGAGAAAGAAGAACAAACAATTTCGTTCCAAGTCCGTTCCTCACCAACGCGGTCAAGAAAATTCCAAAAAGATAGTATAAAAAGTCAAAAAATTAAAAAAAAAAAACATCATTCCGGCTTTATTTCTTGCCAAACTGGGCCGGGAAAGGCCAAGAAGGAGAAGAAAAAATAATTTCATTCCGAGTCCATTCCTACCCAACCCAGTATAGAAAATTCCAAAAAAGTAGTATAAAAATTCAAAAAACTAAAAAAAAATTATTCTGGCTTTATTTCTAGCCAAACCGGGCCGGGAAAGGCCGAGAAAGTGAAGAAAAATTTATTTTGTTCCGAGTCTGTTCCTACCCAACCCTATCTATAAAATTCCCAAAAAATAGTATAAAAATTAAAAAAATTAAAAAAATCATTCCGGCTTTATTTCAAGCCAAACAGTTCCGGGAAATGCCAAGAAAAAGAAAAAAAAAAAAATTTCATTCCTAGTCCGTTCCTACCCAACCCTGACCAGAAAATTCCAAAAAAGTTGTTTAAAAATTCAAAAAAACTAAAAAAACATGATTCTGGCTTTATTTCTAGCCAAATCGAACCAGGAAAGGCTGAGGAAGACAAGAAAAGAAAATTCGTTCCGAGTCCATTCTTAACCAACCTGGTCTAGAAATTTCCAAAAAAATAGTAAAAAAAATTAAAAAACATCAATCCAGCTTTATTTCTAGCCGAACCGGACCGAGAAAGGCCGAGAAGGAGAAGAAAAAAAAAATTTGTTCCATGCCTGTTCGTACCCAACCCTATCTAGAAAATTCCAAAAAAGCAGTATAAAAATTAAAAAAATTAAAAAACCTCATTTCGGCTTTATTTCGTGCAAAACCAGGCCGGGAAAGGCCGAGAAATAGAAGAAAAAAATATTTCGTTCCGAGTCCATTCCTACACAACCCAGTTTTGAAAATTCCCGAAAAATAGTACAAAATTCAAAAAATTAAAAAACATCATTCTGGCTTTATTTCTAGCCAAACCGGGCTGGGAAAGGCCGAGAAAGAGAAGAAGAAAAAATCGTTCCATGTCCGTTCCTAGCCAACCTGGTCTAGAAAATTCCTAAAAAATAGTATAAAGATTCAAAAAATTAAAAAACATCATTTCGGCTATATTTCTAACCAATCCGTGCCGGGAAATGCCGAGAAAGAGAAGAAGAAAAAAAATCGTTCCGAGCCCGTTCCTACCTGACCCAGTCTAGAAAATTCTCAAAGAATAGTTCAAAAATTCTAAAAATTAAAAAACATCATTCCAGCTTTATTTCTAGCCAAACCGTTCTGGGAAAGGCCGAGAGAGAGAAAAAAAAATTCGTTTCAAGTCCGTTCCTCACCAACCCGGTCAAGAAAATTCCAAAAAGATATTATAAAAATTAAAAAAATTAAAAAACATCATTCCGGCTTTATTTTTAGCCAAACCGGGCCGGGAAAGGCCGAGAAGGAGAAAAAAAAAGAATTTGGTTCCGAGTCCATTCCTACCCAACCCTGTATAGAAAATTCCAAAAAAGCTGTATAAAAATTCAAAAAACTAAAAGAAACATTATTCTGGCTCTATTTCTAGCCAAATCGGGTCGGGAAAGGCCGAGAAAGTGAAGAAAAAATTGTTTTCTTCCGAGTCCGTTCCTACCTAACCCTGTCTATAAAATTCCCAAAAATAGTATAAAAATTCAAAAAATTAAAAAAATCATTTTGGCTTTATTTCAAGCCAAACCGTTCCGGGAAATGCCGAGAAAGAGAAGAAAAAAAAATTTCGTTCCGAGTCCGTTCCTACCCAACCCGGTCTAGAAAATTCCCAAAACGTGGTATAAAAATTTAAAAAATTAAAAAACATCATTTCGGCTTTATTTCTATCCAAACCAAGCTGGGAAAGGTTGAGAAAGTGAAGAAAAAAAAAATCGTTCCGAGTCCGATCCTAGCCAACCTAGTCTAGAAAATTCCTAAAAAATATTATAAAGATTCAAAAAATTAAAAAACATAATTCCGACTATATTTCTAGCCAATCCGAGCCGGGAAATGCCGAGAAAGAGAAGAAAAAAAAAATCGTTCCGAGCACGTTCCAACCCAACCCGGTCTAGAAAATTCTAAAAAAATAGTTCAAAAATTCTAAAAATTAAAAAACATCATTCCGGCTTTATTTCTAGCCAATCCGTTCCGGGAAAGGCCGAGAGAGAGAAGAAAAAACAATTTCGTTCAAAGTCCGTTCCTCACCAACCCGGTCAAGAAAATTCCAAAAAGATAGTATAAAAAGTCAAAAAATTAAAAAACATCATTCCGGCTTTATTTCTAGCCGAACCGGGCCGGGAAAGGCCGAGAAGGAGAAAAAAAAAAAAAGAATTTCGTTCCGAGTCCATTCCTACGCAACCCTGTATAGAAAATTCCAAAAAAGTAGTATAAAAATTCAAAAAACTAAAAAACATTAAGCTTTATTTCTAGCCAAACCAGGCTGGGAAAGGCCGAGAAAGTGAAGAAAAAATTATTTTGTTCCGAGTCCGTTCCTACCCAACCCTTTCTATAAAATTCCCAAAAAATAGTATAAAAATTCAAAAAATTAGAAAAATCATTCCGGCTTTATTTCAAGCCAAACCGTTCTGGGAAATGCCGAGAAAAAAAAGAAAAAAATAATTCGTTCCTAGTCCATTCCTACCCAACCTTGACCAAAAAATTCCAAAAAACTTGTTTAAAATTCAAAAAAATTAAAAAAACATCATTCCGGCTTTATTTCTAGCCAAATCGAACTAGGAAAGGCCGAGGAAGAGAAGAGAGAAAAAAAAATTCGTTCCGAGTCCATTCTTAAACAACCTGGTCTAGAAAATTCCAAAAAAATAGTATAAAAATTAAAAAAATTGAAAAACATCAATCCGACTTTATTTCTAGCCGAACCGAACCGGGAAAGGCTGAGAAGGAGAAGAAGAAAAAAATTTCGTTCCATGTCCGTTCGTACCCAACCCTATCTAGAAAATTCCAAAAAAGCAGTATAAAAATTCAAAAAATTAAAAAACATCATTCCGACTTTATTTATTGCAAAACCAGGCTGGGAAAGGCCGAGAAATAGAAGAAAAAAATATTTCGTTCTGAGTCCGTTCCTATCCAACCCTGTTTTGAAAATTCCCGAAAAATAGTACAAAATTCAAAAAATTCAAAAAAAACATCATTCTGGCTTTATTTCTAGCCAAACCGGGCCGGGAAAGGTCGAGAAAGAGAAGAAGAAAAAAATTGTTCCGAGTCTGTTCCTATCAACCCGGTCTAGAATATTCCAAAAAAATAGTATAAAAGTTTAAAAAATTGAAAAACTTCATTCCGACTTTATTTCTAGCCAAACCGGGCCTGGAAAGGCCGAGAAAGAGAAGAAGAAAAAAAATTCGTTCCAAGTACGTTCCTAGCCAGCCAGATCTAGAAAATTCCTAAAAAATAATATAAAGATTCAAAAAATTAAAAAACATCATTCCGGCTATATTTCTAACTAATCCGTGCCGGGAAATGCCTAGAAAGAGAAGAAAAAAAAATCGTTCCGAGCCTGTTCCTACCTAACCCGGTCTAGAAAATTCTCAAAGAATAGTTCAAAAATTCTAAAAATTAAAAAACATCATTTCGGCTTTATTTCTAGCCAAACCGTTCCGGGAAAGGCCGAGAGAGAGTAGAAAAAAAAATTCGTTTCAAGTCCGTTCATGACCAACCCGGTCAAGAAAATTCCAAAAAGATAGTATAAAAATTCAAAATATTAAAAAACATCATTTCGGCTTTATTTTTAGCCAAACCGGGTCGGGAAAGGCCGAGAAGAAGAAGAAAAATGAATTTCGTTCCGAGTCCATTCCTACCCAACCCTGTATAGAAAATTACAAAAAAGTTGTATAAAAATTCAAAAAACTAAAAGAAACATTATTCTGGCTTTATTTCTAGCCAAACAGGGCCGAGAAAGGCCGAGAAAGTGAAGAAAAAATTATTTTGTTCCGAGTCCGTTCCTACCCAACCCTGTCTATAATTCCCAAAAAATAGTATAAAAATAAAAAAAAAATTTAAAAATCATTCTGGCTTTATTTCAAGCCAAACCTTTCCGGGAAATGCTGAGAAAGAGAAGAAAAAAAAAATTCGTTCCGAGTCCGTTCCTACCCAACCCGGTCTAGAAAATTCCCAAAACATGGTATAAAAATTCAAAAAATTAAAAAACATCATTCTGGCTTTATTTCTATCCAAACCAGGCTAGGAAAGGTCGAGGAAGAGAAGAAAAAAAAATTTTGTTCCGAGTTCGATCCTAACCAAGTCGATCTAAAAAATTCCCGAAAAATAGTATAAAACTTCAAAAAATTAAAAAAACATCATTTCAACTTTATTTCTAGCCAAACCGGGTCGGGAAAGGCCGAGAAAAAGAAGAAAATAAATTTCATTCCGAGTCCGTTCCTACCGAAACCGGTCTAGAAAATTCCCAAAAAATAGTATAAAAATTAAAAAACATCATTCCGGGTTTATTTCTAGCCAAACCAGGCCGGGAAAGGCTGAGAAGGAGATGAAAAAAAAAATTTCGTTCTGAGTCCGTTCCTACCCAACCTTGTCTAGAAAATTCCAAAAAAGTAGTATAAAAATTCAAAAAACTAAAAAAACATCATTCCAGCTTTATTTCTATCCAAATCGAGCCGGGAAACGCCGAGAAAGAGAAGAAAAAAAAATTTTGTTCCGAGTCCGTTCCTAACCAACCGGTCTAGAAAATTAAAAAAAAAAAATAGTATAAAAATTAAAAAATCATTCCGGCTTTATTTCTAGCCAAACCGGGCCACGAAAGGCCGGGAAAGAGAAGAAAAAAATATTTCGTCCGAGTTCGTTCCTACCTAACCCTGTCCAGAAAATTCCCAAAAAATAGCATAAAAATTCAAAAAACTAAAAAACATCATTCCAGCTTTATTTCTTGCCAAACCACGCCGGGAATGGACGTGAAAGAGAAGAAAGAAAATTTGTTCCAAGTCCGTTCCTTCCCAACCCTGTCTAGAAAATTTAAAAAAAAAAATGGTATAAAAGTTCAAAAAATTAAAAAAATCATTCCAGGGAAAGGTCGAGAAAGAGAAGAAAAAAAAAATTCGTTCTAAGTCCAATCCTAACCAAACCGGTCTAGAAAATTCCCAAAAAATAGTATAAAAACTAAAAAAATTAAAAAACGTCATTCCAGCTTTATTTCTAGCCAAACCAAGCAAGGAAAGGCCAAGAAAGGGAAGAAAAAAAAAATCATTCCGAGTCCGTTCCTACCCAACCCGGTCTTGAAAATTCCTAAAAAATAGTATAAAAGTTCAAAAATTAAAAAACATTATTCTGACTTTATTTCTAGCCAAACCAGGCTGGAAAGGCCGAGAAAGAGAAAAAAAAATTTTCGTTCCAAGTCCGATCCTACCCAAACCGGTCTAGAAAATTCCCAAAAAATAGTATAAAACTTCAAAAAACATCATTCCAACTTTATTTGTAGCCAAATCGGGCTGGGAAAGGCCGAGAAAGAGAAGAAAAAAAAAATTGTTCCGAGTCCATTCCTACTCAAACCGGTCTAGAAAATTCCTAAAAAATAGTATATAAATTCAAAAAATTAAAAAACATCATTCTGGCTTTATTTTAGCCAAACCGAGTCGGGAAAAGCCGAGAAGGAGAAGTAAAAAAAATTTCGTTCCGAGTTTGTTCCTACCCAACCCTGTCTAGAAAATTCCAAAAAAGTAGTATAAAAATTCAAAAAATTAAAAAACATCATTCCACCTTTATTTCTAGCCAAACCGGACCGGGATAGGCCAAGAAAGAGGAAAAAAATTTCATTCTGAGTTTCGGTCCTACCTAAACTGGGCTAGGGAATTCCCAAAATTATTACATAAAAATTCAAAAAACTAAAAAACATCATTCTGGCTTTATTTCTAGCCAAACCGGGTCAAGACAGGCCGAGAAAGAGACCCAAAAATTTTCATTCCGAGTTTCGTTCCTACCTAACCCGGGCTAGAGCATTCCTAAAAAAAAGTATAAAAATTCAAAAAATCAAAAAACACCATTCTGGCCTTATTTCTAGCCAAACCGGGCCTGGACACGCTAGGAAAGAGGCAAAACAAATTTTGTTCCGAGTTCAGTTCATACCTGACCCGAGCTAGAGCATTCCCAAAATAATAGTATAAAAATTCAAAAAATTAAAAACATTATTCTAGCCTTATTTCAAGCCAAACTGGGCCGGTACAGGCTGAGAAAGAGACGAAAAAATTTTCATTCCGAGTTCCTTTCCTACCCGACCCAGGGTAGAGCATTCCCAAAATAATAGTATAAAAACTCAAAAAACTAAAAAAATATCATTCTGGCTTTATTTCTAGTCAAACCGAGCTGGGATAGGCCAAAAAAGAGATTAAAACTTTTTCGTATCGAGTACAGTTTCTACCTTACTCAGGCTGGATCATTTCCAAAAAAATTAAAAATATCTTTCTACCCTCATTTCATGCAAAACCCTTGTTTCGTTCCAAGTACCATTTCTCCCAACCCAAGTTGGAGCGTTCCCTAAAAAATAGTATAAAAATACAAAAATTAAGAAAAAAAACATCATTTAGGCTCTATTTCTACCTTACTCTGGTCGGAGCATTCCCAAAAAAAATTAAAATAATTCAAAAAAATTAAAAATATCTTTCTGCCCTCATTTCATGCCAATTCGGGCCGGGACAAGAAGAAAATAAGATCAAAAAAACGTTTCATTCCGGGCGCCGTTTCTCTCGACCCAAGTTGGAGCGTTCCCAAAAAAATCGTACAAAAATTCAAAAAATTAAAAACATCATTCTGGCTTTATTTCTAGCCAACGGAGTTGGGACAGGACGAGAAAGAGGCAAAAAAAATTTTGTTCCGAGTTTCGTTCCTACCAAACCAGGGCTAGAGAATTCCCAAAAAAAACAGTATAAAGATTCAAAAAATTAAAAAACATCATTCTAGCCTTATTTCTAACCAAACCGAGCCGGGACTGGCCGAGAAAGAGACAAAAAAAATTTTGTTCGAGTTTTGTTTCTTCTCGACCCGAGCTACAGCATTCCCAAAAAAATAGTATAAAAATTCAAATGACAAAAAAACATCATTCTGGCTTTATTTCTAGCCAAACTGGGATAGGGCAAGCCGAGAAAGATGCAAAAAAAATTTCGTTCCGAGTTCTGTTCCTACCCAACCTAAGCTAGGCCATTCCTAAAATAATTGTATAAAAATATAAAAAATTAAAAAAAAAAAAAAATCATTCTGGGTTTATTTATAGCCAAATTGGGTTGGGAACAAAATTCTGGGTTTATTTCTTGCCAAACCGAGTCGGGATTGGCTGAGAAATAGACAAAAAAAATTTTGTTTCGAGTTCCGTTCCTACACAACCGAGGCTAGAGCATTGCCAAAAAAACAATATCAAAATTCAAAAAAAAAAAAAAATTCATTCTGGCTTTATTTCTAGCCAAACCGGGCCGAGACTGGCCGAGAAAGAGACAAAAAAAATTTTGTTCCGAGTTCCGTTCCTACCTAACCCAAGCTAGAGTATTCCCAAAATAATAGTATAAAAATTCAAAAAAAATTAAAAACATCATTCTGGCTTTATTTCTTGCCAAACTAGGCCAGGAAAGACCGAGGAAGAGACAAAAAAAAAAATTTGTTGCGAGTTTCATTCCTACCCAACCCGGGGTAGAGCATTCCCAAAATAACAATATAAAAATTCAAAAAAAAAAAAACATCATTCTAGATTTATTTCTAGCCAAATTAGGCCGGCACAGGTCGAGAAAGTGACAAAAAAAAATTTCGTTATGGGTTTATTTCTAACCAAACCAGGCTGGGTCAGGCCGAGAAAGAGACAAAACAATTTTCATTAGGAATTCCGTTCCTACCTAACCCGAGCTAGAGCATTCCCATAAAAACAGTATAAAAAGTAAAAAAATTAAAAAACATCATTCTGGATTTTTTTTTCTAACCAAATCGGGCTAGGACTGGCTAAGAAATAAGCAAAAAAAATTTCATTCCAAGTTCCGTTCCTGCCCGACCTGAGCTAGAGAATTCCCAAAATAATAGTATAAAAATTGAAAAAACTAAAAAACATCATTCTGGCTTTATTTCTAGCCAAACCGAGTCGAGGCAGCCCGAGAAAGAGACAAAAAAATTTTGGTTTCGAGTTTCGTTCAAACCCAACCCGGGCTAGAGCATTTCCAAAAAAACAGTATAAAAATTCAAAAATTTTAAAAACATTATTCTGGCTTTATTTCTAACCAAACCGGGCTGGGACAGGCTGAGAAAGATGCAAAAGAAATTTTGTTCCAACTTCTGTTCCTACCCGACCCGGGCTACAACATTCCCAAAATAAAAGTGTGAAAATTCAAAAAATTAAAAAACATCATTCTGGGTATATTTTTAGCCAAACTAAGCTAGGACAGGCCGGGAAAGAAGCACAAGAATTTTTGTTCCGAGTTCCGTTCCTACCAAACCCGGGGTAGAGCATTCCAAAAATAACAGTATAAAAAGTCAAAAAATTAAAAAACATCATTCTGGCCTTATTTCTAATTAAACCGGGCCGGGACAGGCCGAGAAAGTGACAAAAAAATTTCGTTTCGAGTTCCGTTTCTACCTGACCCGAGCTAGAGAATTCCCAAAAAAATAGTATAAAAATTCAAATAATTAAAAAACATAATTTTGGGTTTATTTCTAGCCAAACTGGGCCAGGACTGGTCGAGAAAGAGACAAAAAATATTTCATTCCGAGTTCCATTCTTACCCAAGCCAGGCTAGAGAATTCCCAAAATAATAGTATAAAGATTCAAAAAATTAAAAAAACATCATTCTAGCTTTATTTCAAGCCAAACTAGGCTGGGACAGGGCGAGGAAGTGACACAAAAAATTTTGTTCCAAGTTCCATTCCTACCCGACCTTGTGTAGAGCATTCCCAAAATAATAGTACAAAAATTCAAAATATTTAAAAACATCATTCTGGCTTTATTTCTAATCAAACTGATCCGTGACAGGCTGAGAAAGAGATAAAAAATTGTTCATATCGAGTACAGTTTCAACCTTACCCAGGCTGGAGCATTCCCAAAAAAATTAAAAAAAATATTAAAAAAATTAAAAAAATTAAAAATATCTTTCTGCCCTCGTTTCATGCCAATCCGGGCCAGATCAGGAAGTAAAAGAGATAATAAAAAATTTCATTCCACGTACCATTTCTCCCGACCCAAGTTGGAGCGTTCCCAAAAAAATAGTATAAAATTCAAAATATTAAAAATCATCATTCTAGCTTTATTTCAAACCAAACGGGGCTGGGACAGGCCGAGAAAGAGAAAAAAAAAATTCATTCTGAGTTCATTCCCAACCCAAAACGGGCTAGAGAATTCCAAAAAAAACAGTATAAAAATTCAAAAAAGTAAAAACATCATTCTGGCTTTATTTCTAACCAACCGGGCCGGGACAAGCCGAGAAAGAGACAAAAAATTTAGTTTCGAGTTTCGTTCCAACCCAACCCGGGCTAGAGCATTCCCAAAAAAACAGGATAAAAATTCAAAAAATTAAAAAACATCATTCTGGGTTTATTTCTAGCCAAACCGGTCTAGGACTGGCTGAGAAAGAGACAAAAAAAATTTTCCTTCCGCGTTCCGTTCCTACACAACCCAAGCTAGTGCATTTACAAAAAAAAATATAAAAATATAAAAAAATAAAAAACGTCATTTTGGCTTTATTTCTAGCCAAACTGGGCTGGGACTGGTCGATAAAGAGGCAAAAAAAATTTCATTTCGAGTTTTGTTTCTACCCGACCCGGGGTAGAGCATTCCAAAAAAAAACAGTATAAAAATTCAAAAAATTAGAAAACACATTCTGGCTTTATTTCTAGCCAAACTGGGCCGGGACAGGCTGAGAAAGTGACAAAAAAAAAAATTTTCGTTCCGAGTTTCGTTCCTACCCAACTCGAGCTAGAGCTTTACCAAAATAATAATAATAAAAATTCAAAAAATTCAAAAAAATCATTTTGGGTTTATTTCTAGCCAAACTGTGCCGAGACAGGCCGAGAAAGAGACAAAAAAAATTTCATTCCGAGTTTCATTCCTACCCTACCCGGGCTAGAGCATTCCCAAAAAAACATTATAAAAATTAAAAAATTAAAAAATTCATTTTGCCTTTTTTTTTGGCCAAACCGGGTTGGGACAGGTCGAGAAAGATTCAAAAAAAATTTCGTTCCGAGTTCCATTCCTACTCGACTCGGGATAGAGAATTCTCAAAATAATAGTACAAAAATTAAAAAAAATTAAAAACATCATTCTGGCTTTTTTTCTAGCCAAATCGAGCCGGGATTGGCCGAGAAAGAGACAAAAAATTTTTGTTCCAAGTTCTGTTCCGACCCAACCCGGGCTAGAGCATTCCCCAAAAAATGGTATAAAAATTCAAAAAACATCATTTTGGCTTTATTTCGAGCCAAATCGGGTCGGGACAGGACGAGAAAGAGGCAAAACAAAAAAATTTTCCAAGTTTCGTTCCTACTTGACCCGGGCTAGAGAATTCCCAAAATAAGAGTATAAAAATTCAAAAAATTTAAAAAAAAAAAAAAAAAACATTCTGGCTTTATTTCAAGCCAAACCGGGCTGGGACAGGTTGAGAAAGAGACAAAAAAAATTTCGTTCCAAGTTCCGTTCCAACCAAACCCGGGCTAGAGCATTCCCAAAAAAACAATATAAAAATTCAAAAAATTAAAAATCATCATTTTGGCCTTATTTCTAGCCAAACCGGGCCAAGACAGGCCAAGAAAGTGACAAAAAAAATTTCGTTCCAAGTTCCGTTTCTACCCGACTCGAGCTAGACCATTCCCAAAATAATAGTATAAAAATTCAAAAAATTCAAAAAACATCATTCTGGGTTTATTTCTAGCCAAACTGGGTCAGGACTAGTCGAGAAAGTGACAAAAAAATTTCGTTCCGAGTTCCGTTCCTACTCGAGTCGGGCTAGAGAATTCCTAAAATAATAGTATAAAAATTCAAAAAACTAAAAAAAAAAAAAAAAAAAAAAAAAAAAAAAAAAAAACATTCTGGTTTTATTTCACGCTAAATAGGGCTAGGACAGGGCAAGAAAGTGACAACAAAAATTTTGTTCCAAGTTCTGTTCCTACCCGACCTTGGGTAGTGCATTCCAAAAATAATAGTATAAAAATTCAAAAAATTTAAAAACATCAATCTGGCTTTATTTCTAGCCAAACCGATCCGGGACAGGCTGAGAAAGAGATAAAAAATTGTTCATATCGAGTACAGTTTCAACCTTACCCGGGCTAGAGCATTCCCAAAAAAATCCAAAAAATATTAAAATAATAAAAAAAATAAAAAATATCTTTCTACCCTTATTTCATGCCAATTCGGGCCGGGACAGGAAGTAAAAGAGATAATAAAAAATTTTGTTCCGGGTACCGTTTCTCCCAACCCAAGTTGGAGCGTTCCCAAAAAAAATTGTATAAAATTCAAAATATTAAAAATCAACATTCTAACTTTATTTCAAGACAAACAGGGCTGGGACAGGCCGAGAAACAGACAAAAAAAATTTCGTTCCGAGTTCCATCCCAACCCAACCCGAGCTAGAGAATTCCAAAAAAAAAAAACAGTATAAGAATTCAAAAAATTAAAAAACATCATTCTGGCTTTATTTCTAACCAAACCGGGCCAGGACAAGTCGAGAAAGATGCTAAAAAAATTTCGTTTCGAGTCCATTCCTACCCAACCCGGACTAGAGCATTCCCAAAATAATAGATTAAAAATTCAAAAAAACTAAAAAACATCATTCTGACTTTATTTCTAAAAAACCGGGCCAGGACAGGCCAAGAAAGATGCTAAAAAAATTTCATTTTGAGTCCATTCCTACCCAACCCGGACTAGAGCATTCCCAAAATAATAGTATAAAAATTTTAAAAAAATTAAAAAACATCATTCTGGCTTTATTTCTAGCCAGACTGGGCCGACACAGGCCGAGAAAGAGACAAATAAATTTCGTTCCAAGTTTTATTCCTACCCAACCAGGGCTAGAGCATTCCCAAAAAAATAGTATAAAAATTCAAAAAACTAAAAAACATCATTCTGGGTTTATTTCTAGCCAAATCGGGCCGGGACTGGTTGAGAAAGAGACAAAAAAAATTTCGTTCCGAGTTCCGTTCCTACACAACTCAGGCTAGAGCATTCCTAAAAAAACAGAATAAAAATTCAAAACATTAAAAAACATCATCCTGGCTTTGTTTTCTAACCAAGTTGGGCCGGGACAGGCCGAGAAAGTGACAAAAAAAATTTTGTTCCGAGTTTCGTTTCTACCCGACCCGGGCTAGAGCATTCCCAAAATAGTAGTATAAAAATTATAAAAAAAATTAAAAAACGTCATTCGGGGTTTATTTCTAGCCAAACCGGGCCGGGACAGGCAGAGAAAGAGACAAAAATATTTTTATTCCAAGTTCCATTCCTACCCAACCCGAGCTAGAGCATTCTCAAAAAAACAGTATAAAAATTTAAAAAATTCAAAAACATCATTCTCACTTTTTTTTCTAGCCAAACTAGCCTGGGACAGGCCGAGAATGATTCAAAAAAAATTTCGTTCCGAGTTTTGTTCCTGCCTAACTCGAGCTAGAGAATTCCCAAAATAATAGTATAAAAACTAAAAAAAAATTAAAAAACATCATTCTAGCTTTATTTCTAGCCAAACCGAGCCGGTATTGGCCGAGAAAGAGACAAAAAAAATTTCGTTCCGACCCAACCCAAGCTAGAGCATTCCCAAAAAAACAGTGTAAAAATTCAAAAAATTAAAAAAACATCATTTTATTTCTAGCTAAACCGGGCCGGGACTGGCCGAGAAAGAGACAAAAAAATTTTCATTCCAAGTTTCGTTCCTACACAACCCAGGCTAGAGCATTCCCAAAAAAACAGTATAAAAATTCAAAACATTAAAAAACATCATTCTGACTTTATTTCCAGCCAAATCGGGCCAGGACTGGCCGAGAAAGTGACAAAAAAAATTTCATTCCAAGTTTCATTCCTACCCGACCCGAGCTAGAGCATTCCTAAAATAATAGTATAAATTTCAAAAAATTAAAAAAAATCATTTTGTGTTTTGTTTCTCGCCAAACCGGACCGGGACCGATCGAGAAAGAGACAAAAAAAATTTTATTCCGAGTTCCGTTCCTACCCAACCCGGGCTAGAGCATTCCCAAAAGAACAATATAAAAATTAAAAAAACAGCATTCTGGCTTTATTTCTTGCCAAATTGGGTTGGGACAAACCAAGAAAGATGCAAAAAAAATTTCGTTGCGGATTCCATTCCCACTCGAGTCGGGCTAGAGCATTCCCAAAATAAGAGTATAAAAATTTTAAAAATTAAAAAAAAAAAAAAAAAAAAATCATTCTGGGTTTATTTCTAGCCAAACTGGGCCGGGACAAGCCGAGAAAGAGACAAAAAATTTTGTTCTGAGTTCCGTTCCTACCTAACCCAGGCTAGAGAATTCCCAAAATAATAGTATAAAAATTCAAAAAACTAAAAAACATCGTTCTGGCTTTATTTCCAGCCAAACTGGGCCGGGACAGGCGGAGAAAAAGACAAAAAAAAATTCGTTTCAAGTTCCGTTCCTACTTAACCCGGGCTAGAGCATTCCTAAAAAATAAGTATAAAATTAAAAAATATCATTCTGGCTTTATTTCTTGCCAAACTGGGCCGGACAAGCTGAGAAAGCGACAAAAAAAATTTTGTTCCGAGTTTCGTTCCTACCCGACCTAGGCTAGAGCATTCCCAAAGTAATAGTATAAAAATTCAAAAATTAAAAAACATCATTTTGGCTTTATTTCAAGCCAAACCAAGCCGGGATAGGCTGAGATAGAGACAAAAAAAATTCTGTTCCGAGTTTCATTCCTACCCGACCTGGGCTAGAGCATTCCCAAAATAATAGTATAAAAATTCAAAAAATTGAAAAACATCATTCTTAGTTTATTTCTAGCCAAACCGGGCTAGGACAGGCAGACAAAGAGACAAAAAAAATTTCGTTCCGAGTTCCATTACTACCCAACCTGGGCTAGAGCATTCCCAAAAGAACAGTATAAAAATTCAAAAAATTAAAAAACAGCATTCTGGCTTTATTTCTAGCCAAACTTGGCTGGGATAGACCGAGAAAGATGCAAAAAAAATTTCGTTACGGGTTCCATTCCTACTCGACCAGGGCAAGAGCATTCCCAAAATAAGAGTATAAAAATTCAAAAAATTAAAAAACATCATTCTGGGTTTATTTCTAGCCAAACTGGGCCGGGACAAGCCAAGAAAGAGACAAAAAATTTTGTTCTAAGTTCCATTCCTTCCCAAACTGGGCTAGAGAATTCCTGAAATAATAGTATAAAAATTCAAAAAATTAAAAAACATCGTTTTGGCTTTATTTCCAGCAAAACTGGGTTGGGACAGGCGGAGAAAGAGACAAAAAATTTTTTGTTCCAAGTTCCGTTCCTAGCTAACCCGAGCTAGAGCATTCCTAAAAAATAAATATAAAATTAAAAAACATCATTCTGGCTTTTATTTCTTGCCAAACCGGGCCAGGACAAGCTGAGAAAGAGGCAAAAAAAATTTCGTTCCGAGTTCCGTTCCTACCCGACCTGGGCTAGAGCATTCCCAAAATAATAGTATAAAAATTCAAAAATTAAAAACATCATTCTGGCTTTATTTCAAGCCAAACCAGGCCGGGACAGGTAGAGAAAGAGACAAAAAAAAATTTGTTTCGAGTTCCGTTCCTACTCGACTCGGGCTAGAGCATTCCCAAAATAATAGTATAAAAATTCAAAAAATTGATAAACATCATTCTGGGTTTATTTCTAGCCAAACCGGGTCGGGACAGGTGGACAAAGAGACAAAAAAAATTTCATTCCGAGTTTCGTTCCTACCTAACCAAGCTAGAGCATTCCCAAAAAAACAGCATAAAAATTCAAAAAACTAAAAAACATCATTCTGGCTTTGTTTCTAGCCAAACCAGGCTAGGACAAGATGAGAAAGATGCAAAAAAAATTTCATTGCGAGTTCCGTTCCTACCCGACCCGGGCTAAAGCATTCCCAAAATAATAGTATAAAAATTCAAAAAATTAAAAAACATCATTCTAGGTTTATTTCTAGCCAAACTGGGCTGGGACAAGCTAAGAATGAGACAAAAAAATTTTCGTTCTAAGTTTCGTTCCTACCCGACCCGCGCTAGAGAATTCCTAAAATAACACTGCTTGGGATTGCCTCAAGAGAGGAATTCATGGGCTAGGCTCGCCGAGGAAAAGGTCCTAGAGCCAACAAACAATAAATACTAGGAGTCACATGGGATTTATCTACCTAAAGCCAAGCTAAGCTAACGAGAAGGAAAGGCCCCCAAAGCCAGGTTGTAGTGACGGGACGAACCTAACATAATCTCTAACATATGGGCGACGTCTAAGCTTCATTCTATGACGGTTTAAGCTAGCACCCGTTTCAGCATATCATCTCGCTCGACCCAAATCTGTAAGAAGCAGCGTCCCAAGCATATTGAGAGTAGCTATAGCAGATCCATTTAGAGATCGCGTGCCCCCTCCAGAAGAAGAGATAGAGGCAAAAGCACTTTTTGATTCTCCAGTTCTATATTGAAAGTAGTTGACCCCACAAAAGCAACGAGTTCCAGTGCTGGCTTTATTACAGATTTCACTAGAATTGGATCCTAAGAAGTGCAGTAAATTTCCTTTCTCCAAGTCGACTCTCTTCACTGTGTGTGAGACTTCCTTCCCTATGATGAATCTCTTGTCTCATCATAGGGAATGGGGCACGCTTAGTGACATACAAAAAGGCAGGACTCACATTCCGTAGTTCTCTACAATAAGACGGAGCTCAGATGAGAAAAAAACCGTAGGAAGAAGTAGCAATAACTTAATCCTTCAGTTAGGGAACTACCCCTTGGGGTTGGGCACCTCTTTCAGTACAATAAAGGGCGATCTATTTATATCCTAACAACCCTACCCCCCGCCTTTTTCAAGAGCGGCAAAAGAAAGAAGCTAGAGGAGGGAGGCTCCGGATCTGCACTAATCTATTAAACCTAGCTCATGAGAAAGAAACCACAGGGAAAGCTTCTCTATCTATTAATTAGATTATTCAGGTTGCTTTCAGTCTACTCTTGTAGTTATGTAGTTCGTTCATAGAACCTATTATCTACCGTATATAGAACCTCTTTTACGTCTATGACTTTGATGCTTAACACTACCTATTTGTAAAACTTTCCCTTTAAAAAACCTCATACTTTGTGATGACTCAACTATGAGTGATACATAAGCTGTTGCGCCTATCGCATTTAATAGATAAAGCAAACATATGGAGTGGTAAGAAATGAAGGGCTATCTTTCCTCATGGGTCAAGAACTAAGGGAACGAAGGATTCGTAGGCAAATCTCTACTTATATAAATGAATGCGTAAGCACGAACACAAAAGAAAGAACCCTTGGGTGGGGGAACCTTTTCCCACCTGTAAGTACATGAAAAAAGGAGGGATCCATTTATAGTAGCATAAACAAACCGAACGAACACGCCTTTAAACGAGCTCCAGCGGAAAGGATCAATCTCTCCATAGAGGAAATCGGGAATCTTTTCATATTGGGACCAGATAGCCATATCTGGAAGGTAAAACCCTGACTGTGGGAAGGGATGAATGAAAGACTTTGGAGCTCAGTCACAGGACAGGTGTTGGCCGAATTTTTTATAAATCATATGTTGGACTTAGGCAAGCAGTTGCCTGATCAGAATGATGGAAAGGTCATTCGTCTTACCACAACTCCATGGAAAATGTATTTCGATGGCTCCAGTACGCAAGGTGGTGCGGCAGCAGGTATTGTTTTTATCTCTCTTAATGGTTTAGTTTCTCACCATTCATACCGGCTTTTTTTCCTATGCATGAACAACGTAACTGACAATGAAGCCTTGCTTATCGGATTAGAACTAGCTGCGGCAATAGGCATGCGATCCATCCACGTTAACGTTAATAAGGGTGATTCTCAGCTAGTAATGAGACAAGTCATCGTTGAGTATTAGGTAATAGAAAAAGCAAAGCAGCAGTCATACACAAAAAGAGCCCTATACTCGATTCGCCAAGTTTGATGAAATTCAGATTGACCATGTACCTAGAAGGCCCAATGTTGAGGCTAACACAATGGCCCAGCTGTCTTTGACGTTTGAGATTTCCTAATCGGACAACTGAACAAATGTTCAAAGGACAATTCCAACAGCATTCCAGAAAACCTTTGACTGCTACATAATGGCGCCAGACGAGATCGGGCAGGAAGTTTGACCCTCTCGTCAGGTACTTGTCCAATCCTTCTAAAGAAACTCCCAGGTAAGTAAAACAACAAGCTTTGAATTATGCTTTGATTGGCGGGATATTGTATCAGCGTGGAATGGACGAACTACTCCTCAGGTGTGTTAAGTGAGCAAGAAGCCAAAAAAATTATGTTTCAAGTCCATGATGGATAGAAGTAAGTTATGGCTCACATCTAGCAGGGCATAAAATGTGTTGGCTAATCAGAAGGCATGGCCATTACTGGCCAACCCTTTTTGTCCAATTTCTTTTAATATGGTAAGAGATTCTAGGCCTACCAGAAACATGGACCAATGCAGCATGTACCAGCTTCAAAATTGCATCCGATCTTAAGACTTCGCGCCTCGACGCTTTGATCCCTTGTTTCACTCCGGCCCGATCACACGTAGGAAAATACGCCTTGGCAAAGCTCTGCCTGATAGGAAGAAGTTCTGCCGCTTGCTCATAGAACCAATCGGAAAAATGAGGGGATAAGAGCTAAAAAAACATTAGATGCGGTACTTACTACATTCGATTGCCCTACACAGCCATCTTAAGCAAATGAACCCATGGATAAGTAGGCCTTTCTTGCAGCCCGATCTTCTGCCGAGTTCCCCCTTCAGCTCACGTGATAATCGGGACAGAGAGAATGGACTTGATTCACCTTTGCCTACAAGCTGTCTGGCAAGAATGAGAGCAAGAATTTCCACGTCCAGTAGAGAGGTTTTTTTCCCTCACTCTCGTCAGCTGTACATATGTCACCTTCCATTGTCTTAGCGAAGATTTCAACGTACTCCTGCGTGTTGGGAAGTTTTTTCCTTACCCTAGAAAGCCAGTCTTCTTTACATACGTCTTAAATTCTGTGGTTTGCTAACCAAGTTGCTCACTACTTTGAGACTCCCCCTCTTTTGAATCCATATTTTTTTCCACTTTAGACATGGGAATATTTTAACTGACGATAGGAAGAACACTACTCTCCCCCAAACCTTAATACCCCCCTTGAGGAGAGTAAGGATCCGAAAGAGTACTACAATTATCAGAGAAAAGAAACAAGAAAGATTTTCAAAGAAAGTGATGACATCCATAGACAAAAATCTTTTATTTGTTTTGGGGTGATAAAACTTGTAGCCCTTCTGAGAGCTAGAATACCCAACATAGACACAATTGAAAGACTTATAATCAAGTTTGTTTCTGAGAGGACTCAAGCCATGAACAAAGCAACACACAATCAAAAACACGAAGAGAAATAGGAAAGACAGGGGTGAGTCAGGTTTCAACACTTGAATAGGAGATTTACCACTTAGAACGGACATACGAATAATAAAATAACATGCAATTAAGACAAATTCTTACCAGTATTAGCTACCTTCTTCTTGGTGAGAAGAGCACGGGTAACCTCCGAAGATGCCGATTTTTTTCGGTCAGCTACTCCATTTTTTTGGGGGCTATATGGGCAGGTAGTTTGAGAGTCAATCACTTGTTTCTGTAGATAAGCTTGAAAGTTCTTGGAGAACTATTCTCCCCCATTGTTAGTCAAATCTCAAAATCTTAACATTTATACCACACTGAGTTTTTTATCATCTTACGAAGAAAAAAAAAAAAAAAAAAAAAAAAAAAACTTTGTAGAGGTATTGGGCCCAGGAGCTCATTATCCATGTATGTATTGAGCCTAAAGCCCAAGTCGAGGACTAGAGATCATCCGAGAAGGGGTAAACATTATCAAAGGAGTTCGTGTTAGTAGATGACGAGGTCAATTTTGGTCCTAATGGCACAAGAGGGTAGGCCGAGGACAAATGTCACCTCGAATAACCAAAGCCGAGGTTCGAATAGGTGGTCTGCCATCCAAGGGGATGTTCCAGGAAGTTCTGCTGGCATGGATAAGCAATACAAAAACAAAGTACAGAGGGGAGTCCTAAAATAACTAAGGAGAAAGCTTCTACCACTGCATTAATTGCTTTGCAGCTGATTCTTTGGCCGCATTAATGTGGAAGTGATACCTGAACAGTGGCTTTCAGCTTTATAGCTACTACCTAAAGATTTCAGGAGGAGGCTGATAGGACAAGTATCAAGACTAACCATTTGGCTTGCACGTGGAAGGTGGAGATGAAAAGAGAAAAGAGTATAAAAGAAGAAGGAAGCAATGAGAGAAGTGGATCGGAAAAATCAAGAGAGAAACACTATAGCAATTAGGAACCAAATCTATAATCAAACTTGTGTGAAATATATAAGAACTGATCTCCTCAGATTGTGCCGAGGACGATTTTCTCTAGAAAAGCCAATCTATCTTTTTGTTCTTGTCATTTTATTTTACTGTTTAACTCATTTTAGCCCAGTTTTCCAACCCACTCTCTACAAATTCATTGTTTTGGACTTTTTGGGCCTAAGTCCATCAACTTTGGGGCTAGGAATTCAAATCTAGTCCTTACAATTGGCGTCGTCTGTGGGAATTACTAGGGTTATAGTGAGTCTAACGTTCAACGATGCTAGGTTCAGGTTCAAATCAGGTAGAATCCATGGGGTCTCAACGTCAAGATCACTTTCGTGATCTTGAGCAGAGGAGAGACCGGGAGGGGAGTGTGCACACTACCCATACGAGTAGGAGTCATTCTAGGGGTGGGAGCCACCTCTCTCATGAGAAAAATACTAAAGCCATGCAGTTGGAGATTGATCACTTGAAGAGAAGCTTACGCCATGAGCGGCAAAAGAGAGCTCCCTCCACTTCTGACTTCTCTTCCGATGGTGAAGAGGATGGTAGTTATAGGCGCAGATCAAGGACTCCTTCTAGTGAGTCTTTCTTGTATGATGAAGACTACCATCAGGAGCACAGAAACAGAAATTCATCTTCGAGAGGCCTGGGAAATGATGCTATGAGTAAAGCACTCAACCAAATTTCCAGATCACCTTTCACACGCAAGATTGAGGGAGGAAGACTTTCTCGGCGTTTCACTCAACCCACGTTCACCATGTAAAATGGTCAAACAGACCCTGTGAAGCATGTTAGCCATTTCAACCAGAGAATGGCTGTACACTCCAAGAACGAGGCCTTGATGTGCAAGGTATTCCCATCTAACTTGGGGCCTGCGGCGATGAGGTGGTTCAATGGTCTGGGTGCAGGTTCCATTGATTCCTTTAAAGAACTCACTCAAGCATTTGGATCCCGCTTTATTACGTGCAGCAGGGTTTCTCAGCCTTTAGATTCCTTGTTGTCCCTATCCATGAGAGAAAGGGAGACCCTGAAAACAAATTTGGACAAATACTGGGAGATGTTCAATGAGATAGATGGTGATTTTGACGACGTAGCCATCAGGACTTTTAAGGTCGGCCTACCTACTGAACATGGCCTAAGGAAGTCTTTGACTGGGAAGCCTGTTACCAGTGTACGCTAGCTTATGGATTAGATTGATAAGTATAAAAGGATCGAGGAGGACCAATAGCAAGGCAAAGGAAAGGGTAAGGTTATCCCTCAGGAGAGGAGGGATTTCAGGTCGGACCGCTACAATAATAACAGACCTCAGAAGGATTTTCCTGGGCAGTCAGGGTCCACAGCTCCTCAGGGGGTTAACATCGTGTTCCGAGAACTAGTGCATCAAGTTTTGGAGAAGATCAAGAATGAGCCATACTTCAAATGGCTGAACAAGATGAGCAGAGACCCCTTGAGGCGTAATTAGAGCCTTCATTGCCAATACCACCAGGAGCGGGGGCACCATTGAGGACTGCAGAACTCTGTAGAATCATCTGGATCAGTTGGTTAGAGAGGGAAGGCTACAATAGTTTTTGTACCGGCCCAGTGGGTAAGGAGACTAGTCAAGGTTAAGGGTTCAAGGGAACGCTTCCTCAAGGCCCCCATTAGGCACAATTAATGTCATTTTCGCTGCACCTGGGAAAACTGGTTCTCAACCGTCCAAGATAATGTCTGTAGCTCGGATAGCAGCCGAAGACTCTAATTCGGAGTTGAAGAGGGCTAGAATGGAGGTCCGACCGATGCTGAGTTTTTCGAACGAGGATAAGATGGGAACCATCCAACCACACGATGATGCTTTGGTGGTCACCCTCAGAATAGGGGGTATGATGTGAAGAGGGTGATGGGACTAGGGCAGTGGTGCAAAGATTATGTACCTTGACTTGTACAAAGGGCTGAACTTAAAGCCTGAAGATCTGACAGCCTATGATTCACCTTTGGTGAGCTTCAATGGAAAGGTTGTCATCCCGAAAGGCCAGATTAGGTTGCTCGTGCAAGCAGGTTCAAAAGTGGTTGAAGTGGATTTCATTGTAGTGGATGCATACTCTCCTTATACGGAAATTGTGGCAAGGCCCTGGCTTCATGCCCTAGGGGCCGTTTCTTCAACTCTACATTTGAAAGTAAAATATCCATCAGGGGACCGGACTGAGGAGCTAGTAGGGAGTCAATCCATGGCTAGGCAGTGCCTCATGGCTGCAATTATGCATCAACCTACAGCTGAGTCCTCGACCTCTGTTGATGGAGGCTTATAGTAGTCAAAGTCTCCAGTTCCACCTATAGATAGGCCAGCTGAGGATGCAAAATGTGAAGATTTAGAGAGAATTGCTATAGGTGATGACCCATAGAAGTTTTTTCGGGTTGGGGCTCGATTACCGTCTCAGGAGAAGGAAGAGCTTGTGGAGTTTCTCAAGAGGAACATTGATGTGTTTGCTTGGAATGCCTACGAAGCTCTGGGGGTGGATTCGAGCTTCATCTGTCATCATTTGAACGTTAATCTATCTGTCATCCTAAGAAAGCAGCCACCTCGGTGCTCATCCAAGGATCATTCTGACGCTATCAAATGAAGCTTAAGCAAGCTGAGACTATTAAAGAAGTGTTCTATCCTGAATGGTTGGCCAATACTGTGGTTGTGAAGAAGAAGAATGGAAAGTGGCGGGTGTGTGTGGATTTCACAAATCTGAACAAGGCCTACCCAAAAAACCTTTTCCTCATGCCCCGGATAGACCAACTAGTGGATGCCATCGTAGGTCATCCTCAGATGAGCTTTTTGGAAGCTTTTCAAGGCTACCATCAGATACCTTTGGCTTTAGACGATCAAGAAAGGATAGCCTTTGTTGCTCCTATCGGGAATTACCATTACAAGGTGATGCCCTTTGGTTTAAAGAATGCAGGAGCCACCTACCAGAGGATGATGACCAGGATGTTTGAGCCATAGTTAGGAGAAAACATTGAGGTCTATATAGATGATATGGTGGTCAAAAGCAAGCTGGAATCTGAGCATGTTAATGACCTCAGGAATATCTTTGAGATCTTGAGTAGACACAAGCTGCGACTTAACGCTACCAAATGTTCTTTTGGCGTCGGATCAGGGAAGTTCTTGGGCTACATGGTCACACACCACGGAATTGAAGTAAACCTTGACCAAATTAAAGAAATCAACAATCTGCAACCACCTCAGAATCCCAAAGAGGTCCAGAGGCTAACAAGGATGACCGCTGCTCTAAACCGATTCATCTCTCGGTCAGCAGACATGTGTAGGCCTTTCTTTCAGTTGCTGAACAAATGGAAGGGATTTGAATGGACCGAGAAGTGTGTCCCGGCTTTCCAATAGTTGAAAGAATATCTATCTTGGCCACCCATTATGTCCAGACCCGAGGTGGATGAGGTTTTGTTTACCTACATTGCGGTGGCCCCCCACGCTGTAAGTTTGGTGCTGATACGGGTTGATAGTGGTGTGCAGAGGCCAGTTTATTACGTGAGCAAGTCATTACATGAAGCTGAGGTTCGTTTCTTACCACTAGAGAAGGCCATTTTGGCAGTGGTGCATGCTACACTTAAGCTCCCCCACTATTTTCAATCACACACAGTTGTCATCCTAACCTAGCTCCTACTCAGATCTCTACTTTGGAGCGCTGACTACACAGGGAGAATTGCAAAGTGGGGTACGATCCTAGGGGCTTTTGACATCAAATACATGCCTCGCACCTCTATCAAGGGTCAGGTCCTTACCGACCTGGTAGCCGAGTTCGCTGAAACCCCATTAGAAGAGAAAATAGAGGAACAAAACATGGATGAAAAATCAATTGGTACAATCTCCCTACAAGAACCTTTGTCCTGGAAGGTCTACGTTGATGGCGCAGCGAATCATAGAGGATCTGGAGTGGGGCTAGTGATGGTATCCCCAGAAAGGATCACAATTGAGAAATCCTTGAGATTAGGTTTCTCAACCAGAAACAATGAAGCTGAGTATGAAGCTCTGCTAGTAGGGATGACCATGGTTCAGAAGATGGGTGGAAAAGCAGTGGAGATATTCTCTAATACGAGGCTGGTTGTAGGCTAAGTTCAAGGAGAGTTGGAAGCCAGAGATCCCAGAATGCAGGAATATTTGAGCCAGGTTAGACATTTACAGTCTGGATTTGAGTCTTTTAATTTATCACAAGTCCCTAGAAATAAAAATACACATGCAGACTCTCTTACCACACTGGCAACTTCCTCGGCACAAAATTTACCTCGGGTGATCCTTGTAAAGGACTTATGTAAACCCATTGAGGTAAAAGGAAATATGGTTCATGTTCATCAAATAAGGGTGGGTCCTAGCTAGATGGATTCTATTGTATTATTCCTTAAGGAAGATGTCTTACCCGAGAATAAGTCCGAGGCTGACAAGGTACGGAGGAAGGCTCCTCGGTTTTGGCTGGCCGAGGATCAAAAGTTGTATAAGAGATCCTTTTCTGGCCCATATCTGCTATGCATACACCCTGAAGTAGTTGAGCTAGTCCTGGAAGAATTACATGAAGGAATTTGTGGAAGCCACTCGAGGGGTAGATCTTTGTCTCACAAGGCCCTCACACAAGGCTATTGGTGGCCAAATATGCAGAAAAAAGCACAAGATTATGTGAAGAAGTGTGACCAATGCCAAAAATTTGCACCAAACATTCATCAACCCAGAGGAGTCCTTAATCCACTATCCAACCCTTGGCCTTTTGCCCAATAGGGATTGGACATTGTAGGTTCTTTCCCTAAAGCAGCAGGGAATAAAAGATATTTGTTGGTCGGCACAAATTACTTCACCAAGTGGGTTGAAGCCGAATCGTTGGCCAATATCAGGGATGTGGATGCCAAGAAATTTGTTTGGAAGAATATTGTCACTCAATTTGGAATCCCTCGTACCCTCATCTCAGACAATGGATTGCAATTTGATAGCAAAGCCTTTAGGAGATACTACTGCAACCTAGGAATAATGAATAGATATTCCACTCCAACTTATCCACAAGGGACTGGACAGGCCGAAGCTGTCAATAAGGTCATAGTGAGTGGACTTAAGAAAAGACTAGACAACACAAAGGGAAAATGGGTAAAAGAACTACCACACGTCCTTTGAACATACCGAACTACGACCTGTAAATCCACTGGGGAGACACCCTTTTCAATGACTTATGGGGCCGAGGCTGTTATTCCTTTAGAGACTGGATTCCCCACACTGAGAACAAGTTCTTTCACTCCGAGCAGCAACGATGGGCTATTGGAAAAAAGCTTAGACTTAATTGAAGAACGAAGAGAAAATGTCATGGTCTAATTGGCCTACTATCAACACAAGCTCAAGCAGGGGTATCTAAGGCCATTGACAGTTGGAGACTTGGTCTTAAGAAAGGTTTTAGGAACTGCGAAGAACCCAGCATGGGGAAAATTGGGGCCCAACTGGGAAGGGCCATATCGTATCACATCAGTGGCTGGAATAGGTGCGTATTATCTTGAAGATCTAGAAGAAAAAGCTGTACCACGCCCCTGGAATGTAAATAACCTGAGAAGGTATTACTATTAATGAAAGCTTTCTTCACCATATTTGGGTCTGTTATATTGCGTGTCACGCGTACTACAATCTATCTAAGTATCAAACAGAACCTTGGTCATGCCTAGCTCCTCGGACCACATACTTTGGGTAAATTGACAACTTTGGGTAAATTGATATCTTTTAATCATTGTTCTAAGTATTAAATAGAACCTTAGCTATGCCTGGCTCCTCAGATCACATGCTTTGAGTAAATTAATACTCCCTGACATCTAAGTATCAAATAGAACATTTGGTCATGTCTGGCTCCTCGGACCACATACCTTGGGTAAATTGATATCTTTTAATCATTGTTCTAAGTATTGAATAGAACTTTAGCTATGCCTAGCTCCTTGGACCACATGCTTTGGGTAAATTAATACTCCCTGACATCTATCTAAGTATCAAACAGAACCTTGGTCATGCCTGACTCCTTGGACCACATACCTTGGGTAAATTGATATCTTTTAATCATTGTTCTAAGTATTAAACAGAACCTTAGCTATGCCTGACTCCTCGGACCACATACTTTGGGTAAATTAATACTCCCTGACATCTATCTAAGTATCAAACAGAACCTTGGTCATTTTTGGCTCCTCGGACCATATACCTTGGGTAAATTGATATCTTTTAATCATTGTTCTAAGTATTAAACAGAACCTTAGCTATGCCTGACTCCTCGAACCACATGCTTTGGGTAAATTAATACTCCCTGACATCTATCTAAGTGTCAAACAGAACCTTGGTCATGCCTGGCTCCTCAGACCACATATCTTGGGTAAATTAATATCTTTCAATCATTGTTCTAAGTATTAAACGGAACTTTAACTATGCCTGGCTCCTCGGACCACATGCTTTGGGTAAATTAATACTCCCTGACATCTATCTAAGTGTCAAATAGAACCTTAGTCATGCCTAGCTCCTCAGACCACATACCTTGGGTAAATTAATATCTTTTAATCATTGTTCTAAGTATTAAATAGAACCTTAGCTATGCCTGGCTCCTCAGACCACATGCTTTGGGTAAATTAATACTCCCTGACATCTATCTAAGTATCAAACAGAACCTTGGTCATGCCTGGCTCCTTAGACCGCATACCTTGAGTAAATAGATATTTCAAGCTATTAACCCACGCATCACACAGAATCCTAGTTATAATTAGTTCCTCGGACCACATGCCCGAGGTAAGTAAGCCTATTTGACTATTTTCTCAAGGCCTGTAAGCCTATTAAAAATGATGTGGATAAATATTCTGTTGTAATATGTGGATTTGGAAGTTAAAAGTACGTTTTAATGATATTGTGGACTTAGTAATTTTTCATTTGTTTTGATGGCTAGTCAGGAAGGTAGAGGAATTGTGTTACCACTTATGCAGATAACTAAATGGGGTCATATCTCCTTGTCATGATTAGTCAAGTACTAAGTAAAACAGAACTGAACAAGCAAAAGATACAAGTATCACAAATATGAAAGAAATATATATATTTCATTAAACTGTGCCTCGGAAAAGGCAGTTTACTTACAAAAGGTCTGATTATATTACAAAAAAAAAAAAGCAAAACAGTTCAAAAAACATAATAAGAACAAGATAAGGACAGGACAAGGACAATTCAAGATTTCATTTTGATCACTAGCTTGTCCTTAGGTGTCTTAGCAGGTTAGGTGGTAGCTGCTGTGGAGGATGCCACCTCTTTGCTGTTTAGATCTTCCTTGGCAGGGATAGGAAGAGTTGCCAGGACCAATTCAAGACTCTGAAAGGCTCCCCTATCTTTGGAGGTGTCCTTGGGAGCGTCCGAGGGCTTTGTGATATCAGAGGGGACTTCCTTGAAGGCTTCTTGCTCCTTGGCCTGCTCTTCCTTTCTCTACGGGTTGCTGGGAAAGAGGGTCCTTGGACGGGGCCTCTTCAGTGGGGCTAGCAACGTTGGGAGCTATGTCATCCTGGGAAGATGAAAGGCTTGAAGTCCGAATGGCAGGAAGGTAGTATATGTTTTCTGGCCTCTTGAGTGCTGAGGAGGCCTCAACCCCTGCCTGGTTGAAAGCCTCATCCCCTGGCAGAGGCAAGGTCGAGCTCGGCTTGGCGGAGCTGTTTGCGTTGTGTCTCGGCTTGCCTCTCCGCCCCCTCCAGTGCAGCCGTTGCTCTTTTTCTATCGTTCTCGAACTAGGAGAGTTGGGTTTTAAGCTCCTTTAGGCTCTTCTCAACTACGTTGAAGGCCTCCATAGTAGCGATCCTCCTCCCTTCCTCACTTTTGTATTGCCGGTGAGAGTAGTCCACCAGCTCCTCGACCCTAAAGGCATCTTGTACAGCCTACGTAGGAAGCACAGTAAATAGGTAAAGGCATTAAAATAAATAAATAAAATAAATAATAAATAAAAAGAGAAATAATGAAAAGAAGAAAAGATGGTGAGTGTCAGACTTGGCTTACCTTGGCGAGGTCTCTCTTCAGACCCAAGAAGACCTCATGTGTCCTCAGGGTCCTCAGCTTGGTTATGTCGTTGGGTAGTAGTAAAGCCTACTCTACAGCATCTGCTACGTACCCAACTTTCCCTTGCTGAAGGTCCCTAATGGAGGAGTTTGTTGGGAGAGGGGACCCATCCAACACCAGGGCTGGATTCCAGTTGGGAACCCTGGCGTAAAGGTCACGTCCTCTGTCTCCGGGAGCCACATCGATCTGTAGCCTGGATTGGGTAGTCTTAGCTACCTTAGCTCCTCTTTGAGGCTCAGTTTCCTTGGAGGAAACATCCCTGCCTTCCTCTAGCACGTCCTTCCCTCTTTGCTCCATCTTCCTTTTCTTATCTGCTGCTTCCTGCTGGGTGTCATGGGGAGTAGGGAGAGGAGGGAGTTTAGCTTGGTTGGTAACCTCAAGTGCCTTATTCCCAACTTAGGACTCCATCATTTCCATTAGGCTGCCTCTAGGTTTGCGTTGTATCCCCTTCTCGGCCGGTGATGAAGTAGCTTCTTCAAGATGGCTGGATTGAGTTGAAGTAAGCTGGCTGAGGTCACCAGTTGAGGTCTCGAGGGATGAGGGTTGATTAAAAACTTTGTAGACGTCTTCTGAGTCTGAAACGTCTACTACCTCTTTTCCTTTTTCTTCTTCTTTCTCTTCTTCTCCTTTGGGGATAGGTTGGGAAGAAGTAGCTTCACTAGACGTGTGTTGAAGTGGAAAGGCTACTTTGGGCACGCCTTCTAGGATGGGTTGAGTGGTGAGGGTGCCTTCTGGAATAGGAGTGCCTTCAGGAAGGAGAAAACCAGGGACGACGACGCTTATCCGATGCAGGCGGAGGTCTTTGGCTTTTATGATGCACTTAGGCGCTTGAAAACTGGACGAGATCAGCGTGTATCCTAGGATCAAGTGAGCCTCTCGTAATTGACCGTCCTTGTTTACAAATACCTCGGCCTGAAGAATCTTGTCTAGGCTATCTTTGTTGACCAGGTTGAAATTTGGCTCGGTAGTATGTCTATCTGCAAAATCATCAAAGAAACAAAGAGCCGTTAAAGTCAGGAACGACACAAATCAAAGGGAACGAGTTAATTATAAAATAATCTTCCTAAGCCTAAATCCCCACCAAGTTGCCCCTCTTTTGTTGGGCAGGGGAGGCCATCGTGCCATTCCCCTAACACGATCAAAAAATCTTTATTCAGCCCCTTGTTGGATTCAGGGAGGCATTGGATAAGCCTAACCTCGGGGTGCCTTGATTTTAGGTAGTACCCCTATCCCTTTAGATGGTGAAGGTTATAGACCCAGTTGACGTCGTGGTGGGTCAACCCTAAACCCATTTTTTCGTTAAGGGCATCTACGGAACCTAAGATCCTAAACATATTTGGGGCACACTGGGTAGGAGCTAACCTATGGGCCCTAAGATAATCCCTGGTCACAGTGCCCATGGGGATTCTCATCCCGCCTTCTATGAAGGCAATCATCGGGATCACCACCTCTCCCTCTTGCTTGTCTTCATGCCATTGCCCCTCTTTACAGTACCTAATTCCTACCCCTAGTGGGATCCTATACAGAGCTCTAAAGCTCTCTATCCCCTCCTCAGAGTCTACCAGGCTTTTGAATCTACCTATTTTTAGGAAGGTTTGAGGGAACTAAGAAGATCAAGAGAAGAAAATGGAGCCAAGGAGAAAAGAAGTACAGAAAAAAGAAAAATATATGGAAAAACAGAGTATAAAAGTTTATAAAGACTTACAAAAAGGAGAAAAGTATCCTCGGACAGGCTTTTAGGATTTATAAAGGCAGGAGTGAGTAGGGAGAAATTGGCAGGTTAGTGTATGTATGCTAGAGTGAAGTGAATGCTACGATAAGATGATTAATTGATTTGAGTGGTATTTATACCTAGGAGAGAGCTAGGAGCGAGAAAATTCTCGTTCAGTTCCCAATGAAATCCTCAACCGTTGGATTCACATCACATCGTAGAACGTGGGGGACAGGGAGCTGTAAGACTTTAATGAGGACGCGTCTCAAATGTCAAAGCACTAGGAATGTGTCTTGGGCAGTTAAAAAGGTGTCTTCATAGGCAAAGGTGGGATGCAATGGGCTCAGAGCAACTACAGTAATATCAAGATCCTCCTTTAGAAGAATCTCGAGGGGCTATTGTAGAGGTATTGGGCTCAGGAGCTCATTATCCATGTATGTATTGGGCCTAAAGTCTAAGCCGAGGACTAGAGATCATCCGAGAAGGGGTAAACGTTATCAAAGGAGTCCGTGTTAGTAGATGACGAGGTCAATTTTGGTCATAATGGCACAATAGGGTAGGCCGAGGACAAATGTCACCTTGGATAACCAACGCCGAGGTTTGAATAGGTGGTCTGCCATCCAGGGGGATGTTCCAGGAAGTTTTGTTGGCACGGATAAACATTGCAAAAACAAAGTACAAAGGGGAGTCCTAAAATATCTAAGGAGAAAGCTACTACCACCGCATTAATTAATCTGCAGCTAACTCTCTAGCCGCATTAATGTGGAGGTGATACCTGAACAGTGGCTTTCAACCTTATAGCTACTACCTAAAAATTTCGAGAGGAGGCTGATGGGACAAGTATCAAGACTAACCATCTGGCCTGCACTTGGAAGGTGGAGATGAAAAGAGAAAAAAAGTATAAAAGAAGAAGGAAGCGATGAGAGAAGTGGATTGGAAAAATCAAGATAGAAACACTGTAGCAATCAGGAACCAAATCTGTAATCAAACTTGTGTGAAATATATAAGAACTGATTTTCTCGGATTGTGCCGAGGACGATTTTCTCTAGAAAAGCCAATCTATCTTCTTGTTCTTGTCATTTTATTTTACTGTCCAACTCATTTTAGCCCAGTTTTCCAACCCATTCTCTACAAATTCATTGTTTTAGGCTTTTTGGGCCTAAGTCCATCAACCTTTGGGCTAGGAATTCATATCTGGTCCTTACAAACTTCATTCTTAGATTTCATAAGATAGATTCAAGTCACTCTAGAATAGTCATCAATGAAGGAGACAAAATATTTATAAAGAAAGGAATTGAAATTGACCGATAGCCAATGCTAACAAGCAATAGAAGAGATATTTACAAAAAGATTAATATGGGATAATTTTCCCGTATTCCAAATGCGAGAGTTGCGACTGAACAGAACAAATTAGCGATTGCAACAGATACAGATTCCTAAGCTAGAAGATAGGAAGTATTGAAAAATAGATCGATAAGATATCTTTTTTAACGAATTGCCTGATTGCGACAGCTTATCGAGACTTGTTACTAGACCAAGAAAATTCCCTAGAAGAGAGCTTAAAGAGGGTTGAAGTTTAAGGAAAAGTGGCCATAGAGCCGATCTCTCCCATCAGTCAGACAGATGCGATCGTTAGAGATTCAAGATTCCTGGTTGGACCAATTCAAGCAATTGAAAAAGGAAAGAACGATTGATAGAGGTTGGACGGATGATCGTCTTACCAAATGAGCTGCTTTGCTAGACTTGTCTAAAGTTGAATTCACTCCCTAGCCTAAATAGAAAGCCCTTTTTCGATAGTTATTTCAAGTGTAGTATAAATAGAGTACGAGATTTGAGCTAGCAGGGCGACAGAAGAAAGAAAACCTCTGGCCTGGAAGGGATTGCTTTCTGCCATTTGTCTTTCCCTTCTATCTCTTCTATTAGCAAAGTAGGTTCAAGTCAAACTTTTGGCTTGCTACAAGCTGGTGGGCCCAGGGACTACAGTCAGCCACTTCCCCTATAGTCGTCAGCTCGTTCTTGACAGATCCGATCGGGTGTTAATAATCTGGAGTAAAAGGATTTGAACCTTTGCATGCTAGTACCAAAAACCAATGCTTTACCACTTGGCTGTACTCCATATGGCCTTGTTTTGGACGTTAGAACGGGGAGAGGAGGAAGGGAAAAGAAGGGCTCGAAGAACGAGCCGAGCCGTGCAAGAGCGCGGGGATATAGCAAGTAAGTAGTAAGGTTCTCCCTTTAAAGACCAACTACAACAAGCTCGCGACTCTAATAGAAACAAATGATAAGCTCTCTACTCTATTTGCTTGCAATGCTATACCTATCAAAGTGGGCAAACGCTTCTGTAACCTTAGACTTGTTACGCTGTTTGACTGAACTCGTTGGCTTCGCGTCCACCGAAAGTCGGTAACCCTCATCACCGTCAACATTTTGTACTCTCTCGATAGCTTCAATAGTTCACTGAAAGCCTTTGTGTAATGAACTGTAAGCCCTTAAGAAAGAGAGACATAATTAAAAAAATATATACATATATAAAAAAAAAAAAAAAAAAAAAAAAGGCTTGAGGTGAAGCAAATCAAACCTATTTTCAGACAAAGAAGACAAAAAAAACCAAAACTATAGTGGCTAGGAAAGCCCCGGAGATTCTATGGGAAATAGGAAACGTTGAAGTGAGTTGTGGCTTATAAATAGGAAGATGAGGAGATAATGGTCGAAGGATATTCATGATATTAGGTTGGATTTATGTTCATTCGCTCTGCGGCATACCGAACGCTCTGCGGCATACCAAAAAAAAAAAAATCAAGAAGAAAAAGCCCATTCTGCAGCCTTCTTAACTAGAAAGAGGGGGTTCCTTGGGGCGACACAATATTGATAGAAGCTTCTTCTTCATTCTCAACAGGAATGCATCAACAAAATTGCCCTTCCATATAGATCGTCGTGGCATGAACTCAGAATTTCTTCGCTTTGATTCCGCCCTTGCTCGAAATCCAGCTTTGGTGGGCTTCCCTCAAGGTGAAACCGAAGGTCTACCTCCTTTCGTGTGCCCCTCACCTCCTCTATGAGGATGATCCACTGGATTCATTGCAACACCACGATTTTAAGAAATTTTTTATGAGAAAACAAAAAAGTGATTAATTTTTTTGATAATTTTTTCAATTTCTCATAAAAAGTTTTGTAAAATAAATTATTAATGTGTACACATACATTAACTAGACCCCTATACTGTAGCATTCCTAAAATATTTCAAAATGGGTGCTATCTATTTGGCTAAAAATACAATTCCTGAAAGGGTCATTTTCCAGTACCCCCAATATTTTTAGTGGGTACGGTACCCACACAAATCTCAACCATTAAAACTGTGTTGTTTTAATCTTAACCATTAATTTAAGTTTAGTGGAAACCTATTACCGGTAGACCAAGTAAAAAGAAAAAAGAAAAAAGAAAAACAGTGGTTCCTCTTCCCCATCCTCCCTCTCTGGCATTCTCTTAAAAAACCCAGATTCCTTCTTCTCAAATGGGTTCCTTATGTCCATCAATTTCACTGTCATCTCGTCGGCATCCCCATTTACCAACCGCTGAAGGTTTCTTAAAGGATCAAATCTTTTGATTTTTAAGGTAAGGATAGAATAAAACCCTAATTTCTTGGTTGGTTTTTGAGAATTTTTTGGAATTTCGCTCTTAAATTTCATTGTACCACAACGTTGGCAATACTTCTATGCTGAAGAGGTACTAATTTGGTTATTTCTTTTCAAGTGGCACATGAAGTGCTTGTTAAAATACTTCATAGGGATTCGGTTTTTCTAAACTTGTTGAGGCTTTATGTTCAATGATTAGGGGGGTTTGGGTTTTTGTTAGTGTGGTGCTGAAATTTGGATTTTTTTTTTTTTTTTTTTTTAATTGTTAGCAGAGGAGAAGGCCACACCTTTGTATTTAAGGTGGAAGGCTTTTTATAAAAAATATAACATTTTTTCTACTATGTCTTTACTCCTAACTCCTAAGGAGGAGTTGCTATTGCTTTGTTTCTATTTCATATCTTTTCTTTGGTGTACATCAGTTTAATTACTCAACACTATTATTTATAGATTCCTTGAGTATGTTGAAAAAGAAAATAGCCGGTTGTAATTCTGTTGCTACTGCACATCTCAAAGTCAAGGTTTGAATTTTGTTTTGAGTAGTTGTTTTCTAGCTTTAGAGTTTAAGAGCTTTTGTGTTGCATTTTGGCTTGCTCTTTTCCTTGTTTTGGGAATAGCATCACAGGTTGTTTCTGGTGTCTGAGCTAATAGACTTTTCAGTTGATTTATCCACACACAAAAAAAAAAAAAAAAAAAAAAAAAAAAAAGAGATTAAAGAGATTGCATATCAAAATAACAAAATGTTTTGATACATCCCGTAATTTTCATATTGACAATGTTGAATCTATCAATGGCATTTCCAGATGGCTAAATAAGGGAAAGCGAACTGCTTTTTGTGATGGTGGTGCTTAGATTACTCAATGACATGGTTTTTTGGTGAATTTCACAAGGTAAATTGAGTTTTTTCATATTCATTTCTTCATACCATTATATGCTTATTTTATTTCTTGGAAATTTGTTCATATGAAACAAAGAGAGTAAGACCCTTGGGCAAATGCTGTTGAGAACATTTGTAATGCAACTAATTATGTCTAGTGCTTAGTCCAGAGAGTTGATACACACATAAATTACAGAAATTGAAAGATACAATTCTAAGGTCTAAGCATTCAAATGGATGATTTGTGTTTAAATTTTAATTAGGCAAGATAACTAAGAGTGAAAAAGAAAATTAACAGGAAAATTAAGAGCACTTCTTAACTAGTTAGTGCTTCTCTTTCACTTTCTTACAAAATTTACATTTGGCTTTGTGTTCTACTCAGAAACTACTTGATTATTTCATTGAGTCATTCATGTAACAATACTATTAATTTTGCTAACTTGCAAGTAGACATATTGATTATTAGCTTTGCACATTCCTTTTATTTAAATTTGTATTGTTGAGTTTTCAAACATTGTAATGTAAAAGCAGATTTACATGGTTTGTTAGTTCATTAGTATTCTTTACTTCTTCTTTTTTCTTTTTCTTTTTTTCTTTATGGGTAAGATATATATTATTAACCCTGCACATAGATCTTTAATAAGCCTGCACTCTCTGTACAACACTCTATAGAGACTAGATTTACAATAACCAAAGGAATAACATAAAGTTCCCTGGAAACACACAAATATCAGTGACAGGGTAAGACCCCACTTCTATTACAGCAAATACACTCAACTCCTATAACATTAGAAAAGAGAACTTCTTTAAAACAAACCAATGATCAACTCCCTGCCCAAGCTTTCCCTATTTGCTTTAGTTGACAGCCACAATTACTTGCTCTCTCCCTCTCTCAATCGGTTTAAAGTAAAAGTCTTAACTGGTCAGATAAAAGAATGACACTCCAATTCTTTCCTTTATGACTATATTTTCATGGATTGTGATCTAATTTTACAAAAAATAGCCATCTTTCATCTTTGGTAACTCATAATCTTATGGAAAATTTTGGAATAAAAAACTATAGACTTTGTATCTGCTATGATCTGCCCAAATTGAATGACTTCCCAAGGCTAACTCAACTATATGGCTGTGTGCTGACTACTTCCTGGTATTGCAGTTTTCAAGCTATAACAAGTTTTGTCCATGTGTTTAAAGATTGCTTTGAGAAAATTTTGCAGATACATAATGCCTTTCATTTCTACATAACTTTATCACTAATACAATCATCACATAATGTCTTGCTTTTTATTTTATTTTTTCCCCTTTCCTTTGTTTTATTGTCCAATTTATTTTATTTAAGTTAACTCATTGCTTCTTTTTTTTTTTCCTCCTTAGAAAAATACAAAAGCATGTGCTTATAAAAACAAAGTTATTGACAATTGGAGGACATTGAGATCTTGTGTGGGATGGATAGAGCTATTGGAGTTGGTGCAAAATATATGGACGATGCAGTTGAATTTATGATTGAGGAAGGAGAAAATTGATTAATTCTCCTATCGCACAACAACACATCAACATTTGGTATCAATAAGTTATGCAATTGAGCCTTGACAAAGAAAAAAGAGTAGAAAAGATCCACTTTGAAATAATTTTTTAGTTTGAGATTTTGAATGTTGTTAAAAAAACCCATGTATTTTGAGTACTCTCTCTCTAAAATATTTTAGTTGGCAAGAGTTGGCAAGACATTTTTTTTTAGTCGGCTATGATGGAAGATATTTAGTCATTATCTTGTCAATTGGTCTATCAATGGCTTCTTTGTTTTGAATTTTGTGTAAAAAACACATATTTTGGATACTTTATTGACTCTCTTGAAATAGAACTTTCTAGTTGTTAAGAACTTTGAAACAATTTTTTAGTTTGAGATTTTAAATGTTGAGAAAAAACTCATGCATTTAGGTTCTCTCTTTATGTTGATATAGAACATTTTAGTTGTCAATAGTTGGAAAAAAAAAAATTTAGTTGGCTATGATGATAGATTTTTAGTTATCATCTTGTCAATTGGATTATCAATGGCTTTTTTATTACCTCATGTATTTATTAAAAAATGTTACTAAAATTAAAATGTATAAGGTTTAAGAAAAATAATAATTGGAAAAAATATTTTATTGATTTTAAATCCAAATCCAAATTCAAATTTAGGTATCTAAACAATGAAATTTCAAATCCTTCATTGTATAAAAAGACCTAAACAATGAATTTAAAAATCAATGGATTTCAAATTAAGGCTTTTTAAATCCATTAATTTCAAAATCAACGGGTTTCAAATCAAGCAAATAGAGTGGTTGTATAAAATTTTTATTTTCATTTTGGTTTTGCAAATAGAGGTTCGGGGGGTATTTTATATTTTGGTCATATTTTAGGTTTCGTGGTTATTTTAGTCATTTTTTAGGTTTAATGGTAATTTCAGTCGTTTTTTAAGTTTCAAGGTCACGTGGTAATTTTTTTTGTCCTAAGGCTATTTTGGTCATTTTTTAAGTTCGTAGTTATTTCAATCATTTTTTGGATTTTATAGTAATTTTTAAGTTTTAGGATGATTTTTTTCCATTTTTTAGGTTCTAAGGGTATTTTGGTAATTTTTTTTATTTTAGAAGTATTATGGTAATTGGTGAGAAAAAAAAAAAGAGAACCATTGAATGTGACAAAAGCACCACCGAATGTGAGAAATGTACAGTCTAATGTGATGTTGATACTGCCTAATGTGACAATGGAATCATCAAATGTGAGAAAGAAATAAGGGGACCTCTAAATGTGACAAAAGTACAGTCACATGTAATGTTGGTACTGCACAATGTGAGAAAGGCATCGTCAAATGTGAGAAAAAAATTAAAGTAAAACCAAATGTGAGCAAAGTACAGTCAAATGTGATGTTGGTACTGCCTAATGTGACAATAGAACCATCATTTGCGAGAAAAAAAATTGAACCACCAAACGTGACAAAAGTACAATCACATGTGATTTTAATACTGCACAATTTAAAGATGGTACCATCAAATGTTAGAAAAAAAAATACGAGTACAATTGAATGTGGTAAAAATACTGTCATATATGATATTGGTACTGCTTAATGTGATAATGAAACCATCAAATGTGAGGAAAAAAATAAGAGAACTATTAAAAGTACGGTCACATGTGATATTGGTATTGCCCAATTAGAGGTGGCAATTTGTGTTTGCGGGTTGGGTTCGTGTCATGTCAAGTCATAAGTATTTGACTATATGGGGTGACCCGAACCTGACCTGTTTAGTAAACATATCAAGAATCCTCACCCCGAACATGACCTATTTATTAACACAGGTCGACCTAACCTGACAAGTTTAATTCGTTTAATTAACAAGTCATGTAAAAGTTAATACAAATGACCCGTTTAATAATTTTTTATTAATAGGTCATACCTAACCTATATAATTTTTATCAATTCTCATATATCTAAAATTAATATACAATTACAACTATAAATATAGTAATAAACATATAAAAACAACCATAAAATAAGCAATAATATCAAAATAATTAATTGTAGGGATGTTGGGCCCAGGAGTTCTTTATCTGGTTGTATCTTGGGCCCATCGCCCAAGCCGAGGACAAGGATCTGTCTGAGGAGAAGTCTTCGTCAGAAGAGACTGTATTGATGAATAAAGAGGTTAGTTTTGGTCATAATGGCTTATGAGAGTGGGCCGAGGATGAATGCGTCCCTGGCTAGACAAAGCCGAGGTCCTAAAAGATGGTCTGTCAACAAGGGTAACGATCCCGAAAATTTAGTTGGAGTGGATAAGCATTGCAGAGACATTAGATAGGGAGGAGTCCTAAAATATCTAAGAAGAAAGCTGCTGCCACCGCATTAAATGCACGCAGCTAACTCTCTGGCTGCATTAATGTGGAGGTGATGCCTGAACAGTGGATTTCAGCCTTACAGTTACTACATAAGGACTTATGGGGAGTGTTGATGAGACAAGTATCCACCCCGATCGTCTGACATGCACGTGGAAGGTGAAGATGAAAAGGAAAGACAGTATAAAAGAAGGAAGGGGCAATGAGACAAGGGGATCGGAAAAATCAAGAAAGAAACACTGTAGCAATCTAGAACCAGATTTGTAACATTACCTAAGAACATTATATAAGAACCAGTGTCCTCGGACTTCGCCAATGACGTTTTTTCTTCAGTTTACACTTGTATATTTTCATTCTTTTGTCATCAAACCTACCTAACTTGTTTTTTGGTTAACTAAAACCCAGTTTTCTAACTCATTCTCTACAAATTCATTGTTTTGGGCTTTCTAGGCCTAAGTCCATTCATATCTTGGGCTAGGATATCAATTCTGGTCCTTACATTAATAATTTAAGAAGCTAAACATGTTAAACAGGTCAGTCAGGTTCGCATGTTAAACACAAACATGACCCGTTTTTAAACTGGTTAGTTGTGTCAACTCGAATATAACCTGAACCCGTTTAGTCTCAACCCATGACCTGTTTATAAACGGGTTAGTTGTGTTAGGTTCGCAGGTCATGTCAGATTTTCCCACCCTTATGCTCAATGTGACAATGGAACTGTCAAATGTGAGTAAAAATTAAAGTACCACTAAATGTGAGAAAAGTACAAGTAAATAAGATGTTAGTACTGCCCAATGTGCAATGGAACCATCAAATGTGAGAAAAAAAAAAATAAGGGAAGCACCGAATGTGACAAAAGTACAATCACATGTGATGTTGATACTGCACAATTTGAGGATGGTACTATCAAATGTGAGAAAAAAAATGAGAGTACAATCGAATGTGGCAAAAGTACGGTCAAATGTGATGTTAGTACTGTCCAATGTGACAATGGAACCATCAAATGTGAGAAAAAACAAGGGAACCACCAAATGTAACAAAAGTGCAATCACATGTGATATTAGTATTGCTCAATGTGACAATGGAACTGTCAAATATGAGGAAAAAATTAAAGTATCACCGAATGTGAGAAATGTACAATCAAATATGATGTTGGTACCAGTCGTTTGGGACACTTCCGCACACGTGGATATAATGAAAATGCCTAAAAAACATAAAACCCGGTGTAGTAGCCTTGATTGATGACTATTTCATATTAGATTTGTAGTTTCAATTCAAGTGTTTTCTGAAAATTTTAAAATTGTCAACAATCTTTGGATTGGACTTTTTTGCATAACTTGCTAATTGTATAGTTAACCTATTTCCAACCTTAGACACCACAATAAACACACAACTATGATTAAGTTGCAGATATTGTATAAGAACAATTAGAGAGCACACAAGGTTATACATCTTTAGTTTTATAGTATATATAAATAATAAAAATATAAATATCAAGAAAGTGACCTCAACTAGGTTATTTTATAGGGAGGTATGCCCCTAAATGTGATGAAGCTTCCAAGGGGGATACGTAAGAAGTTAATTGGTATACCAATTAAGTGTGGAAGAAACCAAGATAAAACTAGCTGATTTTTTTTGTGAACAAAAGTAATTATTGTGGTTGGGCTAATTTCTTGGGATGCTTTTTTTTTTTTTTTTTGGTTTTAGATTTTAGATCTAAATTTTTTAATAACTTCTAAAAAAATTACTATTGTGATGAGCGATTATTAGTAAGTAAAAAAGTGACTTCAGTGGTGGGACCAAATGTAAAATTATGGTCAGATGTGATATTAGTACTGCCTACTGTGACAATTGAATTGTCAATTGTAAGAAAAAAAATAGAGTACCACTGAATGTGACAAAAATACGATCAAAAGTGATGTTGGTATTGCCCAATGTAATAATAGAACTGTCAAATTTGAGAATAAAAAATAGGGTACCACTGAATGTGACAAAAATAGAGTCAGATGCGATGTTGGTACTACTTAATATGACAATAGAACCATCAAATTTGAGAAAAAATAAAGGAGTCATTATATGTGACAGGAGAACTGTAAAATTTGATATTGAAACTGCACAATATGATAATGGAACCATCAAATTTGAGAAACAAATAAAGGAACCACTAAATGTAACAAAAGAACTGTCAAATGTAATGTTGGAACTGCACAATGTGACGATGAAACCGTCAAATGTGAGAAAAAAAATAAGGGAACCACCAAATGTGACAAAAGAACTGTCAAATGTGATGTTGAAATTGCACAATGTGAAGATGGAAGCGTCAAATGTGAGAAAAAAAATAAGGGAACCACCAAATGTGAAAAAAGAACTGTCACATGTAATGTTGGAACTGCACAATGTGAGGATGGAACTGTCAAATATGAGAAAAAAAATAAGGGAACCACCGAAGTGTCAAAAGAACTGTCACATGTGATGTTGGAACTACACAATGTGAGAATAAAACTGTCAAATGTAAGAAAAAAGTAAAGGAACCACCCAATGTGACAAAAGAACTGTCACATGTGACAAAAATAGAGTAAATGTGATGTTGGTACTGCTTAATATGACAATGGAACCATCAAATTTGAGAAAATAAAATAAAGGAACCACTATATGTGACAAAAGAACTGTCAAATGTGATGTTGGAACTGCACAATATGATAATAGAACCGTCAAATGTGAGAAAAAAATAAGGAAACCACCGAATGTGACAAAAAAATTGTTAAATGTGATGTTGGAACTGCACAATGTAAGGATAGAATCATAAAATGTGAGAAAAAAAAGTAAGTGAACCACCAAATGTGAGAAAAGAACTATCACATGTAATGTTGGAACTGTACAATATAAGGATGGAACTGTCAAATGTAAGAAAAAAGTAAGGGAACCACCAAATGTGAGAAAAGAACTGTCACATGTGATGTTGGAACTATACAATGTGAGGATGAAACCATCAAATGTGAGAAAAAAATATGGGAATCGTCGAATGTGACAAAAGAGTACGGGAATCACTAAATGTGAGAAAAGAACTGTCACATGTGATGTTGGAACTGCACAATGTGAGGATAAAACTGTCAAACCTGAGAAAAAAGTAAGGGAACCATTAAATGTGAGAAAAGAACGGTCACATGTGATGTTGAAACTGCACAATGTGATGATGGAACTGTCAAATGTGAGAAAAAAATAAGGGAACCGCTGAATGTGACAAAAGAGTAAAGGAACCACTAAATGTGAGAAAAAAATTGTCACATGTGATGTTGAAACTACACAATGTGAGGATGGAACTGTCAAATGTGAGAAAAAAGTAAGGGAACCATTAATTGTGAGAAAAAAACTGTCACATGTGATGTTGGAACTGCAAAATATGACGATAGAACTGTCAAATGTGAGAAAAAAAATAAAGAAACCATTAAATGTGACAAAAGAACTATCACATATAATGTTGAAACTGCACAATGTGACGATGGAACCGTTAAATGTGAGAAAAAAATAAGGGAACCACTAAATGTGACAAAAGAACTGTCACATGTGATGTTGGAACTGCACAATGTGAGGATGGAACCATCATATGTGAGAAGAAAAAAAAAAAGAATCGCCGAATGTGACAAAAGAGTAAGGAAACTACTAAATGTGAGAAAAGAACTGTCACATGTGATGTTGGAACTGTACAATATGAGAATGAAACTGTCAAATGTGAGAAAAAAGGAAGGGAACCATTAAATGTGAAAAAAGAACTGTCACATGTGATGTTGGAACTGCACAATGTGACGATGGAACCGTTAAATGTGAGAAAAAAGTAAATGAACCATTAAATGTGGCAAAAGAACTGTCACATGTGATGTTGGAACTGCACAATATGACGATAGAACCGTCAAATGTGAGAAAAAAAAAAGAGAACCATCGAATGTGACAAAAGAACTGTCACATGTGAAGTTGGATCTGCACAATGTGAGGATGGAATTGTCAAATGTGAAAAAAAAGTAAGGAAACCACCAAATGTGACAAAAAAATTGTCACATTTGATGTTAAAATTGTACAATGTGAAGGTGAAATCGTTAAATGTGAGGAGAAAAAAAAAAAAAAAAAAAAAAAGATAGACCAAGTTTACTATTAGTGGGTACGGCACCTTTTTTTTTTGGGTACTGTAGAATTACCCTCCTAAAAATGTGCTAATCAGCCAAAGTTGGTACCAGAGAGTAGAGAGTGATCAAATGAGAGCTTCAATTAAAGCTTAATAGGAAGCTTCAAATTCCCTCAATTTCTTGTCTCCCTCGAAGTCCAAGTCCAAGTCCAACAACACATTTCCTGAATTTTATTTCCTTCCCTAACTCTCACTCTAACCTCTTGTCTTGTGGTCCATGGCGCCGCATAAGAAATCGAAGAAGAGCAAAAGGGAGCTAAAAAAATTGAAGAAGCGCAAAAGTATAAGCACTGTGGTTCCTCCTGTTGAGTCCAAACCCACTGAGTCTGACTGGTGGGACACTTTCTGGCGCAAGAATTCTTCTTCAACCCCAGGTTTCTTTTTCTTTCTTTTTATTTTTTTATTTTTTTATTTATTATTTTTTTTATCTCACTCACTCTTCTTTTCCTTCCTTCACTGAGTTTTTTTTAGAAGAAATTCAACTCATGGGCATTCATATTTTATGGTAAAGTTGTGTGTTTTTGCTATCATGGTTTTGATCAGGGTTATAGTATTAACGGGGTTCTGTTCTTTTTTCATAATTTAAGGGGAAAAAAAAAGAAGAGAGACAATTTTATTTTTGTACTCTACCATGGTTTTGATCAGGATTATAGTAGTAATGGGTTTGTGTATTTGATCATGTTTGTTTTGGGCATTCATATTTTGAGGTATTTTTTTCCTCTTTCATGATTTTGTTCAGGGTAGTAGTATTAATGGGTTTGTGTGTTTGATAATGTGGTTTCATTTTGATCTCACTCACTCTTTTTTACCTTCCTTCACTGCATTTTTAGTGGGAATTTAACTCATGGGCATTCATATTTTGAGGTAAAGTTATATTCTTTTTTTGGCTATCATGAATTTTGTGAAGGTTATAGAATTGATGGGCTTGTGTATTTGATAATGGTTGTTGTGCAAAAACTCGTGGGCACTCATATTTTGAGGTAAATTTATGTTTTTTTTTTCTATCATGATTTTGGTCTGAGTTATACTATTAATGGGTTTCTGTATTTGATATGTTTGTTGTGCTAAATTCCATTTGAAGGAATTTGTTATTTGGGTCCAAAATGACTTTGCAATACTCTACTTTAAAGTTTAGGTGATTTAATGGTTTTAGTACTGTCACAACACAAGCTCAGACATGTCTCAGAAAGGAATGGGTAGCGTTTTAGGTACAATCCTAGAGTGGATTCTGGAGCGTAAGCCACTGATACCTTTTTTTTAATGAGTTAAGAAACTCTGAAAAATAGAGCATAAAAATAGTGGCATTTGAGTAAGAAATTTGAAGTAGAATGATGAATTTGGTTCCTAATCTTGGAAATATTAGATTTGAGTATGAGATAAGTAGTTTGACTTTAACTTTGTGAATTGAAATCCATGATAACTTTGTGAATTAGAATTTGAAGTATATTTCTGTACTTCAAACTTACAGGTAGTTCGGTACCCAGTGATGAAGCAGAAGGTTTCAAGCATTTCTTCAGGGTTTCAAAAAATACCTTTGAATATATCTGTTCTCTTGTAAGAGAAGATCTTATATCAAGGCCACCATCAGGGCTTATCAACATCGAGGGAAGACTTCTTAGTGTTGAGAAACAGGTTGCAATCGCCTTGAGAAGGCTGGCCTCTGGTGAGTCCCAAGTCTCCGTGGGAGCTTCATTTGGGGTTGGCCAGTCCACAGTTTCTCAGGTGACTTGGAGATTCATTGAAGCACTAGAAGAACGTGCCAAACATCATCTCAAGTGGCCTGATTCCAATAGAATGGAGGAAATCAAGTCCAAATTTGAAGTGTCTTTTGGGATGCCTAATTGTTGTGGAGCCATTGATGCAACACACATCATCATGACCCTTCCCGCTGTACAGACCTCTGATGATTGGTGTGATCCAGAGAATAACTACAGCATGCTATTGCAGGGAATTGTTGACCACGAAATGAGATTTCTTGATATTGTTACAGGTTGGCCTGGAGGCATGACAGTTTCCAGGGTGTTGAAGTGTACTGGTTTTTCCAAACTCTGTGAGGGTGGAGAGCGTTTAAATGGAAGTGTAAGAACTTTACCTGGAGGAGAGGACATTAGGGAGTTTATAGTTGGTGGAGTTGGCTACCCTCTTCTTCCATGGCTCATAACCCCCTATGATAGTAATGGCCTCTCGGCTTCCATGTCCACGTTCAATGCCTTGCATGAGGCCGCAAGGTTGCTTGCAGTGAGGGCATTCTCACGGGTAAAGGGTAGTTGGAGAATCCTTAACAAGGTTATGTGGAGGCCAGATAAGCGGAAACTGCCTAGCATTATCCTAGTATGTTGTTTACTACACAATATTGTGATTGACTGTGGAGATAATTTACTTCCAGATGTTGCTTTGTCTGGTCATCATGACCCTGGATATGGAGAACAGTACTGTAAGCAAGTTGATCCATTGGGGAGGACTATGAGAGACAACCTAGCCAAATTCTTCCATCAGGGCAAAGAAAAAGCTGTGTCAAAGTAACCTAATTCTATTCTTTATTTACAGCACTAATACTGCTTTCTGTGTTGTTGTAGCCTAGATTGAAGTTCAACCTCTTTAAACGGGTGTCATGTGCATTTTGTTGTTGAAATTAAGATATAAAAACAGTTTATTCTTTGAAGTGCCATTTGGTTTTCTAAACGTCAAGATTTGGTTATTTGCCCCACTTTTTGGGGAATGTTGGGGCCATAACTTTTCTTTGGTATTGAGGATCATTTCGGATTCATAAGTTTCTCATCAATCATTTTACTATCATATTGTAATTATTGTTTTATCTATCTATATATATATCTAAAAGCTGAAGCGTAGCATTTATCGTTGCTACGCTTTAGTTGAGCCACGTCAGCGGCCGTATCACCTACTTATTTTCAATAATTTCTCTCTTATTTTTTGACTCTTTTTATTTATTTATTAATTAATTTTGTAGTTTACTTTTACATTTTCTCCAACTTTTTCCTTTCCTTTTTACCTTTTCATCTCTCCACTACTATTAACATTAATATCACTCTTCCTTTATCCCTTCATCTTCCTTTTATTTTGTCTATTCTTATCTCCATCCTCTTACTATAAATTTGTTATTCTCTCTTTCACTCTATACATATTTTATAACATAAAAAGGTAATACTCTCTCTCTTGCTCATGTTTTTCTTTTCTTTCTTTTTGGGTTTTTTTTTGGTATCTTTACTTTATGTTGATGAGTTTCCATGTTCTTTAGATCTCTCTCTCTCTCTCTCTCTCTCCCCTTTTTTGTGTGGATTTTTTATTTTGTTTTATTTTTTTATTTTATTTTTTTATGTTTTATATTTTTACTTTAGATTGATGAATTTGTGTTCTTTAGAACTCTCCTTTAAGTTGTATTTCACACTCCAAACTTTTTGGTTTTATGTTTTTAAGTTGTGATATTTCTTTTTCTTTTCTTTGATTGTTAAATGCTATCATATTGCATTATAAAGATAGTATATAAGAATATAATATTATTCAATTACATAACATGATTTGGATAATTTGGTATGACTATATCATTTATTTTGACTATTCTTCTTCTCGTTTTATTTTCTATAAATTTATCTAATTTAGGTCTCTCCTAAAAAATGTGATTATTCTCTTTCTCGATTATTTATTCTTTCTTGCAACTTAATTTTGAAAAATAATATGTCCACAACATTTCCACAACAAATCATAAGTGGCAAGTCGTTACTGGTTATTATTATTGAGGTAAAAAAGTAATCCTAGTAGTAGGTTCAAATTTGAACCAATAACAACTAACCACTTATGATTTGTTGTAAAAATGTTGTGAACGTATCACTTCTCCTTAACTTTAGGTTGATGAATCATTGTATTTTTTTATAACACTCTTTCTTGATTATTTATTCTTTCTTTCTTTTTACCTTTTCATCTCCCCACTACTATCAACATTAATATCACTCTTCCTTATTCCTTCATCTTCTTTTTATTTTGGCTATTCTTATCTCCATCGTACTATAAATTTGTTATTCTCTCTCTCACTCTATACATATTTTATCACATAAAAAGGTTATTACTCTCTCTCTCTTTCTCATGTTTTTCTTCTTTTTTTTTTGGTTTTTTTTTTTTTGGTATCTTTACTTTATGTTGATGAATTTCCATGTTCTTTAGAACTGTACTATTATTCTCTCTCTCTCTCTCTCTCTCTCTCTCTCTCTCTCTCTCTCTCTCTCTCTCTCCTTTTTTGTGTGGATTTTTTTTATGTTTTATATCTTTACTTTAGGTTGATAAATTTATGTGTTTTTTAAAATGCTACTTTAGGCTGATGCATACCACTACAAAAAATAAATAGGATTAAATTGTATTTCATGCTTTAAACTTTTTGGTTTTGTGTTTTTAAGTTGTTATATTTCTTTTTCTTTTTCTTTTTCTTTTTTTGATAATCATTTCTTTTTCTTTTCTTTGATTGTTAAATGCTATCATATTGCATTATAAAGACAGTATATAAGAATATAATATTATTCAATTACAAAACATGACTTGGATAATTTGGTGTGACTTTATCTTTTATTTTGACTATTCTTCTTCTCATCTTATTTTCTATAAATTTATCTAATTCAGGTCTCTCTCGAAAAAGTGATTATTCTCTTTCTCAATTATTTATTCTTTCTTGCAACTTAACTTTAGGTTGATGAATCATCGTATTTTTTATAACACTATTTTGGGTTAATATACGATTTTGTGTGTGTTTTTGAGTCACATCACAAGCCTTTTCTCTACATCTTATAGCTTTTGTTTGATTTTTGTTTGACATAATACTTAGATATTTTGAAAAATAAAATTAGAATTTATATCAAAATACAATCTTGTTATGTATTTGAATGAGTTTCTCAACTATTGAAGCAATATCAAGTGTAATTTTGTGATGAGTTTTGATTATTACAATATCTCATTTAAGAAATGAGAAATTTGAATAATATATTTGAAAAAAAAGAAAGAAAAAGAAAACACAACATACCATAATATAATTTAGAAAAATATGGACTACCTCAAAAAGAAATAATTTCAAGCAAACACAACAAATACTAATATGATATATATATATATATATATATATATATATATATATATATATATATATATATATATATAAAGATGGATAGATGAAAAATAATTTTAGAAATTTTTTTTATTTTTAGAGAGAACAAATTATACATCATACCACAATTACAAAGTAATCATATATTCTCACGCATCGCATGGGTCTGCGACTAGTTTTTAATAATAACTCGACTATTAGAAATTGAAAGCAAATGAGAATGATACCATTGTCATCCGATGCCTAAGAAGACTGAGACGAACAAGAAAATTTCAATCCTACTCTCCACTGGTTTATAAGATTTTACGATAAGGTAACCCAATATCTCCATCTCTTTATTTTATACATTGAAGTTTTATCTAAATGATTAAACGAGATTTTTTTTTTTTAATTATAAAAGATTAAAAGAGAAGTTGATTTCTCTTTGAGGAGTGTCCATGCTGCTGCCTGTGGGCCTGAATTTTCTTCAATTATTATATGCTGATGATTTGTTGCTCCTTTGCAAAGCAAGAATCTCAGAGGTGTTTTACTCATGGGGTACTTGGAAAAGTTCTGTTTGTGGTCTGGCCAAGCAATAAACAAAGGAAAATCTGGATTTTTGTATCTAAAGGGGTCGATAGCCAATTTATTCAGCAGATTAGTTTCAATTATGACATATTTTAAAGATGAAAATAAAATATTAAGAATGTGAAACGATTAGGAAAAAAAAAAAGAATGTGAAATTATTGTTTGAGTGAATTCACATGTGTAATTAAATTTGATTTTCCTTTTCATTGGCGAAGATAAATAATAAGGAACAAAGGGTGTTACTGTATTAGATTTGATCAGCAACCCCCCTCCAATTTGTTCAGTTTATTGGCATATGTACACCTTTTTAAAAGTTTGCCTTTTCTAAGTACAATTATACTTTCGCAGTTTATTTTTTTAGTGAAATAAATTAATGCAAATAAGTTATACAACTGTAGTAATTTAATAATTTGAAAAAAAAAATGTTTCTAAAAAAAATAATTTGAAAAATAAATGCATTAAATGTAATTATGAATTAAGATATTTGAAATTAAAGTGTTAAATGTGTTAAACAAATACATTAATAAAGAGTTAGAAATTCACGAGGCAGAAGAAGTATTTCAATTCCTCTTTCAAATGGCACACCACATGGTAGAAACTAAAGTTATTGCAAGCTGAAGTTTTGCTATTTTTTGTGTACATAGATGTGCAATGCATAAAATTCAATCCACAAGACAACATCAGCAACCTTGAGAGAAATACTATTTTCATTTACACGCAGATTATTTATGCATGGTAGAAAATATAATAGGAAGCGGGGATGAACCACGCTCCCAAGAGAGCAGCCTCCGTAAAATTAGAAGGGGCCTGAAATTTACTACAGGGTCTCTAAGCTAAAGAAGACCTGATCCTCTCTATAAGACATTGTAAAAACATGTAGGTCTAAAACACCTGTATGAATGGAACTCTACAGAAATCAAACTAAAGTCTCATTACTTTATCCTGATTATATGCCGAAAAAATGAAACTGCTTCAATCCCCCTTAGTTGGAGGTCGGACACATGCACAAAAAGGCGCCTTCTTTCTCTTGTGGCTGGTTCTTACCCCACCATAAAGATAATCTCTCAGCAGAACTCTTGGTTTTCGGTCACTGATTCTTGTTTTACCTTTGCCTTCTTTGTCATCATCGAGTTTCAGTAGAAGAAACTGTACTTTCTGCACCTCCAACTGCAAGCGCCCAATTTTGTCAGACCCTCTTCGTGCCTGTTCAGAAATTTTTCTCCTTCTAGCATTTCCACTCTCATCTGACTCTATTGCAGAAATTCCATCAAAGGACAAGGAACTGTTTTCCACTGTCTTCATCAATTTGCGGTTTACATCAAACAACTTCATGATGGACTCCTCAGATTCATCCAGCTGCACCTTAACTGTATCAAATTCAATGCCTCTGCCCTTTTTGCTCTTCTCAGTAATCCCTACCTTCCTCTTCAAGTCTTCCACGGTGATTTGAAGGTTTGTCAACTTTTGGGCATCTGAATCAAGTCTTTCTAAAATCTTCCTCTTGTTCCCTTCTTGACTGGGCTCGGTATGTCTATCAGAGATTTCTAATTTGTCCACACCTAACTCCTTCTCAAACAATGATTCTGAATAGGGATACGAATGCTTGTGTTCCTTGACAGCTCCAATCTGATTGCGAGCATGTTTTGCAGTGGCCGCCTTCTGAGACTTGCCAACCCTCAGGTCAATGCTGCCATCCCGGTTTGCGGTTTCCCATAACTCTAGCATCTGATCAGTCTCTACAGTTTCTCTCCTGCTTATCCCATATGATGCACAATCAGATACCTGATCAAGCATGATATCTTTAGTCAGAACTTCATTCCTTGCTTCAGAGATTTCACGTGTCTGTTTCCCCAGCTTTAGATCATTACTGTGTCTGTCCCCAAGTTCCTCTTTGACCTGATATGGAGTAATATGCTTGCTTGTTACAACATATTCTCGAGACAAGCGGCTTTGAGATTTTAACTCTTCAATCTCTCTCAATGCAGTCTCTAGTTTGGCATTCGTGTTAAGGTGCTCCAGCATTGCAAGCCTCTCTGCTTCTACCACTGCCTTTTCAATAGCTTTGATCCTTCTTTGCACATCCTGCAAGTCTGAAAATCCATCTGGCTCCATGGAAATTTGATCTTCATCCCTTTGTTGATAGCTTTCAGCAATAGGGTGAGTCATTAAATGAGCATCCTGCAAACATGTGGGATATAAAGCACGGACATTATTACATGAGAACCAAAATCACATGTTAGAGTTAAAAAGGGGGGTGGGGGGACACTACATCATAAGGTGTCCCTCGTATACAACCCATGTAATGAAAAAACTTATTGTGAAATTTTTAATAATGAGAAGCTAACAGTAAAATTGAGCACACTGCAACAGCTGATCAACAGCCCCTTAAAACTCCTAGAATTTTAAAAATTAGCCACGTAGGAAGCACCGATATAGATATGGGATATGTATATGAAAGTTACCAACACAGCAATATGTTAATTCTTGAAAATTTAGGATATAATATAGTATAGATAATTTAATCAATTAATACATATACAAATATCTTTTGATGTACATATTATACTAAGTTTTAGCTTAAATGTAAGCAACAAATTCTAAGAGGCATAAAAACATGTATAAATAATAAATTATTAAGTCATTAGTTCCATAGAAAGAAAGTAAGAGAAAAAAAGAGATGATAAAAAAATAAATAAAGAAGTATCCAACACTAATTATCCATATCTTCCGTATCTGATAGGTGTCTGGTGTGGATATGGCTGCTATTTTGAAGTATCAGTGTTTCCTAATTGACCACCAAATCAGAAAGTTAATTCTACTAAATCCTACGTCTCAGCAACTCATTGAATAAAAATGCGAAAGAAAAGACAAGGCCATGCTAGTGAGGTAAGGTACATAGATAGGAGCTACCACAAACAAGAAAAATCACACTTTTATAAAGGGATTACCATTGCTTCTTCCAGTAGCAAGTTCAATTAAAGCTTTAAGAACTCATACATGTTACACGACACAATATTATGGCTCAAGGTAAATCCAATTTTGCTAATGCATAGAGTACGTATAACAGGATAAGGCAATAAATGGAATGAAGCATTTAAGAAATAGACCTTGGTCTCCATAAGGGCAGAAATTTCAGTAATGGAGAATAGATAGAAATTACCATTGCTTCTTCATTTTCAACTGCGAGAGGTTTATAATTGAAAAAAGTATGCTTCTCCAGAGATGATATGCAATTTTTGAAAGAGATGACAGCTGGGGTATATGCAGCCAACTGAGCTTGTAGTCCTCCATTTTCGAATTCCAAGGTGCTAATTCTATCTTTCAGCAATTCAATCTTCATATCTTTGGAATTACTTCTATCTTCAAGGCTCTCACATGCTTCAATTAGCTCACGAATCTTGCCTTCAAACAACACTTCACAGACGGAGGAGCTTTGCTGTTCAGAAAAAAAAGTGGCAGCCTGAGACTCCCACAGTTCAGTCTCATCTCTCCCTTTTTGCAGTTCAGAACTCAACCTTTCCTCCCTAATTTTAGCCTCATCATATTTATTCTTCAGATCCTCCACTAAGTTGTGCAACTCTGTTTTCTCATTGGTTATTGCACTGATTATCTGTTCTGCTTCTGAAAGCTCATTTTTCTTACGGCACAATAGATCCTTTCCACTCACAACTTCACATCTTAATTGATCACTAGCAGATTTAACTGATACAATCTCATTCTCCAAATTATTCACCAACTCCTTGAGATCTGAATTTTCCATTTCCACACCATCATATTTACCCTCCATAATTCTTAGCTTCTCTTCTAGGTCATTAGTGACGAAACGAAGTTTAACCAAATCTTTGGTGAGCTCTTCCAGTTCCACGAACTTTTCAAAGACTATATTATTAAAAATCAGAGAAAGGTTACACTGAGACATTGTTTCACCAAACAAGGCCCAGTGTGCTTCTTCTAGGTTATGTTTTTCATCCCCTAAGTCAAGTACCTCCTTACTCAGGGATCTTTTCTCTTCAAGCACCTTGCAATTCTCTTCCTGCAGGTTCTGGTTGGCCCTTTGCAAGTCCAACAACTGCTGACTCAGATTTCCTGTTTCAGTTGTTAATACCTTCTCCCTCTGATCTCCCTCCATTACTTTCAACCTCAATTCTTCACTCATCTCCAAAAGCTTTTGGATCTCAGTCTGCAACAATGAGGACTGCTCACACCGAATCATGAACTCTCGAGCAAGGGTGTCTCTTTCTGTCACAAGATTTGCTTCATCTACTTTCAGTTGCCCAAGTAGTGTAACAAGAACTGACTTCTCAATTAGCAGCTGCTGATTTTCATCGTAACTCCTAGACAGAGAGTTTTGTGTCTCTTGAAGTTTGCACAGTATGTGGCTTAGAACAGCTTCATCTTGGTTGATCTTATCTTCGAACTGGTCTGCATCAATGCCAAGAGTCTTCAACACCTGATACAATCCCATCCTCAATTTTTTTATTTGCTCAAACAAGGATTTCACTTCCACCTGTTGTTCAAGATTTTCATGCTCCAATTCAGAAATCAGTTTCTCTGATGATCTGGATCCTTCCAAGAGTTTTTGGCACTCGATCAAAAGAGAGAAAATTTTATCTTTTAGATCATTCACACATTTCTGCAAGACGAAGATCTCCATCTGAGCACTGACAGCTTTGTCTACCTCCTCTTCATATTCTTTCTTCCTGCACTGACCTTCTTCTTCCAAAACACAAATTTGTAATTCCATAGCAGCCAACCGAGTTTCACTCAACCTTGAAAAAATGATATGTTCTTGCTTTGCAGCATCCAAGGAAGCCTGCAGTTGCTCTACTTTGTGAAGTGCAGATTCTCTCTCATTCTCAAGACTTGAGTGCTCATATTCTAATACTGTGTATCTTTTCTCCAGATCTTCCAGTCTTTGCTTGGAAATGTCCAGCTGAGAAACTAAGCTTTCTCGCTCAGTAATCAGGCCTAACTTTTCAGTATCAAGCAACTGGCAAGAACCTTCAAGGATCTTCAATTTCACCCTGAATGCTTCAAGTTCAGCGTTTGCATCAAAAAGGGAATTCTCCAGAAAGTTCTTTCCTTCTGAGAGTTTATCCAAATTATTAGTTGTAATCTGTAACTGAGAAACCAGGGTGGCCTTTTCAGCAACAAGAGTGGATTTCTCTCCAAAAAGAGACTGACAGGATTCTTCTAATTCTTTTACCTTCCCTCTAACACCTTCTAACTCAACATTCAAATCTGAGAGAGAATTCTCCAAAAAAGCATTTTTCTCCTTAAGTTTTTTCATGATTTCCAACTTTTCCAACAGAGCAACTCTTTCACTTCTTTCTGCCTCACAGTTCTCTTTAAGTTTTGAGTTCTCATCCTGCAATTCCTTCACAGATGACCCAAAGCAGTCTGCGTCAAAGCCTACTGACTCCACCTGCTCTAGCATAGTCCAGTGTTTCTTGTTCAACTCCTTAAGCTCCTCTTTCAGACAGTATATTTCTTGCTGAAGTGCATTTCGTTGGTCCACTCGAAGTAAAACCTCCTCTTCAAGTTTCCCTATTGTCTCCCTTAAGCTTAAGATCTCATCTTGCAAATTTTTTATCGACACAGCTGAAGACAAATTGAGCTCATTCAAACTCTTGTTCTCCTCCTTGACCTTCTGGACTTCATCCATTAAACCCTGATTACAAGTTTCCATGTCCTTTACCATTAGGTTTCTATGCCGAAGTTCTGCCGCCAGAGATCTCAGTTCTTCCTGGGATTGAGAATGTAAATGTTGCAGAGTTTGGAAAGCAGTTTCAGCCTCCACAAATCGCAACCGCTCTTCTTGTATACAAGTCCAGAGTCTACCCAATTCCTTCTGCTTCTCTGTAAGTTCCTCACTTTGAGACCCCATCTTATGCACCAAAGACTCCAACTCAGACTGTAAAGACTGATTTGAATTTTCAAGCAGAAGACACTTTTCTTCAGCACCCTTTAACTTTGCAACCCCATCGTTTATCTCAGTATTTAGCCTTTGGGCCTCCTCCTGGGCACATGAGATTTTCTGCTCCAGACTAGATATCATCTCCAGGCTTTGCTGGTACTGGAGGGCAGCAGCTTTCTTCTCTTCAGTTAATTTGTCAAGTGCTTGCTTCAGGGTCTCAACTTCACATTCAGCTTTATTGGCTCTTCCATTAATTGTTCTGGCATTCTCCTCTGCATGTAGTAATTTGTCTTCCAAGTTTGATATCATCTCCAAACACTTTCTGTATTGAGCAAGCACAGCTTCTTTTTCAGCTTCTACTCTCACAAGGTCTTGCTTTATGGCTTCAGCTTCAACTTCAGCTTTACTAGCTCGCTCATTAAGTTCTCCAGCATCCTTTTCAGCACGAGAGATATTGTTCTCCAAATTAGATATTCTATCTAAACACTGCTGGTATTGAATAAGACTGGTTTCTCTTTCAGACTCTAATTTGGCAAGGGATTCCTTCAAAGTTTGAACTTCAGCTTCAGCTTTACTGGCCCGTTCACTAAGTCCCTTGGAATCCTCTTGTGCGCGAGAGATTTCCGATTCCAGATTGGATAATCTCTCTAAACTCTCTTGATACTGAAGTAGGCCTGCTTCCTTTTCAGCTTCAAATTTAGCAAGGGTTTTCTTTAAGGTTGAAATTTCTGCCTCAGCTTTACCCAATCGCTCAGACTCAGAAAGAACTCGAGCCTGGATGTTATGGCTCCCATTGTTTTGCACGCTTCGTTCCTTCTCCTCTGCATCTTGAAAATTGAGTCCTTTTCTTGCCTTTCCTTCGGAAAACTTTGCATGGCTCCCTGCTTCTACAGAGCCAAACAAATCATTAAGCTGTTTCAAACCCTTTCTGATTGTTACAGTATCAGATTCTTCAGTAAACGCTTCATTCTTCTTCAAAGCATGGAAATGAGATGATAGTCCCAAAGCATCCTTTTGCAATTCATCAGGGTCAAACATTGCACGTACGGGGGTTGGCATATCAGGTGTTTGGGGATCAGTCATCTCATTAGCAGAACCTGCAGGTGAATCATCAGCCAGAACAAATGGAACTTGGTTTGGAAATGCTTCTGCCATGGTCCTATGAGCCTGGCGTAGCGCTCCAGTTGCATGATCATATCTTTCAGCCAACGCACGATATGCTCGGTAAAACTCCTCAACCAATTTCATAAGCTCTGGTCGTTGCTTATAATACATCTCTGCTCTCCTTGCAAAGGAATCTGCATCTTCTTCAATAAGCTTGATCATCTGTTTGACTTTGGCATCCATATCTGTTCGAGCAGAAAGGAAATCTTTGGTCAACACACACACATACACAGCACCAATGCTAGGTATAATAAGGAGGCCATCAGTTGATTGCATTCTTTCCAATTAAGGGTGCAAACCTTCACTTGAGAGCCAGAAAAGCAGATATACTGATGCAAACAGTATAACCAATCTAGCACAAGTCTATGAACAAAATGGTATGTAGCTTTTCAAGGAGCCACATTCCCTCAGGAACATGCTTAATAGCAGCCACCTTCTTTTTGGATCATTGATCAGATTTATGTTAAGGGTGTGCTAGTGAGTAACATGCTTGAAATGCATTATTTAAAAACTTCGTAATAGCTTAAGCTTTTGGAACTAGTGTTTCAGCAAAATGGTATGCATTGTTGATGGCTAGAGAGGAGAGTAAAAAATGAAAAATGATATAAGAGCTCAACTGAGAGCAACCGGCTTCTCTACCTACAAGTGTCAAGCACACTTCTGCCCTTCCATATAATGCTATCCAAAGCAACCATCACACTATTCAGTGCCACATACATAACATACTCAGTTGAGGAAATGGAATTAGAAAACAATAATAATATGCTTCTGTCATCAAAATTGAGATGGCAGTAAGACATCATTATAATAAGTAAATTCCTGCACAAATCCCTTCAAGAGATTGAAATGTGTTAACATTTTTTGAACCAAAAAAAAAAGTGTTAACGCTGATAAGCTTTTTTGTTCAATTAGAGGAACTAATCACACACTATAATCTCGCAAGACTTTATTTGGTTCTCAAAAAGACAGGAAGAGAGGGGATGGAGGAGGGAACACCATTAAATGACATTTGTCTCACAAATTTTTTGACCCTTTCAATCATTTTCCTTTTCTTTAACTTCTAGGAACCAAATGGAAGTATCAAATCATTATAAACCGATCTCTAGGAAGTCTAAATTAGAAGATCTGGTACCTGAATCATTATGTCCAACAAAAATGCAAACAAGTCCTATAACAAAGAAAGCAATACCTGTAAGATTTTCCTGGAGCCATTTTGAATTTTTAGGGCTTATATGGCTGTCCCACCACCAGGAATACTTGCGTTTCGAATCAGCTTGGGATAGGGTTGCCATGATTCCAGCCAAAATCACCACCACTTTTGAAACTCACTTTCAGGCCAATTGTAAACCAGATAGTAAATCCCAAATAATGGAACAAAACGCAGAACAAGATATAGATAGATATAAAGCACCCAATCTATACTTATTAGCAGGATTATTTCTTGCTTCCTTGTACCTATTCAACAAAATTGACAAAAGTAAAAAAAAAATAACAACCACACTTCAGCTTCAGATGAATCAGCACAATTAGCATGCGAGATCAGGTTCCAAAGAACTAGGATGAAAGAATCAGCAAGCATAGTACCTGATCAATTGGACCCCAGTCCAAAAATTATGTACAAGAAGTAACTTCTACCTTTTAGAATTTTTCAAACTACCTGATCAAACACAGACCATATAAATTGTGAGAACATGATTAAAAAAAAAACATGATTATGCACAAGGTAACACTTTCAGAGAATATAAGTTTAGAAATCTGTTCAATCCACAAAAGTCATGATCATGCACAAGGTATCAGAACAACCTGATAAACTACAAAAACCTTTAGAAAACATCATCAATTTTACAACTCCATGAATCCAAAAGTAAAGTAACAAACTTTTTAATACCCAGTAACTAAAAATTAAAATTTTAGTAAGTGGCAAGAGAATCAACCATACAAAGAGCCACCAAAAAATAAATAAAAAATAAAAATAGTTACCTGAAACTGATATACATGGGCATGGAAATTGTAACTGAAGCTGACAAATTCAGAGATGAAAAGGCTTACCAATGAGAATCAGATTCTGGGTTTTGTTTGGTTTGGATTGGATTGGATTAGCAGCTGTTACAAGAGCACCTTCAGCTGCTTTTCCTCTTTCATTCTCAACCCATGTTAAGTTGGATCTTTCTGTATCTGTCTCTGTCTAATATAACTCTGTTTCTCTTTCTGTTTGTGTTTTGCTTTGCTTTGCCCTTATGTTGTGGTTTGGTACCATGTGGGGCTGCCTGAGAACAGAAGAAAGAAAACAAAAACAAAAAAGGTGGGCGGAGACAAAATCACAAAACCAACTAAAATACAAAAGGAAAGGTGAATTTACAATTAATGATTTTTTTTTCTTTGATAGGAAGGAGTAATTATTTCCTTAATTTGGTTTTGTTATTTACTAAGCTACTCTTTTGGCAAGTTTATAAGACTCTTTTTTGAAATTTAAAAACTTTCTAGCTTCGAAATTACTAGGTTGTCCCTTTGGTTAGGAATTCAAACATGTTTTTCCTTGTGTTCTACTACATGTTTTTACTAATCAAATTATGGTTTTGTTCATGAATTTTTAGGAGGATTTTGTTACCAAAATTACCAAAGACCTCCCAATACTTTTTTTTTAACAATTTTTAAATATCTTAGTTGTTAATCTAAATCGAAGGATTCCAAAAAAAGGCTTGATAATTGAATAATTAAAACTTACTTAGTTCTCCTTTTCAACACCGTTTATCAAGTCTTAACTCTTAAGACTCAATGTCAATGGCATTATCTAGTTCTCTCTCCCAGGATAAACATGAACGCAATTTGGGTCTCCTAATTGTTGTAAAGAAAAAAAAAATTCTAGGTTGATTGTCATAATTTGATAAGCAATCTAAAAAAATAATTAAGATAAAAATAAAATTGCATGATATTTTTCTTAAATTAACATAATAATAGAGACTATATAATTTTTTATGAGACTCTACCTAACTTTTTTTTTTTTTTGGGAGAAGAGACTACCTAGTAAGAGAAGATGATTAAGATAAAATAAAATTTTCAATTGTTTGACTTATCAAACTCAAATACAAAATTACATAAATGGTTGCTTTCACAACAAATTCAAACATGTTAAAACACCTCGAGACATGTATTTTATGAGCTAATCTTCCTCTTTGGACTAATTAAAAACATGACATTACTATTTTGTTATATAAAATTAGGATTAACGGTTATATTGAAATCACAAAAATACCTCTAAAGTCATTGTCTTCTCGCATGTTTTAGCACTCCACATGTCATAATCCAAGGTACCCCTACAATATTATGGTTCTCTAAAAAAAATTATCCAAAGTAAAATTTTTAAAATGTGTGAATTGGATTTTAACAAATTAATAATGATATCTAACATGATAAGATCATTCAATTTATGGATAACATGATAAAATCATTCAATATATATATATATATTCCTTAAAAAAATCTATTTAGAAATTTGAAGTTTTGAACCCCTTTAAACGTTGTACTAGCCGTTGTAGTCTAAATTTATCAGATTTACCATACTGACCGAAAAGTTCATTACTTGATGTAGTAATATTAATTAGTGAAATCCAATGCTCAATTAAAAACCTCATTTAGTTTCTTTAAAAATTAAAAAAAAAAAAAAATTTAAACTAATACCATAAAAAAAAAATTAAATTAATAAATTTGGAAAGTGTAGTGGGGGGTATTTAAGTAATTAGAGGGATAGAATCTTTAATGTTTGGCGTGATATTTATATATGAATCTGGTTAATAAATTCATTTTTGGAAAAGTCTTATTGGGAATTGAAAAAATTGTCAAAACTTTTTTAATTTTTAATAAATTTTTTCCAAAATTGGTTTAACACATTAGTAAAATCCTCTATATATATAAATATATATATAAATATATTTATATATAATGCCGAGTATGACACGGTGTCGTCTTCTTTTTCAGATAGACAAAAGGTAACGTCGTCGGGGGCAGTGGGAAAGGGACCGTCCTGATTGGTCACGCGGCTAACTTATTCCTCTTTCCAAATTGGATGGACCACGTGTATTTCATGAATATCAACTTAGTATATATCCTCACTCTTTTTCTTCTTCTTCTCTTTTTTTTTTTTTTTTGGTGACAGCAATGCCAATAAGTTTTTTTTTGGGAAAAATGTTTTTTTTTTTAAATATATAAATTTGGATATACACCATATTTTATGATAAGTTATGAAAAAAAAGTTAAAAAATAGAAAAGATGTTAAGTCTATTCACACAAAAATTAAGATTTAAAAAAAAAAAAAAAAAAAAAAAAAAAAACCTCTAATGTTGTAATTATCCAATTATTAAATACATATATTAACCATCAAGAAGGCAAGATTTATAAATTATGATTGAGGAATTGACTATAAGTATGTTTAGGAAAAAAAAAAATTTAACTGTTTTAGTTTTTTTATTTTTTTATAATAGAGTTAACTTATGACGTTCACTTCTGATAATTATGATTTTTATCATGAGATCAAGATACTAATCGATTCTTTGTATAGGCGGGGATTGAACTTAGATTTCTTATTCAACTATTAGAGACTTACAAGTTGAGCTAACTAGAACTCATAAAATAAACTTTTTTTAGAGGGTTTCAACATATAGCATCCAATTCTCATGATTGCTCAAAAAACTTTACTAGTTATTAGTTTTCATGTTGAATTTGGGTTTCAAAGGCAATTGGTTCATAACTCTCTCAATTCTTTTCTTTTTTTATTTGAAATAAAATTATACTTTAGCCTAATCTAAGTGTATGTGTTATTTCATTTATTCCGTTAATCATAGTTTGTTATGTGTTTCATTTGGTGGTGCGTATGTGTGTGTATATATATATATATATATATATATATATATATATATATATATATTTTATTTTATTTTTTTCGTTTCAAACATTGGTTATTTTTCTTACCAAAAAAGTTGGTTATTTTTATAAGGAAAAAAAAAAAAAAAAGATTTAGCAAGTTATGATGGGTGGAGTATAAAGTGAAACACCCAAAATAAGATAAAGAACTTTTAACACTTTACCCACATGTGAGTTGGACCATTTTAATTTTATTTACACATGGTTTGAAAAAGTGTTACTTTACCCACTCAAAATTAGTTTCTGATAGTAATCAACAACAAGTAGTCTTCATCCATAATGGTCATCCAAGACCAGTAACATCCAAAACAGTCTTCAAAAAGGTGAAAAGAGAAATATGCACCACAAACATAAAATAAGGGCGTCCAAGCATGTCACCAGTCGTCCAAAGAGAATCTGGCCATCCAGAGAGAACCTGGTCGTCCATACTATGAGAGGGTATGAACGACCAATAAACACTTAGTAAATCTCTGAATATCTTCCACAATCTCAAATGGTTAGACCACTAACCCTCATCTGGGAACGTGGGGTAGATTCTCCCAAATTCACTCCACTCGCCCCATTAAGTCCACACATCTCCCACAATGTCAGTGGCACCTAACAAATAGACCCACTCCAAAATCTCTATAAAAGGGACCAAACCTCACCAAACTAAGGTATGTTTTACTATTCATCCACTCACTATACTTGTGATCTAGAGAGAAAACTGACTTAATCGTCAGAGAATCCTTGACCGATTCACCCTGATCACCTTCGATAGTTTCTTTCTTTCTCTTTAAGTCATTCAACCATCGTTAAAACCCAGAGCATTCAACCTATTGATTTTCGACCATCATCAGTTTCATTATATAACTGTTACTATCTCATCATTTTCACCATTGAAAACATTAAGAATAATAAACAAATCAAGCTTTGAAACCTAAAGGAAAAAGTGACACTTTTCAAATGGAAAATAATCAGTGCAGTACTAGAAAACTAACGCATCTTCAACAACAATAATAATAGCATATGGCCATAATAGATATTTGACACATAACTAAAGATATCTTAGCTGTTTTTAAAATATATAAAAAAAAAAAAAATTATAAAAAGCTCTTTTTTTTCTTTTTGCTTTTTTCTACTTAATCACAATAAATCCTTGTGGTCACAATTGCCCTGATCATTAATTACGTCCATTACTGTGGAAATGCATCTAGTGCATGTTGAGGAAAGAGAAATGATTATTGATTAAGAGACGGTTCAATCGTATCATTTGTTGGGGGTCTGCAGAAGGTGCCCACCAAGCAAAATGTTTATACTTGATGCACATGGCTCAATAATGGTTTGCTAATGCAACTTAAAACGTGAACTAAATTTATAGAACCAAGAAAAGGAAATTATTACTCTTTTGATTTTTTAATCAGAATTATGTTCTGCTTTATTCGAAGAAATGCCAATCTATATTTATCGTTTGCTAAAAAATTAAAAACCCTTTAATATATGCCTCAAATCCACCATGGGATCTATATCATGCATGTTTCAATTATACACAAAAACGTCCAAAAAAGTTTACCTGTTCAACAATTGGAAGCATGTACAGCACCAATCTTGAGCTAATAATATATACAACATTTTGTTCATTGACCCCTAACATGATTCAAATTATGTATTGTTTATAACTTTATAAGGAGGCCCAATCACTTATTAGGAAAGCTTTTTTGGTCATATGATTGTAAATAGAATTCAATGTACACATTTTTAAAAGAAGATGAGTGTCTGATATTGCTTGTATATGAGATTATTATGTAAGAATATTAAATAATTGATTGTTACAGGGCAGAATAGAAAGGAAACTTATGGTCCAACTATAATTATTAATTTAATAGAAAATAAACTTATAATAGAATGGAATTTTGCTAATGCCAAATAAGTGTGAAGTGTAATTCTTTGGATTCTTCTAGTGAGAAAGACATGTTGAAGTTGAATTATTGAATAAGGGATAGGAATATTTTTAAAAATATGGATTGTTTGGTGGAATATATATATATATATATAAGTATAAACCAATCAATTGGAGAAGTTGGTCTTCAATCACCAGCCTGACAGATAAGGAGGCAAGCTTGAAATCTTTGATTGTTAGTTAACTATATGATGAAAACATATTAGTCAACAGAAAAGTTATAGATAGTGCTTTTGTTTAGAGATAAATCACAGGTGATAGGATGTGTAGCAAATCGGCTGTGTGTGAGAGAGAGAGAGATGTTGGGTGACTTGTAAGTTTAGATAGAATCACATGGTGATTCCTTAGGCTTAGAGACACTATTTATGTCACTTTTCCTTGCAAGTTATACTAACGGTTCTGATACTATTGTGTAAATTGTAGGCCAAAGTGCCAAAGTTTCACCACATAAATTTTTGGGTTAAAGCAGGCACCCCACTTATCCTTTAGCCCATGAGCAAGTACTCTTCATGCAAGGGACCTTTTTAATCATTGCTAGTGAATATTAAAGTTCAGCAAGGGGGAAGAGCCTTACATAATTTGAACCTTTAATTTTTCTATTTGTTTTGTAATGTGCAATCAATTAAAAAGAATAGGTAATTGTCCTATGTTGCTTAAGAGAGTATATTGTGTGTAGTATAACTTATCACACTCTCCCTTAAAAATTATCATGTCTTTTGAGTGGAGTTATGATGTACTTTTGTGTTAGAACATTTTTCTCTTTCCCTTGTGTGTGTACTGTGTTTATATAAAATACATTCTCCCAAAATCATATGCATATCAATATTATTGAACTTTATTGAAGTGGAAAATTATAAAAATACCGAACCCTTACTCTCAAAGGCCAAAACTATGAAATACTTATGAGTCCTCAAGAATCTCAGGGAAAAAAGACTTCAGTAAAAAAATAATAAGGTTTACAGGTTAAAGTTTTGGGAAACATACTGACATCATTACAAAAGCAAGCGAGAAACCAAAAGAACCGGTTATGTAAATTAATTGCCCAGCAAAAGGGTGGCTCTTCACGTGAGGGGGAATTTTCACTGATCACTTGGGGTATACATGGTCTGGCTAGAAAACCTTTGAGAATGACTTTACAAAAGCAGCTACAGTTTCTCCCCGATACTATAAGAACCTTAACCAAGGTCCAACTGAGGTTAAGAGGAAAAAGTGACCAAACTCCTACTCATCTCCACGAAAAATGTTACATCCATAACATTTTTACAACAAATATTCTTTTAGAGGAAGAGTTTCAACTTATGGTCATGGCTTTAAAACCCGGACTATTTAATAAATCGGAAAAGGGAGAGGTTCAAAGTTTTTGAGGTCGGACCGAGATTCAATCGAGATCAAACCGTAATGTGTCATTTAAGTATTTAATATATTTGATACATAATTTAGTTTATATTTATTAATTTTTCATTCCTAACCAACAAGTTGTACGTGGCCCAATGGTTTGCATGTTGAGAAGTTATTTCACTTGTTGAGAGTAGGTTCAAGTCTTGCCAACATCACTTGTTTATCAATTTTTACCAAAATAATGATATGGCTAAACCATGGCTTACAGAACCAGTCCAGTGACTGGTTCCTGCTTAACCCAGCCATTGGTATAGGCAGGAATAAAACCACAATCCCACAATCGAATAAGAAATTTTACTAATTGAGCTAATTAGAACCCAAAAAATTTACCAACTGTGAACAGTGAGTCTGAGGATGCAGAACAAAAATTAATATTTTATTCTCAACCTTTCTCCCTCTCTCAGGTCAGCTCTCTCTTTCTCCCTCTCTTATATCAGCTCTCTCAAACCTTGCTCTGTGTAGATCAGCAATGGCTGAGCATGGTGGGTCCGTGGAGGTGTGACCTTGCTCCATGTAGATTAGTGGTGGCTAAGCATGGTGGATCCGTAGAGGTGCTATGGTTTGGGTTCTTGTGTTTGGGTTCGTGGATTGGGTCTAGGTCTGTGTAGATCAGTAGTGGTGGTGGGTTTGCTCAATGGTGGGTTTTTTTTTTTTTTTGAGATGGGTTTGGTGATTGGTGGTAGTGGGTTGATAGTGTTGGTTTTGGTTTTGGTTGTGTTGATGGTGGTGTGGGTTAAATGGGTTTTGGGGTTGCTTTGGTTGTTGTTGGTGGTGGTTCATGGTGGATTTATGGGTTTAGTGGTGGTGGATTTGTGGGTTTTTGTGTGTTGGAGGTGGTGGTGGTGTGTGTATGGTGTTGGAGGGTTTTTTTTTTTTTTTTTTTTTGTGATTGTTGGGGTGTGTGTGGTGGTGAGGTGGTGGGTGGCTGAGCTCCTCTTACTCATGTGGTGGTTGTTGGAGAGATAGAGACAAAGAAGAGAGGAAAGAGAGAGAAATGAGTTTTTTATATTATTTTATTGGGATGTATGTAAAAATAAAAACTGGGATGTAGGATGAGTTGTAAAATGGGTTGATAAAATAAATAAAGTGGTGTTTGAGGATGCAAAATAGGTTTATTTTTGCATCCTTGGATGCTAGTGCTCTAAGTTGTTACTAGTTCTAATTTGAACATATCATTGAAATTACTTTTAAGCCTATTAATAATAAGGGGAAATTATACTTTATCACTCTAAACTATATCTCATGTTACACTTTGCACCCTAATATTTTCAAGTGTACTTTTTGCACCCTAAACTATGACCCTTATTACACTTTGCCCCCCGACGTTAAGTTTGTTATTAACTTAGATGGAAAAATATGACACCACATGAAAATGCCTAATTGTCACTCTTCTCAATGCTTTAAAAAAAAAGATAAATTACACTTTACCATCCTAAATTATACTCCTTATTACACTTTGCACTCTAAATTTTGAATTTTCATCCAAGTTAAGAACAAACATAATGGCAAGGTGCAAAGTGTAACATAGGTCATAGTTTAGAGTGCAAAACATGCATTCAAAAAATTTAGGGTGCAAAGTGTAACATGAGATATAGTTTAGGGTAGTAAAGTGTAATTTCTCCTAATAATAATCGATAATAATCTACTACTTAAAATTTATAGTGAAAATATTATAGTTGAAATGTAAGAGGGAATATATAGTACACTAGGGCCCGTTTGAAATTCGTTTATATTGCTGAAACTAAAAACTTTTTGTTAAAAGTATTATAGATAAAAGTAAAAGTTAGCTGAAATTGTATAGTGGAACCCGTAAATAGTACCAAAAAGTGCAGTGAGACCTATAAATAATAATAAAAATAAGCTGAATAGTAAAATAAGTTGACAAAAATAATTTTTCCCAAACGGGCACTAGATAACTTTATGAGGAGAAGGTACGGAAATTTAGTGATTGTCTAAATTTCAAAATTTATAAACATCTTTTATCCACGTTCCACAGTGATGATTATGACAAAGTAAAAACAATAAAAAATTTGTAATCTAAGGACTTTTTGCGTCATGCGGATTAGAAAGATGTATAGCTGTTGTCTTAGGACTCGAGAGACCATCATGATTCTTACGTTATCTTCAATTGTAGGGTTGCTTTTTCTGAAGTTACCACTAACGTCACCACCACCCAATGAAGTTACCATGGTGTCAACAAAGTAATCAACTCTAGGGTGTGAACAATTCTGGTTGGTCCTCGATTCAAATAAACAAATTTGTAAGTTGTGTAACCCAATGTGAACGGAGATTTTATACTACCTGCTAATGCTGAAAGGTAACCTTTTCCCTCCCATGTAGTGTGGAATGTAGAGTAAAATATTTTTTAAATAGAAAATGGGTTTAACTTATTTTTAGTACTTTTTTAATTGGAAATCTTATTTTATTTTAAATACACAATAGCAAGTGGTAGTAGGTTTTAATCTCCACATTTTATTTATGGTCTGTTTGGAAGTTTAGAGAGGGAGGATAGTAGAGGGGAGGAAAGTAGTGGGAATGAGAGTAGAGGGGAATGGTTATTGAATGCTCAAAAATGTGTTAAAACACAAGAGCTGTTTAGACCCTCAAATTAAAAATTACAGCTCGATAGATTTTACTCTAACTTATGCTAAGTGCGGAATAAAGTAAATAAGAGCGGATAAACAAACAAATAAACTACTCTAAACCATATTCAATATAACACAGCAGTAATATGAAAGCTAAAAGAGTAGGGAAGAAGAATGCAAACACAAGATAACACACCGATGTGTTATCGAAGAGGAAACCGAAGTACTCAGCATAAAACCTCTCCACCGCCCTTCAAGCGATAATCGATCCACTAGACAATCAGTTGGGATACATGGGTTAGCAAGAGACCCTTCAAGCCTAATCTACCCGATGCACCTAAACCCTCCAAGCTCCTACTCCAACAAGGTTTCTCGAAACCGTGTCTTCTCTAGCTCTTTGGATCCCGCAATACGCCCAATTGCATCCGTCAAAACCTGGTTTCTTCCAATACTTCCCAGTAGCACCAAAACCTCACTGAACACTCTGAAAGGGTGTGGTAAGTGTTTGAGCTATCAACCTTTTAATAGTATGGAAATGGAGAGGTAGAAGTTGAGGAAATCCACAAGCAATTATGTAAAGAATTGTGGGTATAACAATCTTTAACTCTCAAGGTTTGTGGCTAGGATTTTCTCTCTGAAGCACTCCTCAACATCTGTGGGTAATGTGGATATAAATAGTGTAGGTATAGAAAGTGTGTATCAGAAATGACAATCTGGCAAAACAGAATGTTTCGTAGGTGTCTCGCGGGAAGGCCTTACCCGCGAGATACTCGCGAAAACCAGCTGTCTCCATCCTGTCCTGACTCTTCGCATTCCAGTTATGTGTATGGCACATGCATCACTTCGCGGGATGCTTACTCGCGAGCTACCGGCGAAAACACTTCAGTCTTCAATGCCTTGAGTCTTCACACTCTCTCTCTCTCTCACATAACCCTTACAAATAAATCTCACATGAAATACATGGTACAAATTATTGAACATAATTACAATCAAATTTGGTACGGAATAAAAGCCAACAAAACACATAGTTGTAAATCACAATTTTACAATCTCCTCATTTGGCTATTCTGTGACAAAACACCTTATAACAGATTCTAGCCTTAAACGTGAGTTTGGGAAGAATGACAAAACTTACTCACACCTAAATCTAGAAATTGTGATGAACTTGGAACATATATACCTATAACCTGAAACACTTGCACAAAACACATTAGACCCTCAAGATAAAGCAAGTAATAAAAGGAAAAGTATAATATACCAAGTAAATTGCAATCAAGTAAATATGTTGTGAAACATATGAGCAACTTGATCAGACACATGACAGTCATACAGAAATGACCACAATGATCATATAGCAAAGCAAATGATCATCCGAACATGCAACCAACAAAGCACAATAGCATAAGGATAAATGCATGTCCAACACATAAGCATGATGCGATGAGAGCAACGAAACATAGATACTAAACATAACTCAAAGCACCATAAAGCAACGAGAAAACAAGCATAAGGTAAAACAAGACAAAACAATGTTACTCATAAAACATGTCTTCTCCCCCTTGGTATATACATCTCCCCTATGGCTTTCTCCCCCTATGAATGTGCACAAGGGTCATATAGAAATGACGAAAACACACCGGTATACGCTCTAATATACTCTTCCCCTTTTTGTCATGAATAGACAAATGAATCAAGAGGAAGGAGGGAAAGAAAAGAAGATATGAACAAGGACAAGATGCATGAGGGGTGTAAGATGAATGAGAAAATGAAGCTCAAATGAAAGACAAAAACATCTTAAAAAAAATGCTACAAAATATAAAGTAAACATGACATGCTAAGGATGATGGATCATGATATAGACCAATGGCATGGTAAGGACACAAGAACATGTTATAAGTGCTAAAAGGTCTAAAAAGACTTAACTAGTATGAGTGAAGTGCAAAACATGTCAAGTGATCAAGTGTGTGCAGCAAAGGTGCATCTAGTGTGCATGTGAGATACATGACCAATGCATGAATAACCACTCACGGGGAAAAGTGTATAAAACACACCACCAATGATCAAAACATGATAAACTTGAATAATTATGGTGATCCCCAAAGTTTGGTACTCATCGCAGTCCAAAACAACGAGAAAATGCCATTTGGGCATTTTATTAAACACTTAGAGTGCACACACTACACATGTAGGTTAAACAATGCAAGAACATATGAAAATCTTGCCTAAATACATGTTATTTTTGCCACAAGGGGCCAACATCCAAAGCAAATCATCATTCAAAACAAAGCCCAATAAAAAAGATTGACAAAAATTAAGTTTTCCAACTCCAATAAGTTGGGATACACGAATAGCAAGAGAGGCTCCAAGCCTAATCTACCCAATATACCTAAGCCCTCCAAGCCTAATCTACCCAATATACCTAAACCCTCCAAGCTCCTACTCCAACAAGGCTTCTCGAAACCGTGTCTTGTCTAACTTTCCGGATCCCGTAATACGCCCGATTGCATCTACCAAGCCTCACCGGCTTCTTTTGGCAATTCCCCAAAACTTCCCAAGCTCCAAAACACTCTCTACACTCTAAATAGGTGTGAGTTGTGTTTGGGTACAAATCTCCTCTCAAGGTATGACAATGGGAGCGGGAAAAAGAAGAGGCTACAATGATTTCTCACTAAGGATGGATAGCTCTCTCTCTAAAAGATGGGTGTGTGTGTTGTAGAAAACCTATTTAGGATTTTTCTCTCTTAATGGTCTCCTTACAATTTGTGGGTAATGAGGGTATATATAGTATGGGTGAAGGGTAAGAAAGTCACACTCAAAAATTCTCCAAGCAGAGAGTTTCGTGGTTATCTTGCAGGAAGGCCTGATCCGCGAAATACTCGCGAAATTGACAGCCTGACATGACTCTTTAGCTTCCAGTCATGTGCTTCTCACATACCCTTTTCGTTGGAACCCTTCTCACGAACTTCTCGCGAGCTAGTCGCGAAATGCACTGATCTTCATTTAAGCTTGAGTCTTCACCAACTTAATACTAAACCCAGTACAAAAAAATCCCACAAAATACAAGGAACAAAATTAAAGCAATTACAACGCTTTTTGTCATGGAATAAAGCCAACAAAACACATAGTTGTAAATCACAACTTTACAGCTATCCTCCACCTTCTTTGGATGTTTTTAAAATTAGTAAGGGGGAAGGGAGTAATTAGCCATTCCTCTTGTTTTGATATTTTAAAAATTAGGATGAAAATGAGAGGAAATAATTTAAATAGACAAATTTACCCTTATTTGAAAATGGACTTACAACATTGGTCTATGATTAATTTGTTAGATTAAATAATTATTTAATCAACATTCTCATTCCATCAAATACCGCTAATAAAAGTATAAAACTACTATTAACTATTATAAAATAATTTTTATTACCTCAAAAAAAATTATAATAAAAATAAATTCAAAACCCAATTGGTCACCGTCGTTTCAATGGTGGGCGAAAGAGAGCCACCGTGGCACGCCAGTGGTGGTAAAGATGGAGAATCCGAATTGGTCAATGGTGGAGCTGGAGGGTCCGACGGAGAATGATTTTCTCATCACAACCGACTCGCCCGGGTCGGTTCATACTAGAGACAAAGGCCACCGAGGACGCAAAAATGCCAAGCAGCTCACTTGGGTCCTAATGCTCAAAGCCCATCGTGCCACCGGTTGCTTAACCTCCATCGCCTCTGCAATGTTCGGCCTTGCCGCCTTGATCTGTCGCCGTTTCGCTTCGGGCCGAACTGACTTCAACGAAATCGAAAACGAGAACGACGACACTTCGGTGGAGGGAATGGGGATAGAAATTGTAAAGATACTAGCCCAGAAAAGAGTTGAGACTAGCCTAGAAATTGTGTTTGGTTTGTAAGAAAGCATTGGGAAAATTTGTCATTTGCAGTGTTAAATTTTCTCAGGAAACAAACAATGATTATTTATATAATCGGTTTGTAATTTTGTTAATTTAGAAAGGGTAAATTGGAGAATTCATTTGGTCAATAATTTATCTACTCTACTCTCCCTCCAAATCTCTCCAATTTGGGGGAATTAAAAATGAGGGGTTAGAGGTAGTCTAAACCCCTCCAAACTCCTCCCCCTCCTTCCTTAAAAAACTTCCAAACTAGGTAATTGAATTACTTCCCTCCCTTTACTCTACTCCCCCTCCTTTTTTTAACTTCCAAATAGGACATTAGTTAGTGGATGATGTGGCAGTTTCTCATTAAAAAAAAAAGAGATTCTAGTTAAAAAAGTACTGGAGGTAAGTCAAACTCATAGAAAATAATCTTAAAAAAAGTATTTGTTTTTCTTTGTTTGGTTGTGATTCAAAAAATAATTGCCTAACATTTTGGTTGCACCCAACAGTTCCATCAATGGTAGTAGTTGTGGGAAGCGGCAGTGGTAGTGACAATTACAGATGATTGATGATAGTGGCTATAGTCAATAGACGGTGGTCAATTGTGACGGTGGTCAATTGTGACTATGGTCAACGAATGATGGTGATTGGCAAAGGGGTCGCAATGACTAGGTAAAGGATGGGCCTAGTGGTAGCCGATGGTTGACAATTATTGATATCGATGGTTGGTGATTGATGTTTGAAGTGACAGTTGTCAAACCCGTGACAATGGGTGGGTGGTGGTGGTTGTAGCCTTGTAGGTGATGTGGGGATAAGAGAGGTGGTAGTTGTGTATTGAAGGAGTTAAAAAAGAAGGTAAAACTGATAGATGTCGTCGGACTAGACATGACGTTCCCCACCCTAGGTCTTTAGGATGGGAAAATTTGAGCCAAGTGGGAGTGGGGTAAGGTGGGTTTGTTGTATTTTTATATTCCTAATGAGGTGGTTTTGACATGAGAGAGAGAGAGAGAGAGAGAGAGAGAGAGAGAGAGAGAGAGAGAGAGAGAGAGAGAGTGTGTGTGTGTGTGTGTGTGTGTGTGTGTTGGGGGATAGTAATAAAAAATAAAAGACATGTATAAAAAATAAAATTTTATATAAATAATTTAAAAATATATTAAGTAAAAATAATATTTATACATATTCGAGGTGGGAAAAGCAAAACTTGTCATTGCCTTGTCGCCTCTTCGAGATGAGGAAAATCCGCACAAGGCATAGTGGAGAATTTTACCATCCCTATAAGCAGAGGCTTTTTTTTCTTCTTCTTTTTTTTCTTTTTCTTCTTCTTTTTTTTCTTTTTCTTTTTAAACTTGTCATGACATTTTAATACAAAATATCATTGAATACAAAAAATATTTTCTGTTGACTAATATTTTTCAGTTACATCAAGAAGTAAAAACTAAAAAAAAAATTATAGAAATCATTTTTAAAAAATTATCCCAAAACATATTGGACCTTAATACCTTTTTTTTCCTCTATGCAATTTAGTAGCTTCCCTTTTCTTGTGGTGAAAAAGGAATTACCTGACTACAATAATCAATAGTAAGGTCATATCACTAATTATGAACCAACCTAATTAAATTTGATTTGAGTGCTGCTAATATGACATGTTTTTCTTGCACCTAATTTACTATCAGAAACGGACGTCATAGGTTTTTTTTTTTTAGAGAGTTTCAACCTATGGCGTCCGCTCCTGATGATAGTTCTTTATCATCAGACCAAGACACCAATCAGTTTTTGGTGTAGGCGGGGATTGAATCCCAGATCTCTTATACAACCATCAGAGACTTTACCAGTTGAGCTAACTGGAACCCACGACGTCATAGGTTAAAACTGTCTTTTAAAAAAAAAAAAAAATCTACCTGATTACCATCACAATTTGATTTTAGACTTTTGGTGGACATAATTATCCCCCCCCCATCTTTTAAAAAGTTTGCTTCATATATAAATTTCCTTAAGTTGTAAACGTGACTCTGTAAATGTTGGTATTGGGTAACTAAAATGTGGCCCCGCCCAATTGGAAGGCATCAATAATTCTATCTCTTTTCTCTGCAAAACTGAAAAGAAGAAATCATCATTCTGAAAAAAAAAAAAACCACCAAGGGTTTGAAGGATAAAAGCAACAAAGAACCATTTCGTGCTTGGAGCTTCTATGAAACTTAAAAAGACAAAAATCAAAATTGTCATCTCTGAAGTCTAACCTCACCCACCTCCAATTACTTTGGAGACCTCTTTCACTTCACCATTTTTCCTCCCATTCCAATGTAAGTATGTAGAAAATGACACAACAATATTACAGGGCCCTCAAAGCTTGACTATTACAAGTCTATATGGAATGGTTTCACCAGCACTCCACATGTCATAGCCAACATTAAACAGTCTAAAAGCCCATGTACCATAATTACCATGATGATGTTAGGTTAAAGTGTGAGCAAGTGTGAAGAAGAACCAAGGGGCCCAGAACTCTCCCAGCTACCATGTGCAAGTCTTAAACACTCTTTCTTAATATGTGGTTATTATGAGTTCAGTTAAAACCTTTTATTAAAAAAGGTCCTTCTTGGTGCCTTTGGTTTTTAAATGGCGGCCCAGCAAAAGAAGAAAAAGATAAATGCCTACTAAAGTACATGTCTAAGCATACATTACAGTTGACATAAAAAACATGAGTATTTAGGAAAATCTTTGTTTGGATTACTTACTAGTTATTACTTAGATCAAGTTTGTCACATTCTATTGAAACAATAAATTAGAAGTTCATTAGGCTAATCATCCCTAGATTTTGTTGAATATAAGAAGTTAACAAAATAATAAAATTGATTTGAATCTCATTTATTAGAACCATCATACATCTCTTCATTAGTTGAATAAGGCTTATCAAATACTAGTAAATTTTGATTAATGATTTTATGATTGATACTGAACTATAGTCTTTTACCTTGTTCCTGAGTGGATATATCTAGAATCTACACGCAAACTGCATAATTATCATGATTAATTATCAGTCCATCTTCTCTTGGGATGGATCATGAGTGGGGATGGATTCCATTGATAACATATCTTAGTTTTTTTATTATTTATTCTTGGCTAATTGCTAAGCACGTATAGTGATGATGAAAAAAACACAGTGCCATCCACTTGATGGTTGATCGAGCTGGCTTGCTTGAGTAAATGTTTTCTGCACAATGTGTACCTCACACTTTACTTTCACAATATTGCTCCAATAGGCCCAAACTCCCAATGGGGCCGAGACCTGAACTCTTTCATCCAACATATTGGTACCCCCGTACCTATTAGATAAAGGTAACATGCATATCAGCATATGGACCTAGTTTTTATGCACCATCATCTGAAAACATTTAACACATTTTATTGCCTTGGTCTGTCATGTTGTGCTAAGCTCAATTCTTTTTTTTTCTTTTTGTCTTTTTTAGGGTGGTGGATTTATTTGTTGGTTAGAATTATAATAATCATAATTATATATAGGTAGGGGGTTGGTTGTGTCTAGAGCAAATTTGGGGTACTGAACACCATGCCAAGGTTGGGTGATTTGGCCCAAAAGCATAGATGTGTAGGCTTCTGTTGCTCAGAACATCGTCATCCTTTTAGCGTTTCTTATAAAAGCCCAAGCTAGTGTATTACAAGCTTTTGGAATTTACTTTGTCAAAATAAATAAATAGAAAACGAATGGGCTTCAGTCAAAATAAAAAAAAATTAAAAAAAAAAACAAATGGGCCTAATAAAACCCAACCCACCAGTAGTCCAAACCACGAATTTACATCTCTCTTTCTCTCTCTAGAATATGATCAAAGTATTTTGCATTTATCATTTTCGATTTTTTTTAAGGTATCCTTTCTTTGTCTTCCTTTTCTCTCAATTAATTAGTACCCCATTATTTATCAACAAAGAAGCAATATCATAAAATGTTGGATTTATTAGAAATCATTTTGTGAGACTAGATTAGGGGTTATCCAAAGAGTAATTAACATCATGGATACCTTCTTGACAAAACTTTGAGCTCTAAAAAACTGATTATCTTAACCAAATTCAATGAATATTGATTCTTTTGAAACAGAAATTTATATATTATAAGTTTTTTGAATTTACAAATTGTCACATGTCACGTGTGCTATTAAGTATTAACTATTCTATGCAACCCATTTTAAGCAAGGGACACATTTCTCCAGTTCTCCCTCTAAAATGGAAAGGCAAGATGATGACATTTTGCTTGATAAAAGCATTTATATCGGTTTATATAAAAAATTCCGTCTATTTTAGCATAATAAACTACTCTTCTATTTTATATGCTTATTTTTCAAAACATTCCCATATTAAATTATCAATTTCACATTACATTAAAATATCAATTTTTCTTGATTTTTTTTATATTGTTTCTATTTTTTCACACACGATAACCACCATTCACTCTCTTCTTTCAATTTCGGGATATGTAAAGAAAGAATAAAAAACTATATGCAAAGTGAATAGAATCAGTGTAAATTTACATAATTACTATAACAACTTTGCAAATTTACACATTTTTAACTTGACTGATATAAGTGATTTTGGAGGTTGAACATATAAAATTGATAGTAGATTTTTTTTTTTTTTAATCTATCTATACTACTATTTAAGGGGCTTCCCCTATTTGAACCAGATTTTTTTTTTTTTTTGGTTCTAAAATACCCCTACAGCCTACGTTTAAGTAGGGGCAAAACTTGATAAAAATGCTTCTTTAACTTCCATGTAAAACACTATCTACAAAATAAGACCACACTCCACTACACACGTTGGTTTTTAAACTCAAATTGCTTATTCTTCAGGTCTCCAATTCCCTCAATTCTGTGTTAATCTTCTTTTCACCATTATCATCATTTTTAAGAAACTCTCACTCTCATCCACCTCTTTGCTTCAAATTTCACTACAAATATTATTTCAGATCGATTCAAGGTAAGCTCTCTCTCTCTCTCTCTCTCTCTCTCTTTTATTTCTACATTTCTCACTTCAATTTCTCTCTTTGTTTGGTCCCGAGAATTCGAGGGAAAACATAAGAAAAAAAAAATAAAGAAAAAGAGAGAAAACTGAAATTCTCTTTTTGGTTACTTTCAGATCACACTTTCTTCAATTAGAATAAGCTCAGAGTTTGATTTAGCTTCTGTTAGAGTGAGATTTCGTCAAACACAAATCTAAGACTCCATTTAAAAAAAAAAAAAAATTGTTAGTGATTGAATTAGTCTTTATTGATTCGTTCTATGTTTTTTTTGTACATGTTGTGAATTTGATTTTGTAGATCTGAGATTGGCGGTGCATAGATCTCTTAAATATGTCGTTTTTTAAAGCCCTTTGAGTTATAGTTTAGTTTGTTTAGGCTTTGTTTGTTTCCTAGGAAATTTTTTTTTCCATTGAGGCTTTGTATATGGAAATTCTACTGTGAGTCTAAGATCCTATTACCTGAAAATTGCAAGGTTGCAATTCTCTGAAGATTGAAAATAGTTGCACTATGTTCTGGATTTGATTTAAAATTCAGAAATTGATTTGTTGTGATAGTTGTTTCATTTGTGGGTTTATGGAATTGTATTATTTGTTATAAATTCAATGATGAATAACGCATTTAGACAACGAAGTTGGATTGCGGGTTTTAATTCCAATTCAAAAGTGGTTGAACTGTGTGTCATTATATTATTTGGGTTATTCTTGGTTTAACTTCTTATTTATTTCATTAACCGAAATTTTCATTTGATAGGTTCTCGATATGACCCCTTTTTTTTTTTTTTTTTTGAGAGGGGGTTCTCGATATAACCTTTATTGCTGCCTTTTTCAACTAGTGGTTATTGGTTCTTATTCCAAATGCTCTTCTATTTTATTTTTTTTTTTGGAAAAAAATTAATAATTTGCATTCATTATAATTTAGAATTACTACATTTTTTTAATCACAAAATATCTACAAGTGTGACAAGTATTATGGGTTTGTGGGTGAAATAATTTTTTCATCACACCCTCGGTTTTTTTTTTTTTTTTTTTTTTTTTTGTGATTAGAAATTGTAATAATCCCAAATTATAATTGATGCAAATTATTACTTTTTTTTCAAAAAAAATAGAAAAGCTTACCGTATAAAAACTCTAACTAAATAGTAGAAAGATACAAAGTTACTATTTTAAAAAAGAGAAATGATATGTCCACAATATTTTTACAACAAATCCTAAGTGGCAGGTTGTTACTGGTTGTTATTGTTGAGTTAAAAAAGTAATCTTAGTGCTAAATTCAAATTTGAATAACAACTAACCACCTATGATTTGTTGTGAAAATGTTGTAAAAATATTGTGGATGTAGCACTTTTCTTAAAAAAAAAAAAATTCCTACATGTTACTTTCAAAAAAAAAAAAAAAACTTCCCACACGTTAGTTTTGATTTTTTTCAAGAGAAATGATATGTCCACAACATTTTTACAACAAATCCTACGTGGTAGGTTGTTATTATTAAGCAAAAAAGTAATCTTAGTGTTAGGTTCAAATTTGAACCAATAACAACTAATCACTTGTACTTTGTTGTGAAAATATTGTAAAAATGTTGTGGACATAGTATCTCTTTTTTTTCAAAATTCAAAAATTTTCTTTTGGCAAAATTTACAGGAACAAAACACCTCATGGTTACTTTTGTTAAGCCTGTGTTCTATTTTTTTAATTTTTTTTAATTTTATGAAAGCCTGTGTTCTATTTGAACTCAAATTACTTATGCTCATTAGTCATCCTTATCTTATCACATACAGTTTTAAAATCTCAATAAAACAACTGATTATTCTTATCCAAATCAACTTTGAAACCCACTATCAAACTCAAACTTATCTATTAAAGCATATATATAGAAAGAATTACTCAAACGTCAGTCTCTACTCATTTTCTTCAGTACTATTATATATATATATAAAGCACGCAGCCAAAAAACAAAAGGTGCTACCACACAAAAAAAATGGTGCTTCCACTAAAATGAATTTTCCCATGGTTGCCTCCTAAATCCTAACGAGTTTTGGTAAAAAAAATTTATTAAGAGGGAGGAGAGTAGAGGGGAAGTAGAGGGAAAGTAGAGGGGAGGAGAGTAGTGGGGAAGAGAGTAGAGGGGAATGGTTATCCTCTACCTTGTTTGGATGTTTTTAAAATTAGTAAGGGGGAAGGGAGTAATTAGCCCTTCCTCTTGTTTGGATGTTTTAAAAATTAGGATAGAGAGGAGAAAAAATGATTTAAATAGACAAATTTACCCCTATTTGAAAATGGATTTGTAATATTGGTCTATGATTAATTTATCAGTTTTGTAAAATCTTGAACCTGATTATCATTCGTCCAAATCTTAGAATATGTTAGTGAATTTTTTTCAAATAAAATTTTCGGTAAGGCCTTATGGTAGCTAAAATTGTACGAAAAGAAAAATAAATTGGAGCTTCTAAATCTCAGATTCATTATCATTTGTGACTACTCAACCTAATACAACTATGTATCTTGTTCTAAGTGAAAGCTCCTTATCAGTGGACAAAACTGAAGAAGAACAAAAAAAAAGAAGCGGTTTCCTCTGTTTTCTCAGCAACAAAACAGAGGTCAAGTAATAAGAAATGGCACGTAAACACAAAAATCAAGCATTGAACTCGATGAAACCAAAAATACAATAAAACTAGCTGAAAGTTTGAATATGAACTAGGGTTTTGGAGAGCAATATGTCGTTGTTGTTGTCCTCGCTGTCGTCGTCGGCATCGTCGGAAGATAGCTCGCTTTCTTCTTTGGCTTTGGAAGGCTTTTCGGAGAGCTCCGTGTTGGGATTCAAATTCGTAGGCTTTGACGCTGTGGCTTTTGCCCTAGCTAGTGAGATTCAAATTTTTTTTTTTTCATTCACCTTAAGCTTTGGACATAGCTGAGAGAGGGAATAGAGCTTCCATTGACAAAGATCAAGTGCTTACATGGCTAGACTCGAAAAAACCAAACTCGATGCTCTATGTTTGTTTTGGTAGTCTGTATAATTTTTCAAAGTCACAGCTTTTGGAGATTGGGTTAGGCCTTGAATCTTCAAAGGCTTCATTCATTTGGGTAATCGGAGATAGCTACGAAAATGGGTCTTTGCAAGAAGGTTTTGAAGAGAGAGTTTAATTTTCTCAAGAAACAAACAAAGATTATTTATATAATCAGTTTGTAATTTTGTTAATTTATAAAGGGTAAACTGGGGAATTCATTTGTTCAATAATTTATCTACTCTACTCCCCCTCCAAATCTCTCTAATTTGGGAGAATTAAAAATGAGGGGCTAGAGGTGGTTGAAACCCCTCCAAACCCCTTTCCCTCCTTCCTTAAAAAAAATTCTAAACAAGGTAATTGAATTACTCTCCCTCCCTCTACTCTACTCCCCCTCCTTTTTTAAACTTCCAAACAGGCCATAATTGTTTTATTAGTTTCATGCGGTATTAGTAATTTAGTATTCACCAAATTTGATGATTTTAGTTTTATAGTTAGCGAATGAGTTTGTTGAAAGATGGATCTCTTAGCTTGCACCATCAACAAGAATGAAAAAGAAAGTGGTAAGAAGATACTTAGCAATATTTGGAAATGAGGATTGGGAAATGTAGAAGCAGCATGTAAACAAGTTTTGGATCATGGCGTATAGATAGTGTGAACTTTGTTTGTAAATGTAACTGTAAGGACTAGATTTGGATTGGACCCAATATAGAATTGGGTTTTAGCCCAATGAGTCCAAGCAATGAATTTGTAAAGCGTGGGTGAAAGAACTAGTTTTAGTTCGTAAGAAAGATAGTAACCATTGTCTATTTAGGAGGATTAAACACAAGTAATATAAGAAAATTTGTCCTCAGCACAGTCCAAGGAGCTCTGTTATAATGTCAAGTTGATGATTGAACGGTGCAAAACTGCAAGTGCACAGTATCGTAGTTTTATAGTAAAGTGATGAGAAGAGTATCGTCCTCAGGGATTGGTAACTTACTTTTGACAAATACCAAAATTATGCTAATCTCGATTTTATCTAGAGAAGTCACTAAGTTTTTTGTAACTGGAATTTAAAATAAAATCAAATTAAAGAAAATACGCAAAGGAAAAAAAAGGAGATATTGCTCAAAAATCAATTTAATGGGAAGAAAACTTCTAGGAAATCTATTTCACCTAATTCCTCACTATGCTTTACTCATCTAGCTAATTTAATTTAACTCTCTCTGTTTGTTAGCAATCTCCAAACTCATCCAAAAGCCTCTTTCGACAGTCAATTGGAAACATTCTTGTTCATCATTTTACACAAGAGTATGCAATTTAATAAAGCAAGAAAGCATTAAGACCAACGATTTTAATACTACATAGGTTCATACAAGTCTTTCAATCTCTATATTTACCTATGCTGAAATATTCAAGATTTATCTTATAATTCCCTCTTTTGACAGCAAATCACAAGATTAAAATCATCTAATTAATGGCCAGTTAATTAGAAGCAATAAGCTTAGAATAAATCAGACAAACATGAAGAGAATTTGTTCAAATTAACATAGAAAAGTAAGCATAGTTTGGAACTAGATTACATCGTTTTCCTAGAATAAATAAAATTTAGTTCATGCTAAAAATTAAATTCAACATAAACGAATTCACCATAATTTTTCTGAGAAGATTTGAAGGAAAAAATGAATGCAAAAGAATCTTTTTCAGTGTCTTTTCTGCTTCAGCACTCTTTTCTGCTTTACTGTTCAGCGCCTCCTTCTTTCTTTTTTGTTCTCTCTGTTCAGCGCCTCCCCTTTTTCTGTTCAGCCCTCTTCTTTTCTTTTCTATTTCGGCTCCCTTTTTTCTGCTTCAGCATGCCTTTTTTTGTTTTCTTTTAGCCCTACGTTTTTAAAGTCCAGCCCAAAACTTGTTGCAGCCTAACACAGCCCAAAAAGCCCAAAACGTTTTGCTTCAGCCCAAAACATTTTTCAGTTCAGCCCAAAACCTCTTTTTTTTCAGTTCAGCCCAAAACCTCTTTTTTTCAGTTCAGAACGTTTTTGCTTTAACCCAAAACCTTTTTCAGTTCAGCCCACACCACCGTTTCAGCACTTCTTCTTTTTTTGTCTTCTGTTTCAGCGCCACTTTTCTTTCTTTTCTGTTCAGCCCTTCTATTTTTGTTAAGCGCTTCTCTTTTTCTTGCCAATTTCCAAGGCCAAAAATATTCTCTTTAAATGCTTCACATTTCTTTTATTTGAATAAATCTTTATTTTCTTCAAATCTAGAATAAAATTTAAATAACAAAAATCAAGTCTAAAATCAACAAAATAAATAAAATTAGACTAAAGTTTAAAGTTGAGAAATGATAAATTACACTCAATTATGCAAGTCATCAATGATCAAGGTTACAAGAGTTTAAAGGATTATTACAAAGACTTCTTTTTTTTCTCCCACCCTTTTCAGGCCACCTTTCCATGCTATATACTATAATTTTTGGTATCATCCCTACCATACACGTGTAGGTTAGATTCCAGGGACTCCTTTTTGTCCCATCCAACACCTCCCAGAATTTTCAACTAGCAGCTGTAAGGCTGCTTCACCACTGTTCAGGTATCACCTCCACATTAATGCCGCTAGAGAGTTAGCTGGGATACATTTAATGCGGAGGTAACAGCTTTTGAAGATATTTGTTACCTTCCTCTACTCCTCTCCTATCCAATGTCTGACTTCTAACCGTGATGCAACCTGGAAGGATGTTCAGGACGATAGGACATTCTTACTGATCTTGGATCTACATTTTCGATGTGACTTTTCTCCTCGGACATCTTTTGGACTATCATGTACAATTCTTATCTCTTCCTCTTCTACTATTCCCATAACAACATTATTTGATCATCCTCGGATAAGTAAATATCCTCGGACTGAGCCATTGGCCTAATATATACAGTTTTAACAGTACCTTTTGGTTGTCTGGCCCCCACAGTAACTTTAGCAAATTTTACTGCTTTTGAGTTTTGGGTCCTCTATTACAAAAAGTTTGGCTTTAGAACACGCCTCCTATAGTAGGAGATGGTGTATACATATGTATTGAAAGTTTAAAATATTATGAAAAAATTTATTATATTCTACTTTGAAAAAAAAAATACACATTTATTGTTTTTAAATTTTCCTCACATTCTTTTACAATGTTTTGCAATGGTTCTTTTCAAGGGTTTGAAGATCCCAAAAATAATGGGATGAATGGATTGATTGGCTACCTTGAAAGTATGATGCAATTTGAACCCATCCAGCATATGTGATGCTTATGATTTTTATTTTTTGGTGATATTCACGATAATATGCTAATTAGGAACAAGGTAAAAGGTTTGGATTAATTGCAGCTTAATTTTATTTTTAATTTTGTTTTTAAGTTATTATAATTTGTTCAATAATATCATTCATATTTATATATCATTATTTTATTTATTGAATTAAAAATGTGCAATATTTCTTAAAAATAAATTTGGATGTAATATTGTATTTCCAATATTTCAATGTGCTTCAAATTTATAATATCTTTAAGACATAATGATTATGAGAAGTTTGAATCTGAATTCAAATGAGTCTGTGTATATGGCTAAATTAATTTGGATTCAAATATAACTATATCCTAATGTGATTTTTTTTTCTTTTTTTAAAGAAGATCCAAATGTGATTTAATTGAACTTTTTAAAAATAAGGAAACATGGGATGTGGAAAGTAAAAGTGAAATACCGAACTGGTGAAGGTCTTTTTTTTTTTTTTTTTTCTAAATACCCTTATAATATTAAACAAAAAAATTCATTATTGGCATAGAATGGTGCTTATTTATATCCGAAGTTTTGATTTCATTAATTTTGTTAATTTCAAATTAATTTTGTTAAAATTTTTTTTTTAAGTTAGAACCACTCTTCTATTTTTTTGGATAAAATTTAATAATTTGCATCAATTATAATTTGGTATTATTATATTTTTTAACCACAAAAAATTCTAGAAATGTGACGAGTATTATGCATTTACATGTCACGTTAAGTTTTTTTTATGGGAAAATGTAGTAATATCAAATTATAATAGGTTGTTGCATGAGTGCGTGCTCAGAGAATTTTTCTAATGCAAATGCTCTAATGGCAAATCCAAATCCTTTGTTCGGGTAAGTTAAAAGAAATGGATTTGGATTTGGTCCCAAATCCGTCTTGGATTTTAGGGGTCCAAATTCGATGATTTGAAATCCCCTCACAATCCCAAGAAATTAGAAATCCCTCACCCTCACGCTCACTTCTCAATTCTTAATCAGCTCCAGAAACTCTGTCACGCTCTCTCTTCCTCGCCCAAGCTTTTCTTCTTTCTCTCTTTCTCGCGACAATACTGGTTTGTCTCTCAACTCTTCTCTTCCTCTTTTGTGTTTTGGGTGTTCAATTGTGAAGAAATGTGATCTGAGTTTCGCTTATTTTGATTTCCTGTCTAATTTTGGTGGTTTTGTTTGATCATATGGGGAATTGATGGTTAATTTGTGTTTGATTTGGCTGATTTTTTCTGGGTTTTGGTTGGATTTATCTGAGATTGGTTTTTGTATTTTTTTTTGGTAATATGTTTAAGCTCTACTCTGTGGACGAAGTTGGATTTATCATTTAGGACGTGCGTGGCTATTTTTCATCCAAGAAGTCATTGTATAGCTTTGAGGTGTATTTGTTTTGACTATGTGCATTCCGTTTTGTAGGAAAAGAATGTTTGAACTTTGATGTGGTTTAATTAATGTGAAGGTATAGGGTCACGGAAAAGAGTGAGCTTTATGTTAAATTGGATCAGATGGAAGTTAAAGTATTATAGGTAAATGAACTAATTAATATATAACAAGTAGATGTTTGAATAGGAAGGTGTTGTACTTTGGTGGGAGATATTAATCTTTCTATCAGAGTGTGAAGATGTTTGACAGAAGTTCACACAAGCATATCTTCATTTTTAGTACTACAATATTCTGGTTTTCCTCATTATAAAAATGAGAGTTGGGATAGGAATTTAATGCAAGATGTGAAGGCTGGCTGGTGTGTGTCATATTCTTTTCATGTTGTGGATAATACAGATTGATAATTAGTCCGGAGCTGTTCCACTTTTCAAATTCAAGAATTTTGTTGAGGTAGAGTAAGGTCTGGAATTAGATATTAGTTTCAAATCTTGCCTAATAAAAAAGAAATGGGAAATCCCGGGTTCTTCAATTAACATCCTTACTTGCTCATTGGAATGAAAATACCATATTAATCTACATAACTATTAATAATATACTGTGATAGGGGCCTGCTTCATTGGTTAGCCTAGTTAGCATTGACAAATTTGATTTATTGAGCACCACCAGATGCACATCAATCAATGGTTCCAATATTTTTACTTTTAATTATTGGAGCCCCTTAATCATTGTTTTCCTGCTAATGTATATGCTTCTACATATATATTTCTCTGTTGGAAGCAGATCGATGGGGATGGATGATAAACTCATGCTAGCTGTTGACCAGGTATCCTTTTCAGCTATCTTTCTCAACAGTCAAATTATCATGCGTAATAGAGACAAATTGAAGGAACTCCATCAACAATATATAGAACATAGTTCAAAGTATAACCAGGCTTAAGTCTCAAGGCAAGTTTAAATGACTTGAGCCTGATGTGGTCATGCCTAATATGCTAGACCTCTTGTTGTACATCTTATTATATGCTTGTCTCATAGGTCAACAAAAGGTACAGGGTCTTCACCACAATGATAAGATTCATAATAGAACTTTGATCAAATAACTTCAAATTCTGGATGGTGAATCATTAGAATTTTCATGTTGAATTTAATTCTGCACGCCTATGCACATTTTATTTTTCCATTATTTGGAAATGAAACAAGTACCTCTTCTCAGCTGTGCTAAAGAAGTTTTTTTTCTCTCTTTATTTTTTGGAAGTGTTCAACAACAACAACAACAACAACAAAAAGTATTATTGAAAGTTGCTGATGTATACTATCATTTTTGAGTTCCTTCTCCAAAAGAATGGGGTTCAATTTTTAAGTTTCAAGAATCAAGCTTAACCTTGAGGAGAAAGATGGGGTTAAGTGGTTGAAAGTTTTGATCTGAATTTTGGTTGTTGGAGTATATGGAACATGGCTGAGAATTCTATCAGAAATATAAAACTATTGGGATAAGAGAATTACTTTCTATTCACAAGTTGGAGATTCTTCTAAGCTTGTTTTTTGGTTTTTTCAGCGGATTTTTGGGGCTGTTTCTAGGTATTTTTCTGGTATGATTTACAGAGGATAATTTGAGGGTCTTTGTGAGGTTTTCCAGTAGAGTTTTGGGTAATTTGTAGGGATGTTTTGTTGGTTTTTGGTGCTGTTTAGAGCTGGCTTTGCAGTGGGTTTTAAGTGAGCTCTTGGCTGGGTTTCACTAACTGTTTGAGATTAATTTTCTGGTTTTTGGGATTTGCTATTATAAATTAGTAGATTTCAATAGTTTTGTTTAATTATGTTAATTCACTGTTTTTTTTTTTTTTTTTACTTTAGAAAAATGCAAAAAGCGGGTGCTTATAAAAACATAGCTATTGACAATTGGGAAGACATTGAGATCTTGTGTGGGAGGGATAGAGCTATTGGCATTGGTGTAGAACATATGAACGATGCAGTTGAAGTTACGACCGGAGAAGGAGAAAATGAGGTGAATTCTCTCATTGCACAACAACCATGTCAATATTCATTATCAACAAGTTCTGCAGCTGAGCCTCACAAAATAAAAAAGGAGTAGGAAAGATCCATTAGTTGAAGTTGTTGCAAATATTGGTTCTACTCTTATAGAGTATTGTTACTCATTTTTAATTGTTAAGAACTTTAGAATAATTTTTTAGTTGGATATTTTGAAAGTTGTGAAAAAACTCATGCATTTGGGTTCTCTCTATCTTGATATAGAACATTTTAGTTGTCAATAGTTGGCATGACATTTCATCTTGACAATTGGATTATCAATGAATTTTTGTTTTTCATTACTTCATGTATTTATTAATTAGATTATCAATGGTTTTTTCATTACCTCATGTATTTATTAAAATTATTAATAAAATTAAAATGTAGAAGGATTAAGAAAAATGATAATTAAAAAAAATATATTTTATTGATCTTAAATCTAAATCCAAATGGATGTAAAAAAAAATCTAGATCCAAATCTAAATTTAGGAATTTAAACAATAGAATTTCAAATTCTTCATTATTAAAAAATACCCCCAAATAAGGAATTTTTAAATCAATAGATTTCAAATCTAAATCCAAATCGGAATGTTGGCATCCATCCACAACCTAAAATTGAGATGGATATATAGGTAGGAACAGTTCACCAGGTCGGCAACACATCAGGACAAGTATTAAAAAGTACGGAAGAAACGAAGAAGCACGTCAGATCCAAATCCAGTAACAAGTCTCCGATCCAGAATCAAATCAAGACAATATTTTCCAAACCAATCACATGACGCCACATCACAAAACGACATTTCCACCATACACAATTGCCCATACTGAACCCTAATGAAATGACCAAAATACCCATCCCAATCCTGCTTTTATCTAACACACTTCCCAATGCAAATCACACTCAGTTTTCATTCACAGAGCTCAGAGAGTCTCTCTCTCTCATGGCGTCCATGGCTTCCCTTCTCCATCGAAAGCTCCAACACCAACACAATCACAAACCTTTCTTCTTCTTCCAATCACGCTTATTCTCCGACTCTGCTTCTTCTTCTTCACAGAGCATAGAGAAAATTCTCGTGGCGAACAGAGGCGAAATCGCTTGCCGAATCATGAGGACCGCGAAGAGGTTAGGGATTCGGACCGTCGCGGTGTACAGCGACGCAGACCGTGACGCGCTTCATGTCAAATCGGCCGACGAGGCCGTCCTTATCGGTCCTCCACCGGCTCGGTTGAGTTACCTCAACGCGTCGTCGATTGTCGACGCTGCGTTTCGCACTGGTGCGCAGGTGAGCTAGAGAAAGGAATTCGTTTCTCTGTTTGGTTGGTGAGAAAGTGCGGGAAAATTAGAGAAATTGAATTTGTCTTGTTTTGAGCTGATTATGCATATGTTGTTGATTGTTGAAGTTAATGTCAATTCCATTGAGTTTTAGTGAAATTTGTGCTATTTATCATTTTTCTAATTAATGTCCATAGTAGTAGTATTTGAATAATGATATAGTTATTAGCTAACGTCTAGATTCTAGAACAGTACTATTTGAATTGTACTGATCTAAAACTTGTTCAAAATAAGATTGTTTTGTGTAAATATGTATTAAGATATTCGAAAATCAAAATATGCTTTGGCAATTGGGATATAGTATATGCTTGGAGGTTTGCTATTTGTATTAGTTTTGTGCACAAATTGATGGCATAATCATTGTTTGCAACTCCACATGTACCCTAACCTCTGCAATATTTTGTTGACATCGTAATAAATATTCATGCATGTAATCCCATTACATAGGATTTATGTGGGTCCCACATAAGATTTTATAGGTCCCACGTAATGGACATTTAAGTTCTTTGTTGGGAATGTGATGAATTGCTTCTGTGTTGACTGATTAATAGTATCAAACTGTAATAGCATATATAGTGATGATGATTGATGTAAAAGTCAGCATTTTTTACTATAGTAGATGGCTTTTGCTTGGTATTTTAGCCCTAAAAACACCTACATATGGTGGATATGTAGGTGTTTTGTTATTACATTTTCTTTGTTTGATACTTTGATTGCCTCACTGATGTTCAATACTTGTTGTGCGTGGCTTTGTATTGCTAGTAGATGATTAATTGCTTTTAATATTTTGGACATTGCAAGGACATGCTTTCAGAGTGGATATCTTATTTTGATAATTAGGCTATCCACCCTGGCTATGGTTTCTTATCGGAGAGTGCTGATTTTGCTCAAATTTGTGAGCATAGAGGTCTTAAATTTATCGGCCCTCCAGCATCTGCAATCCGTGACATGGGCGATAAAAGGTACAACTTGCTTGTTTCTGACCAAATTTCTTCTTAACGTTCATAAACCAGACACCCGTTTCTGTTATGATCTCAAATATTCCCATTTGTAACTACTGTTAATTCTTTTACAAGCATGTGTGTGTGTGTGTGTGAATATGTGCACACACATGCATTTGGGAACTTACCCCTCTCTGTGCAATAAAAATTTCAATTTATAAAGGACAGATTCTCAACTTAGTGACGCTTAATCTACTTAACAGTGCATCAAAGAGAATAATGGGTGCAGCCAGGGTACCACTTGTGCCTGGATATCATGGCAATGAACAAGATATAGATCTGATGAAGTTAGAAGCAGACAAGATTGGGTACCCAATCATAATAAAACCAACTCATGGAGGAGGAGGAAAGGTGTGTGACTATTATTATTTTGACATATTTCCTACAATTGTAAATGGTGCTAGTGTTATGGGTATGGTGATGCAAAATACATATATGAAAACCTACACATGTAAAATGTCTTACCTAATATGTGTGTCATGATGTCCGTGCATTTTTATTATCATTGTCCTGTTACATTAGTGGGGACCTTTTCATGTAATGTTTCATCAGAATGAGCAATCTGCCATGTGTCTGAGTTGAAAACTCTAGGGAAGAGATGTATTGATTTAGGTTAGATTTGAAAAGCCAGATAGGTTGTTCTAAACTCTTGCCTAAGGAGTCTATTTCTTGCCAGTTGCACTTCAGCCTGGTTTCAAGGGTCACAAATTTAATGGCAACATCCATAAAAGTAAATATTTGATGTAACTGTTCAGAAATTTAAACATAGCTACATATTTTATGATAGTGATCTTGTCCAGTACATGCTTTTGCCACGTCCACCTGTTTAATATGTTCAATAGTAAAAATTGTTGGTATAGCCTCTACAACAGGGCAGGAGAAAAGGGCTTTAATTAGGATTTTCCTTGTCATGACTGAAATTCTGTTTTCTTTTCACATGAAGTTCTTAGATTGTTCATTTTATAGGGTATGAGGATTGTAAACAGTCCAAATGAATTTGTTGAATCTTTCTTGGGAGCACAACGTGAGGCTGCTGCTTCTTTTGGCATAAACACAATATTGCTGGAGAAATATATCACACAGCCAAGGCACATAGAAGTTCAGGTATTGTCATTCTTTGTATAATGTGAGTATTTCTTTTTCAAAATAGTAGTTGATTATAACTGTAATGTAATGTAACCATTTCTTTTCTAATATTCTTATGGTGCTCTATAGTGGATATTAATTCTGAATAAAATTAGACTCTGGCTCCATAAGTTAGTGGAAAATAAATTTTATAAATTTTTGGTAGACAAGTAAACTGCACTCAATCTGATATTCATCATATGCTCTGATTGTCAATCAAAATTACATATTGATTGTAGATACTCCTCTGTTTATTGTAGATATTTGGGGACAAACACGGGAATGTTCTTCATTTATATGAAAGGGATTGCAGTGTGCAGAGAAGACACCAGAAGATAATTGAAGAAGCTCCAGCTGTAATGATAGCTTTCTGGATTTTTTTGTACTGGTTTGTGATTGTAGTTATTCTAGATTTGTAATGGAACACTCATTAATGCAGCCAAATGTTTCCATTGATTTCCGCTCCCACTTGGGTCAAGCTGCTGTTTCTGCGGCCAAGGTGAGGTTTCCTAATCTGTTGAACTATATAATATTTATGCTCATGATCTGATATTTGTAGTTTGTTTGAAAATTGCATTACTTGGTTATGAACACGTGAATGCATGTGAGTAGTGCTCTGGGGAACTGCAAGGATTAGTTAATGTAATAATGTCCCCTCTGACTCTTTGAATATTTTACATTGAGCTACCACTTTTGATTAAATATATTAATACTATTGTGATAGTGGAAAAGAAAAAAACTGAAGAACTTCCTATCTTGGATTCCATTTGATAGGTTTATCATACAAAAGACTTCTAATTAGCTGAGACTTTGCATACATTGTGCAGAAAATATTACTCAAACAAGCCAGCTTGATAAGGTGAGGGTAATAAGATGGATTGGATATGTGGGAGTTTATAAGTAGCTAAAAGTTTTTGGACAGGATGGCATTTTGTGGTTTGAGGTGCCAAATTCTGCCCAAGCAAGCATTCTAATTCGTTTGCCTTGCTTTAAAACTTGATCTGTAGAATATTTTTCTAATCTGTGCCCCTTTCTCTCTTCTTTTTCTATTTGTCTTACGGTAGCATGTCTGTTATGGTGTCTAAACATGCTTGTAGTGGCCTTATTTAAACTTTGGATTATATCCCACATGTTGAAGTTGTATCTTCAATGCATAGCACCTTGTCCTTTTACAGACTTGTCTCTTGAGTACTTCCTTTTTGCCCTTTTGTTGTGGTTGTTGTTGTTGTTGTTGTTGTTGTTGTGTGTTTTATTTTCCTTTTTTAATTACCACTACGATGAAGTCTCTATCTGATACATAAAGGCAGTTGGATATCACAATGCTGGCACTGTGGAGTTTATAGTTGACACAATCTCAGGCCAATTTTATTTTATGGAGATGAACACCCGTCTTCAGGTACTGTTGTCAATCTATCTCTCTCTATTAAAATCCACAAGATGTACAGAATCCTAATGAGGAGCATATATATGCAGGTTGAGCATCCTGTGACTGAGATGATTGTTGGTCAAGATCTTGTAGAGTGGCAAATCCGTGTTGCAAATGGAGAAGCTCTTCCCATGAGTCAGTCACAGGTGCCGTTATCAGGTAAATATAATCTCTTGATGAAGGTCATGTGTAGAGTTGATCTTGCTTGCTTTCCTTTTCTATTTTTTCTTTATGCTTGTTTACCTATTTATAATATATGACCCTAGACTACTTTTAAATAATGGCTTGACTGGCATTAACCATGAGAAGGGGAAGGCTACCCCACATTCCTACTATCGCTATTATATCCCATAAAAATGAAGAAAAGGTCAACTGCTGGATGGGACCTGTTTTAGAATAAATCCTTTTATCCTTTGCTTTATTTGTTTGCTTAGAAGATGGAATAAATAACTGAAATATCTTTAATTCTCTCTGCTCCTCTATTGCCTTTACAACCTAAACATTAAAATAGGACTTCTAGATTTGAAAATATAAACTTTTTCTGCTAATAAACTGAACTGATGATAGCAGACTGCAGTTTTTAGTTATATAAAGTTGATAGTTATGACTCAGGTTGTATAATCAAGTTGCTATCAATTGTTAGTTACCAAAAGGGAGGAAAAAAGAAAAAGAAAAAAGGAGTCCATCTTATGTTATTACAGTTATGTCTTGAAGGGCCATTCTGATGAAATACTTGAATTATTTCTGGGATTTCATTATTTTACTAGTTCTTATTATGCGTCTTTAACGTAGATCTATTTCATAAACTAACACTTCTTAATTAATTAAAATTAAACAATTTACAAAAAAGAAGAAGCTCATAATGGGTTTGAATTCCATATTTAAGTTTACACATTATGCACACAGCATGTTCAGTATAGAGATCCTGAATTTTTATAATTTCCTTCTTACCTATCAAAAATAAATTAAAAAAATAATAATAATTTCCCATTATCATGACAGGTCATGCTTTCGAAGCCCGAATATATGCTGAAAATGTAGCGAAAGGTTTTCTTCCTGCAACTGGAGTTCTTCATCATTATCGTCTTGTTCCAGTGTCATCAACAGGTCATTTGCATGACATATCTATGCTACTTATATTGTGTAAAAGATGTTTCAGCCCACACTTTTGCTGTTGAAAATAGCCAGTCTTTGTCCTTCCCTGCCTACAACATTGCAATTGCCTTATATAACTTATTAAGATTTCCTACTCCTTTTTTGTTTTGCTTATGCGGACTCTGTCTTTGAGCAGTTCGGGTTGAGACTGGGGTTGAACAAGGAGACACTGTTAGCATGCATTATGATCCTATGATTGCTAAGCTTGTAGTATGGGGAGAAAATCGTGCTGCAGCATTAGTAAAATTAAAGGATTGCCTCTCAAAGTTTCAGGTATACTCAATTTCAGAATTACAGCGTAGCAATCTTAATGAGTCTATTATAGTCATTGTTACAGCTGTTGCACATGTATGCATTTATTTCCAAGTTGTACACATTTTAGATAATTTTATCAGGTATCTCTAGGCAATGGATCCTCAATGGGGATGACTCCAAGTATGATGCCTATTGTCTGGATAAATAGGAATTTTGTCTGATAAAATTGTAAAAAGGTTTGTTCAGATGGTCAGGATGGTTCTACATATCAAATTTGGGAGGGGAGATCCCTAAAAGGGCCAAAATATATAATTCTACTTTTGTGCAATAGCTTCTATTTAATATGCATCTTGTGTTTCCTCTGTACCATTCCTGGGATCCTATAGGTTTATTGCCTCATAACTATAGGTTCTACAATTTTTTGGAAGTTTCAACTATTTTTGGACGGTGAATTTCTTCTTGAGATGTATTTTATCTTTTAGACAGACTTAATCCTGATTGAATCACTAATGCAAATCTTTTGATTAGGTTGCAGGTTTACCAACCAATATCAATTTCCTCCAAAAACTTGTGAAACATTGGGCATTTGAGAATGGCGATGTAGAAACTCATTTCATTGAACACTTTAAAGATGATCTCTTTGTTTCTCCTACGAATGCAGTATCAGCAAAAGAAGCACATGAAGCTGCTAGATTTAATGCGGCCCTAGTAGCTGCATGTGTTATCTCAATGGAACATTCTCTATCGAAAGAAAATTCCCCTGGTAATTGAAGGTCTCATTCTTTTCTTGGGATATGGTAGTTGCTCTTAAAAGATATTTACGTCTGCCAATGTGTTCAGCAGGCAACAACTCACTCTCCGTATGGTATTCGTCCCCACCTTTCAGAGTTCATCATTGTGCTAGGCATACAATGGAAATTGAATGGGAGAATGAATATGATAGCGCTGGTTCAAATGTCCTTACACTCTCTATTACTTATAAGCCAAATGGAAACTATCTGATTGAGGTATTCATCCACTTGTAATGTGTTTAAGATAATGGTTTTTGTTGGCCAGTAATTTTGAAGTGATTTATGTTTAAGAGAGCATTCCCCCCCCCTCTCAAACAAATTATATCCAATATAGGGTTGTTCTTTTTGGCATGATTCAATCAGACAGGAGAAAATTGCTCCCCTGGTTTTGAAGTCAAAGCAACACATCTAGGTAACCATGATTTCAGAGTTGAAGCTGATGGTGTAAGCATGGATGTCAGTTTAGCTGTTTACTTAAAGGTAGGAGCCTCTCTCTGCATGCATCTTTAGGAGTGTAGATAAATTAATTTATGGACTCTCTTCTGTACAGTTTCCATTGTTCTTGATTTTTCCCTATAGAATTCCGGTATAACTAATTATTGATTGCCAATTTGAGCTGGCAGGATCAAACAAAGCACATACACATATGGCGTGGGTCACATCATCATCAATTCAGACAGAAAATAGGACGTGAGTTGTCTGGTGATGATGAAGCCCAACATAAGCCCAGTTTTGATACAGCATCCCACCCCCAGGGAACTGTTGTGGCCCCCATGGCTGGTTTAGTAGTCAAAGTTCTGGTGAAGGACGGGACAAAAGTGGAGGAAGGGCAACCCATATTAGTCTTGGAGGCAATGAAGATGGAGGTTTGTGTTAATGCTACTTTCATTTTGCATCTAATTATTCCTTTTTCAAAAGTTTTCTATGCTGAACTGAATTATTTTTTCTTCTTCCCTTTAAAAGCATGTTGTAAAGGCACCATGTACTGGGTGTGTCCATGGGCTTGTAGTTACAGCTGGCCAGCAAGTTTCTGATGGTAGTGTTCTCTTCAGTGTCAAGGTCAGTTATTTGCCCTTTGATACACTTAGATATGAGCTAATAGATTTGGAATTGGTACAACAGAATAAACCGAATGTATAACTGGTAGTTGCAAATGCTGAGAATAGAATGGTATCGTCTGGTGGATATTCTCTTACACTATTTGACTATTTGCTCTTTTACCTGCACTATGTGGTTTGGTTAAATGCTCTGCATCTTTTGCTTGTTTGTTGTACAAATGTAAACTAATTATTTGATGAAAATGAACAAATTTAAAAATTGTTTCTCCCTTGTGGTGATAAAGCTGAATACAGTCATCATGAACTAAAAGATATCAAGAGTGAGTATGTTTCGTTCCAAAAAAAAAAAACCTAGAACAGTCCATACATCACTATTGTGAGCAGATGTTCTTATGAAATGTGGTACTGTTGCTTAAAAATATACTGCATAAAAACCTCAGTTTTAATGTTGAAAGAATAACACTTTTTTAAATAAGACAAACTCGGTGTTAATGTGTCAAATATACTGCAATTGCATGCATATATAAGTTCTAGAGATTATCAGGATTTTTACCTCAGTGGCTCATTGCTCAAAAAATAATTTGTCAATTTTTTAGTTATGGACAAAATAATTCACCATTGTATTTAGATTGTAGCTAGTATTTAACATTACCAGAGAGGTGGATGCATGAAATGAATTGATAACTTGTTAGCCTGTTTGCTGTTATGTAAAGTTATGTTCAATTGGAAACTGATTACGATTTAAGCTCGTATATTTGTTGTTTTAAATGTCATAGAGTCATTCAGTTGGTGATCTTTAAATTTGTAGATTAATTATGGTTAGAATATGTGCTTGGGCAGGATCAGTAGAACCATCATGATGACGAGAGATTATATGTGCTTGGGCAGGATCAGTAGAACCATCATGATTTTACATTCTCTCTCCTGACAAATATTGATCGAGCTCATAAGAATTGTGCTCAAATGAGGAGTCAGCGGAAGCTCTAACTACACTTCTGTTGTAATAAAATTGATGTATATCCCTTGTTTACTAGATAAAATAAAATTTTATCATCATCAAGATGTAATAATAGAACTTTTGCAGGCCTTTCAGTAATGAAAAGTAAAAATTGTAGTGTTCTTGTTCTTCTGAGCTGGTGAGCTGTTGTCTTTACCGGTCATAGTTTAATTAGCCTCCCATCAGAAACAATCATTATTATTACTATTATTATATTTTTTCTTAATATGTTTTTTGTTGTTGTTGTTTGGTGGTTGTTACATGTCAAGAGCATTGTAGCTCAAATCTTGGTGTTTCCAACAAAATCATCCAAGGTTCCAATCCACCCCAACCCCAACTATTGAAATATCAAAAAATCATTAATTCTTTTCATCAAATGCTGGACGGATCAGCAGTAGATGTGCCTAAGGAATTTCTTAAATAGACTTGTCTAAAACTAGCCAAAATGTAGAACTTATTGCAACGGGATAATAAATGTTAGTATAATGATTAAATTCATCATTTTTTTGTACACTTGAATTTTTGGAACAAGTAATAGATTAGATATTGATTGTTGCACAACTAGAAAAGACTCCCTAAGTGCATTTTGGGAAAATGAAAAAAGAAATGGTAGAAGTGGGAAAATTTTCTTTAAAGCTCTATGAAACTCTTTTGTAATCTTAACTCTTAAGAAAAAATTGATATCTGAAATTTTTATGAAAAGTTCTACAATTTACTTTCATGCTTGTAATTTGCCAAACGTTTAAAATGTTAAAAGAGTTTGTCAATTAAAGTTCTATAACTAAAAAGTTATACTAATAAGTGCTTGTTTGGTATTGTTTTAAAAAACTAAGTTTTAATTTTGAACTTTTGCAAAATAAGGCTATAATTGAGAATCTTTTTAGTGTTTTGATTGTTTGATAAATTGCTTTGAATAGTGTTTTAAAACTAGATTTTTTTTTTTTTTTTTTTTTTTTTTTAACAAGATAGAAATTCTACTATAGAATAATTTAAGTGTATATGTGTGTGAAGTTTACTCCAGCTTTCGAGAGACTTGAATCCCAGTCCTTGTCCACCTCACACCTCACAAGCACTTGTACTTGTGGAGTGACCATCGCGTCAAGGGTGCGCAGTGGTAAAACTAGAACTATAAAATATATATAAATAGTGAATTGTATAGTTTTTTCTATGAAGTTCCAAATTTCAAATTTAACCTTAAAGCCGAAATTGTCTATTTATGCTACTAGAGCTTTAAGGCTATTAAAATCATATTTATGGTAGTTTACCAATGGATTTTCCAAGTGACTAGACTGTGACATGGCAATAAATTACATGTTAGAAATTAAGGCTCTACATGATGAGAAGCATAGACTTTGCATAGTTTTTAAAATTACGTAGCTATCAATTTAAAGCAGCTTATAAACCTTATTCTACGGCATCTTCTGGGTTCGCTTACCTCATTCCAACCGCGTCTAAAGAATTTATATTAACTTGTCAAATCAAACACCAAGGCAAGAAGGCCATGTTTTTTTTATTCTTTGAACGATCCTGACGGACAGACAAAAATAAGATGCTTGAAATGAAAGGGCAAAATGAAGTAACCTGTCACATTACAAGTAAGGATTACAAGCATTATTATTCAATACAAATTTGCGTGGAAGTCATGCTGTTTTCCTTTTCTTTATTATTTTAATCAGATAGCAAGGCTACACACACACAAAATAAATAATAAAAAAAAAAAATTTGCAACATTTTTCTCGGATGAATTGGTAAATTTCTACTGATTTTCATTTGAGTTTATCACTGAAATAACTCTTTTACTTACCATTAACATTTTGCCACCTCGATCAGTATGTGCGAAATTTATTGTATTTATAGATTTTCTCTTTAATCAAACAATATAAAGCCAGTGTGCCGTGCAAGACCAAATGGTAAGAATGGAAGCTCCGTAGTCTTCAAGGTAATGCCCCCAATGGCTAAAAAGGAACATCAATGATGTTAATCACGCGTGATGAATATATATTATTATGGGTCATGATCAATTAGCATAACTTTTTTCTTAATGTTACTCTATTTAATACTTTTTAAGTAGATTAATATTTTAAAAAATTGTACAATTAGAATACGCATTTTCTTTGTTTTTTAATATGCATGTCAAATTTTATGTTAATAGGGTATAATTTACTATTTGGTCCATGGTATCAATTATTTTATGCATAATTTTAAGATACAAAATACTTGAAATTTAGATTGTAGGGGCTAGGGCCCAAAATAATGCATTGGGCCGTGGGCCTTGTCTGAGGACACTAACAAATCCGAGGAGGAGGAAATAACTATCAAATGATTCCCAGTAAAAATCTGATAAGCGGGAGATGAAGGGAAGGATATCCGAGGAGGAATTACTTCTCGGACACGGCGAATATAATCCAAGTATACACTCTGGCAATTGAAGCGCGCCCCATGAACATGTGAGAGGGAAGGAGACTCAAAATATCTAAGGAAAAGTTGCTACTATCGCATTAAATGCATTGCAGCTACTTTCCTGGCCGCATTAATGTGGAGAGGACCTCTGAACGGTGTTGCCTTGGCTACCACAACTCACAAAAGGCTGAAAGGAGTGTCTGATGGGACTGGCACTCAAGTGGGGATTCAGATGATCAACAAGTGTAGGGTCAAGATGACCAAAAATGAGCTATATAATGTGGAAGAACCCCCATGAGAAGGGGACGAGAAAGGGAGAGAGAAAATACTGTAGCAATATAAATTATCTTTGTATTCAATCACGATCAATACACAACAATTGTGATCTCCTCGGACTGAAAGTCCATTGACGTCAATATCTCTTATTCATGCTTGATTGTCCTTTAATCAAATACTAGCCGTTGCCCACTTCATTAAGACTGCGTTCTTTGACTCATTCTCTACAAATTCATTGTACAGGGTTAATTGGACTAAGACCCTATACAATTTGGGCTTGGGCCTCAAATTTTTAAGCCCTACAATTGGCGCCGTCTGTGGGGAAGAACTTGTGTGTTAGTGAGTGCAACAGTTAAACATGGAAGGATCAGGTCTACACCAAGAAAACCCGCGCCAAGCAGGTCCCCAACGAACAGAACCTATAGGATCCCAGCGACAGGGTAATTTTCCTGGCCCTGAACATGAACGACATCAGGAGAGTGAAAAGGATCAAGAAGGAAGTGTGCATATCACCCAGACGAGCAAAAGCCACTCCCAAGTGGGCAGTCGCATATCCCGAAGACGAAACAACAACCGAGCCATGCAGCAGGAGATAGACGACTTGAAAAAGAAACTGCGCCATGCACAGCGGAGGAGATCTCCTCCCAGCTCTGGCATATCCTCTAATGATGAAGAGGGCGGCAATTACAGGCAGAGATCAAGAACTCTTCCAAGCGAGACCTTCTCTTATGAGGACAAGCACCATTATAGACGAAAGCACGAGGGCCCATCTAGTAGGGGCCTGGGTAATGATGCCATGAATAAGGCTCTGGATCAGATCTCTAAGTCGCCCTTCACGCGTAAGATAGAAGGGGGTAGGCTACCTTGGCGGTTCAATTAGCCTACGTTCACCGTTTATAATGGTCGAACGGACCTCGTAGAGCATGTGAGCCAGTTCAATCAAAGAATGACTATCCACTCCCAAAACAAAGCTTTGATATGTAAAGTTTTCCTGTCCAGCCTAGGACCTGTAGCGATGAGGTGGTTCAACGGCTTGAAGACGGACTCCATAGACTCTTATAAGCAGCTCACCCAAGCTTTTGGCTCTCGCTTCATTACGAACAATAAGGTTCCTCGGCCTCTGAGTTCGTTGTTTTCATTATCCATGCGTGAGAGAGAAACTCTAAAAGCATACTCGGACAGATATTGGGAAATGTATAACGAGATGGACGGCAACTTTGATGACGTCGCCATCAGCACTTTTAAAAGTGGTTTCCCAACCAAGCATGGCTTGAGGAAATCTTTGACTGGCAAGCCTGTTGCCAGCGTACGTCAACTTATGGACCGGATTGACAAATACAAAAGAGTCGGAGGACCAACTGCAAGGGAGAGGAAAGGAGAAGGTCATCCCCCAAAAGAGGAGTGATTTCAGGTCGGACCGATACAATAATAACCATTCGAGGAGAGATTTCGCGGGGCAATCAGGACCAACCAACACGCAGTCGGTTAATGCCGTATTCAGAGAACCGGTGCAACAGGTTTTGGAGAAAATAAAAAATGAGCCATTCTTCAAGTGGCCGAATAAGATGGCTGGAGACTCCACGAAGCGCAATCAGAGTCTGTATTGCCAGTACCACCAGGACCGCGAACATACTATAGAGGATTGCAGGAACCTTTAGAACCACCTGGATCAACTGGTCCGAGAAGGGAAACTGAAGCACCTTTTGCATCATTCCAGTGGTCATCAAGGCCAGGCAAACCAGGAGCCTCGGAGAGACATGTCCTTAAGACCTCCCATGGGCAAGATAAATGTCATCTTTGCTGCTCCGGGAAGGACCGGCTCTTATCCTGCCAAAGTAATGTCTGTGGCTCGGCTCTCCACCGAGGATAATGATCGGGAGTCTAAAAAGGCCAAGAAGGGAGCCTTACCTATGCTGGGATTCTCGGACGAAGATAAGATTGGAACCATCCAACCCCACGACGATGCTCTGGTAGTTACACTAAGGATTGGAGGATTTGATGTGAAGAGAGTACTGGTAGATCAGGACAGTGCTGTGGAAGTAATGTACCTCGACCTGAACAGGGGGCTGAATTTAAAACCCGAAGACCTAACGGCATACAACTCCCCTTTGGTAAGTTTCGAGGGGAAGACCGTTACTCCAAGGGGCCAGACCAGACTGCCTATACAGATCGGCTCAGACGTGGTGGAGGTAGATTTCATTGTAGTCAATGCCTACTCACCCTATACAGCTATTGTGGCCAGACCTTGGCTTCATGCCCTAGGGGCTATCTCTTCTACACTACACCAGAAGGTGAAATACCCGTCGGAGGGTCAAGTCAAAGAGATTGTGGGGAATCAGACCTTGGCCAGACACGACATGGTAGTTGCCATCTCACGCCAATCCAATGCCGAGCCCTCGGCCTCTACCGGAAGGGGCTTATAGCAACCAGCCTCCTCGGCACTGCTTGGTAACGAATTAGCCGAGGAGGTAAAATGCGAAAATCTAGAAAAGGTAGCCGTTGGCGTTGATCCGGAAAAATTCTTTCAAGTCGGCTCGGAACTACCTCCCCAAGAGAAAGAAGAGCTGATTCGGTTCCTTAGAGAAAACGTGGACGTGTTTGTGTGGGATGCCTATGAAGACCTAGGGGTTGATTCAAGCTTCATCTGCCACCACCTAAACGTTAACCCATCTATTACTCCCAAGAAGCAACCACCCCGGCGCCCGTCGAAAGAGCATGCCAACGCTGTTAGGGACGAAGTGATGAAGCTCAAAAAAGCAGGGGCTATCAAGGAAGTTTTCTATCCCGAGTGGCTGGCTAATATTGTAGTGGTAAAGAAGAAGAGTGGGAAGTGGCGAGTTTGTGTGGACTTCACAGACTTGAACAAGGCTTGTCCAAAAGACCCATTCCCGATGCCTCGGATAGACCAGTTGGTGGATGCAACTGTAGGCCATCCCCGAATGAGCTTCTTGGATGCCTTTCAAGGCTATCATCAAATACCACTAGCCCTGGGTGATCAAGAAAAAACAGCATTCGTGACTCCTATTGGAAATTACCACTACAAAGTGATGCCCTTTGGTTTGAAGAATGCAGGGTCTACCTACCAAAGGATGATGACTAGAATGTTTGAGCCACAGTTGGGCAAGAGTATTGAAGTCTACATTGACGACATGGTGGTAAAGAGTAAAGTAGTGTCCGAGCATGTGGGAGACCTCAGAGTCATTTTTGACATCTTAAGGAAACACAAATTGCGTCTCAATGCTTCTAAGTGCTCATTTGGTGTCGGGTCTGGCAAGTTTTTGGGCTATATGGTAACTCATAGGGGAATTGAGGTGAGCCCAGATCAGATCAAAGCAATTCAAAATCTGCAACCTCCTCGGAACCCCAAAGAAGTCCAAAAACTCACTGGAATGATCACAGCCTTGAATCGGTTTATTTCCAGATCTGCGGATAGGTGCTGACCTTTTTACCTCCTGATAAACAAATGGAGAGGATTTGAGTGGTTCGAAGACTGCGCTTTGGCCTTCCAACAACTTAAGGAATACCTATCACGGCCATCCATCATGTCCAGCCCTGAGGCCGACGAGGTTTTGTTTGCCTACATTGCGGTGGCTCCCCATGCAGTAAGCTTGGTGTTGATACGAATTGACGGTGGCATACAACGGCTAGTCTATTGTGTGAGTAAATCATTGCATGAGGCCGAGGTGCGTTATTTACCATTGGAGAAAGCGATTTTGGCGGTAGTGCATGCCACGCGAAAACTCCCTCATTACTTCCAAACGCACACAGTCGTTGTTCTAACTCAGCTTCCACTTAAGTTCGTACTCCGAAGTGCCGATTACACTAGAAGAATTGCCATGTGGAGCACAGTTCTAGGGGCTTTCGACATTAAATACATGCCTCAGACCTCCGTCAAGGGCCAAGTCCTCGCTGATTTAATAGCCGAATTTGCCGAACCTTCGGTAGAAGTAGTGGCAAAGGAGCAAAACATGGATGGAAAATCGGTTGGCATAATCTCCGCGCAAGAGCCCTCACACTGGAAAGTGTACGTTGATGGCGCGGCAAACCAAAGGGGATTCGGGGTGGTGCTAGTTCTAATATCCCCTAAGAAGATTACCATAGAGAAATCATTGAGACTAGGATTCCCAGCCACAAACAATGAAGTTGAATATGAGGCTTTATTGCAAGGAATGGAAATGGTACAAAAAATGGGGGGAAAGGCGGTGGAAGTGTTCTCGGACTCGAGATTGGTTGTGGGCCAAGTGAAGGGCGAGCTAGAGGCCAGAGATGTGAGAATGCAGGAGTACTTGAGTCAGGTCAGGCGCTTGCAATCGGGTCTTGAATTCTTCGACTTGTCACACATCTCTAAGGGTGGGAACACGCACGCAGATTCATTGGCCACTCTTGCCACTTCTTCGGCGTAGGGCTTACCTCGAGTCATCCTTGTCGAGGACTTGTACAAGGCAGATGTAGTCAAGAAGGACATGGTTCGAATCCATCAATTCAGAGTGGGTCCAAGCTGGATGGATCCTATAGTGAGTTTTCTTAAAAATGATACACTACTTGAAGAGAAATCAGAAGCTGAGAAAATACGAAGAAAAGCCCTTTGGTTCTGGCTATCCCAAGATCACAAGTTGTACAAACGTTCCTATTTTGGGCCGTATTTGCTGTGTATACATCCCGAAGCATTAGAATTACTACTCGAGGAGTTGCATGAAGGAATTTGCGGGAGTCACATAGGAGGAAGATCTCTGTCCCACAAAGCCGCCACTTAAGGATATTGGTGGCTGGGTATGTAGAAAGAAGCCCAAGAGTATATCAAGAGGTGTGATCAATGCCAGAAGTTTGCTCCAAACATCCACCAACGGGGAGGGGTCCTCAATCCTCTCTCCAGTCCTTGGCCGTTTGCTCAGTGGGGCTTGGATATTGTAGGCCCTTTCCCTAAAGCATCAGGAAATAAGAGATACCTATTGGTCGGCATAGATTATTTCACCAAATGGGTCGAAGCCGAGCCCCTGGCCAACATCAGGGATGTGGATGCTAAGAAATTTATCTGGAAGAACATCGTTACTCGATTTGGGGTCCCTCATACTCTCATCTCGGATAACGGCCTTCAATTTGATAGCAAGGCCTTCAGGAGATACTGTTGTGACTTGGGAATTACAAACAGGTATTCCACTCCGACCTACCCCTAAGGAAATGGACAGGTCGAGGCTGTTAATAAGGTCATAGTCAATGGGCTGAAAAAGAGATTAGATGATGTAAAGGGAAGATGGGTGGAAGAACTGCCACATGTCTTGTGGACATACCGGACTACACCACGTCGGTCAACAGGAGAGACCCCCTTTTCCATGACCTATGGGGCCGAGGCTGTCATCCCCCTAGAGGCCAGCTTCCCAACGCTGAAAACAAGTACCTTCACTCCGAGCAACAACGATGAGCTGCTAGGAAAGAGTTTGGATTTAATTGAAGAAAAAAGAGAAAAGACAATGATCCAACTAGCCTATTACCACCAGAAACTCAAGCAAGGGTACGATGCTCATGTGAAACTACGACCACTAGCACCAGGAGACTTAGTGCTGAGAAAAGTTTTGGGTAGTGCTAATAACCCATCCTGGGGAAAGCTGGGGCCCAACTGGGAAGGTCCATATTGCATCACTTCAGTAGCAGGAATAAGTGCATATTATTTAGAAGACTTAGATGAGAAAGTTGTACTCCACCCATGGAATGTAAACAACCTAAGAAGGTATTATTATTAATAAAAGCGGTTTTGTTTGCAACCCGATTTTTTGTGATTGTGTGTCATGCGGTTCACCACTATCCAAGTGTTAGATAGAACCAAGGTCTTGCATGGCTCCTCGGACCACAAACCTTGGGGAAACTAATAGCTTATTGCAACTACCCAAATGTTAGACAAAACTAAGGTCTTGCATGGCTCCTCGGACCACAAACCTTGGGAAAACTAATAGCTTATTGCAACTACCCAAGTGTTAGACAGAACCAAGGTCTTGCATGGCGTCTCGGACCACAAACCTTAGGGAAACTAATAACTTGTGGTAACTATCCAAGTGTTAGACAGAACCAAGGTCTTGCATGGCTCCTCAGACCACAAACCTTGGGGAAACTAATAACTTATGACAACTATCTATGTATTAAATAGAACCTAAGTCCAGCTTGGCTCCTCGGACCATGGACTTAGAGGAAATTAACCACCTTTGATGGCTTCTCAAATAATAGACGGATCTTGAAATGGGTCAGGTCTTTCGAACCACATATGGGGATGAAACTATGCACTTTGTGATCCTAAAATGCATATGTATAGAGGTTTGAACAGGACTTAAAGCCAAAACAAACCCAAGGCAAATTTAAACTTGTATTTATGCGCAATATACAGATCGTCTACCCCTTCTTTTGCTCTGTTCCACATGATATAAGTCTATGCATGCCAGTCTTCATTACCTAAGATTCAATTCACAACTTTACTCTTGGCATTTAGTCATATTAGCAAACAAAACATTATTGTAAACTCTAATTGAAGGCACAGTTACATCAACTCGGAAGCTATGCAATAAAATTCAAATCACATCAGGCAAAAGAACAAAAGACGAAAGGAAGAGCATTTTCATTAAGTAATAAAGATAGTACATTACGCGCGGACATGATGTCTTTAAAAAAAATAATAATAATAAAATAAAATAAAAATAAGTACACTCCCACTACAAATGGTATTACAAAAAAGAAAACCTAGGGGCTAAGCTTCAGCAGGAGGGTCTTCGTTTTGGCTTGGCTGAGAAGGAGGAACATCCTTGGCCTAGGGATCAGCTCCATGAGTCTCGGCCTCTGTTGGCTTCTCCTGGGTGACATCTTTTGACTTGGAAAAAAGTTTCTTCCCTTTGCCCTTGCCTTTGCCTTTCTCACCCTCGGCTCCCTGGCCTTGGTCGCCAACTTGGCTAGACCCCTTCGTAGCTTCAGTTAAGGGGATAGCCTCTGGGATAGCCGCAGGTTGCTCAGAAGATTCTGGGGCATCAGTAGGGACTTCCCGAATCTCTGGGGGATAGAAGACGATTCCAGGCAACCTCCAAACAGAGTCTGTAGGGACACCTGCAACGCTGAGGGCTTTGTCCCATGTCACACTGCAGTAGTCCCTGCATACCTCTGATAGCTCCTTGGTAAGCCTTACTTGCGTCTCCTCCACGCCGAGTTGGTATGCAGCTCTCTTCTCGGCCTCGGCTGCTTCCTTGGCAAGCTGGACTTCCTCCTTGGCCTTCTGCAATGCGGCTTTAAGATCTAAGATTGTCTGTTTCTCTGTGGCTAGATTGATCTCAGTCACATGTAACTTCTGGCGTTGATCCTCAGCCTGCTTCTCTGCGCTTTTCAAGCCGGCCTTGGCGCTTAAGCGAGCTGATTGTGCCTCCTTCAGCCTCTTAGTTAGCTCGTATTGCTCCTGCTTTACAGCCCCTAGTGTTTTCTCAGTCTCGGCGCAAGAGAGGGCTTCAGCATTGGCCCGCTTGTGAGCATCACGATACCACTCCTCGGCCACAAAAATTTGCTGAGTAATTTGCCCAAAGGTCACAAAACAACATGAGTTAAGACGAAATACAATTTAGCATTTATGTTTGTAAAGGGATAAGCTTCCTTACCATCGCAAGGTCCCTCTTCAGAGACAGGAAGAGGTCATTTTGCGAGAAACGCCTGTAAGCTTCCATGTCCCTAGGAAGGAGCATGGGCTGCTATAGTGCTTCAGCTATGTACCCTGCTCGGCCCCTCTGGTATTCTCAGACGGAGGCGTTCCAGGGAATTGGTGCCCTATCCACCTCAAGCCGAGGGCTCCAAGTATGCGGTGCTACGCGCATTTCAGCCCTGTCCTGCTCCTCGCGGCTGTCCACGGACTGGGACCTTTTGTCTCGAGGCTCCTGGACCACCTTTTGGTGCTTGGCCCCCTGCCGAGGACCCACCTTGCCTTCCTCGAGTGACTCGGCCGGCCTTTTCTTCTTCAGGTTGGGGTTAGGCTTTAGGCCGAGATCGGTGGGAACTTGTGAAGGAGGAGGAGGAAGATTGGAGGGAGCTTGGGACTTGGGAGGTGCCTTCGAGGTTGACCCCTTACCCCTAGCAGCCATGAGCTCCCTTAGGCTCTTGTTACCTTTGTTCAAGGCCATGTCGTCTTCCTCTTCTTCGGAGGAGTTATCCGGGCAGGCGATCACTAGAACGGGGGTGTGAACGCCGGAATTCCTGTCTGACTCCTCCTCGGCGTCCGAGAGGTTAATTAGAGGTGCCTTTGGATTAATTTCTTCGAAACGGAATTCGTCTATCTCCTCCTCTAGTGAAAGGCAAGATGAGGCAATCTCCTCTTCAGGAAATGCTGCTACTTCGACAAGGTTTTGTGGAGGTGGTTGTGCAGCTGGTGGAAGGATTTGTGGAATTGGCAAGACGACCGAAGGAAGATCCTTTCGAGCCAAAAATCCTGGCTTAGAGACGTCAATCCGAGCTAACCTTGAGCTCTCGGCCCTTATTGCTTGGCCTATGTCCTGGAAGGTACTGGACAAAGGCTCGTAATCTAAAATCAGATGAGCGGCTCGCAGTTGTCCGTCTTCGCTCATAAAAATTTCTGATCTCAGAAGATAATTAAGAGCCTGGATGTTGGTATGGCTGAGCCGCAGAGCAACGTGAGCCTTATCTGCAAAACAGCCGAGAAGGAAATCATGGTCAGGTCGCCAAGAAAATATTTTCTACCAAAAGAAGATGAAGTGTCAAGTAAAGAGAATAGAACTAAAAGCCTAAGTCCCCTTCCAAATGGACTGATCCTAAAGGTACCACACCTGGATCTCCTGCCCGAGTTGGACAATGAAGACCGTCGCTCCATTCCCCTGAGGCAATCAGGAAGTCATCCTTCATACCCTTATTGGACTTGGGGAGACAGGATATTAGCCTGTTGACCTTGGACCGAGATTTGAGGTAGTAGCTTGCACTGGCAAGCTTGTGGCATTCGTACATGTGAACCACATCGTGCCACGTAAGCCCTAAACCCATCTGCTCGTTCAGGGCATCTACGCAGCCCAAGACCCTAAATAGGTTGGGGGCGCACTGGTAGGGGGTTAGTCTATGGTTAAGTAGGTAATCTCTGGTTATCCTACCCATGGGAAGTGTCATTCCTCCCTCTATGAAAGCAATCATGGGAATGACAACTTGACCCACATCTCTATCAGTCAATACTCCTTCCGGGGGGCAATATTCTAAAACCACCCCTTGTGGAATACGGTACCTAGCCCTAAAGCCCTCCATACCGGCCGGTGTGTCTACTAAGTGCTTGAATCTACCCATCTAGATAAACTGAGAGGCCGAGGAAAAAGGCCGAGAGGAAAAAGGGTAATATAAAGAAATAAAAACTTATGGGCACGCATATGACAATCTCTGAAACTTTCAGAGATTTTTTCGGAAGAACACTTCTTACAGGAAATGACTATGTTTGGTGCGTTTTATGAAGATTGGGCGCTGGAGTTCTCTGAAGTTCTTGAGGATTCATAAAAAAGAAAGGAAAAGGGGATCCCTACAAGGCCTTATATAGAGGGAGAAAATGAAAAGGAGTACTCCCGCTCAAAATACTAGAGGAAACGTCAGCCATTGGATCTACGCTTCGCCGTTGGATGCGGGGGACACAAAGCCGCCTGGAGTAATTAATAGCGCCTCGTAGACTACAAAGCGTTAGAAACAATCATGAAGCACATAAAACCGCACTCCCACACGTGCGAATCAAAATTAGTTGATCTTATCTTTTAAAAATCAAAACCCCACTTTTTCTCCTCGAATGGGAGGGAAAAATCGAAATTTTGAGGGGCTAGGGCCCAAAATAATGCATTGGGCCTTGGGCCTTGTCCGAGGACACTAACAAATCCGAGGAAAAGGAAATAACTATCAAATGATTCATAGTAAAAATCTGATAAGCGGGAGATGAAGGGAAGGATATTCGAGGAGGAATTACTCCTCGGACACGGCGAATATAATCCAAGTATACACTTTGGCAATTGAAGCGCGCCCCATGAACATGTGGGAGGGAAGGAGACTCAAAATATCTAAGGAAAAGTTGCTACCACCACATTAAATGCACTGCAGCTATTTTCCTGGCCGCATTAATGTGGAAAGGACCTCTGAACGGTGCTGCCTTGGCTACCACAACTCACAAAAGGCTGAAAGGGGTGTCTGATGGGACGGGCACTCAAGTGGGGATTCAGATGATCAACAAGTGTAGGGTCAAGATGACCAGAAAGGAGTTATATAATGTGGAAGAACCCCCATGAGAAGGGGACGAGAAAGGGAGAGAGAAAATACTGTAGCAATATAAACTATCTTTGTATTCAATCACGATCAATACACAACAATTGTGATCTCCTCGGACTGAAAGTCCATTGACGTCAATATCTCTTATTCATGCTTGATTGTCCTTTAATCCAATACTAGCCGTTGCCCACTTCATTAAGACCGCGTTCTTTGACCCATTCTCTACAAATTCATTGTACAGGGTTAATTGGACTAAGACCCCATATAATTTGGGCTTGGGCCTCAAATTTTTAAGCCCTACATAGATATTTTGTGAATACAATAATTATATATCTCTAATTATCTTGAAATTTTACTAGTATGGAAGTTATAAGTTTGGATGAAAAAGATATAATCTAACAATGGATTTGTTAAAATATACATTTAAATTTCAATAAAAAATTATTGAGGAATTTAACAACATAAAAAAAAAGTGTAATTCAAAACCAGAGGATCCTCTCCCATGTATCATGCAAATCTTTAGAAGACCTTATTAATTTTTATCAACTTGCCAAGCTTTATGATAAATATTTGAATCTGTTATATCCCATGCAAGCTTGTACCATTGGATGGTCCACCAAGCCTGTATTCTCATTTTCAAGAATTATTTTCTGATTTGTGGCATGGTAGAAACATGCATTTTTTTTTAATTATTAAAAGAAAAACAAAATGAAATGTCAAATCTATAGTTTCTTTTATTAAATTAATTTCTTTTTTTGTAGATGAAACTTTGTTTGTTCTAAATTAAGCACAAATGCAAGCAAAAAAAAAAAGGTTGTACACTTTGCACTAATCCAAAGCTAGAGAGTAAAGATAGAAGAGAAGCTAGGGAGGGCGAAAAGAGCAATTTATGTGTTGAGGAATATACCGTAAATCGAATAGATCAATGTTCATCATTGGGATATGTATGGAATATATCATGGTTGGTTGTATACGAAAAATCAACTAAGCTGCCTTTTTGGTTTTTGTTATGTTATGTTTCCAATTCTGGATTCTATGGCTGGCGCCTTCAGGTTGATGAGGATGCTGTTTTTCGGTATCTTTGCTTTTCCACCTCCTAAAAGTTGTCAATCGTCACTATAAAAGTGAACACAAATCTATAAATAATGAAAAATTTTAAAATAAATTTTGCTAGACTTGTTATTATCTGTGGAATATAAACTAATCACCAATATAATGCATGATATTTCCCAAGTGTATGAGACATTACTGGCCAAAGAAAAAAAAATTGTTATTGCCTTGTATGTGCTACTACATTTATGCCCAAAACACCTTGTGATGTGATTTATGCCACCATACGAATACACATTTGACATATGAGCTATATAGCAAAAGAACATTCAAAGGTATGGTTTATATAAATGAAGCTTCAAAAAAAAAAAAAAAAAAAAGTAACCGAAGTGAATAAAACATTCACACTTAACAATAAAGGTAAGCTTCAGTTAGTTTAATTATTAAAATTTATTATCGTCAACTAAAAGATCTAAAATTGACTACATATATAAATAATTAATTGCTATCTTAACTTAATAATAAGAAAAATCATCATAGAATAAATGCCATAGATTAAAATCCTATCAAATCTGATAAGTGGCAAATGTAACAATGACAAACATATTGTGATGTAAATCTGTTCTCAAAAAAATGTATAAACAAGCACTAGTCACGCACCAAAACGAAGTCTACTAATTTCACATGCTGAAATACTTACATGATATATTCTACAAGGTGGGTCCCAACTTGAGACGTGCTTCACTTCTATTGATCAGAGCAGAGATTTTGTCATTTTGGACCTTCAACAAGTCCTAGGGAGTAGAGGACTTTTTTTTTTTGTTTGGGGGTGTGGGAAAATGTTTGTGCGTGTGGGTGGGGGGAGGGGGTGCTTATACTAAATAGAAGGTCATTTCCTTTTGGAATCAAAATAAAGGGTCATTTAAACAATATTACAAAAGCTAATAACTTTTTATTATACTGAATTAATATCTTGAAAAATCATATAATAGATTACGTGTTCTTTATATTCTTAATATGTATGTTAGTTTGCCAAATACCTTATAACTTAACTGGTATTTTATAATATTTTCAATAATGATATCTAGCGGTCTAGGGTTTAAATCCCCTTCTCCCAACTATCACATTATCAAAAAAATAAAATAAAAATTATGCCAAATTTCATGTCAATCGAACATGTCATAGATGATATAGTTTAGATGTCTAATCATCTTAAAATTTTGCAAGAATTGAGTTTATGAAGAAAATGTTATTCAACGATAGACTTTGTCAAAATTCTTGTGCAATGAAAAAGATATTGAGTAGTGTAACATTGTTTAAACTTTAAACTGTTACAATAGGTATATCTTGAACTTAACTCTTAAATATATATTGAATTATTGTTTATGATTAGTGTACGGACCAGAAAAATAAGTAGTCCAAGCCCACCTAGAGTAGTGGGTTGTGCCTTTCAACCCTGGCCCAAATCAATAGAATTTGTAAGAGGAGGGAACAAAAAACAACAGAGGGCTTTACTCGAGGACAGCAACTAGGAAAAATAAGGTTTATATTAAGGAACAAATGGCTATCTAGCTCTCCACAAGTTCTCTCGAGGAGACTAAGTCTGTATCAAAAGTAATACTGTTCACTCTCTTTTCTCAATGTTCTTCCTTCTGATTTCTTTTATCTTTTTCCCTTTTCTTTTCCAATGCTCTCCCCTTTTCTTATATACCTCTACCTCCATCACATCTCCACCATCTATTTCTACCTAACCTCCCTCATTTTTTGACTCTTGTTACCTTTCACATCTGAAGAAGATGGCAGAAGGAGTTTGCTTAGCTGTGGCTTACACTATTCAAGTCACTTCCTCATCAATGCGACTGATAAAACTGTTGTCTACCATTTAATGCGGATGCAACAGGCTACACCAGGCCAGAAGCTTCCCTACTGCCCATTGACTTCCACTCCCTTCAGATCCTTGCTCCCACTTAGAATACCACAGAGTACCATGATTCATTTCTTCTGCTCCTCGAGCGGCTTCCTTCCTTGAGCCCATGGCTTGCAGCATTTCCACGTCAATGTTGTGACCTTTCAACTTCATCCTTGGTCCTCGGGCCAATGCTGCGACCCTTCAACTTCATCCTCGGTCCTCGGGTACTAACAATTAGTGACATATCCGTTTGTAGACTTATATACTAAAATTTGTAGCAATCCTAGCATTACTTAAATTCTTTCTATAATCTTTTTCATTGAGTTGATATGTTGTGATTGGTGCTGAATTAATGCGACAGTTCTAATCATAACTTGTCATATTTACAATTATGTAAAAATTGGTAAAAATATTTGTATACTTAGCATTTCTCTTTACACCTTGGTTACTCTCCTCTTATTATTATCATTGCCTAAAACAAAACAATATTATTTGTTATTTAGGTCATTCTATAGATTCTCAAAAAAAAAAAAAAAAAAAAGGTCATTCTATAGGTTTTTTTTACTAGGGTCATACTTACCTAATCTTAATTTAGTTAATTGTTGGTTTGAACTATTAAAAATTGCAAAACTAAAATATAGTCCCTTAAGTGTAGTGCATTATGTTTTCTAATTAAAGTCAAATACATGGTAATATAAACAATATTATTTTTTCTAACGACAATTATATTCAATACAGCTATATCTTTGGATACAATTAATGAACCTAAATTTTTTTTTTTTGATAAACCAACGCTGAAATAGATTAAGTACTAATAAGTTTGTTACTAATAATGAACCTAAATTTCTATACTTAAGTTTAGGTAGAATCCTGACAAAATGAGAAAAACGAGAAAGGGCAATTACGTCAATTCAATTGCAGAAATTAAGAAAAAAAGAAAAGAAAAGAAAAGAAGAGCAACTCAAATGACCGGTAAATCCGTTAAATAACAGCGTATCCAAGTACAACAACTACATAGAATATATGTTTGATTTTGAAACAGTCACACAGCTAATCTAGGCCACAACTCCGCGCCTCTCTTTTCTTCTCTCTCAAATTTGCTTCACTTTAGATTTCCCTTTTCTTTCTATTTTTTTCCTTCTTGTTCTGTACTTTTTTGTTTTTTTTGTTTCCTTCCTCTTTCATTCCTCAAATCTTGTCCACAAAGCTCTTTACTTTCCTTTCGAATCCACCTATTCATCACCCCCACTACCCTTTTGTTTTTGGGTTTTTGTCCCTCTTTCCTTTTCTTTTCTGTGGGGGTGAGTTTTTTTTTTAATTAGTGTTTTAGTTAATTTTTAATATTATACTAGTTATTTTTCTGTATTTGTTGCATTGGGTTTTTTGGTTCTTCCAGAGAATTGCCAAATTTGAATATTTACGATAAACTCAGGGTTTTGAGCTCCTAGTTTTGTGGGGTTGGATTCAAATTTTCTTTTCTTTTTTGAAAATTTTGATTTTGAAATCTATTATTGACAACTGAGTAAGAAAAAGTTTAACTTTTTTGAGTTTTTTCATTGCCCATTTCGATTATTTCAAAAAAAATTTGTTAGTGTTGGTTTGAACTGGAAAGCAAATAAATGTTATCTATGAAATACAGTCCATTTTTTTTTACTACAATTAGTCCTGTTTTTGAAGAAAAAACTTGTTAAGTATTTTTGGGTTTCCTTTGTTTTTTGCTTTTTCTGAAATTTCTGATTTAAAATGGATTTGAGCAATGGTGAGGGATTTGGAGCTGTCATGGCAGCTGACAAGTCCAAAAATCATGAAGTAGACATTGATTTGAAAGTGTCTAATTCCAAAGAGGAGGCCTTGAGCTCAAAAGTGAATGATGTGGGAAGTATTAGTAGCAAGGATATGTTTTTCAGGGCTGATATGATTGACTTCAAAAGCTTGGATATTCAGCTGGAAAAGCACTTGAGCCGGGTTTGGTCAAAAGACAGGGAGGTGAAGACTCACAAGGAAGAGTGGGAGATTGAATTGGCTAAATTGGATCTAAGAAATGTTATAGCTCATGGGACTTATGGGACAGTATACCGAGGTGTCTATGATGGCCAAGATGTTGCAGGTAATTTGATCTGTCATTCTGCTTTCCTTGTTTAAGAATTCATCATATATCCTGCCAATGAGGTATCGCTCAACAGGAACTTCCTTCTCCCATAATAATGGGATGAGGGGTGAGGCCATGGGTTCAAGAACCACTGAGTGTGAGTATAACTTATCAACAAGTAAATCATATATCTCTCTTAATGATATACTTACTTTGTTAGATTTATGTTTTTGGCTATCTTATTCTTAGTGTTCCATTGTTTAAAAATTGGGTGCATGCTTTATAATGAATTCAAACTATTAGTTAAACTGGAGTGAAGAAAAAGTACCTTGTGTTACCTATCAAAAAATATAAAAAAAGTACCTTGTGAAGTATATTGCTAGGCACAGTGCTAAACGATTTTTCAGACCTTCAAATCCTGAATCGTGGAATTCAATTTCTGATTCTGTGCTTTTAACTCACCTCCTCCCCCTCTAAGAATAAGGTGGGGGTGTGGCCATGGCTCATGGGTTCAAAACCCACCAGCAGTGTGTATAAATTAATTATTTCAATCAAATTCTTGTGCTGACAATCCTTAGTTTGGGGCAGAATAAGCAGCACACATGTGATATATGATGAGTTTTACAAGGTGTGGCTTTCATCATGTGTGAGAGCCACTCATTTTGAGGCATGATCCTTCCTCAATTTGTATTTAGAGGCTGCATCTTGAAGCTTTTGAATATCCCTTGAAGGCCAAGCCCAACATACCTTCGACAGTATGTTGTATATCATATCTTTTATGGTTTTAAAAGAAACCTTTGCTTAGGGGATTGGGTAGGTATTTTGTGCAATTTCAAGTGTGCACTAATATATTCTGAAGAACGATAGATAGTAAAACAATAAACACATGCAATACACTATTAAGTTCTGCATATATGTTAAGTTAATGAGAAGAAAATTTGTAAAATATCTAAGTATTCAATGTAGGTGCTATGTTCTCAAGTGTCTAACATACCAATTTTTATATAGAGAAGTGGCCTGCTGTATTTGTCTGTAACTTAGTGTTATTTGTTGAAATTTTACTGTTAGTAGAAAATGTTTTCCTTTGAAACCATAGAGACATTCCTTTCTTGGGAGTTTTAAAGTTTCAATCTTGGTTCAGATTTGACTTTTTTATCTTTGAAAAATCTGCTAAATTTATTCTCAGTGATTGCCTTTGCAGAATCCTGTTTCTGTTAACAACTAAAATCTGATTAAAACTTTAGAGAAATCTGTTTTCTATGATATTTCCCCAAAATTTAAGATGCTTGTATGATGTAATGTCTCTTGGAACATTTTAAACAAATTTCCATTATGTTAATACTTAGTAACATTTTGGTTACAGTTCTTAAAATTGTATGTCATATAGAAGGTAACAGTCTTTTAAGTTAGTATTTTTATGTTATCATTAGCTGTAACCTTGTATAGCTGTATTAGGTTTTTGGCTGTCTGTCCACTTCATTTCCTAGATTATCTCCATTCCTGCTCCCAAGGTGCAAACTAGATGCTTAGTCCAAAGATTCATGTGATTTATTTTTGTTGGGACTCCCATAGAAAGTGCTGGGTGTCTGTCAACATTTGCTTCCAATGGATGACAGATACTGTGCTAGAAACTTGATAATCAAATAGTATTCTGATACCTAATAGAATAATGTTAAATGATTAAATTTATGTAATAGTGTCATTATATCAGCTTCAATTCATTAAACATCAGTCAAACTGAGGACTTGATTGCTCCATTTCTTTTAACTGCATGTAGTGCAGGAGGTGACAGTTGAGCTAGAGCTCATTGACGTGTTTTGTGCTAAATATTCAGTTGATGTAGTATTTTTCTTCTGAATTTGGACTATGAGGTTTACTATATTATATCAGAAAGCAATACATTTATGCGTGTTTCCATATATACATAAATATGTACATGTCTGTGAGTGCTTTGTAAGTATGATGATGTGCCAAATATCAGCCTTAATAATTGTAAAAAGCAGTGTGCTTTCAGTTCTATGAAATAACCCCTGAAACATTGCTGAACAGTTCAATAGCATTAAATTATCTCATTTCTGTATATAGATAAAATTTTTGAAAGGACTGACTGTCCACTGTTATTCTTAATATTTATAGTGAAGCTATTGGACTGGGGAGAGGATGGTATTGCCACAGCTGCTGAAACTGCTGCTCTTAGGGCATCGTTTCGGCAGGAAGTTGCTGTTTGGCATAAGCTTGACCATCCAAATGTTACAAAGGTAGAATTTATGCATCTTTGACGGATACTATGATGCCATGCATTTTTACAGTCAGTCCACACATGCGTGCACATGCACACAAAGAGTTTAAAAAATAATCATTTGACTGGTTATATTTGATAACAAGAGAAAAACTTTTATCTTTTTGTCAAGTGATAACAATAGAACTGAGGCCCAATTGAGTTAAGTTGTATTAACTTCAATAGTTTATTTATGTTAAGTTTTAAATTCAAATAATCTTTTCAACAGTTTATTGGAGCTTCAATGGGAACTTCGAATCTCAAATTCCCCTTGAAGAATGAATCAGGTGAAGGTCATAATCCTCTTCCATCCAGGGCATGTTGTGTTGTTGTTGAGTACCTTCCGGGTGGGACTTTAAAGAAGTTTTTAATTAGGAATGTGAGAAAGAAACTTGCCTTTAAGGTTGTCATTCAAATTGCTTTGGATCTCTCTAGAGGGTAAGTATATTAATTATATTAGGCTGGAGTTATATTACAGTATGCTGTTGGATTTAAATTATTGAATCATGACTATGTATTCTTTAATCCAACCTTGCAGGTTGAGTTATCTTCACTCAAAAAAGATTGTACATCGTGATGTCAAAACGGAAAATATGCTGCTAGATTCTCAGAGAACTTTGAAAATTGCTGATTTTGGGGTTGCTCGTGTTGAAGCCCAAAACCCAAGGGACATGACTGGAGAAACTGGTACCCTTGGGTACATGGCCCCAGAGGTACCCACTCCTTTTTTACAGAATTCAGTCATGTCTACAATTGGGAGTATCATAACCATATAATGTTCAATTCCACAAAACCTTTTTAGTGGTGTGTTTCATTTTGAGTCCCTTAGAAGCAAAAAAGAGTCACTAAGGATTTGAAGCAAGTTGTTATACTCCCTATTTCTGGCTATAATTTCCCTTTGCTTAAAGCTAGAGACAACTTTAAGAAGATAATTTTTGCAGGTCCTTGATGGTAAGCCCTACAATAGAAAATGTGATGTCTACAGTTTTGGAATATGCTTGTGGGAGATCTATTGCTGTGACATGCCTTATCCTAATCTTAGTTTTGCTGAAGTTTCATCTGCAGTTGTGTGGCAGGTTCGTTTTTTGTTTATAACAACACTACAAGATTAGGTTCTTTAGCAAGTGTCACTATACATATGTATATAAAGTACAGAAATTCAACGCTGCAATTATCAACTAGTCTACTTGGAAACATCCTTTGGCATTGCCTTTTATTTTATTTTATTTAAAAAGAAAACTTCATTGATTTATAAAATTCAAATCTTTTTACTCCAGTGCCTAGTAATATAAATTATGTGCTTAATATCTATGTTCTAGCTTAAATGGCCTTAAAATTATTTGTCTGGGGTCTTTGAATCGTTTTGATCACCAAAAATTTTCTGCAATCTTAGGTACTGCTTAGTTTACTTCCAAACCTGTGAAAGGTCAATTGTTGGCCTTAAGAAATTTTGACTGGTTTATTTTCCTTCGACTTACAATTCGCTTATCTCCAAATATTGGAAAACCGTATGCATGTTTTTTCCTTATACAAAATGGTACCTTATTCATTGCACCATGTAGCAAATGTCTATCATTCCATGCGTGCTTTTGGCCTGGGGGCCGTGTTTAAGGTTGGAATATATTCAGCCCTGATCCCCAGATGGCTTGTATCTTTAGGTGTTTTATCTGGGTGCTCTAGGTCATAGAATCTGACTTTTTGCTGAAAGTTTGTTTACAAAAAAACAAGATTTTAAAAAGCTGTGTATAAGCAAATAAGCTAAAAAGTTAAAAGAAAAAAGGTGTTGGCAAACGCACACACTTGCCTACCATAAAAAGTGATGCTATGTTGATGAAATGTGTTTGAAATTGTTTTTGACAGAACTTACGCCCAGAAATCCCAAGATGTTGTCCAAGTTCATTGGCGAGCATCATGCGAAAATGTTGGGATGCACACCCAGAGAAACGTCCAGACATGGATGAGGTGGTGAGAATGTTAGAAGCATTAGACATTAGCAAGGGTGGTGGCATGATTCCTGATGACCAGGTTAATGGTTGTTTCTGTTTCAGCACAGCTCGTGGCCCATAATAGTATCATATTACAAGTGCAAATGAAGTTAGTCTTGCAGAACTAGTTTGCTTGACTTGCAAATGGTCTTAAAATAAGTAGTTCACAATTTTCTGTAGTGGATAAAAAGAAATACAATTGACATTTTAGAATTTGTGGTTCCTATGAGATCTTACACAATTTCACTGTATAGAGATTGGTGGGGCAACAATTTATAACTGTAATCACTTTTGTTGCATAATATTAGTAGCATGGTTTGTGGTTCCTGCAACTTTGTATTTGTTACATAACTAAGCAAATCCCAAGAAATAAAATAACCTCTGTTAAAAAGCAGAAACGATGAACAAAAAAAAAAAAAACCATTTGTTTCTACGCATACCTTCTCTATGATTAATCTTACAATATGCAGGATCTATATAAGTGTTCTATAATGCCTCTCACGAAATGAATATTATTGAGACTAGTATGTTGGAGTTTGTTACAAGAATAAAACACAACATCCATAAGCTAAATGTTCAAATGAATTTGGTGAGAAAAGCAAGAGAGAAGCTTATAGATAATCAAAGGATATATAGTCAAGAGATGCAACTCTTTGGCAATGCGACATAACCTTAGGTAATGAATTGGATTGGGCTTATTATGTCAAGAGATGCAACTCTTTGGCAATGCGGCATAACCTTTGGTAATGAGTTGGATTGGGCTTATTATGGACATACTTTATTTGGGTTTGGTCTGTAATTTAAACATTGCCTTTAAGCTTCATGAAGTAAATTTAGGAGTATTTGTGAATTTAATTTCATTGTTAAACTATTGTAAGACCTCTTTTTATAAAAATAAGGTAGAGGGTGAGAGCGTGAGTTTATGACCCATCATGTCATGTAATTGCGCGTTTCCACTAGAACATGAATATCGAATCTACAGTGTGCAAGATTGCAATTTGAGGGGGTTATGATTCTTATGAATAACCATGAAAGACTATTCTCTCTGCCCATTGCGTGTTTGGCATATTATGGGGATGAACATGTTCTATGTTGTGAGTGGGAATCTACTTGTGTTGCACAAAAGAATTGTGCTTATCACAAAGTCCAATTTGAAAAAAGTGAGATGGTGGACTTATAATCAGCCCCAATTATAGATAGGCAGATCATGGAAATGTGTTACTAATTAGTAATTACCTCTCTCTTTCTTTTTCTTTGTGAGAGGTTGTGTAGGTGCAAACTCAATAATAATGGAAATAACACAAAAAGAAACCGAATAATACTTTTGAATATTATTAATTTGAAGAGAAAAATTACACAACACTATTTGGACTGAGACGACACTCGCTCTCTTTAAGGAGATTCAAGCCCTTGGTTGGCTGCTCCACCAGAAAGAACAACCTTCCTTGCCAAGAACCTCTCTATTTTTTAGTGTATAAGCACCTCTCTCTTGCGCATGTATCTAGCCCAATATTTGAATCAATACATATTAGCCCATTAATCACCACAATTAAAAAGAATAACATAGTCTCTCTCATTTTCAATGTGAGATTAAACCATTTCTCTAACTCCCACATCTTTACAATTATGTTGCAATATAAATTCATTTTAATTAATTAATATTAAAATGCTCCAACAATCCCCCACTCATTTTAATATTAAAATTATTTTAGTTAAAGAGAGATGACTAGGCAAAGACGGGTCACTATGCATCATGAAAGTGTGCTTTGCATTGAACCTTCACTTAGTAAAATAGCGATCTCAACTCTAGAATCGTAGTGGTCTCCGACTTGAACTAAGTAGTGACGCTTTAGGGAAATTAAGCGTCACTGCTCACACATAACAACCTAGGTGTTGACATGAACTTTTATATCTAGCACTTTATGGCCGTTTGCTGATCTTAGTTCCATAAGTGTATTTGAGATTAAGTCCAAAAATCTCATAGGGAGCGGCCCCACCCCCACTCTCACATAGGTGAAATTTTGTCAAGGGTGCTCCTGTAATTTTGACACTCCACTCATATGAGCTACAAATTTTATAAAGAGTTCTTTTACTCAACATCTCCACATTACTGGATAAATGCACTTATATCATAGTGATGAACAATTAAAAAATTATTTACAAAATAAATAAGTAAAAAATAAATAGTACATTTCTTACAACCATTGTATGGTTCATTTTTCGCATTGAACCCAATTCTCAGGATCTCTAGTCCTTGGGTTGGGTATCCTCATACATGGCTCATGATTCTATGAATTTTAGTCTCATCCCCCTCGATGTATTCCAGACCCTATCTTTTATCAAGACCTTGGTAAATGGATTTGCAAGATTATCATTAGATTTAATATAATCCACAGTTATGATGCCGCTACTTAAATAAGATCACACGGTATCGTGCTTTCTTCTTATAGATCTGGATTTACCGTTGTAATAACGGTTTTTAACTTTACCAATTGCGACAATGCTATCACAATGAATAATATAGGTGGAATTAGCTTTTCCTAAAATGGAATTTCATACAACAAATCTTTAAGCCAATATGCCTTTTCACTAGCTAAAATTAACGCTATTAATTCAGCTTCCATTTTTGAATTAGCAATTATTGTTTGCTTTTTGGATTTCCAACAAATAGCACCACTACCTAAGGAAAAAATATAACTAGTGGTAGAGAGAGAATCACTTGACAAAGTATTCCAATTGGCATCACTAAAAGCTTCAATCACAATGGGGTACTTTTTATAAAATAAGCCATAGCTTTTGGTGTCAATTAAATATCCCATGACTTGCTCAATAGCTAGCCAATGATCTCTACTAGGCTTGCTAGTAAATTTGCTAAGCACTCCTATTGCATATGCAATGTCAGGTCTAGTACAATCAATAGCATAACACAAACTACCAATGATGTTAGCAGAATCCTTTTGATTAAAAATCTCATTATCATTATTCACAGGAAATAAATGAACACTAGAATCAAAAGGAGTAGCTACACTTTTGTGATCATGAAAATTAATATTTTCTCAAAATTTTCTCAACATAATGTGATTGATTAAGAAATATTTCAGAACATGTTTTTATAATTTTCATGCCCAAAATAAAATTAGCCTCACCAAGATCTTTCATATCAAAATGGTTTTTAAGCATATTTTTTGTCTCATTTATAACATGCATATTTGAGCCAAAAATCAACATATCATCCACATAAAAACTAATAATAACATGTAAATTATTTCATGATTTAGAATAAATAGACTTATTACATTCATTTGATTTATAACCATTCTTAGTCATGCAAGAATTAAACCTTTCATGCCACTGTTTTGGTGCCTGTTTTAAGCCATATAGGGATTTAGTTAGCTTACATACCTTGCTTTCTTGTCCAGGCTCTACAAAGCCTTCGGGTTGATCCATATAAATCTCTTCCTCTAGGTCCCCATTTAGAAAAACAGTTTTTACATCCATTTGATGAATTTTCAAATCAAAAATTGTAGCAATAGCAATTAACAATCTAATAGATGTAATTCTTGTTACTGGAGAAAATGTATCAAAGAAATCAAGATCAGCTTTTTGTTTAAAGCCTTTTGCAACAAGTCTAGCTTTAAACTTATCTATTGATCCATACAGTTTTAAATTTTTTCTAAGGACCCATTTACAACCTATGGTCTTACAACTTGGTGGAAGATCTACTAATTTCCAAGTTCTATTAGAAATTAGAGATTTCATCTCATCATTTACAACCTTTTAGCATCAGGTGATATCAAAACTTCATTTAAATTTCGAGGATTTTCCTCAATGTTAAAAACATAATAATCAAGACTAAAATCCTTTTCAACTCTAGCTCTTTTACTTCTTCTAGGTTCTATTTCAAAATTTTCTTGATTTTGTAAGTGAGAAGTAGAAGAATTAGGTTGTGACAAAATATTTTCTTCACCCCCACTATTTTTCAATTTAAAAGGAGAATTTTCTTCATGAAAAATTGCATCACTAGATTCAAAAATTATTTTGTTTTCAAGATCAAAAAATCTATAGGTTGCACTATTAATCGCATAACCAAGAAAAGTACAGGTAGTAGCTCTTATACCAAATTTAGGTATTTTAAGGTCAGTAAGCCTTACATAAACAAGACAACCCCATACTCTCAAATATCCCAAATTTGATTTATGTCCTTTTTACATCTCAAAAGGTGTGGTATGTGACTTTTTATGTGGCATCCTATTCAAAACATGACATGCAGTTAAAATAGCTTCACCCCAAAAATGTAAAGGTGCACCAGATTCAATTAACATGACAATTTGTTAACTCAATTAGAGTTCTATTTTTTCTTTCAACCACACCATTAGAAGCAGGTGAATGTGGTGCAGTAGTTTCATGGATAATTCCCAAAGACTAAACAAATGAGTTGAATGTACTTGATTCATACTCACGACCTCTATCACTTCTTATTCTTTTTATTTTTTTACTGAATTGATTTTCAATTTCTTTTTAAAAATCTTGAAAAATTTCAAATGCATCACTTTTATTTTTCAACAAATAAACAGTTGTATATTTTGAGAAATCATCAATAAAAGTGATAATATATCTATTTCTTCCATGAGTTCAAGTTCCCCCAAATTCACATAAATCAGAGTGAATTAACTAAAGCAATTCGGTATTTCTTACAACACTTTTATGAGGAATTTTTGTAATCTTAGCTTGACTACAAGTTTCACATTTTTCAAAATCTTTTGACAGTCTTGGAATTAATCCTAAACTACTCATGATTCCCACATATTTACTATTTATATGACATAAACAAGCATGCTAAAAATTAACAGAAGAAAGCATATAAATTGAACTGGTAGATACTTTATTATTCTCAACATTTAATTTAAACATTTCATCACAAGCATAACCTTTGCCCACAAATAATCCCGTTTTAGTGATTACATAATTATCAGATTCTATAGTCCGCTTGAAGCTAGCCTTGTTAAGCAAAAAACTTGACATCAATTCTTCCTCATGGACAGAGTGTAAAGCACATCTTTCAATGTTAGCACACGTCTAGGAGTGAATTTCAAATCGACCTCACCACTCCCAAGAACCTTGGTTTTGCTAGAGTCACCAAGCATAACAGTTTTTTCTTCTTCACAAGGAGTGTACACCTTGAACCAATCTTTGCCATAGCAGATGTGCCTATTAGCACCAAAATTTTCCTACCACCCTTCAACATATTGCACCAAATTGATGTTTGTAATCATAGCCATTAAAGGCTCCTCGACTATGTTAGCCTGCGGAACAGATTCACAATTCTGAAATTTGCAAAATCAAGCAATATTCTCACTCTTACCACTGACAAAACAAGATCTATTAAATGGATCTTTTGAAGGGGGTCTTTGATTCTTTTTGTTATTTTTATTCGGGTTTCCCCTTCCTTGAGGTCTATTATTATTTTTTAAAACTCTCTTTTTAGGCTTTAATTGATCATTTCTAGGAAAATGATTTTTTGCCATATTATTATTGGCTGAAGTAAGGTTTACCTTTGTGGTGGAATTACCATTGCTTTCTTGTGTCATGAGTGTATCTTGTCCTCTAGCCTCCTCCTCCACATGGATGCGTGTGATCAAAGTCTCCAAGGATGTCTCCTTTTGTTTGTGCCGCAAAGTCTTTTTGAACTTCCTCCAAGATTGTGGTAGTTTATCAACTATGCCAGCTACCACTAGATTATCTCCAATCTTTATGCCTTCGGATCTCAATTCTGCCACGATCATCTGGAAGTCTTGTGCTTGATCCACAACCAATTTCCCACCCACCATTTGGTAACGAAAAAATCTACTGGTAGCATACTTCTTTGCACTAGCCTCCTCAATATCATACTTGCTTTGTAAAACTTTTCATATTTTCTTGGTAGAATTATAAGTTGTATCGTAATAATCATAGAAATGATCGGCAAGACAATTCAAAAGATAAGTGCAACAATTGTATTCATCTTTTATATATTTATCTATTTTTTCTTGATGGGGACGAAATTCTTCCTCACTCATCTCATCGATAGAAACCTTTGAAGGATTCTTGTCAGTAAGGATGTAGGCGACTTTAAAATTGTAGGTGCAAACACAATAATAATGGAAATAACACAAAGAGAAACTGAATAATAGTTCTGAATATTATTAATTTGAAGAGAAAAATTACATAACACTATTTGAACTGAGGCGTGACACTTGCTCTTTTTAATGGACTATCAATTTGGACCCCCTCCCTTCACCTCTCCCTTGCGCACGTATCTAGTCCAATATTTGAATCAATACATATTAGCCCATTAATCACCACAATTAAAAAGAATAACATAGTCTCTCTCCTTTTCAATGTGGGATTAAACATTTTTACTAACTTCTCATCTTCCATATTAACTCCTACATCTTTACAATTATGTTGTAATATAAATCTATTTTAATTAATTAATATTAAAATGCTCCAACAGGTTGATTATGATTAAAAATTTAGATAAAACACGAGAGTGATCATGACAAAAGTTACATGGGACAAATGTGTATGCATGATGGGGACATGATAGAAGAGTATAGGGCCACATAACAAAATTTTTCTCCAAACTAATTTGGAGAAAAACCCTTTAAACTTCTCATATATCTTTATATTGAGTGTGAGTTTTGAAAATTTAATTGTTAGATTGCATATTCTTATTATATCCTTAATACTTGCAAAATTTCAAGAAAATCAAAGATCAATTGCTATGTCATCAAACAAATGTAAAAACTTTAAGTTTTTGTAATTTGAACTTGTGTGTAAAAAATAAGTTTATTGATCGAATAGTAAATAACATTTAATTTGAGCAAAATTTGAGATAGATGTTAAGAACATAAGGAACATGAAATTTAACGATTAGATTTTTAAAATTCACACACAAAAATGAAATATATAAAAAGTTTCTCTCTAAACTAGTTTGGAGAGAAACTTTTTGTAGGCCACACCAAGTACTCTTCTAAATTTCCTTAAAACTAAATCTTATCCTTTCTATAAATGATTTGACACCATCAAAGCAAATTCTCTTAATATCTTACTTATTTTAATTGTTGTTAGGATCTAAACTGATATCAATATATATTACATAATTTTTTTCACAATTCATTTAAGTGACGTGTGTGTGAGTGATGGAAATGCAGAAGTAACATTTTTTTTTTCACCATTCACAAGGATGTGTCAAAATTTCAATTAGTTTATTAAAAAAAAATCACTTTCAATTTTTATTTTTGGGTATTACTTAAATAGAGTGTTACTGTTTATAGAAAGGATTAAGATTATGATTATATAAAGCTGTAGCGTGTATGCGTATTTAAACCAAACCAACTTTCATAACAACTTCCCCCTCAAAAAAAAAAAAAAAAAAAAAACTTTCATAACAACTTCAAAGTTGTTATTTATTTATTTATTTATTTTTTTTCATTCTCAAAAAAAAAAAAATAACAACTTCAAAGTAAGCTGAAACTGAAACAGACTGGAGCGAGCGAGCGAGCAAGATAGATATATAAAGTGATGGGACTCAGCATCGAAACGACGTCGTCGTCGTCACAGTCGCAGTGGGATTTGATGAGGGAGTTTGTAGAAAGTGAGGGAAGAGCGGCGGCGGTGGTGGACGGTGGCTTGGCGACGGAGCTGGAGCGACACGGTGCCGACCTCAACGATCCACTCTGGAGCGCCAAATGCCTCCTCTCTTCTCCTCATCTCATTCGCCAGGTCCTCTCTCTCTCCGTATATTTATGTTCTTATCTCAATTTGCGTTGAATGTAATGTAATCCAAGAGAGACATATAACAAATTCAAATTGAAAAATAGTTAATTTTCTCCTTAATTTGGTTGATGAAAATATAGGAGAATATAATGCAATTGGAAATCTTGAATTTTTAGATACATAATATTAGTTGGGGCCCAAAAGAGACTAATCATTTTTTTTTAAAGATGGGAGAATGTAATGAATGGGAAAGGTTGAATTTGATAATATTTATTAGTTGGGGGGTCCAAAAGAGTAAGAGAGAAATTGAGAATGTAAATATTAAAGGAAAATTATTTATATTAAAAATAAACTTTATGGTTGTGTGAAATTTTAGAAATTTAGAAGGGGTTTTTTTTTTTTTGGTATGGTGATGAGGTTGCTTGGATCTTAGGTTTTGCAGTATGTGTGACGTTTTGGGATACAATGTGGACATGGTTTGTAAAATTTGTGGTGAAAGGAAAGGAACATTGGAACTTATGGATATGGACTGTTAATTATGAACTTGGACCGTTAAATGGCCACGGCTCTGACACTTAGAGATTCTGTTTGTTGAATCAGTTAGCTTTTTAGGTTTGTTTGTAGCAGACTTTCATTGCTATAGATGTAGCATTAAACATATGATAGGACCACGTAGAAAATCAGTTTCAAGAACTGTGCTTGTCTTTTCTCTCTTAAGTCAGTCTTGTGACTTGTATAAACCAATAGCAGCTTTCCATGTAAGTATTGAATCTTACTCTGTGATGCAAATCCACCATCTGATAAAGTTTGCAATTTGCATAAATGTTTTATGAAATATCTGTTTTGATGAAAATTTTAGGAGGGTGTAAAAATATTTGAAAGTTAAAACTCATACAATAGATTTTTTTTCTTTTCTTATTTATTGCACTTGATCAACTAATCAGACCAATCTACCCATTGTTATAAGGTGAAAAATTATCAGTTAAAAATTTTAAAGTAATTAAAACATTTAATGAATAACATTTTATGAGTAAAGGGTTAATTTGGAGATGTTTCTTCAGATGAAAAATACTTTACATTAAATGTTGGTTTCAAAATTTCACAATTGGACAAAGTACTATGATCTCACCTTTTTGTTGGCTTGAAATTATATAAAGTATGATATAACCTATCAAAAAATATAAAGTATGATATAAGGGAAGGGGTCACTTTAGAACATATATCCTAAGTGGAAATTGATTTATGTTTAAAATTTCTCTTTTCATTTATTTGCATAATTCGTTCGAGTTTCTTGATGGTGCAGGTACACCTTGACTACCTAGAAGCTGGTGCAGATGTTATAATAACAGCGTCTTATCAGGTAGGTTCCATTAAATAATGATAATCTCACTATTACTTTTCTTTACCCAAAATGAATTTCAAGTTTATCCATATGTGCACAGGCCACAATTCAGGGCTTTCAGGCTAAAGGCTTTTCTAGAGAAGAGGGTGAAAACTTGCTTAGAAGAAGTGTTGAAATCGCCATTGAGGCACGAGATAATTATTATAACAGATGTGCTGAATGTTCATCTAATGACACTGGAGTTGGAAGAATTCTCCAACGTCGCCCAATCTTAGTTGCGGCATCTGTGGGGAGTTATGGGGCTTATTTGGCTGATGGTTCTGAGTACAGGTGAGTCAACAAGTGCTGCTTAAAGTAATTGCATGAGCTGCAATTTTCTTTGGCTTTGATATTTCCTATATCTAGCAGTCCCTGGTTAAACTTTAACAACCTCCTTTATGTGTATTATTGGCATAACATTGTACCCTTTTTCGTTATTCTTGCCTCACATGCTTCTATATCGAAGTTTGGCAGACTTGTTCTTTCTGTGAGTTCAGAATTGTTGTCCAAATTGACAATTCAATGATCATGTCTTTTTTTCTTCTTATGTACTCTTTACAGTGGGGACTATGGTGATGCAATTAAACTAGAAACTTTGAAAGATTTTCATCTGAGAAGGGTTCAAGTCCTAGCAGAATCAAGTCCTGACCTAATTGCATTTGAGACAATTCCTAATAAATTAGAAGCTCAGGTATTTGCCTATTCTTGTTGGTTTTCAGTAACATTATAATCTCTTCATAGCAGATATTTAATAAAAGCCTATACTATTTTATTGTTGGCTTCATACTACTGATACTTGTCAATTGTCATGACCCACTGATATCTCGAACTGATGTGCCCAATATTTGGGTTGGGTCATCAGTCAAATTCTTGATGGACGCTCAAAGCTTGTGGTGGTAGAGAAGGATTAATTCTTAATAGCTATCAAAGATCTCCCCCCCCCCCCCAACCCCCAGGCTGTTCTTTATTGAGAACAATGGATTTAGGCGTAACTATGGTGTTTCACTTCTTGCTTTTGTTCTGAAACCTCGGTGTTCATGCAGGCTTATGCAGAGATTTTGGAGGAAGAAGACATAAAGATTCCAGCATGGTTTTGTTTCAATTCTAAAAATGGTGTTAATGTGGTTAGTGGCGATTCCATTCTTGAATGTGCATCAATTGCTGAATCATGCAAGAAAGTTGTTTTAGTGGGAATCAACTGTACCCCTCCTCGATTAATTCATGAACTAATATTATCTATTAAGAAGGTATCATCTTTATGGCGCTGTTCATTTTGTTGATTTTCTTATTTTGCTTTGGGTTTTATTTGTCTCCATTTTTTTTTTTTAGCTGAGCATGAGACTAACTTTTTTCTGTTCTTAAGAGCCATTTCACCTATTGACCTTTTTGCTCTTTCTTTTAATATAAAATCTTGCATAAAACAATTTAGTTCTTCTAGATTATACCATTATTTATTTATTCATTTGATAAGTTAGATTATACCATTATTTCTTGGTTTATTGACTCTCTGTAGAGATGGAGGTTAACGTAATCATTTGAGTTGGCAAAAACATCATTTAATTATATGGGCTGTTAATTTGGACCTGTGAGGCCAACATATAATAGATTACTACCATAACAAATCACATACTGGGATAGATTTATTGTCCTTGATAGATAGTATCACTGTCTGCTGACTTTTATTTATTTATTTATTTTCTGATCTGTAGTGTAGTATACTAATACTTCCTGTATACTGCAGTTCTCATTCTTTATCTTTCAATGAATTACTTACTTTTTCTGATGAAAAAAACAAATCACTACTGGGTCCATATGTGTTACACTTGCATTCCAATTTTGCTAATTTTCAGTCCATTTATCTTTTTTTTTTCTTCCCCTGTTATAGAGTTTCTGCAAAGAAAACTAGGCTTAATTTAGAAAGATTTAAAATTGAAGATTACCTTGTCACATATTAAATTCTCATTAAACAATATATAAAATGTATGCAAGTGTACCCTCATTCTTCCATGTTCTAGATAGGTGGCATACCATCTTTAATGATCTGCAGTCCATTTCCTTTGTTTCAGTGAATTAACTTCTTGTTTGTGAAGAATCATATGACATATATACGTACTTTATTTAATTTCCAATTGAATCTTTTATCTCTACATGATTGCATTCCTACAAGTCACTCTGCCTAGTGGATTTTTAAACCTTATTATTTTGAACAATTCCTTCAGGTATCAAAAAAACCAATAGTTATATATCCAAATAGTGGTGAAAGATATGATGCCGAGCAAAAACAATGGGTGGTACGTTCACTTTCTTTCGCTGCACTTGTACAAATATTACATCTATATTTACAACTCTTGTTTTTTAATGAAGTTTTGAGTGTGAAAATCTTTCTCAGCAAAATATAATCTTACTTGAGAAGAGGGTTAAAGTTGTATTTACTCTTTACCAATTTTCAGAAATCTAGGCTGTGCCTGTGGTTGATGCAACTTTGTGTTCTTTCCAAATGGCAGGAAACTTTCAAATATCAATTTCAAATTCCTGTTCACTACTTTATCGGAAAAACTTCTATTCTCACTTATTTAATTTTGTATTGTAATGAAGGCAAAATCCAAATTCACTAGATTAGCACAGCAATTTACTTTTTTATCCTAATGAATAAAAGCATATCAATGATTGATCACATCATGATCTGCTTCCTGGTTGTTTTTATGTTTTTCAAACCAAATTCAATGAAAGCTTATAAATACATTCTTGACCTTATTCTTGTATACTATCACACCCACACTGCCTTAGACCTTGTTTTTTCATTGCAGCAAAATACTGGCGTTTCAGATGAAGATTTTGTCTCGTATGTAAACAGATGGTGTGAGGTTGGGGCTTCCCTTGTGGGAGGTTGTTGCAGAACAACTCCAAATACCATTAAAGCCATATACAGGACTCTTTCCAATAGATCTGCTCCTGCTCTACCGCCATAGGTACTGCTCTGACTTGAAGAGAGCAAAACATAATCTCTTTAATGCAGATGGTGGAAAGGCTTGCTCTATCTCCAATAAAAAAAGGGTTTCTGCTTGTTTTGGGAAGGAGGGCCTTGTGCAAGCTGTTAGAGGATGAGGCAGTTTCCTCATAGAGCTTGCATATTTGAATCTTAGAGCCAAAATAGAAAGAACATCTTAATGTGTCATCAGTACTTCATCTCTTTTAATTCTTTGAGCCAAACAGGAAGTTTAATTAACTATACGAACCATTTTGGACTTTGGAGACGTTCATTCATCATTTTTTAGATGTTGCTCTTCCCCCCCGCCCCGCCCCGCCCCCCCCAACACACACACACACACATTCTTTGAGCCAAAAGTAATGTGATCTGAAATATGTAAGCTAAAACATGAAATTGAGAGGAAAAATAAAATCATCACATTGCTATGCATATACAATACAAATGCACGAATCAATGACATGATTCTAATGTTAGTACTTAGTACTCAAATGAATAGCATATTCAATGACATGATTCTAATGTTAGTACTTCGTACTCAAATGAATAGCATATTCATTTATTAAAATTGAAATTCCATTACATGATTACGTGTTGAGGACATTCATGATTTTAGTGTATATCATGTTATTGGTTTATTAAAAAAATAAACTAATAACATGAGTAAGTTATAGGTTGAAACTATTTCTAAAAAAAAAAAAAAATTACAACACAAGGATTGTTTTTTTTTTTTTTTTTTTTTGGGTGTGTGAGAGAGATAGGAAATAGGTGCTTACTTATCTTTGGATTTCGATAACAATTTGGCTGAATTTGCCACCCATATTTTCCTACAATTGCTTCACATTTTAGTTACACATGAAAGAGACAATTAAAGGGCGCTTCACATTTTACAGAAAAGGCTTTACACGTGATTAATTCTTATTGCTTCTTCTTTTATTTTCTTTTTTGGTGCTGAATGCTTTAAATAGGAATATGAAAAAATAAAAAATAAAAAAAACTCTTGATCTGCTAACCGGTCCAGTCCACTCCAACCCGCCAAGGGCAATTTGGTTAAAATTTTCAATCTCAATCCGCCCAATCTGATCTGTGGACAACCCCTGTAGGACAAGTTGGCCATCTGTATCTTTTAAATATTACTCAAAGTTTCTCAAGATAAACACATTCAATTTATTTATCAAAAAAATAGAAACACATCTCCAGATTTCTCAAAAGTCTCAACCATCATCTTGGCAGGGACCTGTCAAAGTGCTAATGTGGATACCACCTCTAAGAGACGCAGAGACAATAACGCAAATATAATAAAGAATTTCAACTATAAGTTGAAATTCATGTTAGCACTGCCCAAGATAGAGATTCATACCAATGATCATAATTCCTAGTTAGATTCTATAGGATTATGCTTAAAACCCAAAAACATTCTAAAAGTTGGAATGGTAAATAATTATCAATAGGTTCAATAAGACTCGTAAACCAGGCTTAAAAATGAAACCCAAATAGAAAATTTTAAGAACTAATTCTTTGAACAAACTACACATATAACTCAAACTTTTCATGTAAAAATCAAATTAAAAAATAAAACCCATTTCACCAAATTCAAAAAAACATTGAAATGAATAACCACTACCTTCAAGAGGGCCTAACATCATAACACTTGCTTGCCAAACTCATACATTCCAACCAATGCAATGTCTCCACATTGGGGTCACTCTCCACCACCACATCCGACACCGTGATTTGCACCGCGCCACGGTAACTCGTGATCCTCCCACGTACTCTTGCCACTACCCCAAGCCTAACCTCTGCCGCGAAATGACTCGCCGTTTGGGCAATTAGTCGAACGCTTGGCGGGCTGCAGCGGGAGAAGTAAGGCGACACAAGGTGGTTGAGCCAGAGGACGCAGACAATGCAGCCGGTGCCATCATCAACAGTGAATTTGAGGAATTTGTTGGGTTTGAGTTCCCGGGAGGTGATGGTGCCGACGGTCTCGGCACGGAAAAAAAAGGTGCCTCTGCGAGAAAAGGAAATGGGGTCTGAGGGAGAATGAGAAGGGGTTTGGGTGAGAGAGAAGAGGTCAAAAGCCAAAAGCTTTACATGGGTATTGTAGAGTCGGTGAAGCTGTTCCATTACAGAGAAGCTTTTTTTTTTTTTCCTGTATTCTGCTTTTGGGTTTTAGTTAACAGCTTGGATTTAAAAAGGTTAATGGGTCTGGTTGTGGTTGTTGTTGAAGAAGGTGAGAGGTTTTGGAGAGAGACTGTATTCTGGGTTTGGGTTTGGGTTTGGGTTTGGGGTTTTTTGTTTGTTTAAAACTTAACTACAGTATCTTAGGTGCAGTAACTTATGTTCCTTCTTAAAATTCTGACATGTGTCTATTTAATAACCACGACTAACGGCATTAATCACCAAAGAAAAAAAAAAAAAAAAAACTCTATTCCCCTGAAATCAAAGAAACACAGAATGCTAAAGGTCTTTCAACCCACCATGGACGGCTTCTCAAGCTCTTCTCTCTGCAAACCAAATCACCACTACTGAGCAATGGCAGCACTAGATTAAGAGAGAGGAAGATCCAAAGCCCACATGCATAAGGAGGATCCAAAGCCCACAAAGGAAGAGAAAGTTGATTTCTTTAACCTTCCCTGTCCCATACCCTATGAAGAAATCCACCGCGAAGCTTCAGTTTGTACTCTCTACCCATCAAAGTTTTCAACCTTTTTCAATAATGCATTATGGGTCTTAGTTTAATCTTACTATTTTCATGTTTTTTTCTCCTCCTTTTTATTATTCACCGATTTGTTCTATTTTGGATCTGGGCTAAGAGAGAAGCTTGAGGGACCTAACCATGGCAGATCAGCTGCTCTTTCATTCTCTCATCTTGATCTATCTCCACTTCAGTCTCTCTCTCTAACCCTCTTAGATCTTGTAATCTCTCTCTTTGATCTATCTTTTCTATGCTAAATTTTCTTTCAATAATTTAAGGGGTCTACTGTCTATGTTTGGGTTTCAATAATTCAATGGTTTTATGCTGGGTCCTGTGCAAATTGGTTTGTGCTTCAGATGAATTTTCTAACTGGAGATAGTTGGTCTTTAACGCCGTTTAATGAAAATGTTAATGAGACACGTGTCAGCGTTTTAAAAAGGGAATCTAAGGTACTGCACCTAAGTTTTGCCCCCACACGGATACACTGATGTCAATTTCTTTTGAGGCATAATGTTTCTCATGTTGCTTGTATGTTATTGTGACTAGGGCTGGTAAAATTGGATATGACTTGTGAACTTGATACAATACGACACGAAATTAACAGATTATAGGTTGAGGCTTAATGGGTTTGTGTCATATTTGGGTTGACATGACTAACCCGTTTACTAAACGGGTTGGGTTAGTGTTCAACCTATGGAACCTGTTTAACCTGTCTGACATATTTAATTAAATGACATTTTACTAATATACCATTCAAACCCTAGGTATATGGTCATCAAAATCGCGATTTGGATTGTAGGATCGCACGATTTTACAATCCCACCTCACCAAAACATTTAGAATCGCACTAGGATCATATGTAGGATCGTGTAGAATCGTATAGGATCGTATGGGATCCTACCGATTCTACCGACCCTACCAAAACATCAGTTTTTTTTTTTTTTTCCTATGTTGTGATGGTATGGCTTTTTATTTTTATTTTTTTATAAAATTATTATAACCTAAGCAAATGTTTTCTAGTTTTTAGTTCACTTGTAATAAAAAGGAAGAAATGCTTCATCATTTCTAAATAAAGAATTTATATTGGTTTTGTTACATTTTAAGCTATAATGTTGTTAAATTTTTTTATCAATATACTAATTTGTGTTATAATATTACTAAAATGTTTTTCTTATATATAATTTTATTAGTATGCTTGTATTTGTATATTGATTGATTGATTGATTTTTTTGAGCACGCTCTGTAATTATTGCTGAGCGGTATAACTTGAATAGTTGAGTGTGAAGTTGTATCTTGATCTCCTTTGTAGCTCTAATATACAAATATACAATATCTACATAGATGATAAAATGGTTGATGATGATTAGGATGGTGATCATAAGAACTCTATAATGAAAATAATTAAATGTTCACTTCACTTTAATATTAATCTTACTTTTGGATTTCATATTTTAGTTAGCTAGTTTCCATTTGATAACTTATTTTAGATTTTAAACTTAGAACTTGGAACTTGGAACTTAGAACTTGGAAAATATTTCCATATTGTTGATAAATATTTTGGTATTTGGTTACTAAGTAAACATTTATTGAATTTTTTAGATACATTGGGTCAAAACGTAAATATATTTGTTTCGTTAGTAGACGTAGCAATGTAAGACATGCAAATTACATCATATAATGCAAATCTTTATTTATTTATTTATTTTTTATGGATAAATTCACAATTTATGTGATTATTCAACATACAAAGTCATTATCAATGTGTTTTTTACTTTAAATATGAAAATATGTAGGATCTTACGATCTACAATCCGATCCTACGATCCACGATCCCACTTACCTCTCACGATCCTACGTAAGATCCCGATTTTAACAACCTTGCCTAGGTATATAAACTTATTAGTTGTTGTGGTTTACTTTTTTTGACATATTGTGATTGATTATTTGTGATATTGAAATATACTTTAGTTTTGAATGATTATTTGTGATGCAATTACTTGTTAGTTCTAAATTTTATATTAAAAATATTTTTTTGTTTGTTTTTTCATAATTTTTTTTTTTTTTTCATTTTGATAAAATCTGATAAACAGGTCGATACGATTGACCTGTTTAATTAATGAGTTGTGTTAGAGTTGAGGAATCTTGACCAATTTTATAAACATGTCGGGTTAGTGTTGACCCATATAGTCGGATACTCATGACTTGACACGATACGAACCCGACACATAAACATGAATTGCCACCCCTAATTGTGACTTAGCATTAGAATTGACTTAAGTTTGCTGACTATAAACAGGATTTCCTCCATATACAAAATCCAATGATCAAAATAGATTTCTCAGATTTTCCAACCCAAGTATGTCTCATCAATCAGTCAGCTAATTGCTCGCCTTATTTACTTCTTTAGATCAATCTTACATTATGTTTACAAAAATTATTAAAATGTATTTCCACTCTAATTTTTTTTTTTTTTAAGGAAAACAATCATTAAAATGAAAATAAATTATGCCTAAACAATCCTTAAACAATATTCTTGATAATCACATATCTATTATTATACGTAAAGGAAATGATTAGTTCAAAAAAAAAAAAAAATTTAAAGAAATGATATAAAATATAAATCCAAGGCCCACACAGTTTCAAAAAAATAAAAGCCCATGCAGATTATAAGAAGTGTGTCTAAAGCCCACCTAGCCTTATGCCCACTCATTTTATAAGTTTTAAGATTATAGCCTACTCTGAACTGTCAAACGATATGTTTAAAAAAATTAGAGGTTAGTTTTGTTGCATTTGATAATAATCACCTAGTAAGGAATAGTTTACAGTTTACCTAATGTAAGATTCATTAATGTTTGTTATGGGCTAAATGGCTTTCTCACCTTTTGGCAACCAAAAAAAAAAAAAAAGGGATAATTACACATAACCCATCTGTGGTTTGGGCAAAAATCACTTTGCCTACCTGTGGTTTGAAAAGTGTCACTTAACCCACCTGAGGTATGTTTCGTTTGTTTTCTGTAACCCATTTCTGTTAAAATTAGGGGTAAATAGGTATCTTTGCTCACATTTTATATCTCTCTCCTCCCAAAACAAAAAATAGAACAAAAATGCAAGAGAAACAAGATCAAAAATTGGTATTTGTCTCTCTCTCCATTCACACAAATTTTGAATATGAAGAACATGAAGAACCCACCAAAGCCATTACCACCACTACCACTGAAACACCACAGAATCGGAAAAAAAAAAACCACAACGCCGACCACCACCACCGAACCACAACAACCCACAAATCACTTGCCACCACCACTACAGCATTAACACATCACAAACCCAAAATTTCCAACAAAATTTCCAACCCACAGAACCGCAAACAACCACCAAGATCCACACCCATTGCCACTGCCAAACCCACCGCCGAATCACCAGCCACCATTGCCAATCAAACACCACGACCCAAGACCAATCTTCAAAACCCAAAAACATCGATCAAACCCAAGACCCACAACCCACACGATATAACCATCGATCAAACCAAGAAACCACAGAAACATTGATCTAAACCCAAGACCCACGCGATATAAACCCAGAAACGACCAATCTTCAAGCCATCGCCGTTAGTCTTCTAGCCTCTGCCGTCGCCTTTGCCGTTGCCATTGCCACCGAGATAGACTTGGCTGACATGGGAGAGTCGATTACGATGACGATTGGCAAAACCCAGATCCAACCCAACGTCATGCTCCTCCTCAAAACCCAAACCTAATCCAACACTGTGCTCCTCCTCAAAACCCATACCCAACCAACACAGCCAACTCGTGCTTCTCCACAGTCATCACCTAAGCCACCACGACCCAAAGCTACCGACGATCTGAACTGGAGTGTGAGAGATGAGAGAGACATGGATGGAACAGAGAGAGAGAGGGGCAGAAAGAGCGTGAGGAATAAATTTTTTTGTGTCTCGGAGAGTGAAAGACCGTACAACAGAGTGAGGTTGATGAGGTTGGTGAGGTCGATTTCAAGCTCAGGGGTTGGGTTCACTGCTTTTGTGTCTCACTGTGATATTCTCTCTCTCTCTCTTTCTCTCTGTTTGTGTGTCTGTGTGAGGAATAAATTAATGTATTGAGAAGAAAATAAGTTAATGGGATAAGTAAAATTTTCCTTTTGTGTTTTCCTTTGAGTGTGTTACAAAAATATAGTTTGTGATTTATTGGAGTTCTTGAGACAAGTTTCTAAATTCTTACAAATAGCATCTTTTGATCTTATTTTCTCTTGTGTTAGTGTCTTTTTTTTTGTTTTGGAAGGAGAGAGATATAAAATATGAGCAAAAATACCTATTTACCCATGATTTTAACAGAGGTGGGTTACGAAAAACAAACGGAACATACCTCAGGTGGGTTAAGTGACACTTTTCAAACCATGGGTAGGCAAAGTGATTTTCGCCCAAACCACAGGTGGGTTATGTGTAATTATCCAAAAAAATAAAAAAAATGAGGGATGTTGCTATCATGGTTATCAATATCCTGATCCAGATCCTTAAACTGTTATGGATCTCACTAAGATCTCTATCATGGTCAAATCCGTGTGGGATCCCAATTCGGATCTTAGGATCTTATAGGATCCTGATCCCATAGCGATACTAGGATCTTGTGATATAAAGGAAAATTAAAAATTCTTTTTTTGGGCCACCAAATGAAGCCCAAATGCCCCAAATTCATATAAAAAAATGTAATAAATAGATTAGCTAGTGGCCTTAGCCCAAATTGATAAAACTTTAAATATAAACTTCCTTTTTTTTTTTTTTTTTTTTTTTTTTCTACTATTAGTGATGAATCTGAGTTTGGTGATCGCAATGAAAATGAAGTGAATGAATGCCCAAACGCAATATTAAGAGATTTTGATGATTATCTAATGGATGATGCGAGTCATGTGGTTACTAATAATGACGATAATGTTGTCTATAATGATCAATTGTACTGTGTGGTAACCTATCGTAACAAAAATTTTGTTGCAACAAATTATAGCAACAATATTTTTATTGCAATAAAGTATTTTTAATAATAATAAAAATATTTTATTGCAACAAAACTCTATTGCAATGAAATTTTTGTTGCAATAGTCTATTGCCACAGATTTTATCACAACAGTAAGCAACAAATTTTTTTTGTTTCAATAGAGGGGTTATTGCAACAATTTGAAGTTTATTGTAACAACAAATTTTGTTGCAATAAGGCTTTTTCTTGTAGTGATTGTAATTTGGTACTTTATTAGTAATTTCCCTAATTTGTGTCAAAAATTACTTTTTTTTTTCAATGTTTAAAAAAAAATATATATTATGAATTATAATTATGGGTATTTTTTAGTATTCTTTTTAATCGAAAAGTAAGATCTTACAATCCTCATGCTGATCCTACGATCCGATCCTGATAACCTTAGTTGTTGCTAATGATTTTATTGATAACTATAAAAGATAACATGGTTGATTATTGTTTCCATTTTATATTTTTCTTTAAAAAAAAAAAAAAACACATTTTTAATATATCATGCCCAAATTAAAAAAGAGAGGGTGATAGCAAAATTTGAGCAACACAAACAACATTTTATATAAACTCGTTTAGCAAAATAAAACAATATATTAAAACTCAAATGTCAAACAGAAATATAAAAACAACTATTAAACATAAATAAATAAAAATGTTTTTTTTTTTTCCTCATCTTCTTCTTGGCGGCAATTCATTCTTCTTCCTCACCCCTTCTTCTCCTTCTCCTTCTCAGCGGTAGTCACGACCTCGATAGCAGCGGCAGCAGCTTCCCCTCTAGCTCTAATATTTCTAAGCCTTTCATTAAGAAAGGTAAGGAGTATCTCTAGCAGCTTGCATAGTGCTTTAAGTACCAAAACGGCTAGTTTGGCATCCAAAGCACCATGCATGCCGTGAAACATTGTAAAAACAACCTACGACCTATTAAGCAAGGTTTGGGGGCCGTGGGAAGCTTTTTTTAACCTAGGTGTGATACTTTTTGTTAGGGATAGGGTAATGGAGAGGGTAGTTTAGGGGGGAGGGATGAGGTGAGGGTGAGGAGGCTCTATAATGCCCTATTGTAATGGAGTGTAGAGAGAGGGAGCAGCGGGTTGGGGGGAGTGGAGTAGGTGAAAAAAAGTTTGGGTTGGAGATGAGTGGAGGAGAGCTTGGGTTAGAGATGAGTGGAGGATTTGGCTTGGAGATGAGTGGAAGATGAAATGATAAAAAGCGTGGATTGGGGAATAGAGAAGAAGACTTGGTGTTGGTAGAGAATCTCCTAAGGAGAAGGATGGAGGAATAAGCCATTTTCAAAATAAAATAAACATTTCTCTTGCAACCATGTTAAGTATATATAAAATACATACGTGTTTTATATTTGAAACAATAGTATACTTGGGGCTAGGGCCAGCTTAGAGAATGGTTTGAAATAATAGTATAGGTAAGGCTAGGGCTAGCTTAGAGAATGGTTTGAAAAAGTAGTATTGGTAGGGCTGGGCTTGGCTCAGAGAATTGTTCAGATAGTAGAATAGGTGGGGCTGGGGCTAAGGCTGGCTCAGAGAAACCATGCTAACTATATATAAAATACACACATGTTTTATGTTTGAAACAATAGTATAGGTGGGGTTGGGGCAGGCTTAGAGAATCCATATTAACTATATATAAAATACACACATGTTTTATGTTTGAAATAGTAGTATAGGTGGGGCTATGGCTGGCTCAAAGAATAGTTTGAAATAGTAGTATAGGTAGGGCTGGGGTTCTGAAGGATTTCGACAATGGTAAAGATAACCCACGGCCTATTAAGTAGGGTTTGGAGGCTATGTGAAGCTTTTTAAACCTAGGTGAAGTATTTTTTGTTAGGGACAGAGCGGAGAAGGTTGTTGAGGGAGGAATGAGGTGAGGGTAAGGCTTTGTAATGTCCTATAGTAATGGGGTGTAGAGGGAGGAAGCAACTGGTTGTAGTGGGAACGAGTGGAGTAGATGAAAAAAAGCATGGCTTGAAGATGAATGGAGAAGGAGGAGATGAAAGAAAACATGGCACGGAGATGAGTGGAGGAGGAGATGAAAGAAAAGCTTAGCTTGGAGATGAGTGGAGGAGAAGATGGAAAAAAAGTGTGGGTTGGAGATGGTTGCATTTGCAAATAAGGTAAATAGAGAAGAAGACTTGGTAGTAGATCACCTGAGGCTGAGGAGAATGAAGGAGGAAGCTAATTTCAAAATGTGGAAGGCTAAAAAAATGAAGGAAGGTGGGAGTCTTTGATGTTTGCATTTGGCTTTTTTTTTTTTCTTTTTTAATTTTTTTTTAATAGACATTGCTGCCTTTTGGTTGATATAATCTTAAAAGAGTCTCAACTATTCATTTCATCAATTTCTTGAATCTCAACCATTCACTCCATCCAACGACTACTATGATCTGCGTCTAAAAGCAAACCTACAAAAAACTTAGCTCTAGCTAGGCAATAGGCATAGATTCCTGTGGCTATAGCATAGGTGCATTACATACTAATTAAGGATGCACATGTTAACTATATATAAAATATACACATATTTTATGTTTGAAACAATAGTATAGGTGAGCCTGATGCTGGCTCAGAAAATAATTCAGGAAGTGAAGATTGTGTTATTTATTATTATTATTATGTTAGCACCAACACCTTTCCCTTGCAACCATGTTAAGTATATATATAAAATACATACATGTTTTATGTTTGAAACAGTAGTATAGGTAGGGCTAAGGCTGGCTCAGAGAATGGTTTAGGAAGTGAAGATTGTGTTATTTTTTATTATTATTGTGTTATCACCAACACCTTTCCCTTGCACCATGTTAAGTATATATAAAATACATACGTGTTTCATTTTTGAAACAGTAGAATAGGTGGCTTCTTTGCCACCCTTAGCTAAAACAGGCTCAAAGGTTTGTTGAAAATAATCAAAAACATCCTCTGTGAGAAGGAGCATAATAAGCTGAACTCAGGGAGTGAAGACTCTTTGAATGGCTTTGGAAGTGGGTTTGGGGTTGTCGGGAATAGCTCAGAGGCTGGGGTTAGCTCAGGAAGCAAAGATGGGTCGAAAAATGGGGTTAGCTCAGAGGCTGGCTCAAGAAGTGTGGCTGGTGGGAATAGCTTAGAGAATGATTTAGGAAGTGGGGCTAGGGTTGGCTCAGGGGATGGTTCAGGAAGTGAAGATGGGTTAGGAAGTGGGGTTTGGGTTGGCTCAAAGTCTGGCTCAGGAAGTGGGGTTAGCTCAAAGGCTGGCTCAAGGAAGAATGGGGTAAAACCCTGATGAAAAGGTAAAGTATATGGTGTCACCGTTTATGTTTATAATTTGTTAATTAGTGCTAGAACTTTCTGTTTGGAATCCAAACTTTTCTTTTAGCTTAATATTATCTGATTTTGACTGAGGTTGTGTAAGTCTTTAAATTTTTCGAAAAAAAATAAAATCATATTTTTTATAAAAATAATTGTCTATGTAGATATTTTTACACAAAGCTTACTAGGGTATTTCTGGTTTATTTTTTATTTTTAAATGGTGTAGGCTAGCCGATTGCACAAAATACTGACCACCCAACCTTGTAACACTGATTATGACTTTTATATATATGTAACATTGTTCTCTAATTTCTTATTGAGTGACTTTATATATAGAAAATAGAGCTTATCAAGGTTGTGGTTTTTTACCACTGAAGAAGAAAAAAAAAAAAAAAAAAAACTAACTAACTAACTGTGGTTGAACTATGCCCTTATAGTCTTTATAGGTTGTTTCTTCACCACCATTGGCTTAAACGGGCTTGAAAGTTTGATGAAATGATCAAACACTCTGTGAGATGGAGCAAAATAAGCTGGACTCAGGGAGTGGAAACTTTTCGAGTGACTCAGGAAATGAGGCTAGGGCTAGGGTTGGCTCAGAGGATGGTTTAGGAAGTAAAGATGAGTAAGGAAGTGGGGCTGGTGGGGCTAGCTCAGAGAATGGTTTAGGAAGTGGGACTGGGGCTAGCTCAAAGAATGGTTTAAGAAGTAAAGATGGGTCGGGAAATGGGGTTGGTGAGGCTAGCGCAGAGGCTGGCTTAGGGAAGAGTGGGGTAGAACCTAGAAAGTACAGACGTGGTTAGGAGGGTGTCGCACCCTAGTTCGACGCGGGACGCGGCGTCCAACGCGGTTGCCCGCGCGTTGGTGCCGCGTCTGAGCTTTTTTTTTTTTTTTTCTCGGTTTCGTACCGACTCGGCTTCAATTCGCATCGAACCGGGCTGATTCGTCCAGAATCGGGCCGTATCGGCCATATCGGGTTGTATCAGTCGGCGATCGAAATGGCCGAAATCAGCCTTGAATCTAGCCGGAACAGCCGAAATTCCCACCTCAGAGGCATAGTAATGTGTTTCTTGCCTTCTTCTTTCTTTGTTTTGTGAATCAAGACATAGTAATGTGTTTTTTAAGAATTAAAAATATATAGAAAATATAAATAAAAATATTTTAAATAATTTTTTAATCGTCGAGTCCCGCCGCACCCGAACCCTACTTTTTCAAAAATTGCCGAGTTCCGCACCCGCACCCGCACCCAAGTCTTGGAACGCACCCGTGCTTCATAGGGTAGAACCCAATATTGCACCCTTATTACTTATTTTTTTTTCATTGATAGATAAAATTTTACTGGTGAAAGTTATAGAGAACAATTGAAGCAGCACTAGAAGCTCAATCGTTAACTTTACAAGTCATACATCAATTTCTTTTGAGGGATGGATACCTTTATGCTTCATGTTTGAGTATTATCAACTTGCAACAATTGAAGCAGGACTAGAAGCTATTTCAGGTAGTTTAGTTTACCAAAACAAGAAAATGACTCTAACAATCCCATATGTTGCTTGTACGTTATTGTGATTTTGCATTAGAATTGACTTAAGTTTGGACAGACTATAAACAGGATTGCCTCCATATACAGAATCTAATGATCAAAATACATTTCTCAGATTTTCCAACTCAAGTACGTCTCATCAATCAGTCAGGTAATTGCTCACCTTATTTAGTTCTTTAGATCAATCTTACATTTTGTTTACAAAAATTGGAGGTCAGTTTTGTTGCATTGATAATAATCACCTAGCAAGGAACATACCTTTTGTCTAATTGTCCCACACCCATCCTTGTCACAACAGTTACCAAAATTTGTGATTTTGTCAAATGTCTACCGACTGCACAAGTTCATTTGGCTCACAATTCCTTTCATAACAAAGTCCTATTTGACGAGCTCAGTGGCTCCCTGAATGTAACCAGTATATATAGTCTTGTTGATAACGTAAGTTTATTGCTACTGCATAATGCTTTTTATAAGTCAACAGAAATAGTCGACCCGGCTTTTTATTTTATTTTTATTATCTTAAATAAAAAAAATATATAGTGCAATGTTATGTTATGTACTTTCTATACAAGCCGTTGGTTTTTGTAGCATACTTTTTTCTATCCAAAAACCTTTAGAAAGAACTCAAACTGAGCAGTGTAATTAACTATATTTTGTGTTTTTGCAGGATGAACTCACCCAGTCCAAGTTCCAGAAGCATGAACTTTTTTCTGGTGTCCAATTAACTTGTAACTCTTTATGGTGAAGAGGAAAGAAATAATGTCAGGGAGATATTTATACCAAGGGAAAATCAAAGAAGGAAAGTAATCATTTTATCATTTTCTTCTGTTTCTTTCTATGAGAAGATAAAAGAATTAGAGATGTGATGGTTACTTGTTACAAGAGAAAAAAGAGAAGTTGAAGCTGTGATTGATATGAAGCTTTTTTCTGTTGCTGCTAATGAATTTTACTGATAAATAGAGAAGTTAACATGGTTGATTTTTTCCATTTTCCATTTTTCTCTAAAAACAAAAAGCACACATGCATTACTATAAAGTTAACTAAAAAATTGCATTTGAATTGGACTCTAATTATTATCTTTAAAGTAAATGATGATGATATATTGGTCCATTGATTGTAAGCACTTATTATATCATCTTTAATTTGTTTTTAGCATCTCAACTTTAATAAATTGACACTAAGTCTAGATATGACCCTGTTTACATGATTGTAAAGTCTATTGAGAATGATGATATATATATCCGATGCATAATAACTTTACTTTATAATGGGAGTTTCTTTCACTCCATTGGTTTGTGTTAAAGTAAAACCATCATCTGTCTTCTCCATCTTCTTTTACTCTCTCTCTCTCTCTCTCCCTAGGCATGTTGGACAAGTTGGGCCATCAGTATCTTTTAAATATTACTCAAACCACTAGTAAAGGAAAATGATTGCTTTTGTGATCAATGAAATTAACATTATATAGTCTATCCTCAAAACGATTTTTTTCCCCAAAATAAATAACTAACAGATGCGGAAGAATTTTCATAGTTATAACTCTATAAAAAATAGTGAACTTCATCAAAATTTTAGATTGATAATAGTTACAAATTAATGTGAATAAAACATGAGTTATATAGAATTGCGTGATGCACAAATGTTAGGGATATAAAGTTTGAATTAACATTAAGCGTGAGAGGGAGGGAGTATGAGAGAGGGACGGGGTATACTCCCGGAGTACTCAATAATAGCACGCCAAGGAATGTGTGGGGAGAGTGTGCTGGCAGAGAGAGAGAATCAAACTTGGTGAGTAAGGATAGTGTGTTGGCAGAGAGAGCCAAAACTTGGGGGAGCAAGTTTGCATGAAAATAACATACTAGAACTTTGGGCACTTAGCCACATCATAGGCTGCCATATGGCATGATCTTGGCCCTCCATATGACAAGAACCATAATGTATATTCATGTAACAATTAATGGAAGATTAGCACAACATGAAAAGGGACCTAATTAATTTGGACATGCACAATAAAATGGAAGACTAAATGAATTTTCAAGGAATGACACGTGTTATATGAAAAATCAAGTAATCTCTAGCATGTATCCAAATCAAATCAAGGCAAAAATACACATTTTTCATGAAAGAATCCAAGAGATAATTGTCACAATAACTCGCTCAATTCAGGCAAAACTTTTGTTCAATAACAGTCAATTTTGAGGAGAATTTTATGATCTTTAAGGATACTTCAGGGACAACTATCTTTGAAGGATGCCAGTGCTACAGTTGTGGGGCTAGAACATCATTTTTGGCAAGTCAGGAAGCACTGGTGGAGGCTTTAGTGAAGGCTAAAGAACTTGGTTTTCAGAATATCATAGGTCTAACTGGTAATGTTCTCGAACTCTCTTTTATCTTGGTATTGAAAAAAAGTTATAATAATATGATTATCAACCGTAATTATAGAAATAGCAAACAGGTATCCGTTTTGTTAATATAAATTTGGACAGGGATAGCAGTTTAAATGGAGACAAGAAACAAGATCCCGGTGTATTTAGATCAAAGATATATATATATATATATATATATATATACGTTAACATATATACTCACATGTATGTATTCTTCTTGTTTACATGAGCTAGACTCCTGGTATTGGCATCTTTAACGCACTACAACTAGTCCACAAAAAATAATCTGATGAGATGTGACACGATACAAATTTTCAAGCAAATCAAGATTAATGTAGCCATAGCTGGCAGCCTTGTAGGTCTTTCCCTCACTTTTGCATTAGCAAAGGTATTTCCATCAAAATGAACGTAAATGTTATTGTTGGGCTTTGTGGAGCCTAGTTTTGTTTGATCCGATTCGACGATCCGACCCGACCTGAATAATATTACGTGGTTTTTAATGAGAGATTTACTGAGGCTTAGTCCATGGGAAAAAAAATTTTGGCCCATTTTTATATAGAAAACCGACTTTGGTGATTAGGGTTTTATTGTGGGTGGTGTTGCCGTGTTTTTGTGTGAGAGAAAAATATTGTAGCCGCACTTTGTACTTTTTCCTGATAATAATGAAATCCCTGCAACTTCGTGGACGTAGGCAAATTACCGAACCACGTAAATATTGTCTTGTGCGTTTGATTGCTTTCTTTGGCGTGTGTTTTCTCTATTTTTTTGTTTCTCACATGTTGGGATTTCGGTTAAATTTCCTATAGTTATAAACTGGGATTTGAAAAGAGGGGATAAAAAAAAATAAAATAAAAAAAGGAAAGAGAGAGAAGGGGCTACTACCTTTAATGAATGCACGCAAAACCTTTCTTACGCACATGGGTTCCTGGATGTGGGTCTTACACATGTGAAATGGGGTTGTATGGGGAAGGGAGAACTCCAAATGCAGTTTTATGATATATCTGAAATAAATTGATTATTTGTTGTATCAATATGGGCTCCTTACATAACTGTGTAGTTTTGCAGTTACACTATTTTACTCTAGAAAATAAATGTAGCTAATAATTGCTAAAAAGAAAATAAGACTTTTTTATTTTATTTTATTTTTTACAAGATAGAAATTCTACCATAACCTAATCTAAATGCATAAGTGTGTGAAGCTCTTTCCTAAAAACTTGAACCCCGTTTTTTGCCCCCCACCATCCACAAACACTTATATTTGTGGAGTGACTATCGTAACAAAAGTGCGCAGTGAAAAGAAAATAAGACTTGACACCTTAGAAAGAGTTTTAAATGGCTTTGTGTAAGAGGATGACTGTAGATTCAGAGGGAAGTTTACCTTTGTCATTCAACGATCAATTATCATTCGAGTCCAGACATAATTCTCTTAGTGAAATGAGTATTTCTTTCACAGTGCAAAATGGCCTTATGCTTCAGTTCCTAATGGTATGAAACAAACACCAAGTACTAATGATATGAACCATCTGGAGACTTTCATTCATCATTCTGTAGATGTTGCGCTTTTGCCCTCGTTCAAGTTTCAAGGGCACATTAATTACTTTTCTAGAAAGAAAGAAGGAACTGCAGAGCTCAGGTTGCAATGACAAACCCAAAAAAGGAACCGCATGTCTGTATGTAAGCTGGTCGCCTAAAAACAGTGTACATATCAAGACAGGATGCGCCTAAAATGATATATTTCTGAGAATTGCTAACTACTCACATCCCAATCTTTTTAATTCAAGAACGAGACTAAGGGTCCGTTTGGATACAGCTGAAAACTGAAAACTGAAAAACACTGTAGCGAAATAATTTTTAAATGTGTGAATAGTATCGTGGGACCCATTTTTAATGAAAAAATTGCTGAAAAGTGAAATTTGTGGGTCCATAAACAGTACACAATGTGCTGTGATTGGTCAAAAAAATTTGAAAAGTCAAAGTTTGCGGCTACTGTTTATTGAACAGTGCATGAACAGTAGCCGCAACACCCAAAACGCTCCAAAACGCGTGAAAAAAAAAAAAAAAAAAAAAAAAAAACAGACAAAACGCAAACGCAGTTTTTTTCAGCCGAATCCAAACGCTCTCTAAGAGGGCGTTTGGATCCCACGTTTTCTGCGTCCACGTTTTGATCACTGCGTTTTCTTTGTTTTTTTTTTTTTTTTTTTTTTTTTTTTCTTTTGCCCGCATATGTTGACTTTGGTGGACAAAAATTACTGTTTTACACTGTAGCAATACTGTTCATATACTGTAGCAATACTATTTACGTATTAAAAAATATTAAAAATAGGTTCCACGGTACTTTTCACACATTTAAAAATTATTTTGCTACAGTGTTTTCAGTTTTCAATTTTCAGTTTTCAGTTTCAGCTATAATAAGCTCAATCCAAACGGACCCAATAATATTAGTTTCCACGTATTATACATAATGAAACTCAATGGCTACAAGCATCACAGTTCAAGCATCAAAACCAGAATAGATGCCATTCTCCCTCAACAACCTCTTCTCTTCTTCCACATAATTCTTTCCCCTACTAGCTTGACCAAGCTCTCTTTTCCTCTTTTCCTTTTGAGAGAAAGAAAGGTTCTTCCTGTCTTTCCGAGTTTCCACACTCACCAGCTGCTCTCCAGAGGCTAATGCAGCTCTTGTTTTCTGTCGTTCTTCATAAGACTCTTCAGTCTCCTTGGTTTCACGACTTTCCTTACCGGTAGACCATGACCAGTCCTGCTTGTCATCTTCTTTTGGTGGAGGCACGCTCAAGATTGATGGTCCACCTTTATAACCACGTCGCTTCAATTCTTCAAAGTCCAAAACTCCAGTTTTTTGCTTTCTAGATTTAGCTGTATGCGTGCAGAGACAAAAATGTTATACCTTTATTTTAAACAACTTGAAAAGAGGAATTTTCTGGAGCATTTCTGCAAGCAAAGCTAAACAAGACTCTGTTGATCCAGCATTATGGTAGTTAAGTACAAGCAGGACATCTAAATGACGTGTGAACATTCATCTTGATATTAATACAGAGATTCTATTCTTTACATGTTGTTCCATTTTAAAATTGCAAACAATATCTACATTCAGAAAAAGTTATTTCCTACAAGCTTTTCTAATATATTACTGTTCTGCCCCTAGCTTAAACTCATAACAAGGTAAATGATCAATTTTTATTATTATTTTATATATAATTATATACTTAATGAGATGGAGACCACTGCCAAACAGTTACTTACAAAATTATCAGCGTAGGTAAAAAAAGCTATAGGAAATATCATGGGACAAGAAATAAAACATTTTTTCAGGTTTTCTTATGCAGCCAATTTTTATATTAGTATTACTATCTGTTATCTTGGTAACCAACCCTGCAATATCATAGACTTCCTTCTCCTTCCTTTTATGTGACCTATTTATTCAAATTCAGCAAAATGATTCAGCTTCGTCTGTGTTGTAAATTTCTTGTGGACATTATTTTGTTCCACTATTTGATTAAGAAAACCACTTCACTAGTTTCTAAAAGATCGTAACGAGTAGATAGAATCTATAAACCCCTAACATTAAGGTTCACCATGAGCCCCAATCCATTGTCATTTGCTTGAGTAAAGAAGACAAATCAAAATATGAACCAATAACTTTGTTTGAGAGATACCTAGACACACAAATTCAATTCTAGCTAAACATGGATAGAGAACTAATCCAGCAATGTTATACCTTTCGAATTTTTTTCTTTGGAATGTTTTGATGGAGCCTTTGCCTTTTTCTTGTCAACCCCATCTTCAGCTCCGGAGTCTGAATGTGAAGACAATGATTCATCGTCTGATGAATCATCCTCCTCATCACTCCATGGGATAGTCCTCTTCATGGTATAAATTTGACCCTGAAAGCAGAACACAATTAACTACACATTAACACCCAGTGTCCATTTGGTTTGGGTTAGCTATTTGAAAGTGTGCATTTTTTAGGAAGAAAAGAAAACAAAATGTGGATTTTGAAAACATGTTTACTAAATAAGTAACACGCATTTTATAAAATTTGTGGAAAGTAGTATTGGTGTGAAAAGTTGTGGTGCCAAAATGCAGTTTTTCTTTATTAAAAAAAAAAAAAAAAAAGCATTTTTGAAAAACTACCCCATAAGCTGCAAATCGAAAACAAGCTTTTTGCTTGGTTTAAATTATAAAACACAATTTTCTAAAAATTGCATAGCCAAATGCCAACCTAATCCAACAAAAAAGAAAACCCAAAATAAACAAACCAACCCTTGTAAATATCTTGAGTGAGAATATCTCATAGTTCAATTTCATAGCATTTAATTAAATCAAGTGCATAACACAAAAACACTATCCAACTAATCAAATAAAGAAACCCTTTTTTTTCCCCCATTTTCTGAATCAAAGTAACTCAAAGTTAGATTGAAAAAAAAAAACAATAATCTAACGTACTACCCAAAAAAAAAAAAAAAAAAAAGAGTTGCAGAGCATTCAAATCTACATAACAGTAACACACAAAACCCAAATTCGAAGTGTAACGAAATTAACATTATGGAAGCTCCAAAGGGTGACCTAGAAGCTTCGAATCCAAGCAAAATAGATAAAAATATACGAAAACCTCTATTCAGATGAATTAAATTACAGACACAATAGGTAAATCTATATCTCTCAAATCTTATTTTGTCTCATTTAGTTGAATCTAAATATGAAGGACCTAAATTCACCAGATTAAAACAAATTAATCATATATGTACGTTACGGTTTCAGAATAACGAGTCCGTACCTGCCGTGTCAGCGAGCAAGAGATTGAGGGTGATAAGAATAAGAGAGAGACCGAGAGAGGCGAGCCGAGTTGGTTTTTGTTTCTTTGCAACTGTAGCAAAAGATTTTTAGAAATAGTAGCTCTAAGCACGCGCCCATGCCGTGTTCTGAGCCATTTTTATTTATTTATTTTTGGCGTAAATGCACTTTTAGTTCCTATATTTTGACGTTTTTCCATTTTAGTCCCTACATTTTATTTTTTTCACTTTTAGTCCCTAAAATCAATTTACGCTTTCCGTTTTAGTCCTTTCCGTTAGGTTATTGCTGGAATTTGCTTAGGTGGCAGACGGACAATTAAAATAATAATAAAAAATTTTATTTTACTATTAAAATTGCCACGTCAGCTTATAAATTAAAAAAATTTATTTATTAATTTTAACTAAATAAAAAAAATTAAAAACACATCATTTAAAAAAGAAATTAAATTAATTAAATCTCAGAATTCAAACAATAACACCACAACCAATCATGGTGTTCATCACAATCCCAAACCACAAAACCCTATCCCTAACCCTAGACCCAAACACCACCACTCTCCATTCCCTCAAACTCTCTCTCCACCACCACACTCACATCCCAATCCACCACCTCCACCGGCTCTACCTCTCCCAATCCCACCCTCTCCCATCTCAAAACGACGTCGTCCTCCTCTCCGGCCTTCACGTGGTACTGGACGAACCTGTTCATTTCAGAAATCGTTTTCCACAACCGGCTCTTGAAGCACAAATGCCGGGTTATGGAGCTGGAATCGGCTACGGCGTTTTCCGTTTTACGCTGGATTCGCAGTGGGGAAGTATCTGTGGTCGAATTCGAGTGAGGAGGAGCGTGATTGGGTTGGAGGTTGGGTGAAGAGAGAGATCGCAGATCTGGGTTTGCTTACCCAAACGAAAATCTCTAAAGATCTCTTTCTCAGACCAAAATCTCCCTCTCTCTTTCATCTTTCTAAAGTTCTAAAGCTCTAAAGTCTCTCTCTCAGATTGTGGATTTGTAAAAATCTCTAAATCTCTCTCTCGGATCAATGGTTGTGAAGTGGTGGTTGGTCCGGTGGTCGGTGGGGGTGGATCGTTGGATGGGTTTGATGTTGGTGTGGGTTGCAATGGCTTGATGTACTGATCGGTGACAGTGGAGGGGCTGAGGTCGGCGGTGGTTTGGATTTGGGTTTAAAGTGTATTTACCTCCAATCTCTCACAGATCAGTGGGTCTCTATTAGATTGATGGGTTTAAAATTTCTGGGTTTGTTTACAGGTTTCTCGAATTTGGGTTTGAAATTTATGGGTTTGATGTTTGTATGGAGGGTTTGATTTTTCATATGATGTTCTGGGTTTGTTAGAGATTGAGGGTTGGGTTTGGGTTGGTGTTCTTTGTGTTTTGAATCTTTGAAGGTCTTTGTATTTTGTAAATATGTGCCCTTTGATTTTATGTGTTCCGTGTTGGCATGTTCTTGATTTTTTTTTAATTTCCTCGGCAACCAAACATATTATTTGAGGAAGAACATGAACATGTTTTTCATGATGATTGGGAAGAACATAATGTAAAGAATTTTTTTTTTTTAATTTAATTAATTTAATTTCTTTTTTAAATGATCTGTTTTTAATTTATTTTAGTTAAAATTAATAAATAAATTTTTTTTAATTTATAAGCTGACGTGGCAATTTTAATAGTAAAATAAAATTTTTTATTATTATTTTAATTGTCCGTCTGCCACCTAAGCAAATTCCGGCAGTAACCTAACGGAAAGGACTAAAACGGAAAGCGTAAATTGGTTTTAGGGACTAAAAGTGGAAAAAATAAAATGTAGGGACTAAAATGGAAAAACGTCAAAATGTAGGGACTAAAAGTGCATTTACGCCTTTATTTTTTTAAATGTTAATAATTTATATTTATTATAATTTGAGATTATTATATTTTTTTAATCACAAAAAAGTCTTAAGGTGTGATAAAAAAATTATTTTCCTCACAAATACATAATACTCATCACACCTCTAAACTTTTTTTTTGGTGATTGAAAAATATAATAATCTCAAATTATAATGAATGTAAATTATTAAAGTTTACCCAAAAATATACTCCTATAAGAGCCTCACGTGCGTGCTCAAAGTTTAGTTTTAAATATATTGTAAGCAACTACATTGAACTTTAACATCATATGTGATGGGGACAAAATTTTCCTATCAATTAAAAAAAGCCTAGCTAAGATTTGTTGTGAAAATATTATAGACATATCATTTCTCATTTTGTTTTTATGATAAAATTCAAAATGGTTTATTGATAAATGTTCTAAGAAATCAAGTCTTAAAAAACTCTGGTACTTCGGTTATATAATATATTATAAGTCTGTCCACAACATTTTCACATCTTATGTGGCTAGTTGTTACAAGTTGTTATTGGTGGGGTAGAAAAGTAATTTTAGTGATGGATTCAAATTAAAACTAATAACAACTAACCACTTATGATTTATTGTGAAAATATTGTGGACGTAACACTTCTCTTAAAAAACTCTATATACTACTTTCGTGTTTGTGTATTCTAATAAGTATCAATAAGTATTACTGTTTTCTCAAAAAAAAAAAAAATCTTAAAAATTTATAAAAAAAAAGGTCTAAAAAAAAATAGTCAGCACCCAACTTTACTAATATATATTATATATACACATTTTTTAAAGCTTTTTCTATGATTTCATAATAAATCCCAAGTAGCAAAGTTGTTATTGACGAATAATTTAAAATTTTGTGGTAAATAAGTAATTTCAGTGATGGGTCTAAATTGGAATTGTGATATTATTTTAAAAATATTAAGAAATAATCATTTCTCTTAAAAATTAAATCAAGTTCCACTCCACTTGACAATTTTTATTATTATTTAGAAATGACACATTAGTCACTGCCGCCTCAACCGAATTTAGTTAGAAGTAACAAGATTGAGTTCCACCTAGAAAAAAGCTAGTGGAATATATCAATTGCTGTTACCTCAGCCAAATTTCGAAAAACTAATAGAGCCACCGACCTACCGCCCTAAATATTTCAATAGAAGGACTTTTTGGCTAAAAATAATTCGCCAAAATTGCCTAGTTATCGGAGGCAAATCAAAGCTAGAAAGAAATAAAACAATTTTATGATTGAGTAAAATACACTTTAGTTACTATTCAAAAAAAAAAAAAAATACACTTTAGTTATAAAAATACCGAGTTGTTTTAGATTTGTACCTCTACTTTTCAAAAAATTTATCTAACCTTTTTTGTTTGATTTCATTGTCATATTAGTACTACCATTCATTTTCGTTAAAAATATAAGAGGGTGTTTAGATTGAGTGAAAATTGAGTTATATAACTCAGTTTTTATCACCCATAACTCAAAATATGTGAGACCCACGAATGAATGTTTGTTTGGCAAGATTTCTGAACCATGCTCCCATCACTCAAAACTCAAAAAAATAAGTTAAGAGTTGTGAAAACTGAAAATACATTTGAGATGTTTTTAAGCTATAAAAACTGAGTTCAACGGCAAACTTGTAAAAAATAAAAGTGCTGGAACCCACTAGTCTATATCAGGTCAAAATCCATGCTTCACTCTCACCAGTCATTCTTCTCCACTTCACCTTTTCTTTTCTTTTTCTTTTTCTTTCTTTCTTCTCGACCTTTTCTTTCTTTTTTTTTCTTTCTTTCTTTCTTCTTCGTTAACACCCACAAGCAACTGGGTTCAAGACTCTTTCTTCTTCTTTTTTTTTTTTTTTTTTTTTTTTTTTTTAAATTTTCTTTCCTCTTCGCCTTTCACATCCCAGATTTTTTTTTCTTCTTTCTTCTTTGCCTTTCTCATCCCAAATTACAAATTCGTTTCTCAGTGGGTTTATGGGTTGAGATCGATGGGTTTATGGATTGTTTATGGTGGCATTGGGTTTGTGGGTCGAGATCAGTGTGTTTGTGGGTTATTTATTGATGCACAAAAATTGTTAGTGAACTGATCGTCCTTGAACGCTCCAATGGGTACCTAAAGAACAAGAATCCAAGAACCAAACAGAGAGCACTAGTGGGATGTCGGCCAAAGACTCTTTGAAGATTAAGTCAGTGAATGAGAAATCTCTAGGAACTCTATAGTGAGAGAGCTAGGGATTTTCTGCGTACCTTGGAAAAGAGGAGGCCTGTTGTTTATATAGCAATGTGGAGGAGACCTAGATCCCGAGAATACAGGGGTTTTCCTTCTAGGGAGGAGGTGGAGTTAATGCCATTAAGATCTTGGGGATACCTTCCATACTAGGAAGGTGAAAGTCATGTGGTAGGGTCTTTGTGCGTGATGTGTAAGATATTCCCATATAGGAACATGCGTGGAGACCATGCAAGGCCACGTGGGATCTGTTGGTGTGCCTCTCCGTCTGTCGGTGTGATCCATCCGCTTAGTACGGGAATGTATCCGTCAGCTTAATAAGGGTCCGTCCGCTTAGCCATTAGCTTCTGCTGGTGTAGGGCACCAGGTTCCAGACGAGCCTTTTTGAGACTGATGGCTCCTTCGGGGATTGTGGTCGTCAGCTTTATCATTGGTATGACACTTCTTGCTAACGGGCTCTATAGTTAAGAATCTTTTTTTATTCCAAAAATACCCTTATCGGCTGCCCCCTACTCCGTGGGCCTATCGGCTATGCTCGACGGGACTTGAAGTGAAGAGGGTTTTCATGGATATTAATTGCTTTATTGAGAAGTGTGTCATTGATGGGGGTAGGTAGCTTTTTGTAATGAATGTTGGGTGACACGTGGCACTCATTGATTGGCCTCGTTTCTAATCAGAAGCGGCGCTTTGTATACTGTGCTCCTTCACCCTATAAATAGTTTTTCTTCCTTAGTTTTCTCTTTTTATTTTATTTTCATCTCTTGCTTGCTATGATTTCAATTCACTTCGTTGTTGTTCTCATATTTGTCTGCATCTGTCATCTTAACCGTCGATCCACCGTCAACTTCTTTTTACGTAAGTTTCTCTACTCTGTTTTAATTACTGTTTTTTGAACTTAGTTAGTCGTCATTTTTAGAGACCCATTGCACAAATAGGTTCTTAGTATACATCTGTCACTTATAGGTGAATAGATGTCAGGTGATAGAGAAGCGACGAGTGAACAGTCATCGTCAATCCGTGAAGGTGCGGGCTACAACGAAGTCTATCTGTCAGGACATAAGCCCATGAAGGATTTGACCTGGCCCCTAGAAAGGGAACCGTCTACCCATTCTCTTACCGAGGAGGAAGGCGAAGAGGATGAGGAAGAAGAAGAGGGTTAGGATGAGTGTGAACAAGAAGATGACAGTGAGGAGGGAGAGGATCATGGAGAAGGAGACGAGACTGTAGGTGGAGTAGAAGATGGCAGCCATAGACCCTTCATCCTTCCCTTGATATGGATGGTGAATGACTTCTACCTGACCATGTCTTTGAGGGTTTTCAACAACCTTCGCTTCCATTACCAAATTCGTGACCATATCCCTATGTGGTTGCCAAGGAAATTTAAGAAGTGTTACTCGGGTAAGATAGCGGACGTCGGCTTGTACGACGCAATGTTCATCGCTGGGTTGAGGTTGCCGTTGACGAAGCTACATTGTCAGCTTGCTAATTATTTAGGCTTGTCCATCAGCCAGATCGCCCTAATTGCGTAGAGAATCTTTATTGGGGCCAAAGTGATATGGGGCCAGTTGAGTGATATGGCAGCCATAGACCCTTCATCCTTCCCTTGATATGGATGGTGAATGACTTCTACCTGACCATGTCTTTGAAGGTTTTCAACAACCTCCGCATCCATTACCAAATTCCCGACCATATCCCTATGTGGTTGCCAAGGAAATTTAAGAAGTGTTATTCGGGTAAGATAGCGGACATCGGCTTGTACGACGCAATGTTCATTGCTTGGTTGAGGTTGCCGTTGACAAAGCTGCACCGTTAGCTTGCTAGTTATTTAGGCTTGTCCATCAGCCAAATCGCCCCAACTGCATAGAGGATCTTTATTGGGGCCAAAGTGATATGGGGCCAGTTGAGTGGGGGCAACTGTCGCCTCACACTTAAGTAGTTCTTCTACTACTACAAGTCTCAGCAGATATATTAGTCAAAGGGCATTTATAACTTTCTGGCAAGGAAGCCATCATTTAGGTTGGTTTCAGACATGCTTGACTCCAACAGGAATTGGAAAAATAGGTACTTTTTTGTATAAGGGACGAACTAGGTGTGTAAACCCAAAGAGTGGGATAGCATACCTAACAAGTTTGATAACACTTGGGGTGTTTTAAACAAGTCTAGTGAGTCTTTGGTGTTTGTTTTCTTTTCATCCTGTTAGCTTTGATTATGTAACTAACCTATTGCTTTTGATTTGTTTTAGCCCAAGCCCATCCAGAAATAAGTGAAGAACATGAGAGTTTCCTTAGGCATGTTTGGGCAATTCTGCTTAGGCAGAGAAAGTGGAAGGATCTGGTTATGCTTGACACCCTCCACACTTTCTGTGGTGGTTCGGAGCCAACGATTGAAGCCTGACGGTTGGACGCGTTTGCTCATTGACGTAAGTTCTCTTCTGTCCATCTACTTTCTTGATTGTCTATTTCAACCCATCTATTTTTCTTATTCTTTTTGTTATCAGTTTTCAAAGATGGACAGTGGTAGGCAGAGGGCGTTGGTAAGGAAACCCATTGCCACTCACCTCAAGCAACGTGGGGAGACGTTGGCTTCTCCTTCTAAGGTGACGCCTCCTCCTAATACCGTCTTCTAAAGTAAGGGTACAGGTAAGGATGAGCGTCCTACAAAGAAGGTGACAGGCTAATCTACTGCAGCAAATCAGGGGGATCCATTGCAGAAAGCTCCCCCTCCTCCTCACCATGGTACTGGTAAGGGCTTAATGACAGTCCAAGGTCCTGTCGCCTTTGGTCTCGTCCAGAGACTTGTGAGCCACAAGGAGTATGTTGTCGAGATGGTAAACTTGATCATCAAGGGCATGGACATGGATGAATGTGGCGAGCATGCCACTGAGGACTTCAGGGTTTTTGGTCTCTTTGACCTGGTGAGGGTGAGTATCCGTCGGTTTGCTTCTTTCTTTTGTCCCCTTTATTTCCTTCTTTATTATAACCTTTGTCCTTTGTAGGCTATGGTGAGGATGAAGGCCCTTCAAGCTAGATGTGAAGCTAAGGAGGGGGTGGTCCGTTGCCAACGTACCCTTCTAGAATATGAAGCTGACCAGCTAAATCAATATAAGGAAGCTGCTTGTATTCTTAATGATGAGCTGACAAGGAAGAAGGTTGTGCTGGAGACAACTAGCCGTTGGTGCGAAGAGCTAGCCAAGGCAAACACCAATCTGACGACAGAGTTGGCTGCCCTTTGTGAGTAGATAGAGCAGGCTAAAGCTGACGCCGTGGTGGAGTACTAGACCTTCCAGCCCTTCTATGATGAGTTGGGGGGCTTGTACGATGACAGCTTCAAGGATTGCCTTAAGCAGGTAGCCGCCCTTTATCCTGACCTGGACCTATCCTGAGTGGTGATCGACGACTCAGTTTTGCTGATGCTTGGCAGTGTCGACGCTGTCCTGAGTGAAGCCGATGATATTGTCCACTTGGTGGAAGGAAAGGTGAAGGAGCCTGTTTAGGCTGAGACAAACGGTTCGAGCGTCCCCGAAGGCTAGACTGTTACCGTAGACCTGTTTGTCCTCGAGGGTTTGTCAGCTTCTGAAGGCCAATCCGTCCCTGATGCTTCTCTTTCCTAGTTTTATCTTTTTCCTTTTTTGTCATTTATTTTTGTGTTTTGTAAGAATAATATCAAAACAATGAAGTGCCCCGTTTTGGGCTTATGTATTAACTTTTATCCCTGACGGGTTCATCGAGACTTTATACTTATTTTTGTTCTTATTATTCGTTACTTTTGTTCATTGCTTGATTTTCTTTTACTTGTATGCTTATTGTGATTGTAGGCATGCCCCCTATCCGTCATAAGGTCTTGGATTATTTATAAGCGATCTTATACCCGTGGGTATTCGTTGCTTTTATTGTTCTCTTATTCTGTTGGTTTTATTGACCATCCATTTAGGTAGAGACAAATTTTGTCTACCAGGCTCTCCTTGGGAATCTGTCCATCCCATAGGTAGGACTTAGGAAAAAAAAAAAAAAAAAATATATATATATATATATATATATATATATTTTTAACTAGGCACCCGTCAGTGTCCATGATAGTTCGACCCCCCTGTAGGTAGGACTTAAGAGATTCTTTGGATCGAGGCACCTGCCAGTGTCCTTGGTGATTCATCCACCCTGAAGGTAGGACTTAATAGATTTTAGGTCCAAGGCTCTTGTTGGTGTCCTTGATGACCTGTCCACCCCGTAGGTAGGACTTTAGGTTTTTTGTGACCAGGTACCCATCAGTATCCTTGGTCATTCGTCCACCCCTAGGTAGGACTTAAGGTATTTTGTTTGTAGACATAATTTCTTATGAATGGTTACTTTATTAAAAATGACTTGAATACAAAATGTAGATACTTTCACCCGTCGGGCTTTAAAGTCTAAAAAACTTGAAAACTTGACAGAAAAAGAAACATAGTTTGTAGCTTCTAACAGTGCTACCGAAAGTACTTCCTTAAGTGCTCGGTGTTTCATGAGTGATGGAGCCTTTGCCCATCGAGGGTCTATAAATAGTAGGTCCCCTTTCTATCGCAATCAATGATCTTGTAAGTTCCTTCCCAATTGGGGCCTAACTTGCTCTGTGTGGGATCTTTGGTAGCTGTCATCACCTTCCTTAGGACTAGGTCCCCAACCTGAAAGTGTCGGGGTTTGACCTTGGTGTTGTAGTGCTTTAGCATTAGGTCCTGATAACGTGAAATTCGTTGTTCAGCCATTGCCCTAACTTCATCTAGAAGGTCCAACTGTAGATGCATTCTTTCTTCATTCCTTCCTTTGTCATGGTGGAACACCCTGTAGCTGGTTAATCTGACTTTTGCTGGGATGATGGCTTCACTTCCAAATGCAAGGAAGAAGGGAGTTTTGCCCATAGGCGTGCGAGCCGTCATCTGCTATGCCCATAGCACACTTGGTAGTTCATCCAACCATATACCCTTTGCCCTCTCAAGCCGAGGGTGGGTAGGGGAGGAATAATGGTTTTTGATCCCGAGTTATTGGCAGAAATCCTTGAATGTGCCGTTGTTAAATTGCTTTCCATTATTAGAGACTAAGACTCTAGGGATACCGAAGCAGCTTATGATGGTTTTCCAAACGAAGCCTTGGACATTTTTCTCAATGATAGTGGCCAAAGGTTCTACCTCGACCCATTTAGTGAAATAGTCAATTCCTATGACGAGGAACTTAAGTTGCCGCATTGCAATAGGGAAAGGTCCCATTATGTCGAGTCCCCACTGAGCGAATGGCCAAGGAGTGTTCATTGGGGTAAGCTATTCCGATGGTTGCCATATGATGTTGTTGAAGCATAGGGATGACAATTTTTGCCCGACCCGCGGGTACCCGGCCCGGCCCGACCCTAATGGATCGGGTTTCACCCGGCCCGATAAAGAATAGGGTCGGGTTTGGGTTTTAAAAAAAAAACTCGAACCGGGTCCGAGTCGGGTCCAGATTTTTATAAAACCCGGCTCGGACCTGACTCGGTTATTTTCTAAATTACTAAAATACCTCTATATATATATATATACCCATAAACCCTAACATTCACTCTTCACTCTTCAGGTCACTCCTCAGACTCACTCAGCCACCTTTCATCTCACACGGACTCAATCTCTCCAAACTTCTCTCTCATGCTCTCACTCACTCTCACTCTCACTCTCAATCATTCTCCGCCAGACCGCCGCCCTTGCTCTGTCAGTGTCACCGCTACTGGTCTTGATCTGTTCTGTTCTCTATTTCTTTTTTTCTTTTTTTTTAATATTGATGTATTTGGTATTGTCCAGCGACGGTTAGTTTTTGGGTTAGCTTTAAAGCATTCTTGCATTTGTATTCAAAGTTTTCTTTGTCCAAGCTTTTAGTCAAATGATGATCTACATGGATTCTCAAAAAAAATAATGACGGGGGCAAGTCAGCATAGGGAAGTTTGATTTGAAAAGAGCTTCTTTAGTTGTGGATTTTGGTGAGTTTGGGCTTTTGGGTACTGTTGGGTTTGTGCCAAAGTTTGTGTTTTCAGTTTTTGTGACTTCAATTATGTGCATTTGACTTCCAATTGCTAATGTAAATTTGGGATTTTTCTGTTTAAATTTTGTTAAGTTTGGTTTTTGGGTATTGTTGGGTTTGCTTTAAACTAGGGTGTTCTTGAGGTCCCAATTTGGTCTTCAATTTTATTTATTTATTTTTTTTTTTTGGGTTGGGCCACGATTTGGGCCACGGATTGAGCCCAAATCTGGTTGGCCTAAACGGGACCTGGGGGGCCCGTGGAGTCTGGTAGGGTGGGTCTAGGCCCCGGAAAAAAAAATCTGTTTAATAAACAGACCGGGTTCGGGCCACAGGTCCGGGCCCGTGGGTTGGGTTCGGGTATGTAAAAACCCGGCCCGAACCCGACCCGTTGCCATTCCTATTGAAGCATTGGCATTTGTCGCATGCCTTCACGTAGGACTAGGTGTCCTTTTACATAGTAGGCCAATAGTACCCCACTCATATGAGTTTGTGAACCAGCGATCGTGCTCCTAAATGGTTTCCACATACTCCCCTATGGACTTCCCTCCTTACATAGTCTACTTCGTCAGGGACCAAGCATCTCAGGTACGGACGAGAGAAGCCTTTTTTGTAAAGGACACTCCAATCAGTACGAAACGTGATGAATGCACCTTCAGCTTTTGGGAAGCATTGTGGTCTTCTGGAAGCATCCCGTTCTTGAGGTAAGAGACAATTGGTGTCGTCTAGTCAGTTCTCGTGGGGATCGTCTGTACATCTATTCTGTCAATGGTAGGTGAGTACTGGACAAAGGATAATACCTGCCCGTTGATGTTGATGTGTACTGCGAATGTTATTTTGGCTAGACGGTCAGCTTGCTCATTCTCTTCCCTTAGGATTTGCACAAATTTAGCCAAGAACTTCTAGCTTACCCTTCCTTTGATCATGCTTAGGTATTCCTTCATCCGTTTCCCTTTGGCCTTATAGTCTCCGTTGATATGCCCGACGATGACTTGCAAGTTGCTGTGTATGACTACTGACAAAGCCCCTGCTGCTTTAGCTAGGTTGAAACTTGTTAGGACTGCTTCATACTCGGCTTTGTTGTTGGTTGTTAGTTATCGAAAATTGGATATGGACTGCACACTCTATCAAATCTCCTTCTGGTGACTACAGGACGATCTCGACTCCTCCTGCGCGTTGGTTGGACAAGCTATCCGTTCGTATTATCCATGGCACTGGTCTCTCGTCTTCAATTTCCTTTGCTGTGAATTTAGCAACTAAGTTGGACAAGGCCTGGGCCTTGATCGTAGTTCTTAGTTAGTAAAGTATGTCAAACTCACCAAGCTCTATCACCCATAAGACCGATTGTCCGGCTGCTTTCAGATTGTTCATCGCCCTTTGTAACAGTTTGTCTGTCTGGACCACTATGGTGTGTGCCTGGAAGTATGGCTTGAGTTTTCGGGCGGCCGTGACTAGAGAAAAAGCTAACTTTTCCATAGGGGGTATCTTCCTTTTACTTCTCAAAGTGCGTAGCTGGTGTAGTAGACAAGTAACTGTATGCGATCCTCTTCTCGAATGAGGGCTGAGCTGACGGCCGTTAGGGATACAACCAAGTAAAGGGAGAGTTCTTTGACGGGGTTGGATGGACTAGGTAGCGGTGGGGACACTAGGTATGTCTTCAACTTCTCGAAGGCTTTCTAGCATTTGTCGGTCCACTTGAAGGCTTTCTTTAGCGTTTTGAAGAATGGTAAGCATTTGTCCATCGCTCTAGAGACGAACCTGTTGAAAGCTGCAACCCTACTATTCAAGCTTTGTACCTCCTTGATGCTCTTCGGAGGTGTCATCTCCAGTATGGCCTAAATTTTGTCAGGATTGGCCTACGCCTCGTTGTGACACCATAAAGCCTAGAAACTTTCCTGACAATACTCCAAACACACATTTGCTAGGATTGAGTTTCATGTCGTGGAGGCGTAAAGTTTCGAATGTCTCCCAAAGATCGTCCAGGTGACGATCCTCCTTCGTGCTCTTCACAAGCATGTCATTCACGTATACCTTAACATTCCACCCAATCTACTGGACGGACATCTTGTTCACAAGCCTTTGATACATCTCCCTCGCATTCTTTTACCCGAATGGCATGACCTTGTAGCAAAAGAGCCCTTGACTCGTGATGAATGAAGTCTTCTCTAGGTTAGCCTTGTCCAACCTGATATGGTTGTAGCCGGAGAAAGTGTCCATGAAACTCAATAGTTGGTGTCCAGCCGTCGAGTTCACAAGGACGTCGATACGTCAGAGTGGGTAACTGTCCTTCGGGCAGGCTCTGGAGACGAACTTGTTGAGAGCCACAACCCTACCATTCAAGTTTTGTACCTCCTTGATGTTCGTGGAGGTGTCAACTCTAGTATGGCCTGGATTTTGTCGGGGTTGGCCTTCATGCCTCGCTGTGACACCATAAAGCCCAGAAACTTTCTTGACAATACTCCAAACACACATTTGCTAGGATTGAGTTTCATGTCGTAGAGGCATAGAGTTTCAAATGTTTCCTGAAGATTGTACAGGTGATGGTCCTTCTTCGTGCTCTTCACAAGCATGTCGTCCACGTATACCTCAACATTCCACCTAATCTGCTGACGAACATCTTGTCCTCAAGCCTTTGATACATCGCCCCCGCATTCTTTAACCCGAATGGCATGACCTTGTAGCAAAAGAGCCATTGGCTTGTGATGAACGAAGTCTTCTCTTGGTCAGCCTCGTCCAACCTGATCTGGTTGTAGCCGGAGAAAGCGTCCATGAAACTCAATAGCTGGTGTCCAGCCGTCAAGTCCACATGGAGATTGATACGTCAGAGTGGGTAATTGTCCTTCGAGTAGGCTCTGTTTAAGTCGGTGAAGTCCAACACATCCTCCATTTGCCATTCGCCTTTTTGACAATCACTACGTTGGCCAACCATTCAGGATAATACACCTCCCTGATGAAGTCTACTTCCAGTAGCTTGCGGACTTCTTCTGCTATGACCTTGTCTCTTTCTTGGGCAAAGACTTTCCTCTTCTATCGGACGGGAGGGAAGGATGAGGACACATTGAGCTTGTGAACCATGAAACTTGGATTAATCCTCGACATGTCCTTATGGCTCCAAGCGAAGACGTCCTGATTATTCTTCAGGAAGAAGGCGAGCTCCTTGCGGATTGAAGGATTCGCCTACATACCGATACGAGTGATCCATTTCGGGAAGTTGTCATCCAGAGAGATCTTCTCCAGGTCTTCCGTTATTTCTACCATGACCTGTCAGTCCTCAATGTTTAACGCCTACAAACGATCATCCATTTCTAACATGGCTATGTAGCATTCTCGAGTGGCCATTTAATCCCCACGTGCTTCTCATATCCCATACTCCGTTGGGAATTTCACTAACAAGTGGTATGTAGACGTGGCTGCTCTCTACTCGTTGAGCGTACGTCGCCCGATGATGGCGTTGTAGGTGGATGAGCAATTGATGACTAGGAAACTGACCTTCTTAGTGAGCTGTTGAGGGTATGTTTTGATGGTTACTGGTAGGACGATGGTCCCAACGGGAAAGACTTTAGTACCGCCAAATCCGATTAGAGGTGTGTCTAAGGGCAGAAGCCGCTCCTTGTCAATTCTCATTTGTTGGAAAGCAGGGTAGTAAAGGATGTCCACAGAACTCCCATTATCCACTAGCACTTGTTGGGTGTTGAAGTCTGCTATCGACAGGTTGATGACCAAAGCATCTTTATGAGGATGGTAAAGTCGTCGGGCGTCTTCTTCTGTGAAGCTGATGGTTGGGTTATCGACCTTAGTCATTTTAGGCAGTCGACCAGAAATCTGGACGCTTTGCACCATCCGTAATTATGTCTTTCTCACCTTCTTAGAAGACCCAGCCATTGTACTTCCTCCTATAATCACCCTTATCTCCCCAAGTGGGGCCGTCGATTGCTTTTCGACCTGTTGGTTGGGTTTAGGGTCCCTTAGCGGGTTCTCCCTGCCTTTGATGAACCGTTATAGTTTTCCTTACTTGATAAGGGCTTCAATTTGCTACTTTAGGTCATAATACTCGGAAGTGTTGTGCCCATGATCTTGGTGGAAACGACAATACTTGTTTCTAGGCCTTTTGTATGGATCACCCTTCAGCTTGTCCTGCCAAGTCAGCGCCGCGTCGTCTCTTATCTATATGAGGACTTGGTCCAGTAGGGCATTTAGTGGCATGAAGTTGATAGTCCTCTTAGGTGGGGGTCTTGATCTCCTATCGTCCCTTCAGTCATTCGTTCGGGCAGACTTTCTTCCTCTGTCGGGATGGGGATCGTCTTGTCTCTCTCTTTTCTTTGGTCTGCCCCTTTAGACAATCATGGCGTCCTCAGCATTCATATACTTTGTGGCCTTGTATAACATGTCGGTCATTGTTTTCGAGTTGTTCTTGTAGATGGAGAAGAGGAACTCTCCTGACTGGAATCCGTTGGTGAACGCGGAGACCAAAACTTTTTCGTTGGCTTCGTTAATCAAAAGGGTCTCCTTGTTGAAACAAGTCATGTATAACCTTAAGCTTTCATCTTCCCATTGCTTAATGTTCAACAGGCTTGTTGAAGACCTCTTGTACCTCTATCACCTGATAAAGTGAGTGATGAAGTGTTCGCTCAATTCCTTGAAGGTAGAGACGGTATTGGGTGTCAGTTTGCTGAACCACACCCTTGTTGGTCCCTTCAGTGTAGTGGGGAATGCCTTGAACATAATCTCATCCAGAACCCCTTGTAGGTGCATGAGGGTTTTAAATGACTTCAGATGGTCGAGCGGGTCCCGTGATCCATCGTATGCTTCCATTTGTGGCATTTGGAACTTGGCTGGAAGGGGGAAGAAAGTTACCAGCATTGTGAAAGGTAAGTCCATCCGCTGAACTAACTCGTCCAAGTTGGTGAATACCCGTCCCCTCATGGCGTTCATCATCATGTCCATCTTCTCCTTCATCATTTGCATGCCCTAGGCCATGCGCATTGCACTGATTTCTAATTCTGACGGGCAGTTGGTGTCTTCCTGCTTGTCTCGCTTATTGGGGATGTTGATTTCTTCTTGATCCTCCCTTTCCTGTTGGTCTCCCGTTGGGAGGTGACTGCCGTTCTGCTCCTTGTTGTCCCGCCCGTCATGCTGATCTTCAGGATGTCGCTCATTCCTCTAGTTTAGCTGTTGCTCCAACTCCTGGTTGCGCTGGGTGAGCTATTCAACTGTCACTGCTAGGGTTTGCACTTGTCTTTCCAAGGCGTTGGAAGGGTTCCCTGTCTCTTAGTTGATGGTAGCCATTGATCGTGTCTGGACCATGTAACTCTTTGTCTTGCAAGCAGCGATATGGCTAATCACTCGTTCCCACAGACGGCGCCAACTGATGATGCACAAAAATCGTCAGTGAGCTGATTATCCTCGAACACTCTAATGAGTACCTAAAGAACAAGAAACCAAGAACCAAACAGAAAGCTCTAGTGGGGTGCCGGCCAAAGACCATCCGAAGGTGCAGTTAGTGAATAAGAAATCTCTAAAAACTTTATAGTGAGAGAACTAGGGATTTTCTACATACCTTGGAAAAGAGAAGGCCTGTTGTTTATATAGCAATGTGGAGGAGACCTAGATCCCGAGAATACAGGGGTTTTCCTTATAGGGAGGAGGTGGAGTTAATGCCACTAAGATCTTGGGGATACCCTCCATACTGGGAAGGTGAAATTCGTGTGGTAGGGTCTTTGTGCATGATGCGCAAGATATCTCCATAGAGGAACATGCATGGGGACCACATAAGGCCACGTGGGATTCGTCGGTGTGCCTCTCCATCGGTCGGTGTGATCCATCTGCTTAGTACGGGATTGTATCCGTTAGCTTAATAGGGATCCATCCGCTTAGCCATTAGCTTCTACTGGTGTAAGGTACAAGGTTCTAGACTGGTCTTCTTGAGACTTATGGCTCCTTCAGGGATTGGGGTTGTCAGCTTTATCATTGGTATGACACTCTTTGCTGACGGGTTCTATACTTAAGAATCCTTTTCTTATTCCAAAAATACCCTTATCATTTTGTAAAATGTACTCCCCCCTAGATCGAGGGTTTTACATGGAGTCGCCACTTATTTAATTTAAAAGGAAAAATAAGAAAACCTTTAATGAAAAATACTTCTGTTGTATTAATGTATATGACAATTTACATCAAATTTTGTTACAAAAATTTACAATGCTTTTTTGTCCTAGATACAATCTAAAAAAGGTAAATTACATTGCTTTATTTCCTAGTTACATTCTAAAAAATGTAAAATTACATATACAAGAGCGTAGTCTAGAACCCTTGATCTTGGTTCGGAGGCTAATTTACGAGATGGGAAGGAATTAAGCACCCATCTCGCCCAGTAAAACCGGTCTCCTAGGTTAAGGTGGCCAATATCATGTCATGTCAAACAAATACAAACAATATGTCATATAAACATGTTAATTTGCAGGAATTGTAAACAAATATGTGTTAGGGGAATTAGACATAAAAAGAAACAAAAAGTGAAACTTGTTAGATAACAATTTTAATGTAAAGAAAGCATTAAGGTAATGGCATGTTCATCCAAGAAATCAATGTAAACAAAGAATTCCTAGCCTAGACATGTTCATCTAAGCATGTGAAGAAAAAACAAAGTTGTCATGTTATTTGTCATCAACATAATTGCGAAGAGAAACAAATAAAAATAAAACATTTGAGCATATTTGATCATCCAAGCAATTATGAAAAGAAGTAAAGGAAAATCCCTAGACATGTTTATCTAGAGAAAATCAAAATACTTTGACATGTTTGTTCAAGCATTTAAGGGTGCATTTGTTTTGGTTTCAAACCACTTCCGGAAATGCTTTTCCGTAAACGTGTGTGTTTGGTAGTTACCGAAAATTGGGTCAAACTGAAATTGTTTTCTGCGTTGACAAGAAAATTAGGGCTCACGGGCGTAAAAGCATTTCCGTTTTTATTTTACCTTCAAATCCCTTTCGGAAAACACAGATGCGCAAAGAGAGAAAGAGAGAGAGAAAGAAGGACTCACAGACGCGCAAAACGGCAGAGAGAGAGAGAAAGAAGAGAGAGTAGGGAGAGTGAGCTAGATCGCGCCCCAACCCCAGACGCAGTGGCGAGATCGCGCCGTCGAGTTCGTGCCGCCGAGTTCTCAGTTTGCGTCGCCGATCTCTCTCTTTCTCGATCTCCCTCTCCTTTTTGAATCGGGTTTGATCGTCGCCGATCTGCTTGATTGCCGATCATTCTCTCGCCGATCTGCTTTCTCGCTGATCACTCTCTCGCCGATCTACTTGATCTCTTTGATCTCTGATTTTTTTGTTGTTGTTGTGGTGGTGTGGGTGGTGGCGTTTTGGTGGTTTCTGTGTTGTGTGGTGGTGGGTTTTGTGTGGATAGTGGTGGATTTTCTGTGGGTGGTGGTGGATTTTCTGATATAAAATTTGTTTGGAAGCTGAGAAAATGGTTGAGAAAGTGTGAAAAATTTGTAGGAAAATAGCATTTTCAGAATATTACCAAACACTGAAAATTGTTTTCTAATATAATTTTTAAAATGCAACCAAACACTAGAAAATATTTTCCTTTCCTGAAAATATTTTCACCTGAAAATATTTTACACCTGAAAAATATTTTACACTGAAACAAACATAGCCTAAATAAGTAAAACAACTACCTAGACATGTTCATCTAAGTATTGAAGAGGAAGTTGTGTTTTAGCCTAGAAGTGCTCATCTAAGCATTCAAGAGAAAATTGTGTATTAGCCTAGAAGTGTTCATCTAAGCATGTAAAATGAATATCAATGAGACATATAGGCATCTTCATCCAAGCATATCATGAAAGAAACAAATAATGACTTGTTACACATTTATTCAAGCATGCATGTGTAGAAAGTTAAGAATATAATTAACTACTTACCAGCATAGAACATAAATTAAAAGGGGGGAGTGATCACTTAAAGGGCTAGGGAGAAAGTAAGGAAGTACTAAACTACAACCAAAGTAAGAACAATGGTTACACAACAGCTTTTCTTTTATGCTTTCTCACTAGCTCTTTAGAGGGAATTCGGGGTCCAGAAAATGGAAGAGGTCTTCTCTATTTATAGGAGAAGGGATGGCTTAGCTTTAAAGCTAAGTTATTATCTTTCTTCTGAAGCTAAGGGAGGAGATAACCTGTTTAAAAGAGCTGGAACGGATTTGGTGTTGATCCCCATTTGAATTTTGAAAGGAAGTTGAAGATGATGCTGTACCTGCTTCATATTTTGGCTCTAAATTTCCGCTAAAAATTCCAATTGATTCAAGATGGGTCTTTTTTGAAAGGAAATTCAATTATCTACAACTTTTTCAGAAATAGAGAAAGCCAAATTTCAACGTTTTCCAGGCCAAAAATGCCTTTCAAATTGCTGCTGAAAATAGTAACGTTTTTTGAGCATTTTTGAAATTTTTCATAGGATGTATCTGTTTCTTATCCAATTTATTTTTCAAAAAAAAAACTTTTCTTCTGAAGCTAAAGGAAAGGATAAGCCTATTAGGTAAGCTTGAACAAATTTGATGTTGATCCCCATTTGAAATTTTGAAAGAAAATTGAAGATGATGCTGAATTTGTGTTATCTTCTGCACCTGTTTCGTATTTTGGCCATAACTTTCTGCTCAAAATTCCAATTGATTCGGGATTGATGTTTTTGGAAAGAAATTCAATTATCTACAACTTTTATAGAAATAGAGAAAATCAAATTTCAACGTTTTCCAAGCCAAAAATGCGATTCAAGTTGCTGCTGAAGATAATGACGTTCTTGAGCATTTTTTGAATTTTTCCTATCTCCAAATTTTTTTCAAAAGAGCAGATAAGATGCCCTAAAGGAAAAAAAATATATATATATATATATATATATATATATTTTTTAAAATGAAATAAAAATGAAATCCAATCAAAAATCACACTTAATTAATTTTAAATTAATTCTTGTGAGAATCAATCAAAATTAAGTGTTTAAGATATGACATGATTGTGCCCATCGTGTAGGTAAGCCATGATCATTGAAAAATGTTTGTATAATAACTTTTGATCAAGTGGTCCAATCAAAACCCATGACATACCATTATGATCGTTAGAGCATCAAGATTTGTTTTGTATCACAAATTTGAAGATCTACCGGTTGGTTAAATGCAAGTTGTAAAATGGGGTGTCTACACATTTATGGTGGCGTACTCCTCAGTGGTTGATGGGTTTTTGTGCATTGCGGTAGTTTTGGTTTATGCATTTAACAGTGGTGAGTTGTGCCTCGATTTTGATTGTGTTTGTCACATTTATGTGCTCTAGATTTCGCTATTGGTATTGTGATTCTTGTTTGATTTCGTTTTCTCTCTCGATTTTGTTTGTAATTCTGTTGGACATATGTGGGTATTGTGCTTCTTGTTACTGTTCTAACCATGCATAATGTGTGGGCTCCACCACTTTATCAAAAAATTGAGTTTAACTAGTGAGATATGCACCTAAGAACAAGACCAAACACAAATCTATTCGAGTTATGGAAAAAGTAGAGATAAAAAATGAGATATGAGAATAGAGTTTGAGTGATGAGAAATGAGAAATGGAAACTGAGTTTTGAATTATGTTCAAACCAAACAGGCCCTAATTGTACATATTTGCCTATAACAATGAAATTCATATATGCCATCTTTTGTTTTTTAATCAAAATTCATATATTCCTTAGCTTTTTAGAATTAGTGCTTCATGAATGAAACAATTAAACATAAAGTGATGAAACAATTAAACATAAAGTGATAAAGAGCACTTAATAGATCTTGACATCACATTTATGATTTGCTTGGCACTCATTTTCACTATTAATAAAAACTGTCAATATCTACCTACAATGAAAAAAAAAAAAAAAAACTTTCACGAGATTTTTAAATTAGTGTTTCATAAAATAGTTTATTTATTTATTTATAATCGTTTCATAAAATAGTTAAACATAAAGAGCACTTAATAGATGAACACAAAAATGAAAACACAAGCATTAAAATTTTTTAAATCAAAATAAAATTTTGAAAATTATAAAAATATTCACATCAGTATAACTATTTTAATATTTTAATAAATATATAGTTAAAAAATAAAAATAAAATAAAAAAACTCGTCTCAATATTTTAACAACGATTTTAGCCAGACTTGGCGATTCTTTTCACTCGCTACATAATAAAAAAAATCAAACCGACGTTTTTGTTTTGGCCAAAATTGGAAACTAATTTTGTTTTCCAAACATTATAATTAGTAGGCCATGTTTTCAAACCATATTACTGACTAACATCTCAAGCCTAAGAGGCTCGATTTTGGGCTTATAAACCGAGCCTTTGAGGCTCGGTTTTCATGTTCTGAGGGAGTCTGACCTGGCCCTTTTTCCACGTGGAAATCGAGTCTTAGAGACTCGATTTTCCATCTCGAGCCTAAGAGGCTCGATTTATGTGTGTTCTGATCTGGCCCATTACCACGTGGAAATCGAGTATTAGAGACTTGATTTTCTATCTTTGGTCCATGAGCTGCCACGTGGTTAGGGCAGCTACTGAACTTTAGTCCTCATAATGTGGGTCTTGGGTCTCTCTGTTTTTTCCTCCAAAAAACCTAGCAGCTCTCTCTTCCTCTCTCACTATCTCTCTCTCTCTCACTCTCATACAAAACTCACCCCATTACAAAACTTCAAATCAAACTCACCCTCCATATTTTCACATCCTCATGTCAGGTAAGGTTTCTCACTCTCTCTAGTTGTTAGTTACATATATATGTATTGTTAGGTTTTTATGGGTATGTATATCATGACAATTTTTTTTTTTTTTGGTTTGGTTTGATATTGTTCTTTATATTTTTAATAGAATGATTTGAAGGTTTGTAATGGGGTGAGTTGTGTGTTTAGTTTAGTTTTTTTTTTTTTTTTTTTTGAGTATGATTAATGAATTTTTATTTTTTTTATTTTAGAAACAAATGATAATGATTGAGTGTGTGTATGTGATAGGGTGAGTATATGCAAATGTGGGGTGAGTATATGCAAATGTGGGGTTTGTATATGCATATGTAAACACAAAATTTTCTCAATTGTAGAAAATCAAACAATTGAAAAGAAATATGGTTTGCAAATATAAATTTGTATTGATGTATAATGAGTACAATCTCTATTTCAATTCTTTTACAAAAGAATACCCTCTGATTCTATCTTCATTAAACTTGACTCGAACAAGAATCTTCTTGACTTTAATTGGAAGATGGATTGATTGGTCTTCACAATAAATCTCTAGCTTCGAGCTTATTAGAGATTTATTGTTCTTCAAGTCTTCGAATGTGAAGGCTCTAGGGTTGAAGTTCTTCGGGGCTTTAGAGGCTTGATCTGTTGAGCTTCAAAGATTTGGGTTTGTTGAGGTTTATGGAGGCTTTTTAGCTTAATTCCAATAGAACTTCAAAGAACTCGAACAATAGATCTTCTTGAATTTGGTTGGAAGATGGATTGAACGGTCTTCTCAACGAATCTCTAGCCTTGAGCTTGAAAGAGATTTGTTGTTCTTCAAGCCCTTTGAATGTTCTTCAAGTTCTTCAAAGATTCTTGAGACAGAATTTCTCCAGAGCTTGGACCCCTTGAAAACTTCGTCTTGAAAAGGAGAGGGGATGTCCTCTATTTATAGTGATTTCAGAGGATAAGCTCCACTATGAATTGATATGCTTGAAAGTATGTAGCAAACTTTTGATTGGTCCAAATTCTTCTTAAGATAATTATCTCTATTTATCTATTTTGATAAAGATAATAATCAACAAAGATAAATAATTATCTCGGTTTAATTTATTTAATAAAGATAATTATCTACCAATTTTGAATAGAAAATTTATCTTTATTTTATTTATTTATTTATTTTAATAAAGATAATTACCCATAAATTTTGAATAGGAAATTTATCTTTATCTTGTGGGCCAAATGACACATGGCAAATTTTGATATGCCAATGTGATGCCAATTTGGATGACACATGTCATTATCTAATTTAATTAATTTAATGACATTAATTTAGAATTTGCCACTAAACTTTGATGTGGCATTTTATAATTGGCTTAAAATTTTGCCTCTTACAAATGCCCCCTCGAGACTTGATTATGTCCACAATTTTAAGTGTGGAAAGTGATCAAGTCTCGACAACTTCATGCTTTGATGCAATTAGTTTTAGCACCTTTCATTTATTTAGGAATTTGCAAGCAGGCATTTCTCCAAGTGAACATGTGCGGGAGTCTACCACCATGAGAAGAGCTTTGCTCCTAACTTGTCTGGCGAAGATAACTTTAGGAAGGAAATTTGTTTCTAGTCAAAGTAGTAATCATATAAGGACTGAAATTCTATCCTTTGCAATGATGATCCTTCATGCCTTCCATCAGACACTAGAATTGCCCTTCATTTTGACTTCTTTTCCTAGCCACATTGGTCTTTGACTAGATAAATTTGTTTTCTAGTCAAAGTGGTCTTAGTTAGACTCCTAGTAGGAATTAAACAAATATCCCAACTATGAGAAGAGATTCACTCCTTATCAAAGTGTAATAAAGTATGCCACGTTCAAATCCATTGGCAGGGGTATGTCAAGACTTAAAAGAGTCATAATTCATGCAAGAATCCAGCGATGTAATACATGCAAGACTCCACCATGCAAGGAGCCACGTTTTTTTTTTTTTTTTTAGTCCAAACTGAATAAGGATTTGAACAAAGAGTCCTACTTGAACTTGAACACACAACTCAAGACTTCTTCTCCAATTTAACTTCTTCCTTCGTTCAAGAATTCTTCTTTATTTTGACTTCTTTTCCTGGTTAATCTAGTCTTGACTAGATGAGTTTTAGTTGCAATTAAACTCTCTCTAACCAGCACTATAAAAGGATACCCCCAGCCACACAGAATTCACAATTTTTTTTTTATAGTGCGTAAGTTCAGAAATCTCAAAAACAATTCTTGAAGCAGGCATAAGATTTTTTTTTTTTTTTCTTTCTCAGTCAAGTAACAAGGTATAATCTCCTCTTCTCATAATTTTATCTCCATATTTATATCTTCATAAACCGGATTCATGGTTTTTTTTTTTTTTATTATCCTATTTTCTTCTCTTTTCTCTGTGTGCTCTCGAACGTATTGACTCATGTTTGCTGGTGCAGATTTGATTTCAACCTTCCCGAAGTCATCCACGCCACTAGTAATAATTACTAGTATCTAAGTACAGGAAGCAGAGACTTTTCCCTCCATCAGGTACAACAATTCTTTTGATTCAAAGGAAGCGTGTGGCCCATAATGAACAACGTAGTGGTCCTACCTTGATCATGTTGATTGACCTTTCTAAACTAATATCACATATATATGATATTTAGTTCGATAGATTCAATGAACACTAGTTTCTTCGTATAATCCTCACTATTTGACAATTTTCTTTGCATGCAGCAGATCCATCTTTAAGGATTTGGCGTTAAGTTTTGCAAGAGTTGAATCACACAAACCTTTGGAGGTACATTCTTGATCAAAGCCTTTTCTTACTTGTGAATTTCTCTTCCTGCATGTCTATTTTTCGTTTTGTATTGTTCCACCTCCATTTAGAATAGGTAATATGATGACTTAGTGGCACTATGAAGAACTTGCAAGAGTTTATTTTGTTCCTCAAGCCAAGTAGTCCTCAAGCCAAGTAGCTACCAAGACAACGACCTCGACGACAATCTTGAAGACAAAGACAATCTTGACAACGAAGTCTATCTGTGATACGAAGACTTCCTTGAAGACGAAGACAATTTTGACAACGAAGTCTATCTTGGATACGAAGACTTCCTTGAAGACGAAGACAATGACAACGAAGTCTATCTGTGATACGAAGACTTCCTTGAAGACGAAGACAATCTTGACAACGAAGTCTATCTTGGATATGAAGACTTCCTTGAAGATGAAGGCAATCTTGACAACGAAGTCTATTTGTGATACGAAGACTTCCTTGAAGACGAAGACAATCTTGACAACGAAGTCTATCTTGGATACGAAGACTTCCTTAAAGACGAAGACAGTCTTGAAGACGAAGATTGCATTGAAGAAGAAGGCTACTTTGAGGATGAAAATTGTCTATGCAAGGATGTGTGTCCATTGATATTTTGCAGTGGAGCAATACTTGCATATGAGGATATAATAACTTTATTTTTTTTTAATTTTTTTTTATTGCATGTCCATGCCCCTTCTTCTTCTTTTTTTAACCTTCTTTGCACCGTAGTTTATATTCTTTTGTACATTTTTTTTTTTGTAGGTTCGCCCTATCATCATGGTGCTCTTCAAAGACTTCTCTTCATTCGGCAAGAAGTATCTTGTTGTTACTAAAGAATTGGATGACGCTAAGGAAGTAGACATATCAATGCTCATTGAAAGGCTGATTATTGGTCGATTTGTGGAAAGGTGGCTTGAACTTAAAGACTCAAGAGACATTGTTGAGTGGACCTATGATGTCTTTCAGAATTCTGATTCCCCCTCTGGAGCGTGGTCTTTGCATAGCTCTCTTCACAAGAACACTACAGAGTCTCGTTAGCTAGTGACTCTTGGCCATCGTATAATTTCAGGCGGAACACGTTGGGGCACTCTTTTCAAGATCAATGGAGAGTGGAGTTACATACCTCTATATTGGGAATGGCTTGAAGACAATCTATACAAGACCTTGAAGACGAAGATTGCCTCGAAGATAAAGACTATCTTGAAAATGAAGACAGTCTTGAGGACAAAGGCTTGCCTTGAAGATGAAAACAATCTTGAAGACGAAGACTGCCTTGAATATGAAGATTGTCGATGCAAGGCCTTGAAGATGAAGATTGCCTTGAAGACAAAGACAATCTTGAAGATGAAAATGATCTTGAAGATGGAGTTTGTCCATGCAAGGATGTGCATTGGTATCTTTGCAATGGAGCAACTGTCGATGCAACAATCTAAGGATGTGCTTCGACATCTTTGCAATGGATGTGCATTGGCTTCTTGCTATGATACTTTTTAAAGGTATAAAATGATGAGTACCAGACTTTAGAGATACGGGATGACACCATTCAAAGTTTAAATATGTGAGAAGATGACATCAAAACTTCGAGGATTTGAGGTGATCCAACTCAACAGAGAGGCAACTCAGTCCAAACTTTAGAGATGCAAATAGGTGCCACTGAGTTTTTGAAGATGCAAGGAGATACCACCAAGTCTTTGAAGATGAGAGGCAGCACTATGCAAACTTTAGAGATGTAAGGCAACACAACTTAGAAGGAAAGCAATGAAATTCAAAAGAGAGGCGATGCAATGCCAACTTTGACAATGCAAGACGACATGACTTTGAAGAGTTGCAATCCAGGCTTCAAAAATGCAAGGAGATACCACTAAGTCTTTGAAGATGGTAGGAGATACGTACCACCAAGACTTTATACGTGAAAGGTAGAACTACTTAGACTTTAAAGACGAGAGAGAAAGCACATTTTAGAGATGCCAAGAGACATTCTCACAATGATGTTTGCTTTCATGGTGACTTTGCATTCCTTTTGGTTGCAATGTCTTACAATGATGTTAGCCTTCATACGGTAGCATTGTCTTCTTGTAGCAACTATCTCATAGTGATGTTCGCCCAAAACTATGATTGCACTTAGTGTGACATACTAAGTTTTGCCTGTGTTGCACTTAAGAGAGATCGAGTCATCACGTGGTTCAAGAAAGTTTTTTATCAAGTAGTTCAGGAGGAGATTTTTTTTTTTTTTTTTTTTTTTTTTTTTGAGGATGTGACTGAACTCAGTAAATGATACCAAGCTACCTATGTACCCGAAAGGGGATCAAGTCAACACGTAGTTCAAAAGGAGATTTTTTTTTGAAGATGTGACTGAACTCAGTAAATGATACCAAGCTGCCTACGTACCCAAAAGGGGATCAAGTCAACACGTAGTTCAGAAGGGGATTTTTTTTTGAAGATGTGACTGAACTCAGTAAATGATACCAAGCTGCCTACGTACCCGAAAGGGGATCAAGTCAACATGTAGTTCAGAAGGAGATTTTGTTTTTGAGGATGTGACTGAACTCAGTAAATGATACCAAGCTGCCTACGTACCCAAAAGGGGATCAAGTCAACACGTAGTTCAGGAGGAAATTTTTTTGAAAATGTGACCGAACTCAGTAAATGATACCAAGCTGCCTACGTACCCAAAAGGGGATCAAGTCAACACGTAGTTCAAAAGGAATTTTTTTTTTGAAAATGTGACTGAACTCAGTAAATGATACCAAGCTACCTACATACCCGAAAGGGAATCAAGTCAACACGTAGTTCAGGAAGGGCAAAATTTTTTTTTTCTTTTTTTTTGTGCTCTAACTTTTGCCTAGGCCGCCTTTTTAAAGGTTTTCAACCTAGCGAGCTTTTAATACCCTAACTTTTGCCTAGGCCGCCTTATAAAAAGGTTTTCAACCTAGTGGGCCCCTTTTGTTTTTTTTTTTTTTTGGTGCCCTAACTTTTGCCTAGGCCGTCTTATAAAAAGGTTTTCAACCTAATGGGCTTCTTTTTTTTTTTTTTTAGAACACTTTCAAGAGTAATGGGAAAACATCATGTACCCTTTGAGTGTTGAGGTAGGCAGTTTAGGCTCTTACCAAGGAGTGCTTCAATCTTTAGGCATAGTAATGCTTCAAGAACTTGCCGTTGATAGGGCCAATTCTCAAAACGTCTTTAGTTGTATCAGTGTTGATTTCCTTCAATTCATCAACTGTAGGTTGTATGCCTTCTTCAAATATGGGTGGCGCATCCTTAACATCATCTTCGACTTCTTGGTTTGTGGTCACCATTGTACACCTTTTTATAGTCAAGGCTTCTCCAGTATTCACTTTCCAAATGGTTCTACGTTTCATACGAGATGGAATGGAGCTTCGAATCTCATTTGAATCTTGATCAACAATAAGTGTGTTGTTAGCACCTCTAGGAAGGAAATTTGTCCTCGCATTTTGCTTTCGTCTTGCCTTTAAATCTTTTGAGAGCCGAGAAGGGATTGAATGATTGAGCCTTGTGAGAACTGAACCTCGAGTGCCAACTTGGGAAGGAGTTAAGTGATTGAGTCTTGTGAAAATAGAGCCTTGAGTGCCATTAACAAAGTTATCATCTTCTTGTGTCCCCAACCTGTCAAAGACTGAGATATGGGGAGTGGGTTGGCCGATGCGATCAAAAATAGATAGTTTCTTTGATGGCTTTGAAGGTTGTTCTTCTTCTTTATCATCTGTTGAAATCATCAAAACACTAGCTTTCCAAATGGGGATACAAATGGGAGTTGGTGGAGTGTATCCAACTCCAGCCTTAGAACTTGGTGCCTTAACACCCTTGGCTTTCAATGTCTTTTGTCTTTCTTTTCCAGAGGCTTCAGGGATGAGCTTACCCAAACCACTTGGCCTCTCATGGTTATAACCAGCTTTAGCCATGAGTCTATACGCATTGGGGTCAAAACCCTCTTCGGTTCTTTTGGTGGGCAAAGTCCCATGTTCAACAATTGGTCCTTAGGATGGTCTTGTAAACCCTTTCAATGGTTGACTTGAGGGTCTTGGTTTTGTGATTTTAGTAACTGGCGAGTTTAATCCTTGCAAATCCTTCAATATTGGCCTTCTTTTCTTTTGGCGACTGGAACATAGTGTAGCACAGGGGCTACTCTAGTTACTTTTGAAGTATGATGCTTCTTCTCTTCCATAGAAGTCTCGATTTGCTTGGTTTCCTTCTCCACAATTGGAAAATCAATCCTTGGAGATTTGGAGTGGGGCTTTTTTTCTTTGCTAGATGGTGAAGCCACGACTTGGGTTTCTTCTATTGTATCATCTTCCAAGTAGAATTTTGCATCAGCAAAGTGTGACTCAGCTACGGTAAAAGGCTTGTCATCAGCTACTATCTTCTTGACTTGTCCATCTTGGAAATATTTAAGGCATTGGTGATACGTAGATGGCACAACACCATACTCATGCAACCATGGTCTTCCAATAAGCAGTTTGTAAGTGGTCTTGGCATCAATGACATGAAAGAGTGCACTTGGCATATGAAGTCTAATCTTCCAACACCATACTCATGCAACCATGGTCTTCCAATAAGCAGTTTGTAAGTGGTCTTGGCATATGAAGTCTAATCTTCCCAATAGCTCTCTGTCCACCCTGATTAAAGCCTTGAATCATCAACCTACTAGGAAGTAGTTCATCCAAGGAGATTCCAAGTTCTTTCAATATTTTGAGTGGGAGGATATTGATTGCAGATCCACCATCAATAAGGATACGATTGACTCGTTGTTCTTGAATGTACCCAGTTACAAACAAGGGGTGATTGTGAATCTTAGAGCCCAATAAACGATCATCATCAGTAAAAATGATTGAAGACCAGTATGCCCTATACACGATAGCTCGTTCTGTCTCTTCCTCACTATTTGAAGATTCTTCTTCACCACTTACTTAATAACATGTAAAAGATGAAAAGATATAATTCTCGGGAATTGGCACTATGGAGAAAGGTACTTTCACCTCAATAGGCTTAAATGAACCAAATTGAATGGTGAGAAAAGTAGAAGTGGTTGTTGAGGCCACAATGGCAAGATTAGAAGTCACAGCTTCATCATCAAATGTTATCTTTCCTTGGTGGGCTAGCTCCATAATTTTGTCTTTCAACATAAAGCATCGCTCTATAGGGTGGCCTATAAGGCGATGATACTTGCAATACTTAGGGTTATTTGCTTGGTCAGCTTCTTCAAGCCGTTTCATCTTTGGTAACTCAATCAACTTTAATTCAAGTAAATGATCCAACATCTCGGAGATATTAGAATCAGGGAATGGATATTGCTTCTCTTGCATCTCTTGTAACGTTGGTCTTCTTCTTCCCTTATCTTGAGTGAAATTAGGCGTTTGTTCTTTCATCTTGGGCTTAACCGGAACTTTGAGAGGAGTAGTAGTTACAATTAAAGATTGCTTGTTTTCTGGTTTAGGAGGGAATTTGCCCCCTTTGCGAGTATCTTGCCCTTCTCTCCCCTTGCGGGGTTCTTGCACAGGGGGACCTTGGTGACCATTGGAAGTAATGCTAAGCTCCATATCATGAGCATGTGTTGCTAATTCTTCAAATGTTTTAGGCTTTATTCCTTGAAGGATGTAGCTTATAGCCCAATTCATTCCTTGAATACACATCTCAATTGCAGATGACTCAGATAATTGATCCTTGCAATTAAGACTAAGGTTTCTCCACCGTTGAATATAATCAATGACCGGCTCTTCTTTCCATTGCTTTGAATTGGTGAGCTCTATCATGCTAACAGTACGTCGAGTACTATAGAAACGGTTTAGGAATTCTCGCTCCATTTGGTTCCAACTATCAATGGAGCCAGGCACTAGATCGGTATACCAATCAAACGCATTTCCCTTCAAAGAGTGAACAAATTGCTTGACCATGAGATCCCCATAAGTTCCAGCATTGTTATAAGTTTCCACAAAGTGAGCTACATGTTGCCTTGGATTGCCTTTCCCCTCAAATTGTTGGAACTTTGGTGGCTGATAGTTTTAAGGCATCCTCAAGAGATCTATCCTTTGAGTGTATGGTTTAGCGTAGGCAATGGACGCCTGACTTCCACCCCCAACTTGGTCTTTGATAGCTTCCTTGATTAACTCCTTGAGCTAGTCAAGAGAGATAGACCCCTCTGTAGAGAAATTGAGATCCTTTGTTGAACTCTCAGGTTTGTCATTATGGGTTTGTTTCGGCCTAGAGCTTTCATCTTCATGACTCGGTCCAGATGTATTCCCCATCTTATCCATTAGGAGAGTTATTTGTGCGTCTCTCATTGCTTCCCTTTCTTTCATAGACTTCATTAATTCTTCTAAAGTCTAGGCTATAGTCGAGACTTGTTCCTCCAAAGATGTTGTGTTAGTCATCATGACTGGCATGGCGAATGAGCTAACAGAGTGAGGAGAATCCCTAAGCTTGGAAGCAGGAATATCGTCTGAAAAAGAGAATTCAGAGCCATCAAGTGATTTGTTTTCTTCTTCAGCTATTGGAACTTCTTGGATTGATTCCGAAGTTTGAGACAAAGCTGGCTGAGATAACATTTCTTTGACAAGACCAGCTACGTCTTTGCTTGCCCCCTACGTAGATGAAGTTGTTCGCGACTTTTGAACTTTAGAAGTGTTGAGAACAAGTGAGGGTTGGGGAATGGATGCTGTTTGAGCATAGACCTTTGCAAGAGCTTTTGTTCTTCTCCTTGTCATAGGTCCAGCATAGGAAGCATCAGAACTTGATGAAGAGTTTGAATCCATTGTAGGATCGACTTCACTTGTTCCAAAAAGAGGGTTGTTGATTTGAGTCTTCTTTGAAGCCATAGGGCTTCAAAAGATGTGACAATTTGATGAAGAAGAGATGAGAGGTAGAGATTGTCCCACTGGGCGTGCCAAAATTTGTAAACACAAATTTTTCCCAATTGTAGAAAATCAAACAATTGAAAAGAAATATGGTTTGCAAATATAAATTTGTATTGATGTATAATGAGTACAATCTCTATTTCAATTCTTTTACAAAAGAATACCCTCTGATTCTATCTTCATTAAACTTGACTCGAACAAGAATCTTCTTGACTTTAATTGGAAGATGGATTGATTGGTCTTCACAATAAATCTCTAGCTTCGAGCTTCTTTAGTGATTTATTATTCTTTAAGTCTTCGAATGTGAAGGCTCTAGGGTTGAAGTTTTTCGGGGCTTTAGAGGCTTGATCCGTTGAGCTTCAAAGATTTGGGTTTGTTGAGGTTTATGGAGGCTTTTTAGCTTAATTCCAATAGAACTTCAAAGAACTCGAACAATAGATCTTCTTGAATTTGGTTGGAAGATGGATTGAATGGTCTTCTCAACGAATCTCTAGCCTTGAGCTTGAAAGAGATTTGTTGTTCTTCAAGCCCTTTGAATGTTCTTCAAGTTCTTTAAAGATTCTTGAGACAGAATTTCTTCAGAGCTTGGACTCCTTGAAAACTTCGTCTTGAAAATGAGAGGGGATGTCCTCTATTTATAGTGATTTCAGAGGATAAGCTCCACTATGAATTGATATGATTGAAAGTATGTAGCAAACTTTTGATTGGTCCAAATTCTTCTTAGAGATAGTTATCTCTATTTATCTATTTTGATAAAGATCATATTTTGATAAAGATAAGAATCAACAAAGATAAATAATTATCTCTATTTAATTTATTTAATAAAGATAATTATCTACCAATTTTGAATAGAAAATTTATCTTTATTTTATTTATTTATTTATTTTAATAAAGATAATTACCCATAAATTTTGAATAGGAAATTTATCTTTATCTTGTGGGCCAAATGACACATGGCAAATTTTGATATGCCAATGTGATGCCAATTTGGATGACACATGTCATTATCTAATTTAATTAATTTAATGACATTAATTTAGAATTTGCCACTAAACTTTGATGTGGCATTTTATAATTGGCTTAAAATTTTGCCTCTTACAGCATATGATTTAACAAGTTAGTGTATAAAAGAAAAAAATATTGTAGATATATGTATTGTTAGGCTTTTTATCATGACTATTTTTTTTTTTGTTGAGTTTAATATTTTTCTTTATTTTTTTGTTAGAATAAGTTGAAATTTTGTAATGGGGGTGAGTTTTGTCTTTAGTTTTTTTATTTGTTTAAGTACGAAATGATAATGATTGAGTGTGTTTGTATGTGATGTGAGGTAAGTATATGCAAATGTGAGGTGATAAGCTGTAGTTTTTGTACTTTGAGTAGATAAAAAAGGTTTTGCAATTGATATTAAATGAAAGAGATAAAATATGTCACTAACATATTACACTTGACTCTAATAGGTTCACAATCTCTTAAGAATATTGATATAAATGTATACTACGGTGGACCCCTTGTCAATCTTGAACAGATTGATGGATTCCCATTTAGAGGGCCGAGTATCGAATGCTACTACATGATGATACGTCGTAAGTTGAAGACGTTGAATGATTTGAAGAGGAAAATAATGGAAGAATTGAATTTGAACCCTGCTTGTTATGATATAAAGATTATTTATCGTTACCCATAAGAAGTCCTTCATGAACGGATAAATTACGAGTATATGGCGATCAAAGAAGACAAACATGTAAAGATCATGTTTAATAGGATCCGTAAAATGCCCTAAGTAAATGCTGTTGAGTTGTACATAAGTTCGGAGTCGCTTGTAGAAGTTGATACTGAGGAGGTGCAACAAACAACTATATCTTTACAATTTACAGCCCTAGATGATGGATGCACTACAATGGGAGGCTATACAATGGGAAGTTATACGCTCCCATGTCAAGATCATGCTGCCAATACTGGTGAAACACTCCAACCTCAAGAGACACATTTAGGGGAGGAAGACGAAGACAAAGATCATGCTGCGAATAATGGTGAAAATTTTGATGATATGGATGAGTACGAACAGAGGATTGAGCGAGGCAACTTTGACAGGGATGTGGATGACCATGAACTTGTTCCTAATTTTGAAGAGGAAAATATGGAGTACCATGATGAAGGTGATGCAGACGATGATATTGGCGTCCAGCATAATACAAATAAGACCACTGCTTACACACCTCCTGCCGAGTCATTCTATGCAAATACTTGAGAAAATATGGTTGATCCTTCACGTCTTCAGATACCATTTGTTTCTACTTAGGAAGCTGGGATGCATTTTAGTAAAGGGTTGACTTTTGTAAATAAAGAGACGGTGAAGCGTGCATTGATAATATACGCAGCAAAAGATAATAGAAATTTTATTATCTAGAGGTCGACCAAAACTAAATTGTGCGCTGCATGCATTGACACCAACTGCAAGTGGTACGTTGGGGCATTCATGAAGGCTAAATTTAATGGTTTGTGGATGGTCACGTCTTATGTGGGTCCACACAATTGTATACCCTTTGGCCTATGAAGAGATGGTAAAATGATGGATTCTAATTTTGTTGCATCAGAAATTGTGGGAAAATTGCGACAAAATCACACTGCTTGTATTGATGAGCTATGGGAGATCATACATACTAAGTGTAATCATGAGCTTTCTTACTATAAGGTATGAGATGCAAAACAAAAGGCAATTGCTAAGATATTTGGGGATTGGGAGGAGTCTTACCAAAGGTTGCGAAAGTTGTTGATGGCATACTTGAATCAGGATTCGGGTACCCAATATAACTATTACACCATACCTAAGGGCATAGATGGGACTACGTTATTGCGCTATGTATTTTGGGCATTCGCTCCATGCATTGCTGCATTCAGATATTGCAGGTTAGTGATCAGTATTGATGAGACTCATTTGTATGGTAAATATCGAGGGGTGTTAATGATTGTAATGACAACCGATGCTAACCAAAAGGTTTTGTCTCTCGCCTTTGCTGTTGTGGACAAGGAGTCAGGGCCTAGTTGGGGGTGGTTTTTAGAGTGTCTCAGGATTTCGATAGGGTATGTGATACCTGACGAAGGCATTTGCATTATTTCTGACCGACATAAAGGTATCAAATGTGCCATTGCAGAGTGGCCTAGAGGTGATGACAGAAGCTTACGAGCATTTCACTGATATTGCTTTCGACATGTTGCTAGCAACTTCAACACATACTTTGATGACCCGACTCTAAAGGCATTGGCCTTGAAAGCTGGATATGTGACTCGTGAAGCTAAATTTAAGTCCATAATGCAAACCATTAAGGATGTTGAGATTAATGCACTGAGGGGTGTAGAACTTAATGATCCCCATATTGCACGCTATATGCCATACACATATCTAATGAGTGAGGATCTGGACAAATGGACCTAGTCACATGATGGTGGAAGACGTTACGGGGCAATGACAACCAATATCTCTGAGTGCTTTAATGGGGTACTTAAAGGTGCCCGTGGTTTGCCCATTGCTGCAATGGTTGAGTTCACTTGGTGCAAACTTGTTGCATATTTCCACGATTGACAAAGAAATTACTTCTGAATGCCCAACTGGATTCAACAACCCTATAGCTTTTCTTTCGAACATAATCCACAAAAACACATCACCACTCTCTAGTAGTAAACCAAAAGTTGCTTCCCCAATGCAAATGGAACTTGTCTTAAAATTTAATCTCATTGCCCAGTGCCTACATGATATTAAAATATTCAACTTAAGAACCGCCACACCATTTGGGTGAGTTGGTACCTCCCCAAGTACTAAGTGCTTGAGGCAGCAAGGGGAGGGCGTGGGTTGGAGCTGCGAGGGCAGCATATGTAGCATGTAGCATGTAAGTGTTTTCAACCATCATCAAAAATATATTCAACTTAAGACTATTAGTGCATTTCTGAAACTATTAAGGTAAGAAAAATTTGATTTGCCTCTAAGTCTAACTGACAACACTTGACAAGTCAGCACCAAAGCATGATAAACAAAAAATTATACAAAACTCAAAGGACAACACATACAAATTCAGTGATTCAAGTTCAGTGATTCAAGACTAGACTGTGGTAATGAAGTATACCTACGACAGATGAGTCTGTGATCACACTAGAAAACTTAAAATATTGGACATCCACACAATTCACAGCCATAAACATTGATAATGCAAATCAACATGCTTAAAGATGTACCAAACATAGTAAATTAAGGCAACAGAGTTTTGGGTCACATAAACTAAAGTTGCATTTTTAATTATAAAGGAAAAATAGAAGCCAGATCCATGAGTTCCCAATTTGAGAATACTACTTTTAGGCTTTTGGCTCTATTTGCTTTAGAGTAAGTATGTGAATTGTTAAGAGAACAAAATTGTCAAAAGACTCCATTTATTTGAATCTTGCAATAGATGTGATGTAGGAAAATTAGATGACATTGCTAGGTGAATGCATATGGTACAGCCTTGAGTACATAGTACAAAACAAATTAAGCACTTAACAAAGTTGGAAGCTAAACCAAAGCCATCTAAGTTACTAATGTCCCATCTAATAAGAAGACTCCTAATTCTAGGGTCCTTTTTTCTGTACACAAGTAGTAACACATGTGAGTTGCTGACTTTTGTTTGAAAATTTGTCAACATGTGTAAAAGCATAATAATTTAGGTTGTTGTTTTGGAAAGTACCTAGATATGTAAAAAATACTATGGGTTAATGCAAATCCAATATCTAATAAATACAAAAACGAGCAACATGATCATCAACGTCAAGAATAACATTATTGTAAAAACAAGTTTTTCAACTCCCTTGCATTAGTCACCAACTCCCTCCCTTCCAAGGATTTCATATTCTAACTCCCATGACCCTTAACAAATTGAATATCGACTAATCCATACATGCTAGGCAGCAATTAATTCTATAGCCCTGTGGTAGATACTTCAGAAAGAACCCTACCAATTGACAACAGATTTTATCTCCTCTATGAATTAATAGGTAAGTACCATGGTCAAACAAGGAAAACTAAAAGAAGTTGAAGGCACTGACTATATATAAGCCACTAGTACTAGATAGCATCCATCAAAATAATCAAAAACGCCTTCAAAGCCAAATAATTTTTATGATCAACATAAAATATAAGTTCCCAAGAAGATTATACAGAAATTTCATGTCCAAATTGTCATACACAAAATGATTTTTTTAAGCCAATCAATAGAAAGAATATGATCAGTGAAAAGGAATAGAACCAACTTATGCCAATGATAAAGCATGTCTAATTAATGGAGAACTCAATTTTACTTATCAAGTTATCATGGCCCATAAGGATGAGGGAGGGTTCCTCACTTGAAAACCCAGATCCCAATTAAGAAAAAGGAAGAAAAAAAAAAGTAAATTCAAGTGTCTCCCCAACTAGACAGTTTAACATTGTTGCACACAATGAAGTCATTTCAATTTCCTATATCTTGAACATAATCTTCCCAAGGCCAAAGCCAACGAATAACAAGCAATTACTTTATTTTCTTAGTTTTATTTAATTCAACTTCATGTCATCATTTATATTATGAATGATTGAGTCTATAGTGTTTAAACCAATTTTTTAAATAAATAAAATAAAATTCCAACAATTTAATTTCTGTCTAATAACCTTTACATTACCTATGAATGAATGCCATCTAATATCATAATTTTTGATTGATCCACATCAAACTAGCTAATGTCAACAAAATGGCTCTTAAATAAAATTTAACACAATAATGTTAGACAATACTGATTGTTTGGTTTATTGTTACAAATTAAGTTCACCTTTTTTTTTTTTTTTTTTTTTGAGCTGAACATGACATGATTTACATTCATGTTAGACAATACTGATTTTAGAGAAAAAGTATATATATTACTAACATCTCTAAAATCACTAAATCAAAGTATATTTTCTCCAACAAAGGACTAAAATTAAATCCTCAGTAACCTAGCAGGCCAATGTTACTGTAATTGTTAAAAAAAAGCACTGAATTAGAGTAAATTTTTTCCATAAAACAACTAAAAATTAAATCCTCAGCAACCCAACAAGTATATATATATATATATATATATATATATATATATATCTCCACTTTCTCCATTCTTAGTAACATATTTACCATAATTGACCAAATCAAACTTAGATCAAAGTAAATTTTGATCAACAAAGCACTAAAATTAAATTCTCAGCAAATATAAACAAACCCAGAAACATGCAGACGATTCCACATACCAATTCAATCTCAAAAAACAATAAAGCTTCTATCTTTTTTAACAGTTCTATTAGAAATTCAATATAGAAACCAAAATAGAAAAAAAACGAACTGAAACCAAAGTTTTTTTTTATTTTTCCCACTGTTTCTCAGCAACCAAACGGTGAAACACACTTTGCATTTTGCATAAAGGGACTCACATTTTTTTGTTTTTGTTTTTGTTTTCAGAGACTGCGTAGACTAAAGGACCTCAAAGCTTTGTGATGACCGTTTGATACAATCTCTGTTCTTTTGGCGAAGCTAATGAATGTGAAATAGTGGAGACTGAGATTGGAGACTGAGTGAGAGTAGAGAGGGTGAGTGAGAGAGTAGAAAGGGTGATAGGGTGTCTGTGTGAGGGTGGAAAGGTTGATTGAGAGAGGCGTGAGAGTAGGTCGGTGAGTGAGAGAGTGAGAGGGTGAGTGAGAGTGGAGAAATGTTAGTTAGAGACAGAGTGCGTTAAATTTTGAAAAAGCCCTATTAGAAATCGAGTCTTAGAAACTCGATTTCCAGGTGGCTTCCACGTGGATCAACCACATCACATACAAATTGCCACGTCACACACAAGTGGAAATTGAGCCTCTAAGACTCGATTTTCAAGTGGATGTCAAGTGGCAAAAACACCACATCAGATCTGATCCAAACATGAAAGTCGAGTCTTTGAGACTCGGTTTATAGGCCCAAAATCGAGTCTCTTAGAATCGAAATGTTAGTAAATTATATAATTTTTAAACCAGCCTACTAACTAAATAGTTGGGAAATCATGGTTAAATTCCAATTTTGACCTTTTTGTTTGGCGAAAATTGGTAATTACCCATAAAAAACAAACTATTTAGTTAGTAGGATCCGTTTATAAACTATATATATTTTTAGCAACTCGAGCCTCAAAGACTCGATTTTGGGCTCCTAAATCGAGCCTCTAAGGCTCGATTTTCATGGGTTGTTCCTGTCTGATCTGGCACTTTGTCCAGGTGGCGTCTACATGGAAATCGAGTCTTAGAGACTCGATTTCCAACCCAAAAATAAAATATTAATGACCCAAAATGCAGAAATAGCGGAAAAAAGGGCAGAAAGAAAGAAAGAAAAAAAAAAAGAAAGAGAAGAAGAAGGAGAAGGAATGGCGACACAGGCTGTGTGCGACAGATCTAGGCCGGCGACCCAGGCCATGCGCGACCCAGGTCTCGCCACGCGACCCAGGTCGCATCGAGTGCGACCCAGGTCGCCGCGCGACCCAGGTCGCCGCGCGACCCAGGTCTCGCCGCGCGACCCAGGTCGCACCGAGCGCGACCCAGGTCGCCGCGCGACCCAGGTCTCGCCGCGCGACCCAGGTCTCGCCGCGCGACCCAGGTCGCACCGAGCGCGACCCAGGTCTCGCCGCGCGACCCAGGTCGCACCGAGCGCGACCCAAGTCGCCGCGCGACTGTTTCTGGGTTTTTTTTTTTTTCTTTCTTCTCTAATGAACACATTCTTCTCTGGTTTTTTTTTTTTTTTTTCCTTTCTTCTCTGATGAACGCGTTGTTGTGGTTTTCTTTTCCTGCTGCCCTTGTGCTTTTTTTTTGTTTTCGTTTTAAATTTAAATCGAGTCTTAGAAACTCGATTTTCATGTAGATGCCGCATGGAAAAAGTGCCACATCAGACAAGAACAACCCATGAAAATCGAGTTTTAGAGGCTCGATTTAGGGGCCCAAAATCGAGTCTTTGAGGCTCGAGTTGCTAGAAATATATAAAGTTTATAACAGGCACTACTAACTAAATAGTTTGTTTTTTATGGGTAATTACCCATTTTCGGCTTTTTGTTTTTCTCTACTTTCTTTCTCTCTTCACTCACTCTACGGCTCTCTCTCGGCTCACTGTAGTCTCGAGTTCGCGCCAATTTTAGCAAGAGGAGTGGTCGATCTTCTTAGTGCAGAGAAGAGCATCAACCACGGCATAAATTAACCCATATACTCAGGTATGATGCCTCTCTCTTCCCTAATTTTATTGATTTTAGCAAGGAGGAGATGTTCTTCGACTTGTGAGTTTGTTTGTGTCCCTGGATGTGGGTGTGTGTTTGGTTTGTCTTTATCAGTCATTTGTTTTCTTATACGCATCTGTTCTTTTGGCTGAATTGCTTGTTGATTGTTATGTGATTCTGAATTTTGGGTTTTGATAATCAGGTAATACTGGGTTGGTGATGTGAACTAGGTTCAATTTGGATTTTTTTTTTTTTGTTTTGATTGTATGGGAATTGTTCGCACATTCCGATTTTATGATGATACTAGGCTTCCTTAGTCTTGTCAATTGTTGAATGTAAAACTAGTTATTGTAATTTTGAATGAGATGAATAACTAGTTATTGTAATTTTGAATGAGATGAATATTATAGCCTTACAGAGGCCTTTTTTGTTTTCCTAGTTATTGTAATTTTGAATGAGATGAACGTATATGTAACTTTTGTTGAACTATCTTATGTAGCAACCACATATCGGGATAAGGAGTGGAATCTGTTTGTTATAATATTTAGTGTCATAGTCATAGATTTGATGTTTCTTGGAGGTGGATTTTCAGTTTAATGCGAGATAAGATTTGAGTTTTCCTGAGGGAAGAGATCTTGGTGCTTTATTTGGAGGCAGGGAACTGAATTTACTGCATTGGTATGTAGAACCATTGTGAGTCTGATTTACAGGATCTAAAAGTAGGTGAGTTTGGCAATTGAAGGCTTATTTGGAGGCAGCATGAAATTTAGGAGTTGAAGACAGAAATCAAACTTTGACACAAGTGTTAGATCATCATTTGTCATTCACATTCTATCATCTGATTTAAGCTAAGCTACACTCTTGGAAATTTGAATTTAATCCTTAGAAATTAGCCCACCATGTCTATCATGGTTGTAGTAAGCCTTTCTTAACTCTTTTATCTGGTTGCTGAAGGTTACAATAGAAAGCATCTAAAGAGTAAAACATAAAGGCTTTATTATCTATATTTAACATGGGTATTGACTATCATACGCAGATCTTGTTTCATCTTAATGACTAAGTATTATTTGATTTATTTCTTAATTCTTATAGCCTGTACAACAACAAAATAGACAAAAACCTCAAAGACCATACTCAAATGAATTCTCAGCCCACTGGATTTCTCTATTTTGCTGCAAGCTGCAATTTAGCAGCTCGATGCTTCAATAATCGCTGAGAAGTCTTACTCACCAAGGCCAGAAGGTTTTGCAACTTTATATAGTTCTTTAGCAGTTGCTGCAGTTGAAATAGGTTTGGAAACAAATTTGTGCAGTATGATGCAAGTTTACAATCAAATACTGAATAGTAAGGGGTCAAATTGGGACACAAAAGACAAAACTGAACAATTTTTGGGACTCACAGTCAAGATGAACACATTACTTTGTTTTTAGTCTATATGGGGACTCCTTTAAGGGTTTAGATTCTCTCCCCTACTAGAAGAGCACTAAATCTGAATTATAAAACAGAAATTTCATTTTTGAGGGGGGTTAGCATAGGCATGAGTAGTGGGTGAGCCTTTTCTTTGTATAACAAATTTGCTTCCTGATATCAGTGCTTTAGTTTAAGTAAAAGACATTACTTGGCAGTCTCCAAGATGAAACCAACACTAAATTTTAAGACAAGAATTTTAATTTTTTTCCACGTCAGCATTTGACAAATTCCTCAGTATAACTATAATATAATAAAACCCTACTATTTCAGAGAATCCATAAAATCAAAAACCCAACTGAACTGTGTCTGCTCCAACTCGCCAAGCAGAGAAGCCACCGGAGTCTGGAAAACCACGCCGGAGCCGCCGTTTTCGTGGTGGCCACGACCAAGAGGTTTGAAAATTTTGTTTTCTTGTTTTGTTTCTTTTTCCCATTTTGTGATTACGAAATATATGACAGTGTTTGAAAAAAAAAAAGTTGAGAGCTTTAACTGTTCCCAGTGAGAGAACTATTGCAAATAATCGTTTCTAGGAGAAGCCAAGGTTTATATATTTTTTCCAGCGTATTCAGCTTATATATACAAGTTTTAAAAGCTTTACTATATTTTTTTAGCCAAATGAATCAATGATAAGTTATCCCAAAAGTGCAAATAGTGATCAATGATAAGTTAATTAAAAGGGTGACAGTGATAATGATTTTGGGTGGGATAGAATTGTGGAGAAGAAGATTTTTCCAATTCTCATTATCCTGTTGAGGATCCATAGTTGTCGACCCAATAATTTTGGTACTAAGACTTTGTTGTTGTTGTTAAAGGGGTTAAGTGATAAAGGATTGGAGGTGTATGTGCATACTCAGACGGGGGAGTTGGTTGGATTATTTATTATGATGTGTTATTGGTAGTGTGGAATTGGAATCTTGTGGTTTTGCTTGTTTAAGGTTAAATGGGTGATGCCAAGAGCAGCATGGTTGACTTATTGGCGCGTTGGAAGGGATAATTTGGTAAAACAAGATGGTATCAAAGTGTGGAAGATGAATTCTTTATGTTTAATGTGGTGCAACAGGAGATAAAGGAATGGTTGCACTTCTAAGGGAAGAGAGTTATTTATAATTTAAAAAAAAAAAAAAAAAAAATCAAAGCCTTTTTGTTCCTGGTCTATTTGGAATTTATATATTCTTTGCGTTTTAGATGTTAATCTTGTGTGTTAATCTTGTGTGCTCTACTTTTAGCATACATCCCATGTGTTGGGTTGCTCCAATTTTTGCGCCTTAATGAAATTCATTACGAATTATATATAAAAAAAAAGGTTTCCTCACAAAAAGAAAAACCACCAAGGTAGCAAAGGAAGGTCTGGCTCTCATTTATTTCAAGTCTCTGACTTTCCGCATTTGAATGCTAAATATTCAGTTTCTTTTTGTGTTTTCTATATTGGCTTTGACTTGTGTGCATCTTGTATGGAATGCAAGAAATTGTATTTGGTTTGTATCTGGGCACTTAAACTGTTCATTATATTCTCCTTAACCATTTTTAGTTGGTGTTTAAAACCTTATGGTGTTTTAGGTACAAATTTCTTCCATTCTTTACGTATTTTACACATTGTACACCATAAGGTTTTAAACACCAACTGGAATTTAGATATCAAATTTCTTCCATTCTTTACGTATTTTTGCCAATCTTCATACCATGTCATCTGTATAGACACTACTCATTGAAGAGGTTTAGGTTATTGAGGGAGAGAGAATATACTGAGCAAAAAAGAAGCAAGAGAAAATCTATTGAATCTTCAAGCTAATGAAACAATTGCAATATAAACCTGGGACTCTCTCTCTACACACACACACACACTAGACTATAACAGACTGTGTGCTATATACAATTCTATCTGCATAACAAATCTGACTATAACAGACTAACATCCTCTAACAGATTCTACAACAGACTATAACAAATTTAAGATCTTCCACGTGCTGAATACCGAAACTCCACATGCTGAAATCCCAGGCTGAGACTTACTGACTTTCAACCATGTCTTCTTTAAATTACTAGTGTTTTATTTTTGTCAGTTTCTGTACCATGTCTTCTGTACACGACTAGAGCTACTTTGGTAGCTCAATTGAGGCCCAAGTGGATTTTATCGTCTCATTGGGTTTTGAGTGGTTCCCATGATTTGCTATGTTTTTATTTTAATAATGTTAAAAAAGACCAAAAAATAAACTTTTTTTTCTTTTGGGTATGGTTTTTAGCCCCATCTCCTAATTGATAGTTGTTGGTGCAGAATCTTGGTGCTGTGGACTTTCCATTATGGAGATTAAGACAGATGTAAAAGAAAGCTCTCTCATTCTGCTGAAGCAAGGAGCTGAAGCTGTGAGTGCAGTTACAATTTGAATTTCGGTTGGTTTTACATACATACATGCTGTGCAGCAGGAGACAAATGTTTTGTTTTATTTTATTTATTTTTATTTTGGCTGGAAGAATATGGGTCCCACCCACCCCCCCCCCGGGAAGTTCCATGCATTCTCCCATGCTCAATAAAGAATAAAGCTCACTCACAAGTCATAATTATCTTGCTTGGTTTTATCCATTTTTATATGAGCCACTAGAAGTGAACTTTGAGCTGCACAGTTTATAATTTTTGTGCTGATCTTGATATTCCTTTTCAGAGAGTTTTTGAGTCAAATTTTGTGGGAAAGAGGTCTGTAATTAAGGAACGTTTCTCCAAGAAGTATAGGCATCCTACTTTGGATTCTAAAATAACTCTTAAGCGCTTAAATGCGGTAAGTTTTTTTTTTTTTTTTGGCTGCAAGAATGCCTTCCACCCTTAATTTTATTAATTGATGAATCGATTTGTTGCTTTTTGTCTGATGTCTTGTGTAAATTTATTGTTGAAACAGGAAGCCAGGTGCATGACGAAAGCAAGAAGACTTGGAATTTCTACTCCAGTGTTGTACTCTGTGGACCCTGTGCTGCACACACTAACATTTGAGTATGTAGATGGCCCTTCGGTCAAAGACATACTCCTTGAATTTGGGTCATATGGTATAATTGAAGAACGACTGGATGATATTGCTTTACAAATTGGTGATGCAATTGGAAAATTGCATGATGGTGGTCTCATCCATGGTGACTTGACCACTTCAAACATGCTACTCAAGAGTGGTACTAACCAGCTGGTAGGTTTTCTTTTTTTATTTTTTCTTTTGATGCGTGGGGGTGGAGATTTCCCATTGTCTTTATCTTAATTTCCATGAGTAAAAGTTTTTCTAAATCTGCATTACAATCCATTAATATATCTTTGTAGGTCCTTATTGACTTTGGTTTGAGCTTTACTTCAACCCTTCCAGAAGATAAAGCTGTTGATTTATATGTGCTTGAACGAGCACTGCTCTCCATGCATTCTTCATGTGGGAATGTGGTAAGCAAAGTGGTTTTCCTTCTCTGATTTTAGTTTTTATTGGGCTTTTAATTATAGAGAGAAAATGAGAAAAGAATTGAAACTCAGATTCTTATAAGTGGTTTGGGTGGGAAGCTTGGTGCAAGATTTAATGTTACTATTTAGAAAGCCAAATTGGACTAGGTGGTTTGATTAGTTTGACTGTGAGCCAAATGCAAGTTGGTTGGGTAAATAACCAGACTATCCATAAACTTGGTGATACCCATTCAGGCCATCTGCAGGTTGAAGAACTTTAGGATTGGAGGGTTTTTTTTTTTTTTTTTTTGGGACGGGGGTGTGGGTGTTTAAAGGAGGCTCAGTGTGATCAAGTGTGCCTTGATCACTTCCTTGTAGGCCACTGAGAGCAATTTCCAATCCTCCATTGTCGTTGAGGCCTTCTCCATGAATTCCACCATCCTTCTACAGCCTTGCCTTGTACAATTTCTCTCTGCAAGCTGAAGGTGTGTCATTAGCATTGTTGATTCAATAGCAAGAGAGAGAGAGATTAGATACCTACATCTGGAATGGATTTTTATTTTTATTTTTTTATTTTTTATTTTTGTTTTTTGGGGGGGGGGGGGGGGTGAGGGCATTTCATTTCATTACTGAATGAGTAAAGCTCATATTTTTCGAAAAGCAAATCATATTTTGCATTGATTTTTTTATTTGTGTATAATGTTGTGTATCATACGGTATATGAACTCTCTTTTATTTTTTTATTATTATCTTTTCAAGAGTATATAAATATACATATAAAAAGGTATTTTTTGTTACAGTAAATTAAAAATATAATTATCACATCTACATTCAAATTGGTCACACTCAGAAAGTGATAATACATGATTATAATGTGAAATAAATCCTTTTTATTCATGTTCATCATCATGCCTCCTCTTCAGCTTCAATCTGAGTCAAAGTTTTTGTCATATTCATTAGTTCAAATGTTCTTATGCATCTTCTTCATCATCATCAACATTTACTTATTATTCCTAATCAGTAATCATCTTAAAAAAAAAAGGTGGAGAGGAATACAATCTGTCAAAAGGATGGAAAAAAAGAAGACAAAAGAGAAATGACCATTTTTAAAAAAGCTGAACATGTGATGTGGATTGTTTGGACGGAAAGAAATCGGTGGTCTTTTGAGGATACCGAGAAATCCTTGGTTCAATTACAAGCTCTATGCCAGAAGACTTTATTTGATTGGTCTAGGTGTTGGGGCTTCTCGGATTGTTCCACTATCTTGGAGCTTATTTCTTCTCTTAGTATTGTACTTTTAAGTTTTTTCTTGTTGTTTGATGTTGTTTGTTTGTTTGTTGCATTTCCTTGTGTTCACCATCATGAACACCTTGTATTTGCTTTCTTCTGTTTTACAATTTGTTTAATAATACTCTTATTACCTATAAAAAAAAAATAAAAATTATATGTTTTTAGTTTTGGGGTTGAAAATTATCTCGTCTAGTCTCATGAATATGCATGGGTCCAAAATAAATTTATGTAATTTATGAATTAGACATTATGCACTATTCATGGATACAATAATACGATGTGATTCATGCGTTACATGTACATGTATAGTTTGGTACATAAGAATCCCTAGTATACGCATTGATGCGGGAGACGCAAGAAGATTTTTATTTAGTATTATTTATGTTTGTAAGTCAAATGTATTTTTTTTATGTTTTAGGTCCTAGTAGTTTATTAGGCTATTAGTATTTTAATTTGGAAGTAAGGTTATTCTTGTAATAAGGCAATTAAGGTTTCCTAGTCAATTAAAAATAGGGTTTAGCAATCCTTTATAAGCAATCTATTGTACTCCTTGAGGGGATAGTTGATATTTTGATGAATGAAAAAATGGCCGTTTAGTCTCTCTTGGTCTGGTGCTGGTTTACCCTAAGTGCTGACTCCTAGTAATTTTCCCGTTTGGTGCTGACTCCAAGCCAGGCTTAGGTGCTGACTCCTAGGTCATATTCATTTATTTTTCCTGTTGTTTAGTTTTGTTTTGGTTGCCTTGCGTCAGTTTTGGTATCACAGCAAACACCGATTTGTTTGAAGCATCATCGCAAGTCAATCCAGAATTAGACAAAAAAAAAAAGACATTCACTGTATTTTTCCACTACTAGAAATCTAGCCACCATACCACCTTCAAAATCCCTTTGCCACATCTCTGCCAAAACAACATCAGAAAACCATCTGTCAATACCCATGGGGCCACACATATCAAGCCACCAAAAGGTTACCCATCAACCCAAGCCCTTTGACCCAACAACCAACAAACCCCACAGCCAAACCTGGTCAAGTTCTTTCAAAAGGTTCTTCACACGCCACCACCCATTGGAAAGCCAACACTGCCATCCCAATAAATGATTGAAGCGCCAACTAATTCCCCAGCCACTTTGAGTTCCTCCTTTGTCTCAGTGCAACACCACTCCACCTTGCCGTCTCAGAGTACCCCCACTCCACCAGAACAATACCACAAGAATTCGTTAATGTCGATCTCACCCTGTCGTCCCAAAGCTGCTGCCCACAGCCATCACAAGACCACCCCTGTTGCAACAAATAGCTCCATCAAGCCCATATCAGAGGTAACCTGATAGTCCCATCTGAGTTCTTTCTTCCTAGTGGCCTAGCGTCCTGTTTCACTCTCAATACACACTTGTTTCAGCCCATAAAAGACATACCAACCCAACTTGCCAATTTAAAAAAAAAAAAATTAAACCCAAAGCCAACCTGTGCGCTTCAACTTTGAGCAGAAGATTTAGTTTCAATCTCTGTGTTTCACTATTTTGTGCCTTATAGCTAAAAATGACTTCCTTTGATAGAAAGCTTGAGAAGCAGCTTAAAGATAGAGAATTTGAGAAGCAAATTAAGGAGGCTGGGAATAGACTCCTTAACCAACCTTCCTCCATTGATGATCTTCTCACTCTTCCTGATAAAGTTGAAAACTTTTTAGCATATGTGGAGCAAGAACCATCCAAATCAATGCGAGATGCACTTTTACCCTCAGTGAAGGCATTGAGCACTAATAAACTTTTGAGACATGCTGAAATGGATGATGTGAAGGTTTCAGTTGTATCTTGCATTATAGAGATTACAAGGATAACAGCACCCAATGCCATATATAAAGATGAGCAAATGAAGGAAATATTTCAGTTGATTGTGGCAGCATTTGAAAATATGCCTCATGTGTCTACTCGCTCTTATAAGAAGGTGGTTTCAATTATTGATACCATTGCAAAGGTCAAGTTATGCTTGTGATGCATTGGTTGTTGAGATGTTTCAAAGTTTCTTAGAGATAATTAGGTCCAACTATCTACCTGCTGTACTTTCAGCCATGGAAACAATTATGAATCTGGTCATAGATGAAAGTGAAGACATTTCCTTGGATCTTCTTAGTTCACTTTTTACTTGTGTAAGAAAGGAAAATCAGAATGTTTCACCAATGTCGTGGAAATTGGGGGAGCAAATAATCACTAGGATTAATGCCTAGCTAGAAAAGATAATGACACCCACTCAAAAACAATGCAGCAAGCTTGAGGGTGCAGATGATGTGAAAGTTGAAGTTGTTGAATGTGCTTCTTATCAACCCTCCATGGTGCTTGAAGATCTACATCTTGGTGAAGTTGAAGAGTTAAAACCACACTGTTTCCTATGGTTTATAAGGTTTAAGACGATATTATACTGATTTCACACATTGATTTTGTTATTCCAAATGAGTTTGATGTGATGGAATGCAAGGTTTTTCTTTTCCCTGTGTTCCCTAAGGTGATTCCAGACTTGAAGCAAGTGTTACTTGTCAGCATCCTAATCCTTCAATGCTTTAAAACTTGAGGTCGAGTTTTCTCCAACCAAAGGAGAATGATGCGGGAAACACAAGAAGATTTTTATTTAGTATTTTTTATGTTTGTAAGTCAAATGTATTTTTTATGTTTTAGGTCCTAGTAGTTTATTAGGCTATTAGTATTTTAATTTGGAAGTAAGGTTATTTTTGTAATAAGGCAATTAAGGTTTCCTAGCCAATTAAAACTAGGTTTAGCAATCCTTTATTAGCAATCTATTGTACTCCTTGAGGGTATAGTTGATATTTTGATGAATGAAAAAATGGCCGTTTGGTCTCTCTTGGTCTGGTGCTGACTCCAGGTCTACCCTAGGTGTTGACTCCTAGTGGTTTCCCCGCTTGGTGCTGACTCCAGGCCTAGGTGCTGACTCTTAGGTCATACCCATTTATTTTTCTTGTTGTTTAGTTTTGTTCTGATTGTCCTGCGTCACACATACCATGTTATCTCTTTATTTATGGATTGATATGTATCATATGATGCTAACAACAATGGTTAAGCTAATTAGGCAAGGGATAACTTATTTGAGCTTTATCTGGGGGTAGTTGGAATCAATAATTACGTCGGGAGGAGGTGGATTCGTGGATGGAATGTGGGTTGTTGGATCTAAAAGGGGGTGAGGATTGAATTGTTGATTGAGTGACTGAATGAGCTGAGTTAATTAGGGGAGGGGTGGCTGTTTTTGGGGGTGGTTGGGGGCAATAATTGGGTAGCAAGGAGATGGATTTCAAGGATGGAATGTAGGCTGTTGATTGGGAGTTCAGCGGTTCATTGAGGGAAGAAGAGAGGGAGTGGGTGTTCTGTCTGTCTAGCCGTTAAAATGCAGCTGGCAGATATGGGTGTTTTTATTTGTTTGTTTTTGTTTAAATTTTTTTCATGACTCACAGGCAATGTCACAATCTGGCCGTTAAAATGCAGCTGGCAGATATGGGTGTTTTTATTTGTTTGTTTTTGTTTAAATTTTTTTCATGACTCACAGGCAATGTCACAATCTGCACACATGACAAAGGATTCCCTATATGGGATTATATGTTCCACATCACTGCAATTGTTTTTTTACTATATTCGTTGTACTTAATGAGATATAGTGTGCGTTTGGTTTGTGCTTATTTTGCTGAAAATTGAAAACAATAAAAAAAAAAAAATTCTGGTTACTGTTTATTATTGTTCACTACTGTTCAGCACTGTTCATTGGCTTATATACACTGTTCATGTCCCATGAACAATGCATTAAGCGCTGGTTTAAAAAAAAAAAAAAGCCTGAAACGCAAATGTCCAAAACGTGGACGTGACCCAAACAGACACTATAGTACAAATTTGCTCATATTCATGCATGGCCAAGACAGTATCTATCTAATCTTCATAATAAATTGTGAAAAATAACATCTTGTCTTTAATCAAGGTATACTTCAAAACTTTTTAACTGAAAATATGCTTGAAAAACTGTTTAAATCCTTAAAATTCTTTAAATATGTTTTTAGGTACTGCCATAATTTTTTACAAATTTATTATTTTTTAATTAATTATTAAATTTTATTTGATATCATAATGGTCCGAATTCCAATTATACCCCGTTATGATCTCGGAAGCCTTAAACCTCTCTATTTTTTGTATCTTTATATGGTCTGGTTTCTAAACATTGTTTAATATTACTTTTCCTTTTTGACACACACACACACACGTATATTTTAAATACCTTGCTTTTTCATTTTTAGAGCGGTTCAAACAAAATTGCATGTTTAATTACATTTTGAGGATGCTGTTTTTAAAGATGATGAGAAGTTGCAATATTCTTGAGAATGAAAACAGTGAACTTCTACGACCATTAGATTTTCTGCACTCTAATCTTTTTTCTTTCTATATTTTTTGCTTATTTTGCATACTATCATTTCTTAGGGACAAGATTTAGATTGAAAGCAGTGGAAATTACTTCATGTTATTTCTTTTTACTAGGAAATGGATTTTTTTGGGAGAAACAAGTTAAGTTTCTAGGAAGTTGTTCTCAAAAAAAGATTCTAGGAAGTTACTATTATTAGTGTTTAATGCATTTATGCATCATTTTCTTTTTTGAAAAATTATTGTTGACTACAAAACAAAGAATCCCCCAGTTCTGTGTAAATTCTTTTGGTTTCTTCCCCAACCCCCATCCCCCCAGGAGGCGGCGGCTTAATTTTATTATATGCATGCTTTCTGAATGGAGATTGACTTCTTCATTGTTATAACTTGGATAGATGGATCGGATACTTGCTGCATATCGGAAGTCCTCAAAGCAGTGGTCATCTACACTGAACAAGCTTGCTCAAGGTGTGGCCTCTCCTCCCATTTGTTTGTTTTCTGGCTAATTAGGAACTAGGAATAAGTACCATATTCTGTGTTATTCTTATTGCATTTGATAGTTGTGAACTTCTTCTGCTATTTATTGCAGTGCGACAAAGAGGACGAAAGCGGACCATGGTTGGATGAACCTTCTCCAAATTTCTATCCCCACTAAGGTAAAAGAGAAGGAAGTTCTGATGGGGGGATGAATTTTATGATATAAATTAGCCACGTGTTATATTTATCATAATATTGCACATTTTCACTGTTATTTAAAATGAAATGAAAATGCTTTGAATTTCCTACACACATTACCTTCTGGAATTAAAAGGGTTGCCATGCACTTGCACAAACATTTCATTTCTTGACTCTGACTGCCAGGAGTATAACATTTTGTATAAGTGGACTTTCCATGGTTGATTAGAAATTTAGCTACTTGTTCTGAAATTGATTCGAGATTTTTTGAAAGCTCTAGTTGGTTTGCCCTGTTATCACCTTTTTTTTTTTTTTTTTTTGGTTGTTGGTGGAAGGAATCATGCTGCAGTAAATGCAAAACCACCATGGAAAAATTTATTTATCTTCTGATTATATATGATTTTTTGGATATAATCGAAACTCGTTTGGATGAGCGCTGCATTAATTTTATAGCTAAAATTTCAATCTATATTTGGGATTTTTAGTGAGGTGAGAAAGCGATGATTCATAGTGTTATGGGATTTGTAGTAGTGTTGTTTGTAAGATTATTTAGTATAATAATATGAGTTTCTTTGATTCTTCACTATATAAATTCCATTTGGATGCCAAGAAAGTGCTTGGGAGAAAGGCTGGAAATTATTTTAATTTATTTGTGTATAATTTACATAAATTTTTTTTGTATATTTATCAAATTATTGTAATTATTTTAAGGTCTTTATAGTTCATTTAAGTGATGTGGCATAATTTGATTGGACAATCTAATACATGTGGCAAGCTTACATGTCACTTAACGTACACATCAGCACAGCCATTGACAAAGAGGCTGCCAATAACGTTAGCGGTGTATTTTGCTTAGTAATACATGAGTGCCTTTTGATGATGGCAATATCATTCTCAAGATCTGTGGGCTTTCGTACCCATTTTTGTGTGTGTGTGTGTGTTGGGTTTTGGTTTTTGCTCTCACAAGCAAAGTTGTCCATTCATTTTCTGTTTTGGGTTTTAGATAGTTTGGGTTTTAGGGTAAGTTGTTGGGTGTTGTTGGGTTTTATAATAAAATTTTATTGCCGTTTAGTCTATATGCTATTTTGCTAAGCAACACCTCCGCGAGTATTGGGATAAACACATAAATGGAACCAATAAAGAACTAAAATTCTTAAATTAATCTCAGTACAAACACGCCAAAAACGCAAGATTCATTCTGGGCTACAACAGAACATGGTGATTTGATTTGAGGCAGTGGGTAGGACTAGTCATGCTAATAATTGTGACTGAGGAAGGACCTAATCATGAAAATTATCGAATGCACCAAACTAACAAATCGAGCAAACAATAAGAAATGAATTCCTTGCCTTTTCATTTTCAAGCTTATTTATCTGGTTGATTATGCTCCTAGCTCACTCATAACAAGCCCTGCATTTTGTATTCCTCGGGGGCCTCTTAGTGCCCATTTGTTCCAATGTTTTCAATCCAAAAAGTCCGTTTTGAAAAATGCAAATGTCCAAAGCCCGTTTGGTGAGTTATAAACGCAACTTTTTGGAAAAAGTTGCGTTTTGGGCCAAGGCTGAGAATGTGCAAACCATAAAGGAGCTCTGAGGTCCATTTTAGAAAACATCCATGCGCGTTGATCAACTATCCGGTGGACTCTTCGAGCAGTTACCAAATTACCCTTCAATAAATCATGCTCATGTCCTCAGTTCTCACGCCTGTTCCTCATTCCTCTCATCTCTTCTCTCTGCTGTGCCTCTCCGTGCTGCTACAAACACAGCACCACGCAACTATCACTGGTCTACCACCACAATCAACAAAATCAACAAAACCCATTTCAACATTTGATAATCCAAATACAAAATCAACACAAAACAACTTAAAATCAACTCAAACCCCGTTGGAAAACCCATCCCAAACCCAACTCAAAATCAACCCAAAACAAAATCAACTCAAAATCAAACCCAAAATCCACAGAAAATCAACTCAAAATTAAACCATCAATTGAAAACCCATAACCCAAACCTAAAATCAAAATCAAATACAAACCCAATGGTGGCAGAGACTTAAGGGATCTGAGAATTAAGGAGAGAGATGAGGGATTTCCTTATGTTTCAATCATTTTCATCTTCTTCATCATCATCACCATCATCTTCTCTCTTCCTTGTAGCTTTTGAACCGTAAAAAAAAAAAAAAAAAAAAGAGAGCTTTGCGGCAACTGGAATGTTCTGGAGGAAGTGGTAGGGAAAAAGGGGAAATAAGGAAAAAAAAGAAAAGAAAAAGAAAAGTGGGAACGTTCTGGAGGTGGTAGGGAAAAAGGGGAAAGAAGGAAAAAAAGAAAAAAAAGAAAGGGGAACGTTCTGGAGGAAGTGGTAAGGGAAAAAGGGAAAGAAGGAAAAAAGAAAAAAAAAGAAAAGTGGAATGTTCTGGAGGACTTGGTGGGGAAAAAGGGGAAAGAAAGGAAAAAAAAAAAAAGAAAAAAAAAAGAAAAGAAGAGAGAAGGGTACGTGTGTTGAGGAGAAAAAAAAGAGGGAAAAAAAAGAAGGAAATATGGATGAAAAAAAAGTAAAGAAATAAGGGAAAAATAAAATAAAGAATGAGAAATTAAAATTGAGAAATGCTATCACATTATTTTCACAATAAATCTTAAGTGGTAGGTTATTATTAGTTAATATTGGTGAGAAAAAAATAATTTTTTTAGAAACTTTGAAAGTTCTTTTTAAAATAATTTTTTAGAAAGTTTTATAAAAAAAAAAAATTAGAAAGTATTTTCACAATACTTTACATATACATTGTCCTTTTTGGTAATTTACCACTCAAACCGCCACTTTTATAAGTGCTAGTCAAACACTCAGTTTTTTCAAAAAGTACTTTTTAACAGTTTTTACCAGACACTCAATTTTTTGAAAAAACACTTTTTCATTATGCACTTTTTGAAAACTCCACTTTTTGGAAAAAAAAAAACCCAGTTTCAAAAAGCTGAACCAAACTCACCCTTAGTATAACTGGCATTGATGTGCAACTTCGTTTTTGAGTACTTGTAAGTTTTAATGAGTTTAAAACTCTTTAATATGTAATTCTTTGGCAAGAAGATAGATAGAATTTCGATAGATGAATATTTGTTTTTAAAGCTACCCTAGTATTCGAGCCCTCCAAGTTAGCAATCACCAAGCCCACTCTCTTGTACCTCCTTTGCAAAGCCCTTCCAAGGCGGTAGGTTTATTTCTCTATTTTCATCTTTTAAAAAAAAAAAAAATTTCTTGTGGTTTTAGGAAAAAAATAAGGAACAAATTAAGGGATTGAGGGAGTAGAAAATGCCGAAATAGAACTAAAACAACAAATGAATGAGCTAAGGGACAAAGTGGTGCTCAAACAAGAAATCAGTCAATGAGCGAGGAGCTCAAGCTAAAGGGAAGAGATAAACTAGCTAAGGGAGGAAGTTAAACAATTTAGGGAGGCAACAAAGACACTCTCAATTTTATCTTGGGGAAATTATATTTTACCATCCTAGACTATACCCGTAATTATACTTTGCACCCCAAATTTTTTGAATACACACTTTGGATCCTAAATTATGATCATTGTTACACTTTGCATCCCAACACCAAGTTTGCCGTTAAGTTGGATGGGAAAATATGGCATAATATGAAAAGACCTAATTGCTCATCTTCTTAATCCCTTACAAACAAATGAGAAATTACATTTTACCACCATAAACTATGTTTCTAATTACACTTTGCACCCTAAACTTTAAATTTCCATCTAAGTTAACGGCAAACTTAATGTTGAGATGCAAAGTGTAACAATGTTTATAGTTTAAGGAACAAAACGTGCATTCAAAAAAATTTATTATGGAGTATAGTTTAGTGTGGTAAAATATAATTTTTCCTTTTATGTTTTTAAGTTTTAACTACAGTTGAAACCTAAGATACAAGACGTTGGGGTATGACAATGAATGAATTAATATTTAACTTTAGGTATATTTTATAATTTGTTTTTATATTAAAGCAAACAATCATTAAAATTCAAATAAATGATGCCTAACCAATCCTTAAACAATATTCTTGATACTCAAATATCAATTGTTATAAGTTAAGAAATAATATAAAGGGTAAATTGCACCTCTAAAATTTGGGAGTATTTTGATTTTACATCCTGAAATTTTAGAATTTAGAATTTACCCCCTAAAGTTTAGGGGTATTTAGATTTTACATCCTGAAGTTTTAGAATTTGGATTTTAACGCCTAAAGTTTTGGGGTATTTGGATTTTACACTTCTAAATTTTGAAACTTTAGGATGTAAAATCCAACATCTCCAAACTTTAGGGAGTAAAATTCAAACTCCCCTAAAATTTAGGGGGTACAATCTAAATTTTGAAACATTATAGTGTAAAATTCAAACACCTCTAAACTTCAAAGGGGTAAATCCAAATTCTGAAATTTTATGGTATAAAATTCAAACACTTCCAAACTTTAGGGGTGTAATTTACAATTTACCATAATATAAAATATAAGTTAAAAGCTCATACAGTTCCATTAATTAAAAAAAAAAAAAAAAGCCCATGCAGATTATAAAATGTGAGTCTAAAGCCCACACAGATTATAAAACTTAAATTCTGAAACATTAGGGTGTAAAATTCAAACATTTCCTAACTTCAAAGGGGTAAATCCAAATTTTGAAATTTCATGGTATAAAATCCAAACACTTTCAAATTTTAGGGGTGTAATTTGCAATTTACCCTAATATAAAATATAAGTTCAAAGCTCATACAGTTCCATTAATTAAAAAAAAAAAAAAAAAAGCCATGCAGATTATAAAATGTGAGTCTAAAGCCCATTTAGTCTTATGTGGGCTCATTTTTATGGGTTGAGATTAGATATTGCACCTGATGCAAGAAATAAGAAAAAGTAAAAAAGTGTTGAGATTAGATATTGCACCTGATGCAAGAAATAAGAAAAAGTAAAAAAGTAAGATTAGTAAACAAATATTGTGAGAGAGATGGGGTTAATTGCATGGTGCAATTGCATATAGCAATTGCATTGGATCTCAATCCCATTTTTATAATTACAAAAAAAAAAAAAATTTTAAAAATTAACACTAAAACTCTAAATCTCACTCTAAAGAAGACACAAAATAGTGTCGTCTCTCTAACTGAAGCACTGAACAACAGCTGTTGTACTTTCACTTTCACTTTCTCGTACAAATCCAGTGCTTCTTCCATTACTTTTGAATTTTCTAGTTCTATGTCAGACTCCTCAAAATCCGTCTTCTTGTATATCTCAAGTGCCACTCGAGGGTCACATCCAGCAGATGCCACTACCTTTAACCCAATAGAATCTGCTTCGAGCTCCCCACTATGATTGAAACAAAATGTAACATTATTGTAATTTGACATGAAAAGTATGTAACTAAACTTTAGTACCAAGGAAAAACCACTATTTTTTGAGAAGAAAGGAAAAACCACTATGATTGTAACAAAATGTAACATTATTGTAATTTGACATGAAAAATATGTAACTAAACTTTAGTATGAAGAAAAAACTAAGATAGTGAAATTTTGAATTTCAAAACAATTATGGACACCACGAAAATAAATTACAACTATAAATTGGCTTTCTTTGACAATAATAAACGCAAGACAAAAAGAAAATCCATACAATAACTATTTTGGGAGCCATGACCTCCCCCCCCAACAAATAACATGTAGCTCTGCCCCTGTGTGAGTTGACCATAAACACAACATATTTATTAAACGGGTCAATTGTGTTAATCCAAATATGACACAGATCTTGCAAAAGACTTAGTGTTTTTAATAATGTGGCCAACCTAAGATTTTTTCAAACCACCTCTACCTAAAAAAGTTTATTACCGCCTCTGAATCACAGTGGCGGCGCCACGTACAACTCAGGGTGTTCCCAGGAACACCCTGAACTGAAAAAAATTATTTAAAAAAAAAAAAAAAATTATCTGTTCTACTTTCAAGCCAAAAAAAAAAAAAAAAAAGCCCAAAAAAAATTGAACTAAAATCTGATAAAAAAAAAAAAATTGTAACCGAGCCAAGCCCATGGCAAACCAAGAAATTGTGACCGAGCCAAGCCCATGGCAAACCAAGCCCACGGCAAGCCCAATAAATTACAGAGGTAGCAAACCCACCCACGGATTCTCAAAAAAAAAAAAAAAAAAACCAATGCAGAGAATCAGAAATCAAACCCTTACCCACGGTCACGTCGCTGGCAGAGAAAACCAAGCCCCAATACAGTCAGTCTATAAAGAGCAGAAGCAAAACAAACTCCAATACAGAGGAGGTGTTTTAGTGTTTATCAAAAAAAAAAAAAAAAAAAAAAACCCAATACAGAGCAAACCAAAGGTCCAAAACCAAACCCACGGTCACGTCGACGCCATCGCCGTAGATCGATCGCAGATCGCTCGCAGGTCACGTCGCCGTAGCCGTAGATCGCTCGTCGTCGCCGTCGCTCGCTCGCCCCTCATCGCAGATCGCAGATCGCTCTGCTCCGGTGCTCGGTACTCGGTGCTCGGAGCTCGGAGCTCGCCGCTCGCCGCTCGCAGCTCGGTGCTCGCCGCTCGCCGCTCGCAGCTCGGTGCTCGCCGCTCGCCGCTCGGTGCTCCCTCCCTCAAGGTATTTCTCTCTTTTTCTCTCTGAATCTCTCTCAGTCTCTCAGTCTCTCTCTCTCTCTCTTTATCTCACTGAAATGAAAACGTGAAATGAAAGTAACGAATGGTTCTCACTGAATGGTTCTCTCTTTATTCTTTAATATCTAACTTTACTCAGTATCTCTCTCTCTTTTGAATTCTCTGATTGGCTGGCCGAATTACCTCTATTTATATTTTGCTTTTTATCTGTTTTTTGTTTTTTTGAATTTGGCTGTACTTTATCTATTGGTGTTGGTTTTGGTGAAATATTGGTTGTCTCTTAGTATAATGTGTACTGTGTATTGTGATTGTGAAATTTTATTGTGATTGTGAAATTTTCTGATTGGCAGGCTATTGTGATTGGGGCATTAGGCTTGTGCTTGTTTGTTGAGTGGGAGGAGTAGATGGGCTGCTTGTTTGTTGAGTGGGAGGAGTAGATGGGCTGATGGGCTGGAGCGGGTACACATGAAATGTGTAATGTGCACAAAGGGCTAAACAATATAATAAATTAAAGCAGTATAATTAATGACAAACAAATTAAAGTAATATAATTTATTGTTACGCTAAACAATAATAATTAAAGTTGTATAATTAAATTAACCAATACATTATAAAAGACAAATAAATTAAATTATGTTAGGCTAAATAACAATTAATAATTTTATAATTCATGAAACAACAAATTTTATAATTATAGTTTATAAAAGATAAACAAATTAATGAAACAACTAAACAACAATAATTAATAATTTTATTAATATTTCAAATGAATTTATAGTTTATTTTACGGTTACATTTGTTCATTTTTTTTCTTTTCATTTTTTTTTCCTTTTGAGGTTTTTCGGTGTACAGAATGCAAATTTGCTTTGGTTTTAAGAACATTTTTTTTTTTTTTTTTTAAGCACAAGCTTCATGCCTGCCAAATCTTAAATTTCGGCCTGTATTTACCGAAACGTCCCAAAACACTTGAAATAGACCGAAATGACCCGAAATTTTTTCAAAGTGAAATAGGAACACCCTGGACAAAATTCCTGGAGTCGCCACTGCTGAATCACCTTCAAAAGAAGAATGCTGGAAGCCTTTTTCTGTTGTAAATTGCATCGCTCATCTAGCTGCCAATAATTCATAGGTCAATAAACACCATTAAATTCAAATAAACAACACAAATTATTTTAACTTGATCATTTATACATAGAGATAACAGCAATGTTCAAAAACTTATAAAAAAAAAAAAAATCTAAAATCAAGGAACAAGCTAACATCCAATGCCGAAATAAAACTAAGCTAAAATTAAGGACTTGGTACTCCTAGGACCTTTTTAGGTGGTGCTTGATTGTGTTGTTTAAATAATAGTTTTCGTTGTTTAAACAATACAACATGTATTTCCACAACATTTTTCACCCACATATATTTTTACAATACTTAAACAATATTGTTAGAATAACATTACCAAACAGGCTCTTAATATCTAAAACTACTAGGTTATAGTGCATGCTATTTAACACAAATAGAAAATATAATTTCTAATAGTGGTTTGGTTATCAAATCCTAATTTAATACTGGCAGTACTCTCTCTCTCTCTCTCTCTCTCTCTCCCCTGACAAACTTGAGAGCACCGCCAGTGTTAAAGGTTGTGCGTGCATCCTAGCAACAATAAAAAGGCACCTAAACATAATAAAAAATTAGGAGCTGCAAATCTTTATTTATTTTGGGCATAAACCGGAGATGTTATTATTTAAAGAGAGAAGTTTGTAGAAGCTAGTAAAGAGAGATACGCTAGGCAACACGTACAGGCCCACAAAAGACACAGAGACATTGATTTAAACTAGACAAGCAGCAAGATAAACATACCCACTACACACTACAAAGGAGCAAATCGAAAAGCCCATCGACATCGAGTCCTGATACAAACACGGAAGGAAAACATGGGACATGTATCACTAAAGATTTGTCTTTTAGCGTGAGAAACTCCTCTCTTTTTTCCTTTTTCTTTTTTTTCTTTTTTTTAATAAATTTTTTAGCTGCACAACCATTTAAGCCTGCCTCACTTTTTATCCATCACTTTTTATTTTTTATTTTTTATAAACACTTTTTATTAATGTTTAGTAATAAGTATCATTTGATCAAAAAAATATTTGTAGTTGCACGATATTGGTTGTGGATATTCTCAGTTTGATTGCTTTTTCAGATTTTGTTAATCAATATAGGCAGTACCTAAGGCTAGGACACAAAGTGGGGATTCACTAACCCTTTAACAAGTTTGAGCCAAAGGATATTTCGTTATTTGGTTATGTAATACGCAGAAAGGCTAGAATGGGTATAGAAAACAAATGATATATAAGAAACCTTAGATTAATCCCCCTCTTTATTGGAGAGAAATTCACGCTTTAGCTACCATAATTTACCGAGAGTCCTTGATCAGAAAACTAGAATGATCTTGACTTCATTTGCTAACCTAATTGATGCATACGTAGGTGAGCTCATTTATTGAACAAGTGATACCATGGTATGAATATACCAGGAATCCTCATATACCAAACAATACATATATGTGTGACGTATGAATTATATTGTATCGTTATATCAATGAATTGTGCTTAATGTTTGATTCATAAGTACATAAATTTATTTAATTACTTTGGTTCTGATGATGCAAAAAATCAGCAGTTGAGCTCCTCGTCGTAGCGGATGGACGAAACTGTGATTAGGGTTGTCTTTGTTGGAGGAAAACCTGCAAAACACACGCCGGTATGGCGTTAGCCAAACTGCCTCCGATGCTTAAGTCAGTAAGGGAGAAAGATTTTTGAGAGAATTGTTTGAAGAGTGATTTTTGTAGAGTATTTTGTGTGTACCTTTAACTTCTATTGTTTTCTCTTTTATAGCTGTGTGCCTAATTAATGGGCAATGAATCACTGTATTTATGCTCAATGGCTAGTGCGTTACAAAATTTTTGTCTGAAGTTCACAGCTCACTTTGTGACCGTTGCTCCGTCCGTTATGTTTTGTCATCAATGAGCATAATAAATGCGTAACGTCTTCTCTTGGTTAATGACGATCTCTGCTTAATGACGATTGTAAATTTCTGACTCATTAGTTGCCCCCTTGTTTGAATTCTCGTTTGTTTAGACAAGATGAAAACATAGCTGTCTAATGCTTCGTATTTCATATACGGCACATTTATGTCGAGTTGATGTTTGATTTGTTGAGTGCCACGTGTACGGTCAAGATGTGTTTGATGTGCAGACTTTTCTCGGTTTTCCCGCGCACGTTTTGGCCATTTATCTTGCAATTTTCCCTCTTGTTTCCTTTTCTTAATAATCTTTCCTTGTTCAGTTGGCATTTTAGGGTTTGTCTCTTCTTCAAGCTTTCTTTTTCAGTTCTGCGTTTCCTGGTAAGTTCTTCGTGCTCCTCTCTCTTTTTCTATTCTTCCATGGTAGATTACTCTTTTGTTAGGGTCGATTGTCCCTTAGTAGCCTTTCATTTTGCTTGCTTAGGTTGTTTGCTTGACGTTGTGGAGAGAGAGTGTCTCAAGTGGGTTGGTTTCTTTGGGGGGGAGGACTGTCCGTATAGGTTTTTCCTTTCCTCTTTATTTCCTCTGGTTTCTTGTTCTGCTAGAGTGGCTAGGTTTCTGAAAATGTCTGGGGAAGTTAGGTCTAGTGAGTTGGAAACGAGGTTGTCTTTGTCTGATGATTGCGAGGTTCCTGAAGTTACTTCCCCTTCTACTCCTTATAAGGCCTGGAATATCCAATGTGCCCTCTTAGAGAAAGATGAGAAGCGAATCAGGGATATGTTTCAATTTCCTGATTCGGTTAGAATTAGGATTCTGAGTGATGAGGATGGGCCTGTCACTCTTATGCTGATGAAGTCTGTTTCTACAAGGTAGATTTCACTAGTGGTCTTCGTCTTCTCATTCACCCTTTTGTTAGGGAACTTTTTGCGTATTTGCATCTTGCCCCGACATAGTTAGTGCCTAATTCTTGTATAGTGGTGTGGATGTTTGCCAAAGATGGGGATGTCATCAAGAAAGACACGTTTCTGGACTTTTATCGTCTGAGAAAGTCCAAAGACTAGCTACTATGAATTTAAGCCATGGGATACGGTGTCTAGGTTAATACTTGACTATCTGTCGTCCCACAAAATTGGAAACTAAACTTCTTCTTTGTCTCGGGCAATGGTTGGGAGTTCGTCCCTGGTGAGGACCTAGACGAAGCCCACAAGTTTTTTTGTAGTTGGGGAACCCCTGTGTTTAGTGCGTCTTTCTTGTCTGTTCTTTCTGTTATTTATTTGCTCTTCGTGAGTGACAATGATATGTAATATACTTGCTTTTTGCAGTTCCTTAATGCCCTCTTCTGAAGAAGAGATATCACGGTCGTGAGTACTTGGAGACCATTAAATATTTTGACGAGCTTGTCTCTCCCCAATCACTATTCCTTCATTTTCTAGGTCCAGAACTGTCCAGTAAGGTTTGGAAAAACCTCGAAGTTGTGAAAAAGAGTGAGTGCTCCATCTTCTTTTCTCTTTTTTTATTTATTTAATTTTATTTAATTTTAATTTATAGTTTCTCCTTCCTTTCAGGAATGACGACCAGATTTAACAAACAAAAGCTGGCTGAAGCTCAAGAGAAGAAAGCAAAAGGTGGCCTTGTCAGTGGCCTCCTATCGAGGAAACGTTTGAAGGTAGACGATGTTTCCAAAGATGATCCTGTAGTGACTTCTCCCTCTGCCCATTCACCTGCTAAGTGTCCTGCCTCCCCTACCTCGTCTCTGGAGATGATTGCTTCCACTGGGGAGGAAGCCAAGAAGAAGAAGAAGGTTGCTGGCAAGTCTTTTCTCCCTACTTTTTGGGACGATACCGATGCTGCTGCCCTGAAGGCTCACGAGGCGCTCTCTGTGGACAACCTAAGTCCTTTGATGTTGAAGTCGTCCAATGAAGTGATGTTGTCTCATATTTAGAAGCTTGTGCAAGTATATTTTGATAATGTAGGTTGCTTTTTCCTTTTTGCTTTGCTTTTGCTAAGAGAGTTTTTTTATTTTTTTTTATTTTTATTTTTATATATGTAGGATTTGGGGGAGTCCTTGTTCGTCTCTGGGAAGCTTCTGGATTTGGAGAAGAGGGTGGCCACGTCTGAGCCTATGATCAAATCCCTTTTTGCTGAGAATGAGACGCTCAAGAATAAGGTTGCCATCCTTACCGTCGAAGCTGAGAATGACAAAGAATGTGTGGTAGCTTTGGAGAAGAGTCTTCAAGTGGAGAAGGACTTTTGCAACCTAAAGGACAAACAGATAGGTGATCTACAGTTGAAGTTGCAAAAAACTGGGGCTGCGGCGGTGCAGGAGTTCAAGGACTCCGACTCTTACTCAGACAAGCTGTGTGAGTATTACGTGGAGGGCTTTAAGCTCTTTAGAAAATGAATGGCGAAGCATCACCCTAATTTGAACCTCTCTGGCCTTGTTATGGGTGAGGTTGAGAAGGAACTACTGGTCAATCGTCCTTCCGAGGCCACAACTGAGAATGTGATGGAAGAGGCTAAAACCATAGCTGAGGTGACGGAAGAGGCCATGACCATAACTCCTGCAGATCCAGCTCTTAATGAATAGTGACTTATTTTCTTCTTTCTATATTTCTTTTTTGTGAGATGAAAACAATGTCTTTTATGGGCTCGTTGTTTTGAGCAAATCTTCTGAACAATCTCTTTGGGCCCGCGTGTTTTGGGCATATATTTTCTTCCTGACAATGACAACCCCTTCTATGAATTGCTAACATGTAATTTTTTATGAGTAAATCTTTGCTGTGTTTAGATGATGAAGGCCTTTTGGAATACCTTCATGCTTTAGTTGTGTTAAACAACTTCTTCATGCTCAGTTGTGATTAGATGTCCTTTCATTGAGTCATCTTTAAATGACGATGGTAACGAGTTATGTTTGAACAGCTAAGTTATGACAATATTAGTTGTGTTTAAACCACTTTTTTAGGTTTAGCTATGTTTGAATAGCTTTTTTATTGAGTCATGATGATGTTAGTTGTGTTTGAACAACTTTTTTTTTAATGTTTATCTGTGTTTGAACAACTTTTTTTTTAATTATTTTTTTATTGAGTCATGTTTGAATGACGATGTTAGTTATGTTTGAACAACATTTTTTATGTCTAGCTGTGTTTGAATAGCTTTTTTATTGAGTCATGTTTGAATGATGTTTTTAGTTGTGTTTGAACAACTTTTTATGTTTAGCTGTGTTTGAATAGCTTTTTTATTGAGTCATATTTAAATGACGATGTTGCGCTGTACGTGTGACTTATAGTCATGCTATTGGAGCGTCTTTAGGTTAGCCATTTTTTTGTTTGTTCATGTTTGAATGACGATCATAATAGTTGTGTTTAAACAACTTTTGATTTAGTCGACTTTGATAGTTGTGTATTAACAACTTTGATGGCTATAATGATGTTGGCTGTGTATTAACAGCTTTTGATTTGAAATTTTAACGATGGAGATCCTGGGGACGTCTCCCAAGAATAACTCCTGAGTGTTGCATATGTTTTTGTTGATAAATAACTCAAGGATAATCATTGATAAATACGCATGGATAATGCTTTAATGTATTATTGATCTATGAATGACGAAAGTAATAACTGTCGTACATACTGATATGAAGATTGGACAACTTGAAATGTAAAAGATTCCTTACTGGTAGTACTTCTTCAAATGTTTTATATTCCATGGTTGAGGCAGTTCTCGGCCATCTAAAGACTTTAGGTAGTAAGAGCTTCTCTGGAGTGACAAATTACTTCATAGGGGCCTTCCCAGGCTGGTCCTAATTTTCCTTGGGATGGGTCCTTTGTTGCTTGTGATATCTTCCTGAGGATGAGGTCTCCTGTGTTGAACCTTCTTACCTTGACTTTTCTATTGTAGTATCTAGCCATTGCTTCCTTGTGCTTGGCCATTCGCTTCATGGCTTCCTTTCTGACTTCATCAATTAGATCTAAGTTGCTATTAAGCTTTTGCTGGTTCTTCTGACCTTTGTAAGTTTTGACTTGGAGGCTCGTCAGTCCCACTTCCACTGGTATGACGGCCTCGGTGCCAAATGTCAGTTTGAATGGCGTTTCTCCTATTGGAACTCTTGTGGTCATCCTATATGCCTAAAGGACATTTGGTAGTTCTTCAAGCCATGCCCCCTTTGCCCCCTCAAGCCGAGTTTTGATCATTTTGAGTAAGCTTCTGTTCGTCACTTCTGTCTGACCGTTGGCTTAAGGGTGTCTTGGAGAAGAGTAGTGGTTCTGGACTCTTAAGTCTTGGCAAATTTTTTGAAACTTGGGATTGTCAAATTGCTTTCCATTGTCCGATATTATGATGTGTGGGACTCCAAACCTATAGATGATGTTCTTCCATACAAAACTGGTGACTTTAGCCTCTGTTATCGTTGTTACTGGTTCTACTTCTACTGATTTTGTGAAGTAATCAATTGCGACGATCAGAAATCTGAGTTGCTTCTTCCCTAAAGGGAATGGGCCCATAATGTAAATCCCCCATTGGGTAAAGGGCCACGGTGAGGATATGGGTGTCATCGTCTCTCCTAGTCTCGTTTGGACATTTGCGAAGCGTTGACACTTATTGCATGCTCTGACGAGGTTGTGTGCATCCTTTTGTAAAGTCGGCCAATAATATCCTACTCTAAGTGCCTTTCCTGCTAAAGACCTTGCCCCAGCATGATTTCCACAAATTCCCTCGTGTATCTCGCGGAGCACATAATTTGCTTCTTCTGTGTTGGCACATCTTAAGTATGGGAGTGAATAACCTTGTCTGTACAGTACATTGTCTATGATGACGAAGCGGGCTGCTTTGATCTGTATCTTCCTTGCTTCCGTTTTATCTTCTAAGAGCCATCTTTCTTTAAAATAACGGACGATGGGAGTAATCCACTCGTTTTGTTCTTTTATCTTTAGAACCTGCTCACCTTTTGTACTTGGTTGCCCCTTTATCTCTACACATAGTTTGGACGTCACATTGTAGTCGTCTGACGAGGCCAACCTTGTTAGGAAGTCAGCTTCTACATTTTTGGCCCGAGGGATTTGCACAAAGTCTAGTCTGTCAAAGTGCTGCGAGAGTTGTTGGACGATCTTCAGGTACTTCTGCATCCTCTCTTCTTTGGCTTCATAATCTCCCTTCACTTGTCCAATTATTAGCTGAAAATCAGCTTGGACGATAAGATTCTTTGCTCTGAGAGCTTTTGCTAGACTTAGTCTTGTCAGCAATGCTTCATACTCTGCCTCATTATTTGTTGCTGAGAATTGCAATCTAACTGCATACTTCAATATCTCTCTTTTTGGAGATATGAGCATTATTCCTGCCCCTCCTACTTTCTTCGTGGCAGACCCATTTGTTTGAACCATCCATGTTTCCATGGGGAGTTTTTCTTCCTTGTAAGGGTAAGTGAATTCTACGATGAAGTCCGCTAGTACTTGGACTTTGATTGTTGCTCGAGGCTAATATTCGATGTCGAATTGGCCCAGTTCAATTACCCATTGAATGAGTCGTCTTGCTGCATCTATCTTGTTCATCGTCTTTCTTATTGGTTGGTCTGTCATTACGACGATGGATTGCGCTTGGAAGTAAGGACGGAGTTTCCTGGAAGCGACCAACAATGCGAAAGCTATCTTTTCCATCCTTGGGTAATTTGCCTCTGCTCCCTGGAATGCCTGGCTAGTATAGTAGACTGGCTTCTGGACATTTTCTTCTTCTTTGATCAGTGCCGAACTTACCACGGTGTTAGACATTGCTAAGTTGAGGTACAGCTTGTACCCCATCACCGAGGGACTTAGCAATGGTAGCTTCGTCAAGTACTCTTTTAATTTTGCTAGGGCTTCTTCACACTCGTCAGTCCATTGAAAATCCTTTTTCAAGACCTTGAAGAATGGCATGCACTTGTCCGTTGCCCTGGAGACTAATTTGTTTAAAGCTGCAACCTTTCCTGTCAAGCTTTGAACTTCCTTCACTGTTTTTAGTGATTTGACCTTGATTATTGCCTTTACTTTGTCAGGGTTTGCCTCTATGCCTCGTTGGGACACCATGAATCCCAAGAATTTCCCTGAAGCAACAGCAAAAACACACTTTTCAGGGTTTAGTTTCATATTGTACTTACGTAGTGTGCTGAAGGTTTCTTTCATATCGCCCAAGTGGTTGGTTTCGTCCTTGCTTTTCACCATCATATTGTCTACGTATACTTCCACATTCCTTCCAATCTGGTGAAAGAACATGCGGTTCACTAATCTTTGGTATGTGGCTTTTGCGTTCTTCAATCCAAAGGGCATAACTTTGTAGTAGTACAACCCTTGGCTGGTGACGAATGATGTCTTCTCTTGATCTTCTTCGTCCATGAGGATCTGGTTGTATCCAGAAAATGTGTCCATGAAACTTAAGAGCTTATGTCCAGTAGTTAAGTCTACCAGTTGATCAATCCTTGGCAAGGGGAAGCTATCCTTTGGGCAGGCTTTGCTCAGGTTTGTGAAATCAACACACATCCTCCATTTGCCATTACTCTTTTTTACCATTGCCACGTTTGCTAGCCAATCTGGGAAAAAGACTTCCTTGATGAAACTAGATTCTAGCAGCTTCTCAACTTCTTCCGTTACTGCTTTGTTGCGCTCTGGTGCAAATATTCTTCACTTCTGCTGTGTAGGTTTGCATTCTAGGTTGACGTTGAGATGATGCTATATGAACTTCCTATTAATTCCGGGCATATCCTCGTGTTTCCAGGCGAAAACATCTTGGTTTGCCTTCAAGAAGGAAACCGTCTTCTTTTTCTCCAGAGTTGGGAGTGTTGATCCTATCTTCAATACCTTTGTCGAATCTCCTAGCATGATCTCAACTTCTTGTGGTGTTTCTGACGGTTCGGGGATGGGCTCTGGTTCATTGATCACCCATGTGTGGTTCTCCCTAGATGCTAAGGCAGCTTGGTAGCACTCTATAGCCAAAACTTGATCTCCTCTTATTTCTCTTACTTTATGGGCTGTTGGAAATTTCACCTTTAAGTAATATGTTGACATTGCTGCTTTTAGCCTATTGAGTGCAGGTCTTCCCAAGATGATGTTGTATGTTGAAGGACAGTCAACTATGAAGAAATCAATTTCCTTGGTGACCTGTGTTGGGTAAGTGCTTGCAATTATGGTTAGAGTGATGATGCCCCTAGGGAAAATTCTATCCCCAGTGAAGCTCACCAGATGAAAGGTGAAAGGCCTGATCCTTCTCTTGTCCAGTTTCATTTGCTGAAACGCAAGTAAATAGATGATATCTGCTGTGCTTCCATTGTCGATAAGTACCCGATGGATGCTGAATTCTTCTACTCTGAGCATGATTACCAGTGGATCGTCATGGGGTTGCCTAATGCTACGATTGTCTCTCTTTGAGAAAACAATATCAGGTTCACATTCCTTAGCATCTTCATTGGAGGGAGCCATGAATGGACACTATTTATTTGTTTCTCATGGGCTTTTTTCTGGGATTTCAGCGTTCCGCCTGCCGTCAATCCTCCTGAGATCGTCTTTATCTCTCCTGTGGGAGGTTTGCTATCTCCTGCTTCTCAATCTTTGTCTTTATCTTCCTTCCATTGGTATCTGTAGGGCTCCGTTTTCCTGACATACTTCAGTAACTTCCCTTGCCAGATTAAAGTCTCCACCTGGTCTTTCAAATGTCTACACTAGTCGGTGCGATGCCCGTGGTCCTAGTGGAACCTACAGTATTTGTTCTTATCTCTTCTTTTTGCTGGAATACTGATTGGCTTCGGCTGTTGCAGGGAGGGATCGTCCCTTATCTGCATCAAGACTTGCTCAATTGGCATTATTAAAGGAGTAAAGTTAGTGAGCTTTGGCTTCCTATCTGGAAGTTCCTTATTTTTTCCTGTGGTATGCCCAACACTTCGGGTTCATTTGGATACCGCTTATTTTACTAAAAACTGAAAACTAAAAACACTGTAGCAAAATAATTTTTAAATGTGTGAATAGTGCTGTGGGACCCATTTTTAATGAAAGTTTTGTTGAAAAAAGAGGTTTGTGGGTCCTGTGAACAGTGCATGGGACCCACTGAACAGTGCAATTTCAGTGGAAATTTTCCTTGTCAAAGAGGTAGTGGCTCCCGTGCATAGTGCATGGGACCCACTGATAGTACCGTGTCCCATGTGAAATGTGCTTCTCAAAAAAAAAAAAAAAAAAAAAAAACAAAAGAGGAAAACGCAAACGCACAACCGCCAGCCGCAATCCAAACGCATACTTTGTGTCTCTTTCTTCTTATTGTGATTGCTGCTTGTTCCTTTGTCTCTCTTCCTTTTTCCTTTCATTTCTTTTGCAAGCACCTCGTCTTCTACATTCTTGTACTTCTGAGCTTTTCGGAGCAATTTCGCGACTGTTTTTGGTGGGCTTTTGTTGATTGAGAAGAAAAAATCTTCGGGTAGCAATCTTGCTTGGAAAGTTGTTAGGATGATTTGATCTTCAGCTTTGTCTACTTGCAGTAGCTCCTTATTGAATCGGGTCACATACTGTTTTAGTGATTCTCCCTCTGCCTGTTGAATGTTGAGAAGATGACCGGTTGGCTTCTTGTGTCTTTGCCCCCCAATGAAATGATGAACAAAACCCTTGCTGAGTTGGGCTTTTGGTGATTGAGAAGAAAAAATCTCCGGGTAACAATCCTGCTTGGAAAATTGTTAGGATGACTTGATCTTTAGCTTTGTCTACTTGCAGTAGCTCCTTATTGAATCGTGTCACATATTGTCTTAGTGATTTTCCCTCTGCATGTTGAATGTTGAAAAGATGACCGGTTGGCTTCTTGTGTCTTTGCCCCGCAATGAAATGTCAAACAAAACCCTTGCTTAGTTGTTCAAAATCTGCAATAGTTCCTGGGGCTATCTTGCTAAACCATACTCTGGCTGCTCCTTTCAGTGTCGTTGGGAATGCCTTGCACATCACCTCGTCTGGGGTCATCTGCAACGACATCAGTGTCTTGAATGATTCAATGTGATCCAAGGGATCCTTGGAACTGTCATATGATTCCAATTGTGGGAGACGAAATTTTGGTGGGAGGGGACGATTTAGTGGTGAATGGTGAGGGGACGATTTAGTGGTGAATGGTGAGTCTGTCCTTTGAATCATCCCATCCAAATTCTCCCTGCCTTTGTCTTTCATGGCACTTTTTAACTCGTCCATCTCCTTTCTCATGTTACGAAGCTCACTCTCCATCCTGGAGGAATCTTCTCCCGAGGTCCTGTCTCGCCTGTTGGCTTGGGAGTTTGATTCTTCTTCATTTTGATTTTCTCCTGTTCGTTGACGTTCTACGTTTTGGGATTCCATTGTTTTTCATAGCTCTTCATTCTGGCGAGTTAGCTCTTCCACATTAGTTAGGAGGGCCTGGATTTGTTGTTGTTGCACAGCTTTTGGCTGTTGTGCAGTTTCTGGTTCCATCTCATACTTCGAGGAACTCTTTTATCACTAGGAAAGATGGCTTGAATGATTAGCGTTTCTTACAGATGGCGCCAAACTGATGATGCAAAAAATCAGCAGTTGAGCTCCTCGTCGTAGTGGATGGACGAAGCTATGATTGAGGTAATCTTTGTTGGAGAAAAACTTGCAAAACGAACTGGGTGGAAGAGTAACACGTCGGTGTGGCGTTAGCCAAACCGCTTCCGATGCTTAAGTCAGTAAGGGAGAAAGATTTTTGAGAGAATTGTTTGGAGAGTGATTTTTGTGAAGTATTTTGTGTGTACCTTTAACTTCTGTTGCCTTCTCTTTTATAGTTGTGTGCCTAATTAATGGGCAATGAATCGCTATATTTATGTTCAACGACTAGTGCGTTACAAAATCTTTGTCTAAAGTTCATAGCTCACTTTGTGACCGTTGTTCCGTCCATTATATTTTATCATTAATGAGCGTAATAAATGCGTAACGTCTTCTCTTGGTTAATGACGATCGTAAATTTCTGACTCATTAGGTCCTATGCGCATTGATGAGACTAGACAGGATATTTTTCAGCCCAAAGATTAAAATCATATAATTTTTAATTGGTTTCTTAAAGAATATAGGATTAAAACTTAAAACATGTGAACTACAACAACAACAAATTGGTTTCGGAATCCAAAGCCCATGCCTTTGGGAAAGCCTACTGATATGGAGTACAGAGCGAATGCACAATGCAAGCATGACAAACACAATTAAGTGATTAACAATTTCTATAAACACACTAAAACCAAATTGCAAACAATACATAAAAATAGTGTAGCCACAGATACATAATAGAACTTTGTATCGATATAACAACTGCAATCCATCTCACCATAATACTCTAATGACAATATTGAGAGACAAAACACCATCAAAAAGCTTTGTTAATCTTTTCTTGCTGAGTTGAAATCAGTATTATTTACAGGTCATCGCCAGCCATGACTGCGTAACTACAAGAATTTAAAAACTATTAATAGTCTGTTTGGATGGCATAGATTTAGATTTGGATTTAGATTTTGGATTTGGATTTGGGCTATCCTTATCCTTTGTTTGGGTAAGTTAAAAGAAATGGATTTGGATTTGGCCCAAATCCATGGATTTGAAATCACCTCACAAACCCAAGAATTTAGAAATCCATCGCCTCACTCACTCTGTTTCTCTCTGGGCTCTCCGTGTCTCTCTTCCTAGCTGCAACTCACAAGCTCTTCTTCCATCTCTCTCTCGGCAACTTCAGGTTTGTTCCTCTCAACTCTTATCTTCCTTTTTAACATCTCTAATTCTCTCTTTCAACTAAATCTAAATCGACAAAGGCTGTAGGTTTTTCCAGTGGGTTTTATTTGATTTTTTTTTTTTTTTTTCGTGTGGGTTTGTTGGGGTTTCATTTGATTTGTTTGTGGGTTTTGTTTGATTTGTTAGTGTATCTTGTTTCATTGTATTTTAAATGATTTTTTTTGGGTTTGTCTTTATTTTCTATATGTATTTTCGTTTGTGGGTTTGGAATGCAAATTATGTGTGTGATGAAATGCTTCTATGAACAGTCTATGAGTTGTGAAGTAATAAGTGAGAGAATATTCATTTGAAAAAAAATGAGAACTTACCATAACATCTGTATTTGATCATGGACATGGTTTTGGGGTTATCCACATTTGGTTCAGCCATGGGGATAAGGAATGACTCATGGTTTGGTGGTGGAGTTGAAAGGTTTTGTTGTGGCAGATGTACTAGTTTAGCTATCATGAACTGGGTTGAGCCCCAGTTTGATGGGGGTAGTGTGGTGATGGTGTGTTTGGCTGTACCAAAGATGATTTGACTATGGAGGAGGCTTGATCTTTTTGGTTCAGCTAGTGGTTGGAGCACTGGTCATCTAGTGGTATAGATGTATTTGGTAGAATAGAAGTTGAACTAGCCATTAATTAATTGCAGAGAGAGAGAGAGAGAGAGAGAGAGAGAGAGAGAGATCAATGAAATGGGATGCGTTTATTTATCTATCTCTGAGTTTTTTTTGCTCATGTTGAATTTTTTATGTGGGAGTAAGCTTTATATAGACAATTGGGGATGACAGAGAGTGAGTTTGGATCAAGAGTTTTTAGATTCAATAAGGAGTTTTTGTAAAACCTGTTATTTACACACCTTGCACATCAACTTTTTACAGATTAATGAATAGGAAAAAAGCACAATCAAAAGACCTACCACACACACAATCATATATGGTAACAAATGAACACTTTCTTCAATTTCTTCTTTTTGATAGAGTTTGGGCTGATTTATGCTACTGTTTGAAATTGTGACAATGGACCTTGAGTTCAGGAAATGTGAAAAGTAATAGGTCTTGTTTTCAATGGGCAATCTTATAGCACAAGAAGTTTGGACAGAAAAATGGCCTAATTAACTTACTATAAGACATATACTCCCTGAACTGAAACCTAGGACTAGGTCCTAGGAAGCTAGGAATTTGTATCAAGCACATATCCCAAGACTAATAGCAAGATAGAATAAAATTTCTTGCAAAATTATCTCATCTCACACAAAGATTACAATAGGAAAAATTGTGAGGTTGATAGCATATTGCTTTGAAAGTCTGAATGATTGTGCACATTGGATAAATATGAATGTCTGAGTCTAGCGAATCAGTCACGTTGTTGCTTATTTTCTATACTATATTAGTTATTCAATTTCTTCTTTTTAGTTTATGCATATGTGTGTGTTTGTGAACTGTGAAGTCAAATTGCTTTTTTGCTTTCTTTTTAGTTTGTGTATATATGTGTGTGTGTGTGTTTGTGTATATTAGTTACATTACTCTCCTATGTCAACTAGATACACTTCCTTACTCTACCTCTTATTCTCTTGCTCATCTTTGTTTTCTGATTGTTATGCAAACTAGAAGCTTTTAGTTTGTACAGTAAAATCAACTATATATAGGGTCTATAATAGAACTTTGATCAAATAACTTCAAATTCTGGATGGCGAATCATTAGAATTTTCAAGTTGAAGTTTAATTCTGCGCACCTATGCCCATTTTATTTTTCCATTATTTGGAAATGAAACAAGTACTTCCTCTCAGCTGTGCTAAAGAAATTTTTTTTTTCTCTCTTTATTTTTTGGAAATGTTCAACAACAACAACAGCAAAAAGTATTATTGAAAGTTGCTGATGTATACTATCATTTTTGAGTTCCTTCTCCGAAAGAATGGGGTTCAATTTTTAAGAGGTTGAAGGTTCTGAATTTTGGTTGTTGGAGTATATGGAACATGGCTGAGAATTCTATTGGAAATATAAAACTGTCGGGATAAGAGAATTACTTTCTATTCACAAGTTGGAGATTCTTCTGAGCTTTTTTTTTTTTTTTTTTTTTTTGTGGCTTTTTCAGTGGATTTTTGAGGCTGTTTCTAGGTATTTTTCTAGTATGATTTATAGAGGGTAATTTGAGGGTCTTTGTGAGGTTTTTCAGTAGAGTTTTGTGTAATTTGCAGGGATGTTTTACTGGTTTTTGGTGGTGTTTAGAGCTAGCTTTGCAGTGGGGTTTTAAGTGAGCTCTTGGCTGGGTTTCACTGACTGTTTGTGATTAATTTTCTGGTTTTTGGGATTCGCTATTACAAATTAGTAGATTTCAATAGTTAACTCACTACTTGTTTAATTATGTTAACTCACTGCTTGTGTTTTTTTTTTTTTTTTTTTTTTTTTTTTTTTTTTTTTAACTTTAGAAAAATGCAAAAACGGGTGCTTATAAAAACATAATTATTGACAATTGGGAAGACATTGAGATCTTGTGTGGGAGGGATAGAGCTACTAGCATTGGTGTAGAACATATGGAGGATGCAGTTTGGAGAAAATGAGGTGAATTCTCCCATTGCACATCATTTATGTCAATATTTGTTATCAACAAGTTTTGCAGTTGAGCCTTATCAAAGAAAAAAAGGAGTAGGAAAGATCCATTAGTCGAAGTTGTTGCAGATATTAGTTCCACTCTTAAAGAATATTGTTTCTCACTTTTAATTGTTAAGAACTTTAGAATAATTTTTTAATTGGATATTTTGAATGTTGTGAAAAAACACATGCATTTGGGTTCTCTCTATGTTGATATAGAACATTTTAGTTGTCAATAGTTGGCAAGACGTTTCATCTTGACAATTGGATTATCAATGGGTTTTTCATTACCTCATGTATTTATTAATTGGATTATCAATGGCTTCTTCATTACTTTATGTATTTATTAAAATTGTTACTAAAATTAAAATGTAGAAGGATTAAGAAAATTAATAATTAAAAAATATATTTTATTGATCTTAAATTCAAATTCAAATCCAAATTTAGGTATCCAAACAATGGAATTTCAAATGATGAATTTCAAATCCTTCATTGTTTAAAATGACCCAAACAAGGAATTTTTAAATTAATGGATTTCAAATCAAGGGATTTCAAATCAATGAATTTCAAATTCAAATCCAAATCCAAATGTTGTCATCCAAACACAATCTAAGTGATTCTTGTTTGAGATATAATACCAGATGAAATAGAATAACACTAATCAACTTAGTAATTATATAGCAAAAACTTACATCGAGATATGTCATTTTCGGAATGTACAAATTAAGAAATACCCAAGCCTATACCACAAGAACACGTGCACCAAGGGGGGGCAGGGTAAATTATCTAAGCACATTCCCTTGCTAGCAAATATTATAATAATAAGATCTTGCTATTTAACAAAGGAAAAATGTAAAGAGAAGATACCATGTTCCAAAAGATAATAAGAAAATATAAATATTGCACAACTCATAGTACAAGAAAGAACACAAATGCATAATGGCATTAACTGATAACTGCTTTTCAAGACCAAAATAAAACAGTCATCAATGAGCTATAATGGAGGCAAAATCTCTTATATGCTTTCATAGAAGAAAAATCATCAAACACATTGAATGCTTATCCCATCAGACACCACAGAAAACCCTATAACCAACATAGGGTTGGGTAGCCCACACCATTTAAAAAAATACAACAACAACAGGGGCTTATGTGAAGCTAGTGTACTGTGTACGTTGTCTATCAGCCCAACTTTTATGTGTACACGTTGACCAGTATGTGATCAGAAACACTTTCACACCTTAGGTAGGGGTGGCAAAATTAGACATGACCTGCGAACCCGACATGAAATTAGTAGGTTATAGGTTGAGGCTTAATGAGTTCGTATCAAATTTGGGTTGACACGATTGATCCGTTTAATAAATGGGTTGGGTTAGTGTCCATCACATGGAACTTGTTTGACAAGTCTGACTCGTTTGATTAAATGACATTTTATCAATATACCCTTTAAATCCTAAGTATATAAACTTATTAGTTGTTGTGGTTTATTTTCTTTGACATGTTATGATTGATTATTTGTGATTTTGAGATATACTTTAGTTTTGAATTATTATTTGTGATGCAGTTACTCGTTAGCTTTGAATTTTATATTAAAAATATTTATTTGTTTGATTTTTCATAATTCATATCAATTTGATTAATACTAAAATTAGTTTTTTATTTTTTCCGTTTTGATAAAATCTGATAAATAGGTCAACACAACTGACCTGTTTAATAAATGGGTTGTGTTAGAGTTGAAGAATCCTGATCCGTTTAATAAATATGTTAGGTTAGGGTTGACCTATATAGTCGAATACTCATGAGTCGACACAACACGAACCCGACACGCGAACACAATGCAAAAAAAAAAAAAAAAAAAAAATTATCCAAAACTAAACAAAATTCATTGTTGTCATTTGGAGGGGGTGAGGTGGCTCCGGTAGAGTAGTAGTAAATGGGTTTGGGGTGAGTGATGGGGCTGCGGTCGATTTGGGGTCAAGGTCGGAGGGTATGGGAATGGCTTGCTCTTGGTGTTGGTGTTGGTGAGAATGGCATATGAGAAGTGGTGTTAGTGAGAATGACATAAGAGAAGTGTCTCACAGAGAGACGAGAGCTCTGGCGAAATGAAATGATGAAGATGACAACAAAAATTAGAAATTAATATCTAGGGATTCAGACACCCTATTTCATTTTATAAAGAGACCTTAGGGTTTTGGGGGGGTAAATAAGTCATTTAGTATTGTAGTAATTAATAAGGTTAGTTGTCAAGTCTAGAAATTAAGTCCTAAAATTCATTTGATTATCCACAACTAAATTAAACTGCACACATTGGTCATTTGAGTGGAGTTGTGTTGTGCTTTTGTGTTAGAACCCATTTCTCTCTCCTTTGTGTGTGTGTGTGTGTTTGTTTCTCAAAAAAATAAAAAAAATAAAAAAAATAAACGGCACACACGGAAGTGACGAAACTTGTTTCTCAAAAAAAAAAGAAAAAAAAAAAGAGAGTTCTAGAGAGAAAACAAAATAATTATTTAGAACTTACTACTTGGTCCAGACTGGACTGGACTGGGCCGAAATTGGACCAAAGAGTAATCATATATATATATATATATATATGTAAATTATTTTGATCTTACTATTCTGTCCAAATCGGTCCACACTGGATTGGACTGGACCAAAATGGACTGAAAAGTCTTAAATGGACCAAATAGTAATTATCTATATTTTAAAATCATATACATTTATTTAGAACTTACTGTTCGGTCTAGACTGGATCGGACTGGACCTAACTGGACCGAAGAGTAATTATATATTATTATTATTATTTTATAAAAATGAGTCTTTGTTTTCTATTAAGGAACTTGACACAGTCAAGGATGGCTTCCGAGTTAGTCTGTCACAGTCAAGGATGGCTTCCAAGTTAGTCTGTCATGGTTCTTCCATGGTAGCACTTCATGTTCCAACATGGAACATCAAACATGACTTGATGAGGTTTGAGTGCCATCATATAGGAAATTCTTGTGGGAAAGAACAGATACTTGAAATGGTTTTAATTTGCTACATTTTCTATAACTACTCTTTCTTGGTTCTCTTTTCTAAGGTACTATATGCCTGTCCTTATGGGTAATAGCTAATTATCGAATTGAATTTTCACCATTAATTAGAAACTTCTTTGTTTGCGGGCTTGTAAATTGTTTAGTTATTTGTTTTCCTATTTTATTATTGGTCCAAAAAATTCAAAAGTGGTTGAATTTCCTTTCATGGTGTCCATAATTTTTTTGAAAATCCAAATTCAACTTACTTGAAAGTTTAGTTGCATGTTTTTCATTCAAATCACAATAATGTTACATTTTGTTTCAATCATAGGAGAGAATGGGAAGCAAATCAAATTGGGTTAATGTAAACGGCATCTGCTGGATATGACCATCGAGTAGCACATGAAGTATTCAAGAAGATGGGTGACAATTATAATGCTACGCTATTGGAAAAGTCCAAAGCAATGGTAGAAGCACTAGGTGTGTACACGGGAAGTGAAAGCTCTTATGAATTTGAGAAGCTTCATTTTAGGTGGACGCTTTTGAAATGGAAATTTTAATGCTAGTTTGCTTTCAAAAAAAACACTAAGGGTACGTTTGGTACATTGAATGTAGATTACATTAGGAATAGTAATCCTTATTACTCGGAATAGAAGACATTGTAATGGAATAACTATTACTATTTATAAGTTTGGTTGTTACATATGGAAAGCTTGTAAAAGATAATGTATAAGGAAACTTTATATTTTTGGAAATATATTAATTTTAAAATCTATTATATATACTAAGGAATAGCTATTACATCCATTTTAAAGAGGAATAGCTATTCTTCAATTTAAAGAATAGTCATTCCAATGTAATAACTAATCCATGTAATAACTATGCAACCAAATGACCGAATTGCTATTACATATGAATAACTATTCCATTATAGGAGCTATTACAGCATACCAAACGTACCCTAATTACATGGAGAGGATGAAGTCTTGATAGTATAATTCATTCTTCAAATAGAAGAATAAGTGTGTGTTTGGCTCCAAATTAAAAAGCCAGTTTATTTTACTATTCAGCTTATTTTTTGTACTATTCATGGGTCTCATTATACTTTTTGGTACTATTCATGGGTCCCATTGTATTATTTTATCTAACTTTTATATTTATTTATAGTATTTTCAGTAAAAAGTTTTCAGTTTCAGCAAAAAGTTTTCAGTTTCAGCAAAATAAGTGAATCTCAAACAGACCCTGTTTGTTTAGATACCACTTATTGCTGAAAATTGAAAACTGAAAACATTGTAGTAAAATAATTTTTAAATGTGTGAATAGTGCTGTGGGACTCATTTTTAAAGAAAATTTTGCTGAAAAAAAAGAGATTTGTGGGTCTCGTGAACAGTGCATGGGACCCAAGTTTGGACACAAACGCCAGACGTGTTTGCTATCCAAATGCACACTAAGTATGAATTAATTCAGATTCTACCAAGGAATTTTTTTTACTGTCTTTCATTGTTTTGATTTGATCCTGATTCTACTAAGAAATTTTTTTTACGGCCTTTCATTGTTTTGAATGTTTTTACTTTTTAGTGTGATGTACTTATGTTTCTATTATTTGAGCCATTAAATTATAAAATAGAATCAATTGCTCATCCTTTGGAGCTAGCCTACTATGTATCTATGCCATTGTCAAGGCTCTTACAAGTCCTTCCTTACCTCAAATCCTTCCCACCAAATATATTATATCATATTGAGGAGAATGTAAGTCAAAACTATATGCTTCTTCTTCTTAAGTGTCCATTTGGTAAAAATTATTTTTGTCAACTTATTTGACTATTTATCTTATTTTTACTACTATTCATGAGTCTTACGGTATTTTTTGATACTATTCATGACCCCTACTGTACTATTTCAGCTAACTTTTACTTTTATCTATAGTATTTTCAACAAAAAGTTTTTAGTTTCAGTAAAATAAGCAGATCCCAAATGGACCCTAAATATTGATGAATCCTTTACCCAATAGATTGCATCCAAAATGTTGGGTTAAAATGAATTGACCCCTTGCAAATTAATTAATTACCTAAGTTAATTAATTAGATCAAATTACATGCAATAGCGCGGCAGCACAAACAAATCACCAATTATTCTAAATGTAGTGGAAAATAAATTTGACATAGGTGATTTGTTTACGAATGGAGAAAACCACCGAGACAAAATCACACTGGGTGAATTTCAGATCACCATTCCCAAGAATTCACTATTATCAATCACAAGCGATTACAAGTATAAGGAATCTTACCAAACCCTTTTGCTTATCCTGAAATACTAACCTGTTGAACCCTTACTCCAATACCCAATTGGACTTGTATTGTAGTGGCAATCTTCCAGATCAATGCACGAATCCTAGTACGTGACTAACCAATGATGCACGGATCCAAGTACGTGACTAACACTAGTAACTTGAGGAAGATGTTGGCTGCAAAGTTCTCTTCATCAACAATGAAGATCAGGAAGCTCCTTGGTCATAAAACCCTTGGCGTAAAGACGCAGTAGCTTCTTTAGAGAGAATGATGAACTAGGTCACTTTTTGCATAAGTTCTCCTTGTATGACGGCCTTTAAAAATAAGCCTTATATATGTCTAAGATTGTGAGAAAAGAAACCCTAAACATACATGTCAGCAAGGGCCAAAAATCAGATCTGGAAATTCTGATTTCGTAGATCTCGACAGATTCAGCTTATGTCGAGTTTCTGTTGAGCTTCTGTCGAGCTTCGTCCTTAAATATCAATAGATACTGTTTCTGTCGAGATTTAATGAACAATTCTTCTTTACTTGTTTCTTGGTCAAATTTGCATGGCTTAATACTTAACTTGAACACTTGTTTCTTGAAGTATTAAACCCATCCTAGATTTATCCAATTACAAGTAAAGTGAGTTTTGTCAAAGGATTAGCTAATTTACATAAAATATGTCCTTAACACAAAATAATTTTGGCCTCTTCTACTAGCCTTGTTGCTGGCTCATAGTCATAAAGCTGACTTTCCCAAAAGCGCGCACTACCCAATATCTTAATCATACAACAGCTATCCTATCCTCATGTGGCTTGGTGTGTGGCAGTTATGCAAATTGTGAAGTTTGAGAATTTGTGGACTCTTTAAATGTGGAAAATGTTAAACACCATTAATTTACAGGTCAGTAAACACCAATTTTTTTTTTATTTTTTAGTTTTTATAGGAGGTCAGTAAACACTATTAAATTCACATAAATGACTCCAATTATTTTAACTTGATCATTTATAAATAGAGATGATAACAATGCTCAAAAACTAAAATCAAGGAACAAACTAACATCCAATGCCAAAATAAAGCTAAAGCTAAAATTAAGGACTTTGTTAATATCTAAAACTACCTATGGATTGATAGCACAATGGAAAATTTAATTTCTAATAGTGGTTATCAAATCCTAATTTAATATTGTCATAAACTTTCTCGTAATATTTTAATATAACTTAGAGAGTGATGATGTGCTGAAATCATCAGTGAGTTGTAGGCTCCAAATTACTCGTTTGGGTACCTATGGAAGAAGAACAAATGGACCAAACAGAAAGCACCGGTGTGGTATTGGCTAAGGACCCTCCGAAGGTCAAGTTAGTGAATGAGAAATCTCTAAGAACTCTATAGTGAGAGAGCTAGGGATTTCCTGCGTACCTGTTGATGAACCAGAAATTTATGGTCGTCATTACACGAAGATCGTCTTTCACCCAGAGAAGACGTTACGCATTTATTACGCACATTAATGATGAAATGTAACGAACGAAGTAACGGTCACAGAATGAGCTGTGATCTCCAGACAAAGATTCTGTAACGCACTAGCCATTGAGCATAAATGCAGCATATCATTTCCCATTAATGAGGCACATGACTATAAAAGAGAAGACAACAGAAGTTAAAGGTACACAGAAATACTCTACGAAATCACTCTCAACCCATTTTCTCTCCAGAATCATTCTCCCTTACTGACTTAACCATCGGAGGCGGTTTGGTTGGCACCATACTGGCATGTTACTCTTCCCCTCAGTTCATTTTGCAGGATTCTTGTCTTTAGAGACGACCTCATTCACAACATCGTCCATCTGCTACGACGAAGAGCTCAACTATCGATTTTTTGCATCATTAGTTTGGCGCTGTTTGTGGGGAACACTAATCATTCAAGCCATCTTTCCCAATGACAAAAGAGTTCCTCGAAGTACGAGATGGAAGCAAAAACTAGACCTTAGCCAGATGCTGTGTAACAACAACAAATCCAAGCCCTCTTGGCTAATGTGGAAGAGCTGACTCGCCAGAATGAAGAGCTACGAAAGACGATGGAGTCTCAAAATGCAGAACGATGGCGAACAGGTGAAAACCAAAATGAAGAAGAATCAAATTCTCAAGCCAATAGGCAAGACAGAACTTCAGGAGAAGATTCCACTTGAATGGAGAATGAGCTCCGCAACATGAGGAAGGAGGTGGAAGAACTAAAAAGTGCTATGAAGGACAAAGGAGGAGAGAATCTGGATGGGATGATTCGAAGGATGGACTCACCTTTCACCACTGAAGTACTGAACCGTCCCCTCTCGCTAAAATTTCGTCTTCTACAGTTGGAGTCATATGATAGTTCCAAAGATCCCTTGGATCACATTGAATCATTCAAGATGCTGATGCTATTGCAAATGACCCTAGACGAAGTGATGTTTAGGGTATTCCCAACAACGCTGAAGGGAGCAGCTAGGATATGGTTCAGCAAGATACCTCCAGGAACCATTGCAGATATTGAACAACACAACAAGGGTTTTGTTCGTCATTTCATTAGGGGGCAAAGGCACAAAACGGCAACTAACCATCTTCTTAACATTCAGTAAGCTAAAGGAGAATCACTAAGGTGGTACGTCACTCGGTTCAATAAGGAGTTGCTGTAGGTAGACGAAGCTAAAGATCAAGTCATCCTAACAACCTTCCAAGCAGGATTACTACTAGGAGATTTCTTCTTCTCAATCACTAAAAGTCCACTAAAAATAGTAGCGGAAGATGCAGTGCTCGCAAAGGAGATGAAAGGGAAAAGGAAGAGAGACAAAAGAATAAACAGCAATCAGGGTAAGAAGAAGGAGACACGAAGTGGTGGATAGATCATTGGGAAAAAGAAGGAGCTTCTAGATAAGAAACCCAAGTTCACCAAGTTCACTCCTCTATTAATTCCAATTGAGTAGGTCCTTATGCAGATAGGAGACGATCCTTCCCTGCAATGGCCAAAGCTAATTAGCACTCCAATAGAAAGGAGGGACAAAAGCAAGTACTGTAGATTTCACCAGGACCATAGGCATCGTACTGATGAGTGTAGGAACTTGAAAGACCAGGTGGAAACTTTAATCTGACAAGGGAAGTTGCAGAAATATGTCAGAAAGACGGAGCCATATAGATACCAACGGAAGGACGACCAGGACAGAACTCTAGAGGTAAGGGATAGTAAACCCCCTACAGGAGAAATAAAGACAATTTCGGCAGAATTGACGGCAGGCGGAACGCTGAAGTCCCTGAAAAAAGCATAGGGGAGAGAAATAAACAGAGTCCATAAGCGGGTCCCTTCAATGAAGATGCCAAAGAATGACAAGCCAAATATTGTCTTCTCTAAGAGAGACAGTCGCGGCATCAGGCAACCCTATGATGATCCGCTGGTAATCATGCTCAGAGTAGAATAATTCAACATCCACCGAGTGCTTATTGACAATGGAAGCTCAGCAGATATCGTCTAATTGTCTGCGTTTCAATAGATGAAGTTAGATAAGAAAAGGATCAGGCCTTTCACCTCGCCTCTGGTAAGCTTCACAAGGGATAGAATCGTCCCTAGAGGCATTGTCACTTTAATTGTGATTGCAGGTGTTAGGATATGTAATTCACTTGTTAGGAACATATGTCTCTATTTTATGTAATTGGCTAATCCTTTGACAAAACGCACTTTACTTGTATTTGGGTAGATCTAAGATGTGTTTAATACTTCAAGAAACTGTGTTTCAAGATCAAGTGTTGAAGACATGCAAGTCTGTCCAAGAAACAAGCTGAAGAAGTGCCTGTCATTAAAGCTCGGCAACTAGCTCGATAGCTAGCCATCTATCAAGCTTATGAAGTTGTTCCAGCCCCGTGGCTCGACAGTTGCTCGACAGTTGCTTGACAGCATCTCGACAGATAGGCATCTGTCGAGGTTTATGAAAAATAGAGTTTCAGTTCTGTTTTGACTCCAATCCGTAATTATGTGTTTAAGCTTTCTTTTCTCACAACCCTAGACATATAAAAGGATTATTTTAAGGGCCGTCAAAGTGTTCACAAGTTGCACAAGTGTTGAGCAAAATTTGTTCAAGCAAATTGTGACCGGAGACACAGTTTTGTCCTAGTTCATCATTCTTGTGAAGAAGTTGCTGTGTTTGTGCACCGTAGGGTTTTGTGACTAAGCATCTTCTTGATCTTCATCGTTGGGATGAACTGAAGAATTTTGCAGCCAACAACCTTCTCTAGTTAGTGATTGAAGTCGCATACTGGGATCTGCGTAATTGGTTAGTCACGTACTGGGAGCTGTGCATTGAAAGGAGAAATTCTTACTACAAAACAAATCCAATTGGGTATTGGGGTAAGGGTTCAACTGTAGGTTGGTATAAGGTATTGAGATTCCTTTACTTGTAACTGCTTGTTTTGATAATAGTGGAATTTCAGGAGTGGTGACCTTAAAATCACCCGGTGGGGTTTTTGTCGTGTTGGTTTTCCCTATTCGTAAACAAATCACCGTGTCAATTTATTTTCCGCTGCATACTTAGTTTATTAGTGATTTTTTTGTACTACCACGCGTTTGCATGTTAATTTGATTAATTAATAAACTTGGCTAATTAATCAATTAATTCATCACAAGGAGTCAATACGTTTTTGGCCTATCAAGTGGTATCAGAGCTAGGTTCACTCTAATTAGGGTTAATCTTTGCTATGTTGATCCATTGACCCCTGTTTGTCATGGATAAAGGACAGTCATTAATTATACTTCCTTTATTTGATGGCACTAACTATGCATACTGGAAAGTACGCATGAGAGCTTTCTTGCAGTCTCTAGATGAGAAGGTGTGGCAAGCTGTAGAGATTGGCTGGACCAAGCCAAAGGAAGCGCCGGCTGATTGGGATGATGCCAAGATCAAGGCGGCAAACTTCAATAGCAGGGCATTGAATGCTTTATTCAGTGCAGTCACTAATGAGGAGTTCAAGAAGATATCCTCTACTGAAATTGCTAAGGAGGCATGGACCATTCTCCAGACAACCTATGAGGGAACTAAGGCTATCAAAGATTCAAAGCTTCAGAGGCTCACTACAAGCTTTGAAGAAATCAAGATGGAGGAGGATGAGTCGTTCGATGAGTTCTATGCCAAGCTCAAGGACATAGTGAACTCAGCCTTCAATCTTGGGGAAACCATTTCTGAACCCAAGATTGTGAGGAAAGTGCTCAGATCTCTACCCGAGAGATTCCATGCAAAGATCACGGTGATCGAGGAATTAAAGGATATTGACAAAATTCCTTTGACAAAGTTGGTTGGCAATCTACAGACCTACGAGCTAGGGTTAACTAGAATTGGCAAATCGGGTAAAGGTAAGAGCATGGAACTGAAGGCCAAGAGCAGTGACACGGATGAGTCTTCAGACGATGAAGATTCTAAGATGAAGTCCTACATCACCAGGCAATTCAAGAAGTTCATGAAGAATGACAATGGGAAGGGCTTCGACAAGGACCGTAGGCAATCTAATTCTTCTCAGTTCAAGAGCCAAGTCAAAGGGAAGAAGGATGCTAGGGATGGCAGTCAGTACACTGTTCCCGTAGGACCTAAGTGTTTTGGTTGTCAAGGCTTCGGTCACATGAAATAGGAGTGTCCTACATATCTTAAGAGCATTGGGAAGAGCAAGGCACTTGCTGCTACTTTGAGCAACACTAAGCCTGAGGATGATTCTGACAATGAGGATGACGGAATCCTGAATGCCTTCACTGCCATTGTCAATCTTACTGAGGGGATTGTTGAAGATGTGGGTGAAGAAGAGGAATTGGTGGAGTCCAAGTTTGAGAAGATGGATGATTAAGATGATATCCATACAACCTATGAGAAACTATACAAGCTTTCTGAGAAATATGAGAAACTTTATAGGCTGGCCACCAAGAAGCTTAGTGATGTGGAACTTGATCATGAAGAGTTTTCTACAAAGTTTGATGAAGCTAATCAGACTATTGGAGCATTGAGGTTTGAAAATAATTTCTTGGCTGAGAAGACCAAGAAGCTTGAAGCGGAGTTGTTTCAAGTCAGAGCTCAATTGGAGGGGACTTCAAGTGCAAAACTTGATGAGATGCTCAGTCTTCAAAAATCTGCTTCTGATCAAACAGGTTTAGGGTATGGTTTCTCTTCTTCTAATATTGCTTCTACTAGTACTACTGTTTTTGTTCCTCCTAGTAATAATGTTATTGAGAACAATAATGTTAAAACTGATATAACTAGTGAGAACATAGACAAAGGTAAATCTATCTTAGGAGCACCCCCTAAGCAAGATAAGAAGGAAGCTAGAAACCCTAGGGCTAAGAAGGCTAACTCTCAAAAGCCTAAACAGAAGAAGCAGCATCTATGTCATCATTGTGGAGTTACCGGTCATACTCGACTAAATTGCTATAAGTGATTAGCCACTCAATAGAGCAACGACATGAGAGCATTTGGAAGCCAGAATTAGCTTCAATCCTCTCTTGCTCCCCTTAGAGATCTTCTTAAAGCCCTCACGTTCCTTTCGAACTTGAACGGTTTCAATTCTTCTCCCTTACCGCCGGTTCAAGGGTTTAATTAAAGGAAAGGTTCTTCTAAGGTGTGGAAGGAAAAGGGCTCCAAGTGATTCTATCACTTTTTCTCTCTCTCCCTTCTTGTTTGTGTTTGCATAACTTGTGTGTTTTTGCTTTCATTTTGAGTCAGTCTAGTTTTTATGCTTTGCTTTGCTTAACATGTTTTTGTTTGCTTATTTTCAGTTTTGTTTTATTTATTTTTTCATATAAAAATAAAAAAAATTGAAAAATTAAAAAATACAAAACAGTGTGTTTTGTGTACATTGGTACTTGTGTACCTTGGATGACCATTGAAACAAAGTTTTCTAAACTTTGTATCTTTTGTAACTTAGATGAGCATCTCTATGCACAACTAAGCAAGTGTGCTTTGTGGCTCGTGTTTGTGATGAGTAAGGTTAAGTGAGAAAAGCATAAATAACCATCTCACCACTGTTGCCCGCCAATCTTGAAATGACATTTGTATGCTTCGGCATAGTAAAAGTGCAATGTTAATGACATTTGTGTGCTTCAGCATAGCAAAATTGGAATGTCAAATGCTTAACATCATTGGGTATTTCTTTTCTCTCTCTTATATGCCCATGCATGATTTGCTTAAAAAGAAAAATATGCAAAGAAAAATAAAAAGCAAAAAGATCAAAATGCTTTAAATATGATTGCAAGCGTGTATTCTAGGAGATGTGGGAGCTATAGGATGTACCTCGAAGGTGATAGTCCCCATCAAACAGTTATGATTGTGTGTGAGTTAAAGTGATTTTCTCATATTTCAAATCGTCAAAACATGAATACACTTATGCAATCTTGCGATGTTTTTCACACACAACACACAATATTCTTTGCTGCTCTTGATACATACGCAGGTACAACGTGATTTGGCCATCACAAGGTTTTACATGTGTTAATGTATGCTCACTAAATTGTCTTGACTTATTTTTGAAATACAAAATTGGTTAGACTTGTTTTGTGTGTGTGTTTTTGGGATCTATGTGCTTAAAATTGTTGTTGAGAGATGATTTTGAGAACTTAAAATGCTATTTGGATCCTTGGTTGAGTTACATGCTTGATTGCATTCATATCTGTGTTTTTCCCTTCTTGAAAAACTGTTTTTAAGCAATCTCGACACCTCCTCGACACCTTCTCGACACTTGGTTGTCTGTCGAGTTCTTAAGCTGTTTCTTATCCCAATCTCGACACCTTCTCGACAGCTGGTGGATCGATCGAGAAAGTTCCTGGATCCTCGATAGCTTCTCGACAGTTGGTGGATCGATCGAGATTCTTTATTCGTGTCTGATGAATTCTTCCTCGATACCTCTTGACAGTTGCATTTGTCGACGTTTTGTTTTCTCGACACCTATCTCGACACCTCTATCTGTCGAGATTTACTGAACCTCTACATATAGGTTTTGTGTGATTCAACCTTCATTTCTCTTGATCTCTCTCTCAATAGCTTTGTCTTCTCTCCTCCCTAAACACTTTTTCTCACTCCAAACCTCTATTCCAAGTGTTCTTCAAGATTTCTCAAGTCTTTTTCTTCACTTGGTATGTTTCTAATCTGTCTTTTACATGCATTTCATGTTTTGAAACCTAGGTTTTGGGGTTTTTGAAAAATTTTGGGGTTTTTCAAAATTGATGAGTTATTGTTGAAATTTTGGGATGGGTTTTTGATTAAATGAGTTTAAAATCTCATGCATTGCATCACATAAGCATTATAACAGTATTATCATGCATTTAGATGTGTTCAAATTGATTGTGTGCTGATAGGATTGGATTGGGCTGAGCCCATGATGCAATTTCTTTTGCATGTCACATGTTCATGCATTCCCCATGCATACGTACTCTATTTTCAATATACTTGCTATTTGAAATGTGTTGGGAATTTTCTGATTGTCTCTCTCTCTCCCTCTCTTTTCTGTTTACGTTAGTCGTGTCTATGACACCTAAACGTAAGTCAGCTCCGTCCCGGAACCCTCTTCGTTCTGGGGCATCGTCTTCATCTGATCCTACTCCCTCTTCTATTTGGTTCCGTGATGAGGATGCCCGAAAGGACTTCTCGGAGAACTTTTCTCGACAAGGTGTTCACTTAGAACGTCGAGTTATTTTGGTGGACTTCGCCAACACTGACCTACCCGATGTCATTCATAGTCGGGGTTGGGAGTCATTGTGTGATGTCTCGGTTACATGTCCATCTGTGCTGATTCATGAGTTTTACTCCAACATGCATGGACTCGATTCTTCAGTACCTCTCTTTCATACTCGCGTTTGAGGTACGCACATTGTTGTCACACTAGTGTTGGTATTTGATGTGCTCCATATTCCGAGGGTAGAGCATCCTGACTACCTTGGATGTGAGCGATTGAGGACTGTGTCCAAAGACGAGTTGATTTCTGCTTTCTGCAAGCGCCCTTTTGATTGGGGTGATCGTCAGTTTACACCATGTAAGGCCTTTGCTAAAGGTCCTAGATTCATGAACATGGTGATGACTTTTGTTTTGCACCCACTCTCTCACTATAATTCTATCACAGAGCCTCGTGCTCGATTTTTGCTTTCTTTGTTAGTGCACCTCACTATAGATTTTCCTTCATATTTTATTCTTTCTATTATAGATGTGTATAGGGATATGGCTACCCGTGATGAGCTCATTTTCCCTTCGGCTATCATGCGGATTTTATGCCATTTTTCTATTCCTTTTCCCTCTTCATCACTTCTCTGTCATGTCTGCCATAGATGCCGCTACCGTTAAACGTAGCGAGGCGCAGTTTAGGTCACGACAGTCGGATTCAGTAGCTCCTCCCTCCCGTTCGGCTCCATCTCGATCTGCTCCATCTACATCCGCTCCCTCCTCTTCTACGAGTGATGTGTCACTCGGGGACATCATGGCGCAGCTGCAGCGCATGGATGCTCACCTTGATACACTCTACACTAAGCTGTATCAGGTGAACATTCATGTTGGCCGTATTACTTGACGGCAGGCGATCATGGGTGGCTTTGCTCCTGAGGCTTCTCCTCCACCTCCTCCAGTGGCTTCTGATTCTGAGGATGAGGATGATGATGATGGTGATGACGATGATGCTTTTGATGATGATGATGATGGAGATGCTAGCTCTACTAATGAGATGTCTACTTGACACTCTTACCCTTTGTCATTTGTGACAAAAAAAGGGAGTAATTTTGGATATGAGAGTAGTCATTCTTAGGGGGAGAGTTAGTATAGGATATTTTTTTTAGGGGGAGTGTTGATATTTGAGGGATGTAGTGATGATTATTTGTATCTTTTTCTTTTCTCTACTTTAGATACATTTATTCTTGTACATGGGTCTTGTGACCATTATTGACATACATTGTACTTATCTTCTTTATATATATTGCTGTATGTTTCTTTCACCTACCCTTACATGTATTGTTTCTTTTCTCTCTTTGTGCACATGCTTCTTATACTTGTATGCAATCTATTATTTTTGTTTCACACAAAGATGCCTTGATGCGTTTTTTTTAAAGTGTTTTAGAAATACAGGTTGTCAAAGTCTACTTGCCATAAACTCTCTTCTTGCAAAGTTTTTCAAGAGTTTGTGTTAGGATAGATTTTATTGTATTCAACAAGTGAGTATGAGTTGAGTGATTTATGACTTCTCTCATATCTCATTTGTTTGTTGTGGTTTTGTCACGGATTGCCAAATGGGGAGATTGTTAGGACATATGTGATTCACTTGTTAGGAACATATGTCACTATTTTATGTAATTGACTAATCCTTTGACAAAACGCACTTTACTTGTATTTGGGTAGATCTAGGATGTGTTTAATACTTCAAGAAACTGTGTTCCAAGATCAGGTGTTGAAGACGTGTAAGTCTGTCCAAGAAAAAAGCTGAAGAAGTGCCTGTCATTAAAGCTCGACAGCTAGCCATCTATTGAGCTTAAGAAGCTGTTCCAGTCCCGTGGCTCAATAGCTGCTCGACAGCATCTCGACAGATAGACATCTGTTGAGGTTTATGAAAAACAGAGTTTCAATTCTGTTTGACTCCAATTCGTGATTATGTGTTTGGGCTTTCTTTTCTCATAACCCTAGACATATAAAAAGATTATTTTAAGGGCCGTCAAAGTGTTCACAAGTTTCACAAGTGTTGAGCAAAGTTTGTTCAAGCAAATTGTGACCGGAGACACAGTTTTGCCCTAGTTCATCATTCTTGTGAAGAAGTTGCTGTGTTTGTGCACCGTAGAGTTTTGTGACCAAGCATCTTCATAATCTTCATTGTTGGGATGAACTAAAGAACTTTGCAGCCGACAACCTTCTCTAGTTGGTGATTGAAGTCACGTATTGGGACCCGCGCAATTGGTTAGTCACGTACTGGGAGCCGTGCATTGAAAGGAGAAATTGTCACTACAGATCAAGTCTAATTGGGTATTGGGGTAAGGGTTCAACTGTAGGTTGGTATAAGGTATTGGGATTTCTTTATTTGTAACCGCTTGTTGTGATAATAGTGGAATTTCGGGAGTGGTGACCTTAAAATCACCCGGTGGGGTTTTTGTCATGTTGGTTTTCCCCATTCGTAAACAAATCACCGTGTCAATTTATTTTCCACTGCATACTTAGTTTATTGGTGATTTGTTTGTGCTACCACGTGTTTGCATGTTAATTTGATTAATTAATAAACTTGGCTAATTAATCAATTAATTGATCATCAGGGGTCAATACGTTTTTGGCCTATCAACAAGAACTTACCTAGCACAAGTCACCAAGGAAATTGATTTCCTCATAGTTGATTGCCTTTCAAAATACAACATTATCTTGGGAAGACCTGCGCTCAACAAACTAAAAGCAGTGACGTAAACATATCACTTGAAGGTGAAGTTTCCAATAGCCCATGGAGTAGGAGAAATTAGAGGAGAGCAAGTCCTAGCGAGAGAGTGCTATCAAGCTACCCTAGCATCGGGAGAGAACCACACATGGGTGATCAATGAACCAGAACCCATTCTCGAACCGTCAGAAATACCACAAGAAGTTGAGATCGTCCCAGGAGATTCGACGAAGGTATTGAAGATCGAAACAGCACTCCCAGCCTTAGAGAAAGAGAAAATGATCTCCTTCTTAAGGGCAAACCAAGATGTCTTTGCTTGGAAATACGAGGATATGCCCTGGATTGATAGGAAGGTTATACAGCATCGTCTTAACATCAACCTAGAATGCAAACCTGTACTGCAGAAACAAAGAATATTTGCACTAGAACGTAACAAAGCTATAACTGTAGAGGTAGAGAAGCTACTGGAAGCTGATTTCATCAGGGAAGTCTTCTATCCAGATTGGCTAGCAAACATGGTCATGGTAAAAAAAGAGCAACGGTTAGTGGAGAATGTGCGTCGATTTCACAGACCTGAATAAGGCCTGCCCAAAAGACAGCTTCCCTTTGCTAAGGATTGACCAGCTGGTAGACTCAATTGCTGGACACAAACTATTGAGTTTCATGGATGCATTCTTTGGTTACAAACAGATTCTTATGGATGAAGACAATCAAGAGAAGACCTCGTTCGTCACTAGCCAAGGGTTATATTGCTACAAGGTTATGCCCTTTGGATTGAAGAACGCAGGAGCCACCTACCAAAGATTGGTGAATCGTATGTTCTCTCACCAGATCGAAAGGAACGTGGAGGTATACGTGGATGATATGTTGGGGAAAAACAAAGATGAAGCTAACCACTTGGATGATCTCAAAGAAACCTTCAACACATTACGTAAGTACAATACGAAATTAAACCCTGCAAAGTGTGTTTTTGCTGTTGTTTCAGGAAAATTCTTGAGATTCATGGTGTCCCTACGGGGAATAGAGGCAAATCCAGAAAAAGTAAAAGCAATAATCGAGGTCAAATCACCAAAAACAGTGAAAGAGGTACAGAGCTTGACAAGGAAAGTTGTAGCCCTAAACAGATTCGTTTCTAGGGCAATAGACAAGTGCGTGCCATTCTTTAAGGTATTGAAAAAAGCCTTTCAATGGAATGACGAATGTGAGGAAGCCTTTGCCAAGTTAAAGGAGTACTTAACAAAACCACCTCTATTAAGCCCCTAAGTGATGGGGAGAAGTTGTTCCTCTACTTAGCAGTATCCAATACTGCAGTAAGTTCAGCACTGATTAGAGAAGAAGGGAATGTTCAGAAGCCAGTTTATTATACTAGTCAGGCATTCCAAGGAGCAGAAGCAAGTTACCTAAGGATGGAGAAGATAGCTTTCACATTATTGGTCGCCTCCAGAAAGCTTTGTCTTTATTTCCAAGCACACCCTATTGTCGTCATGACAGACCAGCCCATAAGAAAGACGATGAACAAGATAGATGCAGCAGGACAGCTCATTCAATGGGCAATCGAATTAGGCTAGCTTGACATCGAATATCAACCTCGAGCAGTAATCAAAGCCCAAGTATTGGCGGACTTCATTGCAAAATTCATTTACCCCTGCAAGGAAGAAAAACCCCCCATGGAAATATGGACGGTCCAAACAGATGGGTCAGCCATGAAGAAAGTGGGAGGAGCAGGAGTAGTTCTTATACCTCCAGAAGGAGAAGCACTGAAATATGTAGTCAGGTTATAGTGTTCACAAAAACAAATAACGAGACAAAGTACGAAGCATTGCTAACAGGGCTGAATCTAGCAAAGGCTCTAGGAGTAAGGAATCTTATTGTCCAAGCTGATTCTCAGCTAATAATTGGACAAGTGAAGGGAGATTATGAAGCCAAAGAAGAAAGGATGCAGAAGTACTTAAAGATTGTCCAATGACTCTCACAGCACTTTGACAGTCTGGACTTTGTGCAAATCTTGTGATCCAAAAATTCAGAAGTTGACTTTCTATCAAGATTAGCCTCGTCAGATGATTACATTGTGACCTCTGAACTATGAGGGGGTGGCCGAGCACAGAAAGTGAGCAAGTTATGAAGATAAAAGAGCAAGACGAGTGGATGATTCCCACGTTTGTTACTTGAAAGAAGGATGGCTTCCCGTAGATAAAACAGAGGCAAGGAAGATATAGATCAGGGCAGCTCGCTTCGCCATTATTGATGACGTGTTGTACAAACAAGGGTATTCACTCCCATATCTAAGATGCGCCAGTTTAGAAGAAGCAGATTTTGTGCTCTGCGAGATACGTGAGGGAGCCTATGGAAACCACGTTGGGGCAAGATCCTTAGTAGGAAAGGCACTCACAGCAGGGTATTATTGGCCAACCCTACAGAAAGACGCACATAACATCGTCAAAGCATGCGACAAATGTCAACGCTTCGCAAATGTCCAGACGAGACCAGGAGAGACGATGACACCCATCTCCTTACCATGGCCCTTCGCTTAATAGGGAATTGATATTATGGGTCCATTCCCTCTAGGGAAGAAGCAACTTAGATTTCTAATAGTCGCAATTGATTACTTTACAAAATTGGTAGAAGTAGAGCTAGTGACGACGATAACAAAGGCTAAAGTCACAAGTTTTGTGTGGAAAAACATCATTTGCAGGTTTGGAGTCCCACATGTCATAATATCAGACAATGGAAAGCAGTTTGACAACTCCAAGTTTCGAAAATTTTGCCAAGTCTTAGGAGTCAAGAATCACTATTTTTCTCCAAGACACCCTTGGGCCAACGGCTAGACAGAAGTGATGAATAGAGGCTAAAGTCACAAGTTTTGTGTGGAAAAACATCATTTGCAAGCTTGGAGTCCCACATGTCATAATATCAGACAATGGAAAGCAATTTGACAACCCCAAGTTTCGAAAATTTTGCCAAGTCTTAGGAGTCAAGAATCACTATTCTTCTCCAAGACACCCTTAGGCCAATGGCCAGATAGAAGTGACGAATAGAAGCTTGCTCAAAATTATCAAAACTAGGCTTGAGGGGGCATGGCCTGAAGAACTACAAAATGTCCTTTCGGCATATAGGATGACCACGAGAGTTCCAATAGGAGAAACACCATTCAGATTGACGTTTGGCACTGAGGCCGTCAAACCGGTGGAAGTAGGATTGACAAGCTACTGAGCCAAAACATATGAGGACCAGAAAAATCAGTAGGAGCTTAACAGCAATCTGGACCTAATTGACGAAGTCAGAGAAGAAGCTATGAAGCGAATGGCCAAGCATAAGGAAGCAATGGCCAGATACTATAACAGAAAGGTTAAGGTGAGAAGGTTAACATAAGGGACCTCGTCCTTAGGAAGGTGTCACAGGCAACAAAGGACCCATCCCAAGGAAAGTTTGGACTAGCATGGGAAGGCCCCTAAGAGGTAATTCGTCATTCTAGAGAAGGCTCTTACTACCTGAAGTCTTTAGACGACCAGGAACTACCTTGACCATGGAACGTAGAACACTTGAAGAAGTACTACCAGTAAGAAACGCTTTACATTTCAAGTTTCCTAATTTTCATATCAGTATGTATGACAACCATTACTTTCGTCATTCATGAAGTCAATAATACATGAAAGCATTATCCATGCGTATTTGTCAATAATTAGCTATGATTTACCATGTGCAATACATACTTATCAACAGCCATCCATGATCTATCACTATAAAAATGTGTGCAATGCTTAGGAGTCATCTTTGGGAGACGTCTCAAGGATCTTCGTCATTAAAATTTCAAACCAAAAAGCTATTCACACACAGTCAACAGTATCATAGCCATTAAATCTGTTGGTACACAATTACCAAAGTTGACTAAATCAGAGTTGTTCGAATACAGCCAACATAATCGTCATTCAAGACGAAACAAAAACAGTTAACCTAAAAGACGCTCCAATACCACGACTCTAAGTCACGAGTAGAGCGCAACATCGTCATTCAAACATGACTCAATAAAACGTTGTTCAAACACAACAAACATCATCATTCAAACATGACTTAATAAAACGCTGTTCAAACACAGCTAAAAAATACTAAGTTGTTCAAAAACAACTAACATCGTCATTCAAACATGACTTAATAAAACGCTGTTCAAACACAGCTAAAAAGAATACTAAGTTGTTCAAACACAACTAACATCGTCATTCAAGCATGACTCAATAAAATGCTGTTCAAACACAACTAAAATATACTAAGTTGTTCAAACACAATGAACATCGTCATTCAAACATGACTCAATAAAACACTGTTCAAATACAGCTAAAAAATCCTAAGTTGTTCAAACACAACGAATATCGTTAGTCAAACATGACTCAATAAAACGCTATTCAAACACAGCTAAAAAAAAAAAAATGTTAAGTTGTTCAAACACAACTAACATCGTCATTCAAACACGACTCAATAAAAAGCTGTTCAAATGCAGGTTAAGTACGAGAAAGCTGTTCAAATACGAGCTAAAAATAAAAGTTGTCCCAACACAACTAACATCATCACACAAGGTTTTCAAAACATAAAAGAGTTGGTTACTACAACTAAAAGCAAGAAAACCGTAACCTAGTCTATCATCATCAAAGAAATTGTTTAATTGCCCAAAACAATGGGCCCAAAAGAATTGTTTAGTTGCCCAAAACAACGGGCCCATAAAGAAATATTGTTCTTGCCTTGCAAGGAAATAAAAAGAAAAAGAAAAGAAAAAGAAAAGAAAAAGGTAAAGTTATTGCTCATCAGGGACAGGGTCTGTAGTGGTTATAACAATGGCCTCCTTCATTCCTTTAGCAACGTCTGTGGCTTCCGCCGTCACATTCTTTACGGTGGCCTCAGTTGACAGGAACTTTTTCTCAATGTCATCCATGGCCAAACCAGAAAGGTCCAAGCCAGGGTGGTGTTTTGCCATCCATTTCACGAGAAGATCAATGCCCTCCATGTAGTACTTGCACAATTCATCAGAGTCTTTGAAATCTTGTATCGCCGTGGCCCCAATGTTTTCCAGCTTCAACTCTAGGTCACCAATCTGCTTGTCCTTTAGCTTGTAGAAGTCCTTCTCCACTTGTAGGCTCTTCTCTAAGGTTACCATGCGCTTCTTGTCATTCTCAGCCTCGGCAGTGAGGATAGCAACCTTGTTCTTGAGTGTCTCATTCTCAGCGGATAAAGACTTGACCAAAGGCTCAGATGTGGCCACCTTCTTTTCTAAATCCAAGAGCTTCCCAGAAACGAACAGGGACTCCCCCAAAGTCTACAAAGAAATTCTCTCAGTAGAAGAAAAGTAAAAGAAAAAAGAAGTGGAGATGACCAATAACACATACCTGCACAAGCTTTTGGATGTGAGATGACTTCACCTCACCGGATGACTTCGCCATCAAAAGGCTCAGATCATCCATAGAAAGTGCCTCGTAGGCCTTCAAAGCTGCTGCGACACCGTCATCCCAAAAGGTAAGAAGGTACCACTAGCCTTTTTCTTCTTCCTAATCTCCTCCCCACCAGAGGCAATTATCTCCAATGACGAAGTAGGAGAGGCAGGGCGCTTAGCAGGTAAGTGAGCAGGAGGAATTGTCGTCATAGAGTCTTTCATAGAAGCATCATTAGTATTCTTCTTAAACAAGAGACCATTGACGGTTCCACCCTTGGCCTTCTTCTCTTGAGCCTCAGCTAATTTTTGTTTGCTAAATCTAGTTGTCATTCCTGAAAGGATGAAACAAAAGTTAAAAAAAAAAGGAGAAAGAAAAGAAGAAAAGAATGAAGAAGGCAAAAAGACGTACTCTTTTTCACAATTTCCAAACTTTTTCGAACCTTAGTGGACGGTTCCAGACTCAGAAAGTGTAAAGACAAAGTCTGAGGAGAAACAAGCTCATCAAAATCCTTGACAGACTCGAGATACTCCTTTACTTTCTCAACACGATGCTGGTACCTCTTCTTTAGACGAAGATGCTGGGAAACTGCAAAACAAGAGCACCAGTAAGCCATCTATCATCATCACTCATAAAGAAAGAGAAAAGCAATCGAAAAGACGAGAAAGACGCATTAGACATAAGAACTCCCTAACTACGAAAAAACTTGGGGGCTTCGTCCAGGTCCTCACCAGGGACGAACTCCCAATTACTTCCTGAGATAAAAAAGAAGTTTGGCTTCCAGTTTCGGAGAGACGATAGGTAATCAAGGATTAACCTAAAAGCCTTATCCCATGGCTTAAACTCATAATAGCCGGGGTCCTTGGATTTTCTCAGACGATAAAAATGGAGGAATTCATCCCTCCTAATGACATCCCCATCATTGGCGGACATCCATACCACCATACAAGAGACGAGAATCTGCCATGAGTTAGGCACTAACTGTGCTGGAGCAAGATGCAAGTAAGAAAAAAGTTCCCTAACAAAGGGATGAACAGGGAAACGAAGGCCACTGGTAAAATCGGCCTCATAAAAACAAACCTCATCGGCATAAGAGTGACAAGCTCTTTCTTCGTCACTTGAGATCCTAATTTTTACAAAATCGGGTAATTGAAATCTATCCCTGATCCACTGCTCGTCCTTCCTCGTGAGGGAACACGAGATGGTCCAAACTTTATAGGGGGTGGAAATAGAAGTAGCTTTCGAGATCATGAGATCATCAAATGAAGATAACCCCGTCTCAAGATCACTAGACCTCACTTCAGACATCTTTAATAACCTGGCTACCCCAGCAGAATGAGAAACTAGAGGGAATAACGAAGAAAGAACGGAAGTGTATGGACAGTCCACCCCTACGAAGAAACTACCTCTCTCAAGATAGTCCCGCTCTATAGACTCAAGTAAACAGCCTAAATGACCAAAAAGAAAGCTATCGAGGGACAAACTACCTTAACTACAGAATAATCTACCATGGAAGAACCAAAAAAGAAGCAGGAGCACGAAGGACTTATTAGGGAAAGCAGGACAAAGAAAGGGAGCTCAAAGAAGAAACAAACCCTAAAACGGAAACTGAATAAGGAAAAAATACAAAGAAAAGGAAAGAGGAGGGAAAAATGCAAAACAAGTGGCCAAAACACGCGTTGGAAAACTGAGACATGTCCACACGACGAGCGCATCCTGGCTGTACACGTGGTGTTCAATTGCTTAAACATCAAAACCGTTATAAATGCGTAGTACATGGAATACGAAGCGTCAGACAAATTTTTTCTTATCTCATCTAAAAGACGAGGAAACGAACAAAGAGGGTAGCTGATGAACCAGAAATTTATGGTCGTTATTACATGAAGATCGTCATTCACCCAGAGAAGACGTTACGCATTTATTACACACATTGATGACGAAACGTAACGGACGGAGCAACAGTCACAGAATGAGCTATGATCTTCAGACAAAGATTTTGTAACGCACTAGCCGTTGAGCATAAATGCAGCACATCATTCCCCATTAATGAGGTATATAACTATAAAAGAGAAGAGAACAAAAGTTAAAGGTACACACAAATACTCTACGAAATCACTCTCAAATCATTTTCTCTCCAAAATCATTCTCCCTTACTGACTTAACCATCGGAGGCGGTTTGGCTAACGCCATATCGACGTGTTACTCTTCCCCTTAGTTCATTTTGCAGGATTCTCATCTCTAAAGACGACCCTATTCACAACATCGTCCATCTGCTACAACGAGGAGCTCAATTGTTGATTTTTTGCATCATCACCTGTGAAAGCTGGAGGTCTGGTGCTTATATAGTAACGAGTGGTGAATCAAAATCCCTTCAAAGTAGGGATCTTTTCTTGCTGGGAGGGCTTAGCACTTAGGGTTTCCAAGATTTTAGGGTGCCTTTCCATATGAGAGAGATACAGGCGAGTAATGGGTTTTATTTTGTGTGTTATGCAAGATATTTCCATGTATGGGTATTTGTGGGGACCAAGATAGGCCACGTTGGATCCGTCGGTCTCTCTTCCCTGTCAGGCCCTTAACCCGTTCGATGGTTTCCCATCGGCTTACAGAGGTGCCCATTGAGTTTCATTATGGGGTCGTCACGTTTGTTATCGTCGGCCTAAGTCTTCCATTGGCTTCAGTGAAGCTAATAGGTATGTGGGTGCCATCAACCTTTTTGTGTGATGCTTCGGGGGTATTAAATTTATGGCTAAAATATCCTTATCAGCTTCCCCTTACTCCGTGGTACCGTCAGCTTTGGCTAACGGGCCATGGAGTGCTAGAGTATTTATGATCATTAATTAGGTGTTTTATTGGAGAGTGTGTCATTAATGGTGTAGGCAACCCTAAGCTTAAATGCAAGGTGACACGTGGCACTCGCTGGTTGGCCTTGTTTCCAATCAAAAGCATCGCTTCGTTTGTCGTGCCTCTTCGCTCTATAAATAGTTCCGCTTCCCCTTAGTTGTCCCTTTTATTTTATTTTCATCCTTTGGAGAGATTTAGAGACCAGAGTGCTTGAGTTCACCCGTTGTCTTCGAGCACCCATCCTTTGCATTGCTCCGTCACTTTTGAGGGTCCGTTGCTTTGAGTTACTGTTTACTCTGTAAGTTACCTTCATCTTTTTCTTTCATGCTTAGTTGGTCGTCATCTATATAGAGACCCGTTGAGTAGGTTCTTAGAATACCTCTGTCACTTGTAGGTGAATAGATGTCAGGTGGTAGAGAAGCGATGAGTGAACAGTCGTCGTCAGTTCGTGAGGGTGCGAGCTACGACGAGTCAATAGACCAGACAGACGTTAGAGGTAGCAGACCCTTTATTCTACCCAATATATGGATAGTAAATGACTTCTATTTGACTATGTCTTAAAAGGTCTTTAATACCCTTCGTGGCCGTCACCAAATCTCTGACAACATCCCCATTCGTCTACTAGACAAGTTTGAGAGATGTTACTTGGGTAAATGGCGGATGTGGGCATGTACGATGCTATGTTCACTGCGGGGTTGTGGTTGTCGTTGACAGAACTGCATCGTCAACTTGCCAACTACCTAGGCCTGTCCGTTAGCTAGATCACCCCAATCATGTGGAGGATTTTTATTGGCCCTGAGGTGATATGGGGTCAGTTGAGTGGAGGGAACCGTCGGCTTACGCTTGACAAGTTCTTTTATTGCTATATGCCCCAGCAGATATCCTTATCAAAGGGCATCTACCATTTTTTTAGCTAGAAAGCCGTCGCTTAGGCTTGTGTCTGACATGCTAGATTCTAACAGAAATTGGAACAATATGTATTCTCATAGTCTCGTATCTAACACAATCTTTTCGTTTTTCAGCTTCCGTTCGTCCCGAGATAATTGACGAGCAGGAGAACTTTCTTTGGAAGGTGTGGGCGATCCTTTTGGAAGAGAGGAAGTGGAAGGACTTGGTCACCCTTGACACCTTCCATGCCTTTTGTGATGGTCCAGAGCCGATGCCTGTAGCCTGACGACTACACGCTTTTGCACGACGTCGTAAGTTTCCTTATCCGTCAACGTTTTGCTGAACTTTTTTTTTTTTTTTAATAAACTGTTCGTTCGTCTTTTCATTCGTCCCCTCGCTTTTTTTTTTTTAGAGATGGATATAGGCAGATAGGGGGCGCTAATATGAAAATCTGCTGCGGCTCGTAAGCAATGGGGGGAGACGTCGGCATCGGTCCCTAAAGTGGTCCTCAAAGCATCCAACAAGAGGAAAAGTGAATACAAGGACGACCATCCATCCAAGAAGGGGACGGGTCCATCCACTAAGGTCCAGCAGCGTAAATCCCCTCCTCCCCCTCGGTATGGTGTTGGCAAGGGTTTGATGATGGGTAAGGGCCCCGTCGTTAATGATCCCATGCTTGTTATGCACAAGGAGTATGTCATTGAGATGGTCAATTCAATCATCAAGGAAACGGATTTGGACCCTTGTATGGAGCACTCGACGAAAGACCTGGGGTCCTTAGGACTTTTCGATCTATCGAGGGTATGTATCCGTCGTTCTTACTTTGGTAATTCTTGTGTATCCGTCCTAACCACCGTCGTTATTTTTATTTTTAGGCATTGGTGAGGATGAAGGCCCTCCAAGACAGATGCATGGCCAAGGAGGGGGTGATCCAGCGGTTTCGCAAGCGTCAAGAGATTGAGAACAAAGAGCGAGATCAGTACAAGGAGGCCGTTCGTACTCTCAACCAGGAACTAACGACCATGCTTGCAAAGCTGAAGGAGGAGTCCAATCTTAGGATGGAGGCAGAGAAAGCAAAGACTAACTTGGCGACGGAGCTAACTACCTTTCGTGAGTAGGTGGACAAGGCCAAGGCTGATGCCGTGGCGGAGTTCCAGGTCTCGCAGCTCTTCTTTGACGCATGCGGTACATACTATGGCGATAGGTTTGATGACTACCTAAAACAGGTCAGATCCGTCTACCTTGATGTGGACTTGTCCCAGATCATTATAGACGACACCATATTGCCGACTGTTGGAGGGGACGATGCCGACGGCAGCGAGACCGATGATTCTGCTCATATGGTTGTGCATAAGGAGAAGCATGACGGTGTGATCATTACTCAGCTTGCCCCCGAGGGCCTCGTCACCTAAGTGTGGCCCAACTACTGCGAATCCCACAACCTCTGATGCTCCTTCGTCCTAATTCTCCCCCCCCCCCCCTTTTTTTTTCAAGTTGTATTTAAATTCTACTTTTGTAAGTTCATTTGTCAGACAATAGTGAACGCCCTTTTTGGTTTTTGGGCTTTTTATGTTAAACGCTTGCCCCGTTGGGTTTAATTATATAGTTTTTATCCGTTGTTTGTACTTGTGTAATTTTTAGCTTCATTATGGCCATGCGTGTGTTGTATTGATTCCATCGACTTTCTATGTCCTTTTAATCCATAGTAGGACTAAGGTACCCGTCAGTATCCGTGGTCACCCATCCATCCATCCTACCAACGTGGTCACCCGTCCACCCCGTTGGTAGGACTTTGTATATTTTTTGGACCAGGTATTTGTTGGTATCTGTGGTCGTCCATCCACCCTATAGGTAGGACTTAGTATAATTTATTGGAATTGGGTACTCATCGATATCCTTGGTCGTTCGTCCACCTTGTGGGTAGGACTTAATAAAATTCATAAGACCAGGTACCTGTCAGTATTCTTGATCATCCGTCCACCCTGTAGATAGGACTTAGTAAAATTTGTAAGACCAGGTACCCGTTGGTATTCTTGGTCATCCATCCACCCCCTAGGTAGGACTTAGTACGGTTTAGGTGGTCCACTGAAGGCTAGAGAGTAAAGCAGCGTTTTTGATAATGCGTCCAAGTCTTATTAATGATAGAAAGAGCTAAAAAAGAAACTTGACATCCTTAGACTCTTTGACATTCAACTTTTGATGTAAAAAATGGAAAAATGAAAAGAAAGTGATAAAATAAGCTGCATCTGACTGTTACTGGTAGTACTTCCTCAAGTGCTTGGTGTTCCACAGGTGATGGAGTCTCAAACTGTCAAGGGTTTCCAAATAGTAAGTCCCCTTCTTATGGCAGTTGATGATGTTGTAGGGTTCCTCCCAATTTGGGTCTAGCTTACCCTGTGAGGGATCTTTGGTGGCTTTTGTCACCTTCCTTAGGACCAAGTCCTCGACCTGGAAATGATAAGGCCTGACCTTGGTGTTGTAATGCTTTGCCATAAGGTCTTGGTAACGAGACATCCTCTGTTTTATCGTTGCTCTGACTTCATTAAGAAGATCTATCTGTTGGTGCATTCCTTCTTCATTCCTTCATCATGGTGGGATACTCGATGGCTGGTTAGTATACGCCCACAAGACACTGGGTAACTCATCTGGTCATATGCCATTTGCCCCCTCAAGCTGAGTCTTGATCATCTTGAGCAGGGATATGTTTGTGACTTCAACTTGTCTATTGGCCTGAGGGTGAGCGGGAGAGGAGTAGTGGTTCTTGATCCCCAACTGTTGGCAGAAATCTCTAAATGCGTCATTGTCGAATTGCTTTCCATTATCAGAGATGAGGACCCTGGGGATTCCAAAGCGGCAAATGATGCTTCTCCAGATGAACCTACAGACATTCTTTTCTATGATGGTGGCCAATGGTTCAGCCTCAACCCATTTGGTGAAGTAGTCGATCCCTACAACAAGGAAATTGAGCTGTCGTACGGTGATGGGAAAGGGCCTAACTATATCCAATCTCCATTGGGCAAAAGGCCAAGGGGCACTTATCAGTGCAATTACCTCAGTTGATCATCGTATGATGTTGCTGAAGCGTTGGCACTTGTCACATGCCTTTACGTAGGACTGGGTGTCCTTCTACATAGTGGGCCAACAGTATCCAACTCGTATCAGCTTGTGAACCTGTGAGTGTGCCCTCGAATGGTTACTGCATATTCCTTCGTTTACTTCTCTCATGACATAGTCTGCTTCATCGGGGATCAGGCACCTTAGATATAGACAGGAGAAAACCCTTTTGTAAAGGACATCCCCCATCATGACAAAATGTGACGATTGTACCTTCAGCCTACGAGAAGCGTTGCGATCCTCTAGCAATGTCCCATTCCTGAGGTAGGATATGATCGGTGTCATCCAGTCGACTCCTAGGGGGATGACCTGCACCTCCATTTTGTCAATTGCAGGGGAATATTAGATGAAGGACAGTACCTGACCGGGGATGTCCACATACTCGGCTGATGCTGTTTTTGCCAAACGGTCTGCCTGTTTGTTCTCCTTCCTTGGGATTTGTACGAACTTAACTGGGAATTCCTCGCTCATCTTGCTTTTGACCATAACTTGTGAATCACAGTGTATGCCAGCTGACTTGGCTCCCGTTGCTTTAGCTAAGTCGAAGCTCGAGAGGACCGCTTTGTATTCGGCCTCATTGTTGGTTGTTGATAATTGGAGGCGGACCACACATTCTATTGTGTCTCCCTTTGGTGACCATAGCAAGACCCCAACTCCTTTGGCTCGTTGATTAGACGAACCGTTTGTCCATATCATCTATGCCATCGGTTTCTCTCCTTTTCCCTCTCTTGTTGTGAATTCGGCAATGAAATTAGCTAAAGCTTGTGCTTTGATTGCAGTTCTGGGTCGGTATTGGACATCGAACTCGCCGAGCTCAATCGCCCACAGAACCAATCGCTCTGTTGCCTCTGAGTTGTTCATTGTCTTCCACAACGGTTTATTTGTTTGGACCACTATGGTGTGTGCTTGGAAGTATGGACTGAGTTTCTGGGCAGCTATGATCAGTGCAAAGGCCAGCTTCTCCATTGGGGGATGTCTTCCTTCAGCTCCTTGAAGTGCCCGGCTGGTGTAGTATATGGGTAACTGCACTTAGACATGGCAAAACGGGCGGGTCGGGTCGGGTTCGGGTCGGGTCAATCGGGTCACGGGTCAAACGGGTCACGGGTCAAAAACGGGTCATTTTAAACGGGTTGAAATCGGGTTCGGGTCAATCGGGTTGCGGGTCGGGTCGGGTTGGGTCGGGTTGACCCGTATTTTTCACATGAAATTTTTTATTTTTTATTTATTTTTTATTTTTTATTATAAAGAAAACAATATGTATTTGGCATTTGGATAGTTATGCAACATATTACTTGATGTAAAATGCATTATTTTGAATTCACTACTTATATCAAGAATAAACTCAGTTAAACTTATTAATATTTATTCAATAATTTTAAAATTATACAAATCCTAACATTGCTATCTAAAACAAAACAACACAAAGATAAGTAAAACAAATATACAAGTTTTATTTTTACACAATATCAACATTCCAAAAAAAAATAAAATTACAAATGACTTATTGGATAACTCATTTGATAAAGAATAAAAACATATAAGAAAGTTACAATTTTAAAAATTAATTTTATAATCTATTATCAATTGTGGTTGACACTCTATTTCAATTTGAGATATACATTCAAGTTTGATTGCTTACTTATTTATACCTAGTCTCTTTTATGAAGATTATATCATTGTTAAGCAGCACACACTCTAGGAAATATCATAATTTATTTTGAAAAGCCGTTTATTTTGAACATAAATTGTTAAAAAATAGATCTAAGCATTCATAATTTATGCTAATTTGATACTTTGGCTTTACTATTTTCACACTTGTGAATGTGTCTCACACATATCTACAATTTTAAATCTGTTTTTAACTTTACTGTAATCAGATTATCTTAGCATGTACTTTGCTATTTGATATCTAAAAATCTTTACTCATTACAGAATGCCCAACCATTTATTTTTCAATTAATTTGCATGCAGTTATGTAAATGTATCAATTGTTTCCTTAAAGCTCACAATAAACAATTAAACCAATATTGTCTTAATTTGACCATTTTTTTTACCCAAAAAAAAAGTTTTAAAAAAATGGTTCGGGTTCGGGTCGGGTCGCGGGTCGGGTCGGGTTGACCCGCACAAAACATGGGTCGGGTCACGGGTCAACCCGTTTTTGCTTCGGGTCAAAAAAATCGGGTTCGGGTTGGGTATTTTTCGGGTCGGGTCGGGTCAGAAAATTCTGACCCGTTTTGCCATGTCTAACTGCACTCGGTCTTCCTCCTGTATAAGAGCGGAACTAACGGCCGTTAGGGATACAACTAAGTAGAGGGAGAGCTCTTCACCAGGTTTGGATGGATTCAGCAACGATAGGGACGTGAGGTATGCCTTTAGTTCTTTAAATGCCCCCTGGCATTTGTCGGTCCACTTGAAAGCCTTCCTTAGCACCTTGAATAATGGTAGACACTTATCCGTTGCCCTAGAGACAAAACGGTTATGGGATGCCACCCTGCTATTTAGGCTTTGCAGCTCCTTAACGTTCTTCGGAGGGGCCATTTCCATTATAGCCCAAACTTTGTCGGGATTGGCTTCTACTCCGCGTTGCGATACCATGAACCCTAAGAATTTTCCTAATGCCATGTAGAAGACACTTACTGGGGTTGAGCTTCATATCATAGAGGTGAAGGGTATCGAATGTCTCCCGGAGGTCGTCCAAGTGGCTAAGTCCTTGTGTGCTTTTCACAAGCACGTCGTCTACGTACACTTCCATGTTTCGCCCAATCTGTTGGGCAAACATCTTGTTTACAAGCCTTTGGTATGTGGCCTCTGCGTTCTTCAATCCAAATGGCATGACTTTATAGCAGAAGACTCCTTGGCTTGTGACAAATGAAGTCTTCTCCTGGTCTGCTTCATCCAACCTGATCTAGTTATATCCCGAGAAGGCGTCCATGAAACTTAACAATTAATGGTGGATTGGTGCCAGTCTCTCCACTTTTTTTTTTTTTTTTTTTTTTTTTTTGGGGGGGGGGGGTGGGTGGTGGTGGGGGGTTGATGGTAGATTATGGGTTGCTGGTGGTGGTGGTGTCAGGTGTGTGTAGTGTAGTGGTGGTGGGCTTGTGGTGATGGTGGTTTTAGTAAATTTGTGACTGTTCTTGAACAGAAAGAATGAGAGAGAAAGAATAAATAATGTGTTGTATTGTAAATGATGTTGATTTTGGGATATATTATTTTATTGTGTAAAAATATTATTTTAATGTGTTGTATTGTAAAATAAAAGTTGGGATGTTGGAGTATTGTAAAATGATATTGTATAATTGATAAAGTAGTTTTTTGGGATGGTAAAGTAGAATATGATGACATTTTGGGGTGTGGATGCTCTTAACACCATTAATATTGCTTGTATTTTTGTATTTTAGTTGCTAAAATAACTTTTAATTCATTTTAGCATCATTGAGTGCTTTAACAAATATTCTTATTATAGTCATAGATAGTCACAAAAGTTATATGCTAGGTTTTACATAATATTTTTCAAATCCATCATACAGCATCACATAACTGAAAAGCTTCAAGAATTAACGCTCTCTCCATGATCTCTTTCTGTACCAGAAGAAGAAGATAAAGAAGAACGAAAATTTTCATTGTCTCTCCATGTTTTTTTGAAAAGAATAAGAAAACTTTGTTGTATTTTCTACACAAGCGTCATTGCTACGTTTTTAGCTGTTTGGTTTTCATATTTGAAAGGTAAAGTCTGTGCTTTATTTTATTTTCTTGGTCTTTTTTCTCACATGGGTCTTCATAGAATTACCCAAATAAAAAAATAAGACCATTTCTGTGATGACCAAGTTTTAGTAAGAGAAAAAAAAAGTTTTTTTTTTTTTTTTTTTTTTTTTTTTTTTTTTTTTTGGGACAGAAACTTTTAGAGAAGGAACATCTTAAATTACTTTTCTGATTTTATAAGGTCTTTCTCTCACAAGTAGTTTTTTTTTTAATGTATAATAAAGAGTTTCATATATTGCCCACAATGCTATTCTAGTATTTGATTTAATATATCTTTTCTTTTATTTTATATTTTTGTATTATATATATTTTAAAAGATTTTCATTTAACATTACTTTTTATGACTAATTCTCTTTTCCCTTAATTTTGCAAGTTTGTTGTTACATTCTTTGCTTCTTTTTTTGCAAATGGGACTGTGATAATTTAGCATAAGTTTATCTTGTTCTTGATTGTAGTGGAGAGAGTGAGAGAGGGTTTCAGAGATGGTGTATGTATATCTGATATTTTATTTTTAATTGACAGGGTTTCTCAGGCGATTGGGAATTAATCCTGTTTGCCAAACGATATAGTTAGTAGACACTGTTTTGCAAGTATACATATTACTAACATCTTGAGTCTAGAAGACTCGATTTAGGGCTTATAAACCGAGTCTTTGAGGCTCGGTTTTCATGTTCTGATCAGGTTTGAGTTGGCGCTTTTCCACGTGGCGTCCACCTGGAAATTGAGTCTTAGAGACTCGATTTGCAAGGTTTGGTCCACAAACGTCCACGTGGTTGGGTAGCTGCTTGTCCTTAGTCCTCATAATGTGGGTCTGGGTCTCTCCATTTCCCACACCAAAAAACCCAACAGGTCTCTCTTCCTCTCTCACTCTCTCTCTCACTCTTATACAAAACTCACCCCCCTTGCAAAACTTCAAATCAAACTCAGCCCCATTTACACATCCTCATGTCAGGGAAGGTTTTTATAGCACTCACTCTCTCTAATTGTTAGTTACATATATGTATTGTTAGGTTTTTTTATGGGTATGTATCGTGACTTTTTTTTGGTTTGATATTTTTCTAATGGGGTGAGTTGTGTGTTTAGTTTTTTTTGGTTTGAGTATGATTACTGATTTTTTTTTTTTTTTTTTTTATTTTGTTTTTTAAGAAACAAATGATAATGATTGAGTGTATTTGTATGTGATAGGGTGAGTATATGCAAATGTGGGGTTTGTATATGCATATGATGTAACAAGTTAGTTTATATATTTGCTAGGCTTTTATAAAAAGTAAAAAATATTGTAGATATATTTGTATTGTTAGGCTTTTTATCATGACTCTTTTTGTTGTTGTTTGGTTTGATATTTTTCTTTATATTTTTGTTAGAATGATTTGAAATTTTGTAATGGGGGTGAGTTTTGTCTCTAGATTTTTTTGTTTGTTTGAGTATTAAATGATAATGATTGAGTGTGTTTGAATGTGATGTGGGGTGAGTATATGCAAATGTGGGGTGTGTTTTGTATATGCATATGATATAAGAAGTTGTAATTTTTGTACTTTGAGTAGATAGAAAAGGTTTTGTAATTGATGTTAAATGAAAGAGATAAAATATGTAACTAACATATTACAGTTGACCTCTAATAGGTTCACAATCTTTGAAGAGTATTGATATAAATGTATACTACGATGGACCCCTTGTCAATCCTGAAGAGATTGATGGATTCCCATTTAGAGGGCCGGGTATCGAATGCCACTACATGATGATACGTCGTAAGTTGAAGACGATGAATGATTTGAAGATGAAAATAATGGAAGAATTGAATTTGAACCCTGCTTGTTGTGACATAAAGATTATTTACCATTACCCCAAGAAGTCCTTCAGGAACAGATACATTATGGGTATATGGTGATCAAAGAAGACAAACATGTAAAGATCATGTTTAATAGGATCCATAAAATGCCATAAGTAAATGCTGTTGAGTTGTATGTAAGTTCGGAGCCGCTTGCAGAAGTTGATACCAAGGAGGTGCAACAAGCAACTACATCTTTAAAATTTACAGCCCTAAATGATGGATGCACTACAATGGGAGGTTATACACTCCCATCTCAAGATCATGTTGCCAATATTGGTGAAACACTCCAACCTCAAGATATACATTTAGGGGAGGAAGACGAAAGATTAAATTTACAAGATAGAAAATAGAGAAATAAACAGCGTCCATAAGTGGGTCCCTTCAATGAAGATGCCAAAGAATGACGAGCCTAATATTGTCTTCTCTAAGAGAGACAGTTGCGGCATCAGGCAACCCCATGATGATCCGCTGGTAATCATGCTTAGAGTAGAATAATTCAACATCCACCGAGTGCTTACTGACAATGGAAGCTCAGCAGATATTGTCTAATTACCTGCGTTTCAGCAGATGAAGTTGGATAAGAAAGGATCAGGCCTTTCACCTCGCCTCTGGTAAGCTTCACGAGGGATAATATCGTCCCTAGAGGCATTGTCACTCTAATTGTGATCGCAGGTGTTAGGACATATGTGATTCACTTGTTAGGAACATGTCACTATTTTATGTAATTGGCTAATCCTTTGACAAAACACACTTTACTTGTATTTGGGTAGATCTAGAATGTGTTTAGTACTTCAAGAAACATGTTGTTCAAGTCTAGTAATAAAGCCATGAAGATTGGACCAAGAAACAAGTGAAGAAAAGTTGTTCACTAAAGCTGGACAGGATATCAACCGTAATGACTAATGGATACAGGATATCAAATAAATAATGAGCTTTCACATTAATATCCTTTGAAAAAAAGGAGTCAGGAGTGCATATGGCATTGGACAGTGGCTACCATATGAACTACCCAATCTTAAACATCATAAAACATGTTAAGACTCACCTTGACAATTTCGGCACCAGAATCATATGCAGACAATATCTGTAAATCACAATCAGGTTTTAAGTTCTCGTTCTGACTCAAAAGTTTCAAATCTCAAACAGAACGGTAGAAAAAAAAAAAAAAAAACTCTGAAATAGAAGTGTCCAACAAGATAAACATTATAAGAAGTCAAGTGCTTTAAGAAAATTTTTACAAATGCTAAAAATGACAAAAATGAAAGAGAATTTTAAGTTTCAAAAGATGCCCTTACTTTTGTTGGGGTCATCACTCCAGGTATGTACAAAACTTCACCACATTGGGCATCAACCATAATGTCCTGACAGCCAATAAGCATATAAAAAGTATACAGAAGAAGCGGTATTAGTGATGCCTTCTAATAGGTTTGTTTAGGATTAAATTCCAGATAGAAAGTTACAAGAATCATGAAGAGCACTAAAAAGGACAAAATAATTCAAAACGCATACTTCCACCATTGCAGGACTCATTAGAAATTTGACTCCAGCATTTATTGCATTTTTGGCATCCTCTACATCTAAAACAGTCCCAACCTGCAGGATACTTAATATTTTTCAGAAGTGAGAAAACTCTTGCAAAGCAGTACTTGCATATATATATATATATGGAACTTTTCTATGACTTCTCTTGATTGAAGTTGGAACAGTAAAAACATTCAAAGTCTTACGAAGATAGTTTTTGATAGTCCTCCAAGTAGCTATGGCCTATTCTTGTTTCACAGATAGTAAATCAAAATTGGGCTCTCTATTTATATTTATCTATGGTATGTCAGCAACAAACAAACCCATCCACATGCATCCAAAACCAGATTGTGAACTTAAAATTGCATTACATGAAATGTGCCTAAAGATAATATCTAAAAGGGGCAATTTATTATAGCATTTTGTCAGGTAACTAGTAATTAAGCTAAATAGCTCATAATGGATCATTATAAATCAAGCTCACATGTTCATATAACATCCAACAAATGAGAAACCCCAGTCTAATGTCCTTCCAAACAAGCATATAATTTGTCCATAGATCATGCACATATAACCATACCGACAAGCATAGAATTTAGCAAGGATTTTTGTCAAGCACAGTCAATTTGAACATAAATGATATATTAAGAAATTCAAGAGGAGCTATGAAGAGAATTACTCCTAAGGTTGTAGTAGGATGCTCCTGCACCAGCTATTGAAGAACCTATGCAAAAGAGAAAGAAAGCACATTAACTCTCAAGCCCAAGAAGCCAATTGCATTGGGGAATTGGAAAAGATTGCATTCTAAACAACTTCAAATACACCTGGGGTAGACATCACAATCTCCAGTTACATATCAAGAATGAGAAACAAATCAAAAACCATCTTTCATATAATCATGGACTACTGCAACTAATTGCAGAATAAGAACAAATTACCATTGTATTTCTTTATAAAATGATTAACATAAACCGAACATTTTCCCAATCAACAATGCAAAAATTTCCCAACATTCTAAATTACAAGAGACCTTAAGTAACGGCACGAATCTAACTAATCACAATCCATAGATTAAGGGATAAGCAATGTGGGTGCAATAAGTTCTTCTAGACTGTCCAAAACAATGCAACTGAATCAACTTTTAAGATTTTAAAAGTTAGTTAGTTAATATTTATTTATATAATAAAAGTTGGGTCTTAGAAGTCATGACTGTTACGCGCGTGATTCATTAATTATTAAGACAGTTTACTTGACATGAAACTCTAGTTCAATTTATGAAAAGATGAAAGAAAAATTTGTAAGGAAAAAAAAAAAAAAAAAAAAAAAAAAAAAACTCACAACTGAGATGCCACCACTAAGTGCAGCACGTGCAATTTTTAGTGCCAGCTCTGCGCTATCCAAAAGGAGAAAAAAGATACAGAAACTAAGCCATTAATAAGAGTATAAGACAACAAAACAGTCCCTAAATATAATATTAGAGAGAGAGAGACCTGTTGGCACGAAGGCAAGCTATGACACCAGAACTGTGAATGTGTGTCAAGGTTTTGTGAATAGAGAGTTGAGTAGAAGAATAGCAACAAACACTCAGCCGAGGCGGAGGCAGAGGCGGTGGCGGTGGCGCTAAGCTTTGAAGCCAAGTGCAGCTACACATGCTGCTGAGGGTGAGGCTTGTTATTGCCATATCCACTCACCTTTGCAAATGCAATGGATGTGCCAATAAGATATAAAAGAGAACTGTACATATGTTGTCTTCTTGCTACTTGTGTTTGGCTCTAACGGATAGTTTTTATCTATTAGAGTAGCCAAACATGAATTTGCAAAATAATACTATCTCTTTTCTTTGGGATATAAAACTTCTTTCATTTATAACTAATGCTATGGATATAAATTTTTTTTTTTTTAATGAAAAATTTCACAAATATGAAGTGTTAAGGACATATTTTGTATAATTGGCTAATCTTTTGACAAAACGCATTTTACTTGTATTTGGGTAGATCTAGGATGTGTTTAATACTTTAAGAAACATGTTGTTCAAGTCTAGTATTAAAGCCATGAAGATTGGACCAAGAAACAAGTGAAGAAAAGTTGTTCACTAAAGCTGGACAGATAACACGACACCTGCAGATAGATAGCTCGACAGCTGCTAGACAGATAGTTATCTATTGAGGTTTAATAAGGCTTGACAGATACTATCTATCGAGGTATCTATCGAGGTTACGTGAATTCAGATTTTCAGATCTGATTTTCGGCCCATGCTTATGTATTTGTGTGGGGTTTCTTTTCTCACAACCCTAGACATATATAAGGCTTATTTTAGAGGTCGTACAAGGAGAACATATGCAAAAGGTGACCGATGCCTTATTCTCTCTGAAAGAAGCTACTGTGTTTTTGCGCTTTAGGGTTTTGTAACCAAGTGCTTCTTGATCTTCATTGTTGATGAAGTGAAGAACTTTGTAGCCAACATCTTCTTCAAGTTGGTGTGTTAGTCACGTACTGGGAGCCGTGCATCATTGATTAGTCACATACTGGGATCCGTGCAAAAAGGGTGGCGTTCATATATTGAAGAGTTCAGAGGTTTTGAAGTGGTAGAAGGTTTCTATTGTGAGTTCATCTACGGGGATTGTAGAGTCTAGGGACAAAAGTTTTGTACTAGATCTGAAATTTCTCTTTACTATAATGGATTGCTTTTCGGGAAGGTTTCCCCCCAGGTTTTTTTATTGTGAAACTAGTTCGTTTCATCAGTTTTCCTGGGTCATCATATCTTGTCTTATTTAATTTTCCGCTGTGCATGATTTTGACATGATATTGATGTTAGTTTGTTTTAACAAGGTTTATTCATAATAAATCTAATTAATAACTTGGGTTTAAAACTTGTTAATTCTATCAACTGGGGTCTTAATTTCCTAACAAGTGGTATTAGAACGGGTACACTCTGATTGGATTAATTTCCTGAGTGTCATCCTTGACCCCTATTGTCATGGATCGTGGACATTCTCTTTTGATTCCTCCTTTATTTGATGGAACTAATTATGCATACTGGAAAGTTCGTATGAAAGTTTTTTTTGCAGGCTCTAGGTGAACAGGTATGGCAAGTTGTTGAAGTTGGCTGGATTAAGCCAAAGGAAGTGTCGGTGGATTGGGATGATGCAACAATCATAGCAGCAAATTTCAACAGTAGGGCCTTGAATGCCTTGTTTTGTGGGGTGACCAATGAGGAATTCAAGAAAATATCATCCACGAAAGTTGCCAAGGAAGCATGGACCATTCTTGAGACCATCTATGAAGGTACCAAGACAGTAAAGACTGTGAAGTTTCAAAGACTCATTAATAGTTTTGAAGAAATAAGGATGGAGGAGGATGAGACCTTTGATGAGTTCTATGCTAAACTCATGGATATTGTGAATTCTTTTAATCTTGGAGAATCTATAGCAGAATCCAAGATTGTTAGAAAAATCCTTAGGTCCTTACCTGAAAGATTCCATGCCAAGATCATTGCCATTGAAGAAGTGAAGGACATTGATCAACTTCCTTTGACTGAGCTTGTAGGGAACCTTCAAACCTATGAGATGGGATTAGGCCCATTGGGAAAAGGTGGAAAGAGTAAAAACTTGGCTCTTAAGGGTATAGAGGAAGAGATTGAGGACTCTGAAGATGAAGATGAAAGTGAAAATGAAGATGAAGATGATGATGAGGATGAGGATCTAACCTTCATAACTAATGAGATTATCAAGCTTCTTCAGTTCAGGAAAAAGGATAAGGGCAAGCCTCCTAGGAAATCTAAATCCTCTAGGAAGGGTAAGAGTGAGAAACCCCTCATCCAGTTTCATGAGTGCAAAGGTTTTGGTCATATGAGGATAGAGTGCCCAAACTACCTTATGAAGGAAAAGACCAAAGAGTCAAAAGATAAAAGGTTGGTTGCTACTTAGAGTAATATTGAGAATGACTCTTTTGATGAGTATGTGGATGAATGTAGTCACGTTATGGCCTTTGCTGCCTCAACCGATAAGGTGATTGTGGAGAGTGCTAGTGATAGTGAGGACTCTTCTGATAATGAAGTACCCAAGAAGATGACCCTTCAGGAAGCCTATGATAAGCTATGCACTGAGTTTATAAAATCTGAAAAGACTTCTCATCTTTGTAGAAAAGAGCCTAATGAGGTAAAAATTGAAAAACTTGATCTATTAGTCAAACTAGATGAGACTACAAGGTTAGTTGAGACTTTTGTTGTGGAGAACGCCTCATTAGAAGAGAAGGTCAAGAATCTTGAGGTAGAGCTTAGTCAAGTTAGGACTCAAATAGAAATGATGTCTAATGCAAAGCTTGATGAGGTATTGAGAGCTCAGAAGCCTAGTTCTGATAAGACTAGCTTAGGATATGCTGTTTCCTTCGGCCCTTCCTCTTCTACGGCTTCTGGATCAAAGACTGTCTTTACACCCCAATCTGAGAAAGGTGATAAAGGTATGAAATCCAAAACTGAATTGAATAATTCTAAATCCTTTGTTAGACCTCATGTTTGTCACCATTGTGGTGTTTCTGGACACATTTGTCCTAATTGCTTTAAGTTGTATCCTCATAAGCAATTGTCCAAACGGTCACAGGTTTCCTCTCAAGGATCCACTCCTTTGTTTGGAGAGTTATTAAAAGTTTTGAGCTTTTTAACTCAATTTCAGGAGAATTTTAATTCTTCTATGTCCTTTAGTAGACATACTAGGACACGTGCCTTTTCATCTTTTCGGCCAAAGACTCATGCTGTGTGGGTGAGAAAGGAGCCTAAGACTTAATTGTCTTTTCTGTTTGTCCTCTGCTTTAATTCTTTCTATCTAAAGTAGGACTCTTTTTGCTTGATTTCTTATCTGTTTTTGGAATTATGCTTTCATGCATCTGCACCCTTCTATCATGTCTTCATGCATATGCATCTCTCTTTCATGCTTTCATGTTGTTTGTCTGTTTTTGTTTGGTTGTTTAGTTTTTATTTTTTTTGTTCTCAAAATAAAAATAAAATGGAAAAATCAGAAAAATACAAAAACAATGTGTGTTTGTGTACATTGGTACTTGTGTACTTTGAATGGCCATTGAAACAAAGTTTTCTAAACTTTGTATCTCTTGTAGCTTAGATGAGCATCTCTATGCACAACTAAACAAGTAAGCTTTGTGGCTCATGTTTGTGATGAGTAAGGTTAAGTGATCTCTTGTACTTAACACTCGTATCACTCTTTTTGACGGGAAGGACTTTCATCCTAAGAGAAAAGCATAAATAACCATCTCACCATTATTGCCCGCCAATCATGAAATGACATTTGTATGCTTCGGCATAGCAAAAGTGCAATGTCAATGACATTTGTGTGCTTTGGCATAGCAAAATTGGAATGTCAAATGCTTAACATCATTGGGTATTTCTTTTCTCTCTCTTATATGCCCATGCATGATTTGCTTAAAATGAAAAATATGCAAAGAAAAATAAAAAGCAAAAAGATCAAAATGCTTTATATATGATTGTAAGCGTGTATACCAGAAGATGTGAGAGTTATAGGATGTACCTCGAAGGTGATAGTCTCCATCAAACAGTTATGATTGTGTGTGAGTTAAAGTGATTTTCTCATATTTCAGATCGTCATAACATGTATACACTTATGCAATCTTGCGATATTTTTCACACATAACACGCAATATTCTTTGCTACTCTTGATACATGTGCAGGTACAATGTGATTTGGCCATCACAAGGTTTTAATGTATGCTCACTAAACTGTCTTCTCTTATTTTTGAAATATAAAATTGGTTAGACTTGTTTAGTGTGTGCGTGAGTTTTGGGATCTATGTGCTTAAAATTGTTGTTGAGAGATGTTTTTGAAGAGTTCAAAATGATGTTTGGATCTTTGGTTGTGTTGCATGCTTGATTGCATTCATATTTGTGTTTTTCCTTTCTTGAAAAACTGTTTTTAAGCAATCTCGACACCTCCTCGACACCTCTCGATACCTAGCTTATCTGTCGAGATTTTCAGTTGATTTTCTTTATCGCAATCTTGACACCTCTCGATAGCTAGGTGATCGAGCAACTTTCTGTCCCCTTAATAGCGGTCGATCGATCGAGGTTGGCTTCTGCTTGATAGTATCTCGACACCTCTCGATCCATCGAGATTTTTTTTTTTTTCATGCATTGTTTTTCACATGTTTTGCATCTTTCTTTTCTCTTGTTATCCATAGCATCTTATTTCATTACATTCATGCATTTATATGGATTTCTTGTGCCCCCTTGATCATCCTTGATCGTCTTTATGTTTCTCGAGTGAAGCTTTCTAGCTTCTTGTACCCTTTGTTAATCATGACAAAAAAAAGGAGAAATTGTGGAGAATATGTGGTTTCTTTTTGAAGATTCTACATGTTAGGGGAGAAATACATGCCTCTGTAAGGGGGAGATGTGTTTCATCTTATTAGGGGGAATGCTTACCTCCTTCTTCGTGTACACCGGTCTTGTGACCATGTTTACATACATTGTGCTTATCTTTGATATATTTATGATGATGTATGTTTTCTTTCACCTACCTTTACATGTGTTGTTTCTTTTCTATCTTTATACACATGGTTCTTATTATTTGTATGCAATCTTATATTTCTGTTTCACACAAAGATGCCTTGATGACTTTTGTTTAAAGTGTTTCAAAAATACAGGTTGTCAAAGTCTACTTGCCATAAACTCTCTTCTTGTAAAGTTTTTCAAGAGTTTGTGTTAGGATAGATTTTATTGTATTCAACAAGTGAATATGAGTTGAGTGATTTATGACTTCTCTCATATCTCATTTGTTTGTTGTGGTTTTGTCACGGATTGCCAAAGGGGGAGATTATTAAGGACATATTTTGTGTAATTGGCTAATCCTTCGACAAAACGCATTTTACTTGTATTTGGGTAGACCTAAAATGTGTTTAATAGTTCAAGAAACATGTTGTTCAAGTCTAGTATTAAAGCCATGAAGATTGGACCAAGAAACAAGTGAAGAAAAGTTGTTCACTAAAGTTGGACAGATAGCTCAACACCTGCGGACAGATAGCTCGACAGCTACTCGACAGATAGCTATCTATTGAGGTTTAATGAGGCTCGACAGATACTATCTATCGAGGTATTTATTGAGGTTATGGGAATTCAGATTTTCAGATCTAATTTTCGGCCTATGCTTATGTATTTGTGTAGGGTTTCTTTTCTCATAACCCTAGACATATATAAGGCTTATTTTAAAGGCCGTACAAGGAGAAAATATGCAAAAGATGACTGATGCCTTATTCTCTCTGAAAGAAGCTACTGTGTCTTTCCGCCTTAGGGTTTTGTAACCAAGTGCTTCTTGATCTTCATTGTTGATGAAGTGAAGAACTATGCAGCCAACATCTTCTTCAAAATGGTGTGTTAGTCACGTACTGGGAGCCGTGCATTATTGGTTAGTCACGTACTAGGATCCATGCAAAAAGGGTGGCGTTCATATATTGAAGAATTCAGAGGTTCTGAAGCGGTAGAAGGTTTTTGTTGTGAGTTCATTTATGGGGATTGTAGAGTCTAGGGACAAAAGTTTTGTACTAGATCTAAAACTTCTCTTTACTATAGTGGATTGCTTTTCGGGAAGGTTTCCCCCCAGGTTTTTTACTGTGAAACTAGTTTGTTTCATTGGTTTTTCTGGGTCATCATATCTTGTCTTATTTAATTTTCCGCTATGCATGATTTTGACATGATATTGATGTTAGTTTGCTTTAACAAGGTTTATTCATAATAAATCTAATTAACAACTTGGGTTTAAAACTTGTTAATTCTATCAATCGGGGTCTTAATTTGCTAACATGAAGTGATCTTGTGAGTGGTAAAGAAAAATCAATTGATTCACGAGTGTCAGTTGTGTCCATCACTTAAGTCAATCACTTCAACAATTATGAAATTTGTTGTGAAACAAGCTATGTCCATTGCATTATTTGATATGGTGCTTTGGTCAGCATGCCTCAGTACTTTGCTTATTTTTTAAATCAAAGTATAAAACAAAGCACTCTTCTTTTACATGGGGTAGTAAATACTAAATAGTACCTATTACTTGGTTTTGGAAACAAAGTTAGGCCAAAGTAACCTCAATTTAGCCATAAGGGGAACATGTTAGGTTTGATGCTGAATTGGTTGGTCTTCCATGACAGATTGTAGAAAAATGTGAGTGTAACTCAGTTGCAAACTCACATATTAGCAAGTTATGAAATTGGGTGTGCGATTAGGTGTGTCTTTAAAATTATTTATAATATATATATATATATATATTTATATTTATATACCTGCTGGGCAACCACACTAGTTAAAGCACACAAAAGTCCCTAATGTTTTTTTGTTGAATTTGGTCCAAGCCCATGGAAAATTCAAAATCAACAAAAAAGCTATGTGCATAACAAAAAAACATTAAGGTGGGCAAATAGTTTTTGTTGAGTGCCATTTACGAACTAATAATAACCAAATGAAATACAGTTTTGACAGCTATGTGCATAATAGTTATTAGGCAAAAAAGAAAAATTCTACATGTATTAGCAATTAGCATCCTCATCAGAATAACTGCTTCTGCAATAAAATGAGATGCATAATAAAACATAAACATATACCTTAAAGCTATAACCTTGATCAATAAAAAACTGCTGCCTTTTGGTAGACTAGTACATCTCCTGCATTCAGACCCAATAATTTGGATATCAAAAATCTTAGCCAAATATTAAAAGGTTCATACTTCCAAATTATAAATTAAAAAAAAAAAAAAATCTATAATAAAATGATTTGACAAATTACCACTAGTCCCAAAAGCTTAAGCTAATAGGAAAAAATGAATTTAATCACTTAAACATTATTTTTAAAACTCCTCCACCCAGACTCCTCCCTTAATATGTGAAAATTTTAAATTGGAGGAAGAGTGGAGACAAGGCTCTAACTCAAGATACCTTCTCTAGGAAGTGGTGATTTAATCACTTAATCATTATTCTCTCACAGTTCAATAACTAATCAAATCAAGAAAAGAGAACAGATGCATACCTGTGTATCTGTTGACACACAGGGAATAGAAAAATGCATTGTACTCCTCTTTACCTCCCGCCATCCTATCTTGAAGTTGACCCTGTACATCCAAATGGATAGAATCTTAAATCTGATGGTTGGCATAATCCATTAAAATGAAACTCTTACAACAATGTCCAATGCTTTTTTATTCCAAAATCATCGCAAACAATCTTCCATAATGATGTTTATCAATTAAAGTTCCTAATTATTTCTGATGAGCCTTAATTAGTCTATTATGATCCATAGGTAACACCAAAATTTTGGACCAACTACTATAGACAAGCCAAGATTATATTGTATAGAAAGAGGATATGAAAACGAACCTTAACCCTAAGAATACGACCTAGACGGTGGGCTTCTTGACGTCTTGAATCAGCATGTGAAGAAATCTGAATGATAACATGAAAAAATTAGAAAATTCAATAGTATGGGCAATTCTACCACATCAACCCAAATAGGATCACATATATGCACCAGTTTCTTGACCTTGACACACACCCAATAGAGAGTTCATACATTCAAGCATGTCATAATGATCTTACAAATACTTCAATCATCAAGTAGAGCAAATTGTATGAACCCATCAGAAATAAGATGCCAATATTTTGAAGAACCAACATTACTGAAAAAAGAAGGTAACATCAATTGAGTAGCTTGCTAGTTTTGAAAGCTTCAAGAATTTTTGTCCTCTCAACATGGCCAAAATGGCCAAATACCATGTTTTTTTGAAAATTTTAGCAAAGGAGCACTGTTTCGAAAATAATTTGGGATCTACCACATTTTTCCATTCCACCATGGCACGTTGGCGTGGAAAGGGGGAATTAAATATTGGCTTAGTACTCGAGCTTGTGAAGCTCGAGTACCACTCGGGTTCCAACAGCACTTTAAACACACAAACTTTCAAACTCTCAATCTCACTCTCAGTCTGACTTAACCTAAACATACAAACTCGCGCACTCAAGGTTTCTGAAAAAAAAAAAGAAAGTAAAAAACTCTCACTCTCACTCTTACTTACATCGGCGGCAGAGGACTTTCGTCGGTGGCGACCTCTCAGTCTCATCTCTCTCACTGTTTCTGCACTCAATCGCAGTGTGAGGTTACAGAGGCTTTCATTTCCAAGACCTTCACTCCGCTCCAAGGTACTCTGTCTGTCTGTCTGTCTGTCTGTCTCTCTCTCTCTCTCTCTCTCTCTCTCTCTCTCGATCGTTAAACGCTGTCGTTTGGAGCTCATTACTACTTTTTGTGCTTCTGATAACAAACGGTTGTAACTTTATGAAAAAAAAGATTCCACTGAAAGTGGGTGTTTGTAAATTTTGTATTTTTATGCAGAAGTTGATTATGGGTTTTGATCCAGGAATTAATTAAGGAATTCAATTCAATTTAGTTAGTTAATTTTGTATTTTGGGTGATTACTAGAATGTTGGTTTGGTTGTGCTTGTGTTTAGGGTTTTTTATTTTGTAATTATTAGGTAAATTGAGTTTATGGGAGATGAGAATTAGCAATTACCACTGCTGCTTTCTGAGTAGACTGCACAATTAGTTTCTGTGAGCAATTTAGATTTAGCATTCATACATGTATGTTTTTCCAGGAAAACTACATACTGTATCTTGCTTCAACTTATCATGGACAATATTGTTTTTGGTGTACAAACTAGAACTTGTTTTGATAAGTAATAAGCTTGATTGAGACCAAAATAGAATCGCCCAAATTATTCAGAAAGTATACAAATGGGTACTAAAATTATATAATAGCATGGTAAGATATTTTTGTCATTGCTGAATTAATTAATAGAAGTTTTTAAGTCATATATTTGAGTAATAAAATTAATTTAAAAAACAAATGGTACTAATTGAATAATTGCAAATAAAAGTCAACATAGAGAGAGGCATATGTTCATTGCCCTATCCACTCACTGTAGGGCTAGTATCCTTCAAACGTTTGTATGAATTGGAGCACCCAAATAGGTTGGCCACTTAGGACAACAAGATTGACAAGAGGAGAAGGCTGTAACAGACATATAAAAATCTATTAACTGAAGCTAGTATTATTATATTGCTCTGGCAAAGATATGTTGAAGCGATTTTTCTGTGAAGCTATTTGACAATCAATCAAGTGTGAAAGATGGTTAACCATTAGATTTATACCTTAGAAATCATTGAAGTGTTGAAGTCACTAGAACAAAGGGCTATAGCCTCTATGTGAGGCCATGATAACAGATAAGATTTGATAGGTGGAGGAACTGTCAGGAGTTTTGTTTAGTAAGAAGATCCCTTGTTTAGTATATATATAGGGCATGAAAGAAACCTGTGTAGTTAATTTTGGTTAGCATCCTCCACAATCAATGTCAAGAAATTTAACCAACTTATTCACAAGAAACATATCTTAACCAAATGTAGAAATTGAAAAAACTTCTAAGAAGCCACCATGTGAATGTATGTATTTTCTCAAGTGGCAAGTTCATTGTAATTGTCACGGTCCAATTGAAACAAGAATATGCCATCCTGCCACACTGTTGGAGTATGTCATGGATCTTTCCCTCTTCTAATTGGTTAGAGGAGACCTCTCACTCTGCTCTCTTATTGTTGGTACGTACAAGACCTGACCTTTGCCTATTTTGATAATTAATGAATATTGGATAAAGGCTAAAAAGAAATTAGGATTGATTGAGGAATCCTTGACCTCTACAGATTACTCTGCATAAATAATTCTTATTTGATGATTTTATTCAAATAAACTACTGCTGCTTTTATACAAGATAAGCCCTGCATTTTAGGAACAAACTATCCTAATAAAACTCAAACACTAGCTCCACTAGCCGTTACCCCTCAAACACTTGATAAACAAATTCCCTTATCCTACTGAAATGCAAATACAAATGCAATTAATCCTAATATTATGCAACAACTTATTCTGATCCTAAAATTAAGCAAACATCCAAATATTCTGCAGCAAGCATAATGTTAAAATCTGTAACAGAAACTCCACTTCTTTTGCACGTAACAACTCTTCCCCCCTTAACAAGGGTCCTTGTCCTCAAGGGCAAGATCTGAAAATTAATGTTTCAAGCTTCTGTAAGTCCTCCTTAGTAGCATCTGCTGGTGATAGGCCATGCCAATTCACTGAAATTTCAGTCTTGTTTAGCTGCTGCCTTTGATCCAAAACTGCTTGACTATTAAGGACCACAGGTAGCTGTGATTGAGCTAAGACATTGGCCCCTAACTTACCTTTAAGCAAGGAAGCATGAAACAGTGAAGGTTTGGCCTTGTGTTTGTTTTTTGTCATGATAGATTAACTTTAGCGAATTGTGCTTTCCTGCCTTACATTAAGCCATGCATTTTATGCTCTGTTCTATCTTGGTTCACTATTGTTGAGGGGAACGAGGAGAGTTGCATTTTTGTTTTAAGCATCTCTTTTGTGTTCTTAATGTCCCACTCCCACAACCATGAGTTAAATTAATTCTGGTCCGTCTCTAATTTTATTTTAGCTTTTGTCTCCAATATTTTTTTCAGCATATTGGGTTAATGGAAATGTGAATGCAAGTTTATTTGAATATTTTAGATTTATTAAAAAGAGAATTTATGCAATTTGTATTGTGAAGAATGTTACTGCACCCCACAATCGCGTACTCAATTTTATTTGTAATTCATTTATTCAGGTTGTGGGAAAGACATGATGGCATATGTTTGACATTGGAAATGTCCTTAACTTGAGTTGAATAATGGGAGTATTGTTCTAGTATATTCCCATTAAACTCTAAGAACCCCTGTTACCCACAATTTAAACTCTCATCCCTCACTTTCTGAGTCTCCCTCTCACTTTCTCAAGTTTAATTCAAATTTTTTTATTGAAATCAGTGAAGGCTGTATTAGATATATATTATTGCCATTTTCAGGCAAATTTGTTTATAATTAAAAATAAATAAATAAGATTGTCTTGCTGTTGTCTCCAAATGCCAGATATGGACCCACATGGAGCAGGACCCGCTATACAGACTTTGTTGACGAGGCAGGATGAGCATCGTTCAAGTTTGCTTTGGGATGCTCATTTGGAAGGCGAGGTATGCACTTGTTCAATATATGTAGTCGAAAGATTTTTGGAATTTAACTTTGAAGCGTAATAATTATGTGGTATTGTAATTATTATTAATACTACGCTGCTCTATTTGCAGGAAGTGCCAGGTGTATTGACTTGTCTTCATCGAGACAAAGGTCTGCTTGAAGGTGGGGTAGATGGGTTAGATCCATGAATTGTCGCTTATATCACTGATGCGGGGTTAGATGGGCTGCTTCGGGTCCCACATATGGACATTAACCACGCATTGATCACAGCGTTGGTGGAGAGATGGCGGCCGGAGACGCACTCATTTCACTTGCCCCACAGTGAGATGACCATCACAGTACAAGATATGGAGGTTATAATGGGGGTACCTGTAGATGGCTTGCCGTTGGTGGGATGTATACCCCCGACGGTCAGTTGGCGTGATGTCTGCCGTAGCTTGCTAGGGCATATACCGCCAGATAGAGAACTTGGTCATAATAAGAACACTGGAGTGATGGAAGGGGCGAGGGTAAAAGCCAAATGGCTTGAGGATCGGTTTAGCAACCCTCTCTCGGTTGACGCCCCTGAGGAGCTTGTGCAGAAGTATGCTCGATTTTACATAGTGGAGTGGTTAGGTGGTACACTATTTATGGACAAGTCTGGAGAACGGATCTCAATTAGGTATCTGCAATTTTTCGATCCAATCAGCAACGGAAAGAAATAATTGGGGTAGTGCAGCACTAAGTTGGCTCTATAGAGACCTCTGTAAGGCATCAGAGAAGACAGCCAAGCAGATTGGGGGTGCACTGCTATTTGTGCAATTGTGGGCGTGGGCGAGGTTTCCCCACATATGTCCTGTGATGAGGCATCCACACCAGGCACTGCCTCCAGGTCCACTTGCTGTCACGTATGTAGCATCTTAGATAGTTATCGTTTTACATTTCCTCATTAACTTTGTTCACATGGGAATTATGTAAGTAACTAATATGAAGGTTATGTCTGTGTTGTTTACTAGATGGAAAGGGGCTAAGATAACAACTGAACATTCAATGCACGTCCTACGTGCCTATCGTGTGTCGCTTACTTCGCTACGGCCAAATCAAGTATCGTGTCTTACAAGTGGGAACCGCTTTGGCATGTAGTTTTTGTACTTACAATTCACTTTGGAATAAATAAACATTTTTAATTTCAGAGTTACATGTATTGTTCACATTCGTTACACATTTTTTCTAATTATATTGTTAATATGGTTGTTTGCATCTGTTGAATCATTGCAGATTGTTTGGGAGCCATACAGAAATTATTTGGGTTCTCTACCCGCATATTGTACGGCAGGCCAACACATATGGAGGTCTATTGTGCCGCTCATACATTTTTGGGTGGTTGAAGGCCATCATCTCGAACGTGTTCTCCGACAGTTTGGGATGAAGCAAGGCATACCAGATGATGTTGATACTTCAATTGAACTGCACAAGATCACCCTCCAGGGTAAGCACCATGAAGATTGGGCCAAAGTACATGCCCTGCATATTGCTAAATGGGCTGCGCACGCCAGAATTGCTGATGCACCGGCCTTTCATGGGGAGATGAGCTACAATGACGAGTATATGGTGTGGTTTCATCCCCGCACTGTTCGCCATATTACAAAAGAGACTTCGTACTGGGACACTTTGGTAAATTTACAAGGACTGTTTCGTTATAAATGTACCTTGCTTCGCATAATTTAGTTAAACCTTCTAACACTACTCTTGTATATTTGTGACAGGTTGAATCGCAGTTGAGCATTATAGCGAAGTGCGAACCAGGGTCTGAGATCTACACTGACTGTATTAATGCCTTGCAAGCTGTTGAAGAGATCGATCGGTTAACCTTGGACCATGCACGTGATGTGGGCAACACAAGTGAATCGGCTGTACGGCGTGGTCGGCAAGCAGGTGGACGTCAAGGGCATAGAGGCCGTCAATCTAGCCAGCATCATACATCTAGTCAGCCTCCCACAACTGGTCAGCGTCACACACCCGTGCCCACATCTAGTCGACGTCCCACATTTGCTCAGCGTCCTACATCTGGTTCGCGTCACACACCCGTGCCCACATCTAGTCGGCGTCACACACCCGTGCCCACATCTACTCGGCGCCACACACCCGTGCATGACCACGCCATGGAGGAAGCAAGTCAGACAACAGATGAGATGTGTTTGGACACTGCTTATGACGTAGGCTCCATGGCACACAATGATGCGGGTCCATCCCATACATTTGCCCATGGAGACACATCTGGGTCCCCATCCATGAGGAGCGATGGTACTTGCCCACCGACATCCCCTAGTACATCTCCGTTGCCCACCACTCGTACGTCTCCCCTACTGACTGCCGGCCCTGCCCTCGCAGTTGTACATGGTAGAGATGAGATGAGGTTCATGCCCACTCCTGGGCGACCCACCCCTGTTGCTGTCCCCCCTGAGTTTGTGCATACCAAGTTCATCCAGACACAGATACCCACCCCCCCACTAGAGCCTTCGCACATCAAGGATCGGCCACGAAGGCCGCAACGCACACGGACACATCCTCCTGACTGTGGGATTGGACATGGTACTATAGTTTGATTCGATACCGATTACATATACATCACTTTATAGTTAAATCATTTGCATATTAATATTTGCTTGTGTTGTGTTCTTGTTGTGTTCTTTTCAGGCAAGGTGAGACCAGTCAAGGAATCGGTGAAGAGAAGAAAACGAGAATGATTCAAGAATGGGCAAGAATTTGTGCTACTTTGGGTTTGTAATGGTGTAGGATCTTTTTGTCATGTATAGGATCTTCTTGTTCTTTGGTGATATATTTTTTGTAGCACATATATTTTGGCAATGAACATGAAGATTTGGGCTTACAATCTGATATATTTTTTGTTCGTAATTTGCAAAATTCTGCCAATGAACTTCAGAAATTTCCATTTGAGATCTATAGAATAACTTATGTAAGTTATTTTTCAGTTGCACAATGGTTTTTTTGCTAGTAAATTTAGGAAAAGGTCGTACTTGGCCAAAAGGTAGTCATGTCTACAATAAAAACTGAGATACACTTGAGCTCAAGGAAAAAACCCCTTCATATAACATTCTTTTTGGATTGATTTGCTATATTAAAATTTTAAATTTTGTCATTGATTTGAGCCTAAATTGTGAGGGCCAGGACTTGTCACTAATTTGAGTTCCATTGTGATGCTTGTGGCTGACTCTCGATTGAGATTCATTATTGTGCAATATTTGAATTTCTATGTGTGTGTATGTATTTGGCAGGTTGAATTTGACAGGTTCTATATGTGTGTGTATGTATTTGGCAGGTTGTTTGGAATAGTTGTTGAATTTGACAAAAAAAAAATTAAAGTTTGTTGGAAAGAAATGATAAAGGCCAGGGAAAAATTTCAGTCCCTTTTTTAAAAAAAAACCCAGATTGGTACCCGAGTTTAGTAGACTCAGGTACTATAGGAAGTACTCGAGCTCTTGACACTCGGGTACCAATCTGCCTGGGAAAATTTTTTTTTCAAAACTTGTCCCATTTTTTCAAAAAACCCAGATTGGTACTCGAGTTTAGTGAAGTCGAGTACCAATCTGCCTGGGGAAAAAATTAAACCAAAACCTGTTGTCCGTTTTTTGAAAAAACCCAGATAGGTACCTGAGTTTAGTGGACACGTGTACTTTACAAAGTACTCGAGCTCTTGATGCTCGGGTACCAATCTGCTTGGTAAAAAAAATTTTCCAAAACCTGTTGCCCCTTTTTTGAAAAAACCCAGATTGGTACTCGAGTTCTTGAAACTCGGGTACCAATCTGCCTTGGAAAAAAATTTGTTCAGTCCCTTTTTGAAAACACCCAGATTGGTACCCGAGTTTAGTGGACTCGGGTACTTTATAAAGTACTCGAGTTCTTGACACTCGGGTACCAATCTGCCTGGGGAAAATATTCTTCTAAATGAACCTTTTTTGTGGTGCAGTCATGCCCATTTCACAGCAACTATCACAGCCCCAATTTTTGTAACGCATAATCTTAACAAGAGTAGACACTGCCCAAAACCCATGAAACAAATGCACAAGGTGAATCCATAACTAAAGATGGCGTATAATAAACAATCAGCCACGATTTTAACAATTGCAGATTTGCAACAAACAATTGCAAAGTTGGTACAACTAACTTCAAATTAATAGTAATAGATATAAAAGTCATTTGTAGCAAAACTATCTAATCCATCGATTTGGCATGATCCAATTATTTGTGAATTATCAATTTGCTATCATTCATCACCCATGCTTTCTCATGCATTTCTGAAATTGGAGACCACCACTTTCAACATGTAATCAACTGCTACAACCTCCAGGTCCTCTAGCTGGTATTCATCTTCATCACCCATGCTTTCCCATGCATTTCTGAAATTGGAGACCCCACTTTCAACATGTAATCAGCTGCTACAACCTCCAGGTCCTCTAGCTGGTATTCATCTTCATGACCCATGCTTTCCCATGAATTTCTAAAATTGGAGACCCCACTTTCAACATGTAATCAGCTGCTACAACCTCCAGGTCCTCTAGTTGGTATTCATCTTCAACACCATCATCCTCTGTCTCACCAGTGGTTGGATCAACCTAATAATATTGCCAAATGCATAAGTTAATAAAACAACTTTGATATGTTAATGATTGACTAAAATTTTCCATATCCCATCCTTCATTTTGATCATGACAAGTTAAGAATCTATGCATGGAAACAACCTCAGATACTGCACCAGTTGTTGTTTTAACTGGACAAAGTAGGATACCAAGACTAAAGATCTACAGAGCTATCAATAACCAGTAGAAAATAAGCTTCTTGAGTCTTCACAAAGCAAAATTTATGAGATCGATTTCTATGTTTTTGCTTAAATGAAATTATCACATAAAGCCCATAAACTCTTATCATAATAGCAAGCACAAACCAAAAAACCCAATTGGATAATAAATAGTCTTGGTAAAATTTAAAGAAAAGAATATGCATAATAATTCATTGAGAGAAAAAAAGATATCTCAATCACTCGAGATATTTATTTATTTTCCTTCTAATGCTCCAAATGGCAATGTGAATAACTTTTTGCATGCATCCTATAGGGAAAGTAGCTTATAATATAAATGTCATATTTGGTCCTTAAAATTTTATCCAATTTCTCTTAAGTTTAAAAAATACATAATTGAATGGCATATATCATGCATTTTGTTTCAAGTTGCATTTAAAAGGATGCAATGGTTCAAACTTAGCATACCTACTCCGCGAGACCACCACTTGTCGGTACCTTATTCCGCTTAGGGCATGTTCTTCGGTTATGCCCCTCTTGGTTACACAACCCGCATTGCACCTTCCTCCCCCCCTCCTTCCATGGTGTGGTTCTCAGCCGATTCCCACCCTCGTCCATCTCATTCCTGATTCGTGTTGAAACAGGGCGACCTTTCTCTCGGATTAATCGGGGGTTAGGGAGGACCTTTCGAGTTTCTTTAGGATCCGGCCATGATAATCTATCTTTCAATGCAGGGAAAACGGGAGCATAGCTCCGGAACAGTGCGTCCACGCTATAGCATGGGTCAATGTACTGCTCTGCATCATGTCGATACCTAATACAAACAACAATGACATGTGAACATGGTATCTTGTACAGTTTCCATTTTTGACATGTGCAAGTTCTTTGCAGCAAATTAACTGCATGTGTGTGATCCCCATGTCCAGCAGTCCCTGCATTATGCGGTGTATCTACTTGATATGATTGTTGTTGCTCGCTCAATCTCATCACCCTGTGATTCTCCGCCTTCGCCTTATTTCTCATGAAGATATCCAAGGCATATTTAGTCCATTTTTTTCCTGAATTCAACTGCTCTATGCTCTTACTGCGACGATCATCAAAGTAAGCATTCAGTTTGAACCATGTGTATTTCACCATTGCCGTAATAGGCAGGCTACGAGCACCCTTTAGAACACCATTGAAGCACTCAGAGACATTTGTAGTCATTGCCCCATAACGGTAACCGTTGTCAAAAGTTAGAGCCCATTTCTCTTTGGGCACATCCTTCAAATATTGGTGCGCATCTCGGTTGATATTCTCAATTAAATCAAAGGTAGCATTGAACTTTGGCTCCTGGGTAGCAGTTGCTGCCCTCCATACTATATTCTTTAAAGTTTCATTACTCCATCTACTATTGAAGTTACTGCATAGATGACGAAGGCAGTAACGATGTTCTGTCATGGGAGGCCACAATGAAAAGTCTCGATTAGTGTCTCTGAAGATAGCTTGAATCCTAGGGTGTCAGTCAGATATGACACACAGGTGTCTTCGGTCGGTAACATACCTTCTTATACAAGCTAAGAACCAACCCCAAGTCTCTGTGCTCTCACTCTCGACAACGGCAAAGGCTAGTGGATAAATTTTATTATTAGCATCTGTCGCCATTGCAATCATCAATTTCCCTTTATATTTTCCATACAAATGGGTTGCATCAATACTAATCACAGGCCTACACTTCTTGAACCCAACAATACATGGACGAAACGCCCAAAATACGGACTTGAATGTACAAGTTCCCCCTTCATAATTATCGTCCACTAGTAACTTATACTTTGTAGCCGGACTTGCATCCTTAAGTCTTGCCAAAAAACGCGGCAACTTTGCATAAGACTCCTTAAAATCCCCGTATATAGCTGCAACGGCCTTTTGTTTGGCATCCCATACCTTACCCGTGAACCATAATGATTACGTTAGAAATGAATACAAGTTAAATATTTATAGTTGAAAAAAACAAATCAAGACTTGTCATGTATAAGATGAAGATAATATTTCTTTCTCCTTATTCCTTTTTTTTTTTTTTTTTCTTTTTCAATTTCAATTTTCATAATATAAAGTATTCATGGGTTTTGGGAAAAAATATCATGCTTATACTTCACAGAAGACTGAGGTGTCTACATTGTATTAAAAAAATAATGCAAGTTAAAGAATACCTTGTAGTGAGATACTTCATGTTTTAAGTCTGCCAAAGCAACGTGGCGTAAGTTCTTTATCTTATACGCAGGGTCTTCTCGTATATAGCGCTCAAGTACATATGCTGGGAACGCCAAATCAATCATTCGACCATCATGAGCATTCTGAATTTTGTCGCATGTGTGGAGGCCCTTGCATTTTGCGATCTTCCAGACATTGTCTCCCTTGCAACAAATCGCACGGACTGACCATGGACAGGAATCATCCTGGCAGCTCACCATAAGCCTCTCTGAGTCTGAATGCTCAGTTTTGAAGCTAAAATTCTCTCGCACTGCGTACCACATCAACGCATGTCGCACCGCCAATTTAGTCGCAAATACCATCCCTTTGATTGGCTGCTCCCCAAGCGTCCAACTTGATACTTCCCCTTGCATAACCAGTGATGGATCAAACATATTATCCCAAGTGTTTTTGGTGAACCATTCCGGCGTAGGTTCAGGACCAGGGCATGTGTCTCTATTCTCTTCTACAACCACATCTTCGATATGATCAACATCCTCATGTTCACCCATGGTATCTAGGAACTCCTCGAAGTCATCCCTAGTAACATCAATATGGGTTGCATCATCACCAAGTCTGTGATCATCTTCATTTTCAAATGTGCCCCCATGCAGCTCATCATGAGATAAATGCTCTCCTTCATGCACTTCCTGAGGCCTTTCCTCCTCCTCAGTTAAGTTCACATAGGGAAATGTCTGCCACGGTTCACTGCCATACCCATCTCCTGTATTCTCTGCACACCCTTGATAAGACTGTAATGGTATTGAGTCGATGTGCTCATCTACAGTTCCATCCACAACAGTATGTTGTGAACCCTCTCCAGCCTCTACTATGGCGGGCTCAATAGTGACATAGAGCTCCGAAGCAACGAATCCTTTCACCACCATTTGTCCAACAAATTCCCACATCATCTTCACTTCGGCGCCACCCGATAACTGTAGTGAATTGTAGAAAACCTGGGTGCCTACAACCATTTGAGGTGCTCGATACACGATGGAGATGTTATGCCTAGACTGGTCTAAACCCATCGCCTTTAATATTCTTCGTTGCAAGTTCATAAGGCCTATCCCACGCTTTACCCTAACACATTTTTGCTTTTGGTTTGAGCCTTGGTATGACAACCCATGCAAGTCATGATAATACGTCTCTCCATTGTAGTACACATAGAAAATGTGAAAATCCATCACCGACCTGTTATTAACAATATTAAAAGTTGTCATAATCTATAAATATTTACATACATTTGGCATATAAAAAAACCAATTTATATTCAAACTCAACATCCTTAACTTTCTGTATAGACATAGAAATAATTGAATCGAAAATCATAATGTGCACTTAACCATATATATATTTTATACACATAAAATAATAAAAGGTCAACCATTTCGACTTTATTTTATTGCGCCAATTTCTTTGTTCAGTAATGATTTGATATTATTATGAACACCCATATTACTGTAAAAGTCAACAAAATATCATATTACCTCTATCTATCAACCTATGAGTTTTATACAATTAAGCCACATGTAGGGGCGGAGCCAAAGGGGGGCGAGTGGGCCACATGCCCCCCTCACTCCTCCTAAAAAGTCTATTATATATATATGCTTATGTAAAGTGAGTTAGCTTCTGGTATAGAATAGAAAAGCAAGGAAACAGTTTTCCTATACAAACTGTACAAACATCACATGAAATAAATATGCAAATAACAAATCTTCCAATTGAGAAAGTTTAGAGACACAACAAAATTTCACCATATTTTCACAATACTCATGTTTTTTGTTCAGATGAATCTTAAAATAATTTGTTTTTTTCTTTTCTTTATTTATTTATTTATTTATTATTATTTTTTTAATCCTGACTAATGATGTACTAACACCTTAATTTATTGTAAAAATACTGTGAAATTTTGTGCTATTACGAAAACAACTCCTCCCACTTTAATCAATCTGACACAATAAATGCCACGAAACTGAAATTGTTAAAGCTGATTACACTTTTGACCAATATTAACTCTTTTTATCTTGACATTGAGTTCACTACCTAAATTTACTACTTTTCTCATTTGAAGTTCTGCCCGTGGAGCTCCAATTACACATATATAATAATAATAATAAAAATAAAATATCATTGTTTTTTAAATTGACAAAAAAGTTTTACATATATATAAACTATCTCATCTATAAAATATTTGGGGCTTGCTTGGTAATAATTTTGTTTTTCCTGTTTTCAAAGCAGTATGAACTATGAAAATATTTTCAAAACGCCAAAAAAAAAAAAATATTTGGAAGTCCATTTTTTCTTTTGAGGTTCTTAATTTTTTTATTTATTTTTACAAAAAATAATGTGTTGATACCCTTTTTCTGTTGGATAATGATAAGCTTCAAAATTCAACTGTGGCAATACAACTGATGTACCCTTTTTTTTGGGATAATGATAAGTTTCAAACTTGAAGTGTGAGAATTTGTTTATAATAAAGATAAACTCTTTAATTTAAGAGATAAAAGAGTTTGAACAAATCTGTGGGGTCCATTGTTTCCAATTTATTTACAACTATACCATTAAAAACAATTTTTTATTTTTTTTTATCTTGAAAATATTTTTGAAAACTGTTTTTTGAAAATATCAGCCAAACAATAAATTCAAGTGTGACACCCACTATTTTTTGGTTTCTAAAACAAAAATTTATATTTAAATCCTATTACTAAAGACGCCTTGAAATTCTAGGTGTTTATATTTTACAATGACGCATAAAAGGTGAATTTTTTAATTGAATTGTAAAATATCATCAAATTAATACGTACTTTGACAGGTATGTTAAGAAGAATGAGAACTTACAATCTAATGATGAAAATGTTAAAATATTAATTTAGTAAGCAGTTTTGATCTTGTTCAACTTAAAACGGTGCAACTCTATGAGATGTTACACTACTTCATAACTTCTTATTTAAGTAGTATTTTGATGAATGAACTATTAGATTATATTATCTTTTTATACCCTCCATGCCTGCAAAGTAACAAGATACTTAGAGATCAATAGCTATCTCATGAAAAAATTTGTACTTTTTAGAAATTTTGATATTATACAGAAAACATTACTATATGGATTATATACTAAATAATTTATGATTACAATAAATTTGACATGCATGTATAAACAATGAAAATATATAATTCAATAATGAGGTTTTAAAAATAGTGATCCAATAAAAAAAAATAGAGACATATAACATCACAAATAGTCACATAAAGTGTAAATTGAACTCCTCTCTCTCTCTCTCTCTCTCTCTCTCTCTCTCTCCATTGGATTCCTTCTTCTCTATATTATTAACATGATTGTCAAATTTTGTGTTAATCATGGGTTATTTACTATACTATGAAATCCAAAAACTCATAAATATGCATGATTGTTTTTTAATTAATTATTTTCTTGCATTATTCTAAAATACAAAAATCTCGAAATTTAAATATTTTAAATACAAGATAGTTATGCCCAGAGTTTTGTAACTGAATTGGTTGACACATTTTGATATTCCTTAAGATTTAAATCTCTCCTCTTTTCAATTAGAAAATTGTGCTGGTAGTAGGGTGAAAATTAGGAATGAGCTTGGTCAAGTAATGGACTCTCTATCACAATTATAGAATCATATATATATATATATATATTTATTTATTTATTTATATATAAAATATGAGACAATTATTGATTTCTAACTTTTAAACAAATTTCCAAATAAGGAAGATATAAGGAAAAATGTAATCCAATAAAATTCATTAAAATACATATACAAGAAAAAAAAAATATTGAATTCCAATCCATATATATTTAATGGAAATTTTTTTTTTTTTTCGAAAAGAGGATAATGCATTTACCAAAATCCAATCAAATTATTGCCTTGAATCAGATAATCACGTGACACTAACGTTTTGCTTATGTTCAAGATGTGGACCAACCGAGCAACTGTTTTTTTTTTTTTTTTTTTGAGAAGATGTCGACCAATCTTTAAAAGATAAAACCCGTCAAATATATAGATATATATATCAGCAGTTGTACATATATATATCATTGAGTTCACTTACGTTTTTTATATATATATATATATATATATATAAAAGCAATTGTACATATATATATATATATATATCAGCAGTTAATATTGCAAATTTCAATACATGAAACTCATGCACAAAAATCTCATACAAACACAATCTAAAAACTAAGCATTTTACTCTCACTATTGCAAAAATGTCATATCTAAAAATTAAGCATTATTATCTCTATGTACTGGTCACAACAGGGTTTGCCCAAAGGATAAATGGACAACACGTTGGTGGATGGAGACACTGAGAGTAGACTTGCAGATGGTGACCCAAGAGTAAAGTCTATGCTTCAAATTTCTGACTCGCACATGGAGGAATGAGAGAGTTTCTGACTCACAGACACAAATGGAAAAGAGACACAAATGGGAAAGAGACGGAAATGGAAAAAAGTGGTTTTGGTTAAAAGGTACTCGAGCTCAAAGAACTCGAGTACCATTTATTGTGCATGTCCTATTACAGTTCACGTCAGTAGTAGTAGGTTGTGAAATAAATGAAAAGATGGTACTTGAGCTTCATGGGCTCGAGTACTGTTTAAACAGTACTCGAGCTTCACAAGCTCGAGTACTAAGCCAATATTTAATTCTCTCTTTCCACGCCAGCGTGCCACGGTGGAATGGAAAAATGTGGTACTCGAGCTCACCAAGCTCGAGTACCACAAAAAGTGGTAGATCCCAAATTATTTCCGAAACAGTGCTCCTTTGCTAAAATTTTCAAAAAAACATGGTATTTGGCCATTTTGGCCCTCTCAACATGGCTAAAACAGTACACAGAGAGATTGCCAACATTAGATATGAAGCAGCACAAGTAGAAGCATACTTCTTAAGAAAAAGATCTTCACAGACAACCTGGTAGCATCATAGATCATAGGTTTGCGTAGTTTCATCGCATACTCTGTGAGTGCAAAAAGATTGTCAGCAAAGACAATTATTTTATCGCCACACAACTGTTCATGAAACCTTATAAGAAACTCGCATGCCCTGAACTTATTTGGGTTCATCACATAGAGTGCCTGGAAATTTGAGAGACCATTAAGTTAATGAAGGGGGATAAATAATAGCTGGGAACCTGCTGACTTTCTATAAAGCAATTACTTCCATAGAGAAATGTATATATAAAAAATCACAATCAGAAAATAACAGCATACCATGAAAGTCAAAATAGAGCAGCAAAAGTTAATCAAGAAAGACATGTAACAGCAGCAAATAAAAGCATTACATGAAGAAGAATTGACATGATGCAGAATAATACATACATCCATCCATGATTTCCAATTAAGAAATAATTTGCATGAAGAGAAAACAAAAATGAAGGATTTGTAAACCAGGCAAACCTGCTTTTTCTTGGACTTTTCTTTCTTCAAATATTCAGCAAAAAACTCTTTTGTCATTGGACACCATACTTCAGCACACTGTACATTTGCAAAAAATCCACCTTTTACTAGATCCAACCAGTTTGCTTCCTACAATTTCGGCCCAATGAGAAAGTTCAGATCGGTAATCCTTTCATCCTCTCTAACAAGAGTGGCTGCAGTAAAATTAGTCAACAAATTTTCAGTTATCATCAGAAAAAGGCAAGGCTGGATGTTGCAACATTCTAAACAAATAACTGAAGACATACCAGTGAGCCCAAGTTTGCAGTGAGATTTAGAGATACAAATGACCTTTCGAAACATGTGAGCAAGAACCACATGCACTGAACAAACCAGATGTAATTCACCAACCTATAATGCATGTAACATTGGCATAATCTTATAGGTAGAAGGCTAACAAATGAAGTAAAAAAGATTACCTCATCCATGAGAATCAAACGCCATTCTCTATTTCTTATCTCTTCAATAATCTTTTCAGATTTTTCAGACCATTTACCAGCAAAAGCAACCATGTTATATGTTGTCACAACCACCCCATCATTACCGCAGAATCTTTCTTTGCTATCAGATGTGAAACGACAGATTTGATCTTCTCGGATGGTTGACCATAGCTTGAATTGGAAAGCCCACTGATCCACAGAAACAGCATTTGTTGCTAAGCAAAGGCAACTGTTTTTTATTCGGTAAGCTGCAGAGACACCAACTAGAGATTTTCCAGCACCACAAGGTAGCACTATGGTGCCAGATCTTGCTCTACCTACAATTGAATAATTTTTTAATGTCAACTGAAATTATATATCATTATTCAAAAAGTTAAGACAGGAGTAATATATTTGTTCTTGCCAAAGCCATCAGAGAGCTTGAGAAAATCTAACAACGAAAAAAATTGTAAAAATGTTAATAAGAATACCAGTAACAAACAAGGAGAGAAAAAAATCATAAATTTTCAAGTACAGAAGATTTAACATTAGCATGTGGGGTTTCTACACCATTCAAAATTTTGCATAAATTGTATAACTAACATGCTTTCTTTCTATCTGCTCACGTAATCTACTATGTTCCTTAACAATAGGCTGAAAATCAGTCTTAAAAAATGTGACTCAATCTATATTTGGTCCCACTTCACTTCACTCTTACAAAGGAATAAGGTATCATTTGAGTTACCTTTTTGTACCTTACGCTGTCTCGTATAATGAGGAGGAGGTCTTGCATGTCCTTCGTCAGATGCCTTGGGCCTAGCTTTGTGTCCATGTTTGTGCCCCCCTGTCCCACAAGGAGGTGCCTTTGAAATGCGTTTCAGCCGACCATCTGGCACTGCAGGTAACCCAATAGCCTGCTCAGCCTGAACATGGGGTGGGTCGATGCCCGAAGAAGGGCCAGTAGAGGTACTGTGGGAGGGTGGCTCCTATTGCATATCAAGAGGGGTTGGATCAATACCCAGGTCAAAGGATGGAATGGGTGACAGCTCAGGAAATGACTGTGGGGTGGTTGGATGGATGTCAGACCCAGGACATGGATGTGGGGTGGGTGAAGGGATGGTGGGGCTAAGAGATGGATGTGGGGTGGGTGAAGGGATGGTAGGGTTAGGGGATGGATGTGGGGTGGATGGAGAGGGATCGGGGGTAGGGACAACTCGAGGGGTAGCGACAGGCGGACGAGAGTGACGTCCGGCAGGAGCTGTGCTCGTGCTTGGGCTCTTAGTAGTGCTTGGCCTCTGAGTAGCCACTGCCGCAAGAGTAGCTACCTCGTCATTCGGGGCCTCAAGGATAGGAGGTTGTACACGGCCAATCTCCTGCACTGCTTTCAGCACATCAGTAATGTCCTTGTGGTCCTCCGTGCCCACTGGGTGATGCCTCAACAAACGGACATATCCTTCAATCTGCACATGGAACAACCAAGTATATTAGTAATGCAATACCAAATCAACAATGCCAATCGATAATAAAATAAATGTTGGTTCTGAATTGGTTTTGCTAGTAATAATTGCAAATTATAGGGAGACCAAGTGTTACCTTAGACTAAATTTAAATTATATTTTCTATTAAAGATGTAGCAGGCGGATAGAGTAGACAAAAATGCTAATTAAAAATTCAAATGAATAGAAAATTAAAAATAATAAAAATGGAAAGAAGAATGTATACCATAACTCTAAGGGCTGAAATAGGAAATATGACCTTAGAGCATCTCAAATTAGATTTTTAAATCAACAAAGTTCTCTATAAGGAATCTTAAGCAGACAACAGCTTTAAAGGGGAGGTTTAATGCTAAAAAGACATTGGACCATATATATCATGTTCTCTAAACAGTGGTTTCATGCTAAGAAGTACGGTAAGATGTAGAAGACATGGAGAAGTTACCATTAGAATCAATTTAGCACCAGGGAGATTGATGAACCTTTGAGTTACCTTTGTGAACCAGTCGAAGTACTCATGCTGTGGAGGCATATCACTAAGCACTGCTTCACAACGCCGTTGAAGGCGATTACCCCACTCCCTGATATGCCTAGCATGTTTCTGCATCCAATCAACACTGACCTTCCCCCTTAAATCAATGGCATGGCATGAAGCACTGTATTAGTGTCAACATCACGGGGAATTTCTTGGATCATCCTAAATTGACGAACAACATGATCCGGTATATGTTTCTCTACTAGGTGGAAACATACAAGCAGCACCGTTGCCGTCCACACGGCCCTCCCTGCAACACACCACAGTAGAAGATCCTCTAATTCAGCTTCATACGGCTGCCACACCACGTACAACAGCCAAAAAACAAGTACGCAACAATGTTTATATTTCAAAGTTCACCAAACGTATATCTTGTTCCTAAACATGTTAAACAAGGCATTTTCATACTTGGCCTGGCAACATTGAAGCTATTTGCTCGCGATACCTTTTCAGGAAGACGTGGGCAGGCCTGTTTTTCTTGTTTGGGACCCACAACCACCTACAATCAAGAACAAGGGATCATTAACTTTGTACAACTTTCCCACTGAGAAAATCATATGATTAAAACTATAATGTAATCAATCTATGGATGGTCAAGTTAATGTAATGAAGTTGTAGGAAACAATTTGCATATAGACTCTCTAAGTTCCAAATCATGGTCATTACGGCTAACTATAACATGTTATTGGGTAGAGCTTGGTTAATGTATAGAGTAATTTTAAATAAAGTATTTATAACCTTAGCCCACCCACTTGCTTTTCAACTAATCATTACAAACATACTTTGTTATGCTACATTTAGAGTATGTTTGTAAATTGAAACTTGGTTAACTAAGTAGCTTTTATATACTTATAAAATAATAAAAAAATAAAAATTAAGAATAAGTAGCATATATATTAACCTAATCATATAATTTAGGAAATTTGACACAAAATTAGAGTATATTAACCTAATCATATATATTGAACCTCTGTTTAAAATTGTTTAATATTGACTTAAATAATTCCTAGAAGCCTTTAAAATGAATAAATAAATTCAAGTTACATGACGTGTATGAGGTAGAGACTTACTTTAGGGAAGTGGACCACGCATTGAAGGACTATAAGCACCTACTGGCGGGCCACGCTCAACAATCGGGCACAAATATGGGTACCTGGCCCATGCACAATACTGGACCAACAGCAAGCACCCACCAATCTGACTAGCTTTCTTATCGCTTGCCCTGCATAACTCTTGGTACAACCATACAAGGCAAGCGCTTCCCCAACTGTACCTTCATGGGTTGCGAAGGTCTTCCAACTGCTGCACCCACATTAGATGCACCCTATCGCTGGATTTGTCCATGAAGATTGTGTCCCCCAGTAGCGCTAGGATGTAGTATCGTGCGTACTTATGCAGCTGATCCTCTTCAGCATTAGGCGGCAATGGATCAGCAACTTGCTCCAAAAGCCATTTGATGAGAATCCTCTAGCCATTAAGTTGCTTTCTCTCATCATTTATAGGTCGAAAGCCAAGGAAGTCCCGGCATACATTCTCCCATTCTTTCTGCGTGCTCCCTGTTATAGCCTCGCCATCAACAGGAAGTCCGAGAAGAACCTCCACATCCTGCAATGTGATGGTGACCTCACCATGTGGCATGTGGAAGGTGTGAGTCTCGGGCCGCCATCGCTCCACTAAGGCCGTTATCAGGCCATGGTCAATCTCTCTACCTGGGGTCCTAAGGAGTCCTTCCAAACCAAGTGCCTTAATGATGTCAACGACTCGGTCGTCCACCATTGGCTCTCGATTGGAGAACTCTTCACTATGGCTACGGCATGTAAAGGACCCTGGTTCCTGCACAGAACAAAACCATGGATTAATATATAATAGCAAGTGCGTGTACATTGTATGAATTAAATGCGTGTACATTCGTTAAATCTTTAGTGTTGTGTTTTACTTGCCCATTCCAAATAGCTTCTAACCGATGGTTGGGCTGCAACGTTAACACCGACTCGTCAATGGGGCCAAGCTGCGATTGGTCAATCTGTCCAGCATTTGCAGCAGCCATACTGCACAAGAATGATAACCAATTAGCATGTAATAGACATTATTGAAAAAACAAAAACAAAAACAATCTAAGAAAGATTCTCAAAAAACAAAAAACCGCATTGTATCCAATGGTAGAGACAATTGATGGCAAAATGAGGCAAAAGTTATTCAAAACTCTTGGAGCAACACACCCTTCTCTCACATGAATCATGGACTGCACCATGAATTTGGCTTGTGAGGCCTAGTATATGAGAGGAGACAGTATTACTCCCAAAAGTACTGATTGATCATTGCTTAAGAGGACCTACTGTATGCTCTATTGCATACATTATATTCATAATATGTGTTAATGAATTGAATTGTAAATAATGTCTGATTAATATGAAATCCGACACATGAGTTAGGAATAAAGATAGTTACTGGGGTTTTCATTTTTCAAAAAATTAACCCAATGAAACATAATTAAATGATGACATGTAACATCGACAAATAGTTACACTTGATCCTGATTCTTGATTCCTGACCCCATATATACAAAAGCATTAGCAGGCTTTATTACTACACTAACCCAGGGCATCACCCCCAGCAATGAAAATATTTCATACAAGTCAGACACTATACACCTATAATTAAAAAGGACAACAAAGTAAAAAAAACAAAAAAACAAAAATTAACATCAATTGTATACAACAATATTTTGCTTCGGTAGATTAGATTTGAACATCATTTGGTCATAATTCCATTTGTTTTGTTCATTAATAATCAATATAACAGCAAATGAACAAAACTAAATTGATTTTTTTTTTTTTTAATATGGTTTTGAGTGTGTAGGGTTAATTAAATAACATGGGAAAAATTAATGACCAAATTAATGACTACAATCTCAGCACAAAATGGAAAATTTTTCTCGCATTTTCTTGGGAACCAAACAGAGTAACACATGAAACAAGTTCTAAAATAGTACAATCAACAATCAAATCAATCATAATTTTGGAACAAAAACCCCAAACCCACATGAAAAAATCACACAATAAGAAAATCATACTTGAGAGAACTGAGTGAGAGTGGAGAGGGTGCTTGAGAGTGGAGAGGGTGAGTGAGAGAGGCGTGAGAGTGAGAGAGGCACGAGCGTGAAAGGGTGTTTGTGTGAGGGTGAAGAGGTGTGAGAGTGAGAGAGGCGCGAGCATGATAGGGTGTCTGTGTGAGGGTGGAAAGGGTGACTGAGAGAGGCATGAGAGTGGGTCGGTGAGTGAGAAAGGCGTGAGAGTCTACTTCGGTCTGTGTGAGAGTGAGAGGGTGAGTGAGAGTGGAGAGGCGTTAGAGTGGAGAGACGTTTAATTTTGAAAAAGCCCTATTAGAAATCGAGTCTTAGAGACTCAGTTTCCAGGTGGCTTCCACGTGGATCAACCACATCACATACAAATCGCCACGTCACACACAAATCGATGCTTAAAGGGTAGGCTTATAAATCGAGTTTTAGAGACTCGATTTCTAGGTGGATGCCATGTGGAAAAAAGGCCAAATCAAACGTGATCAGAACATGGAAACCGAGTATTTGAGACTCGATTTATAAGCCCTAAATCGAGTCTTTTAAACTCTAGATGTTAGTAAAAAATATAGTTTTGTAACAGTGCCTACTAACTATATAGTTGGACAAACGGTGTTAATTTCAAATTTTGGCCAAGTTTCTCAACTTTTGAGTTTTAAGGATTTGGGTTGCTCTGGAATTAATTTTGGAAGTTGGTGTTTGGTTCAAAGAGTATGGCAAGAAAGAATAGGAGAAAAAAGGAAGAGATTGTAGATGATTACTGCGTCATCTACAAAGATGGAGGGTTGCTTATGGTCTGTGAGTACAAGTGAGTTCCCAGAACTTTTTTTTTTTAATAAATAAATTTGGGCAGGCCAATGATTTATTTAAGAAAATTCAAAAGTTGGTCCTCTGAATCTTTGGTAGAAGGGTAGTAATCTATCAAACATGTTTGTTTGTTGGATTGTGTTGCACGTGCCATGCATGTGATTGAGTGAGGCAATGTAAGGCACTTGTGGTTACTGTATATAGATGTATCAAAAATAAAATGTTAAAATATAACAGATTTCTTCCAAGGATGTAATTGTGTTGGGTGCAAAGGAAATTCTTTTTTAATTTTGGATGGTAGATATATTGTTGTATTTGTACCTCCTGTATATGATAATTGGAGGGTAGCTCATTGGCTTTGGAATTATTATTTTAACTGTGATATAAAGTAGGGGTGAGGTGCCTGGATTGAACGAACGGTAAATTTGGATGACATATTTTGGTCCTATTTTTATTTGGTCACTTTTGTTTTTGTGGTATTAGAATGATATTTAAATAATCCGCGCAATATTTGGATAAATTAACTTGTCATTACCTGATTATGGTGGCTTGCTGCAGCTTAATGACTTCTGCTAAGTGTTTACTGCTGCTGGTTTTCCTCCTCTACAATCTGATCCATATGTCTAAAATAAAACTTAAATTCTAGGTTAAGTCATCAAACATATTGTAGGTGTAGTATTGGCTTCAGAATTAAGAAACTCGTAATTTGATACATTTGCTTTGTGGTAAACAGTATTTAGATGCAAGCTTGGCAATTAGGCACACAAGTAGTATTCCTATGATATGTTACTAATGGCACCGGATTATTTGAAAGTGTTAAATATTAGCATCGCAATGTGTTATACCATGTTGTGTATGCTAGAATGGATGCGGAAGAGGAAGCATAGAAGAGGAACACCGAGAACACGAGGGTTACGTGGTTCAGCCTTGACGGCCTACATCCACGGAGGAATCCCTTAAGGGCTACATCTTTATTATGTATAAGAGTGTAGTACAATAACCTGTGTTACAATGAACCCTAACATGAGTATATATAGGCGACTAAACCCTAGACTACTAGTACAAGCAGGAGTGGGCTTGGGCCTATTACATTGGGCTAATATGTCTAATATATATCTCTAACACCCTCCCTCAAACTCAAGGCGGAAGCTCGATAAAGGCTTAAGGTTGGATAAGCATTAGAAGATCACTTGAAGATGCCTTGAAAAATGCCTTTGAAGAAACCACAATGAAGAATGTGCCAATTGACCAATTTCAGAGTTTCAAATGAAGAAACGGAGTCCAAAATTGGAATCTACGCGAAAAACTGAGCAAGATAGGCCCTTTTGGAAATTTTGACTTTTGGTCAAAGGTCAACGCAAAAAGTCAAAGTCAACTGGTCCAGGGTCAAAGTCAACAGTCAAAGTGCTCACGGGTCAGATCCGGGTGGTCCGGGTCGGGTCGGTCCGGGTCAACAGTCAGCTAGGTGACGTGGTGCTGACGAGACGACACTGCTGACGTGGCTGATGACGTGTCGCTGACGTGGACTAGGGCTGATGTGGAGGTGCTTGCATGGCTGCTGACGTGGAGTGATGACGTCGTCCGGTGACGTCAGATGACATCAGCAGGAGTTGCCAGGCGCCTGGCAGGAGCGTGTACTGTTCACCGGCGCGTGGAGGAGATGCCGGAAACTTGGGAGGCGCGTGTAAGCTCTGTTGAGGCCCGTAATTTCAGGTTTCGTAGATCGGCGGTCGAGGAGGCCGACAGGGCGGCGCGTGCCACCAGAAGACGATCTAGAAGTCAAGGATCTATGGCGGCGCGTGGGCGATTTTCCAGAGGCTACTGCGGTGCGTGGAGGCGCGTGATAGCTCGTATGATTACCAGGTTCTCAGGCCAAGTGGATCGGTGGACGACAAGGCCGGCTAGGCGGCGCGTGTGACTGAGATCCGAGCTGGCAGTCGAGAATCTTAGGCGGCGCGTGTGAGAATTCCAGGAGCCATTGGTCGCGCGTGGTGGCGCGTGCGGCTGCCGTTGGAGGTCGGGTTTCTGGGTTTTGGTCGCGATATGCCGTGGAGCACGTATGTGTTGTTGGTTTCATCAGGCGAAGGCTTGATGTGCACAGATCTGATAGGTTAAGTCACGGCTTTGCTTGAGTTTGTGGATCTTGGACACAGCACTGCGCTACGGTGGCTGCGAGATGCCATGGATTCTAGATCCAGCAAAGAAACATGTGTGACTTTAGATGGTGGTATGCACGTGAGAATCTTCTTTGCTGTGTAGAGATGTTTGTTTGATGCCAAGAACGAAGTTTGGCTCTGATACCATGTTAAATATTAGCATCGCGATGTGTTATACCATGTTGTGTATGCTAGAATGGATGCGGAAGAGGAAGCATAGAAGAGGAACACCGAGAACACGAGGGTTACGTGGTTCAGCCTTGACGGCCTACATCCACGGAGGAATCCCTTAAGGGCTACATCTTTATTATGTATAAGAGTGTAGTACAATAACCTGTGTTACAATGAACCCTAACATGAGTATATATAGGCGACTAAACCCTAGACTACTAGTACAAGCAGGAGTGGGCTTGGGTCTATTACATTGGGCTAATATGTCTACTATATATCTCTAACAGAAAGTATGGTCAAATTTATGATTTTGCTTATATCTTACATGTTTGATCAAAGGAATTTTATATCTACTATTAGTTTTCAGAATTAAGAAACTTGTCATAGTGCATATTTGATTTCTGGTTACCAGTTCCTTGCTACAAACTTGGTCTTTTCTAGCACAAGCATGCTATGTTTCTAACAGGGCTAGGTGATTAGTGATGCTCGTCAGATGTATAATTTCCTATATATCCTATATAATTGGAAACTGATACATCTCTTTCTCCTAAGAACTTTCACATATAATTGGAAATTATTATGTCTCTTTATCCTAAAAACTTTCATATAAAATATACTTTTTGGTGTGGGGTTAAAAGACATTGTCGATTTTTTTGATAGCATGTTCATTGCTTTCAGGGATTGTCTTGAAGTGTATCATCCTCATTGTGCGGGAAGAGATAATTCTTCTGTGAAGACTGTAGATCGCTGGACTTGCGGTTAGCCACTAAATTTGATCTATGATGATCCCTTTTTTATGTATGACACATATGATATGCGTGCCACAACCTTTTCCCCATTTTGATTATGCTAAATGTCACACTGTCACATTATCTTAATGGTTTAGGGAACAGTAATTTAATCTGGACCAGATTTTTGCCTTTTGGATATTGAATTAAGTAATATTAGTATGATTTTTTACCTCAAATAATGAAAAATGCATACTCAACTTTACAATTATAGAGAAAACATGTTCCATCATATGATGCCGATGTTTTTTCATCCTATATTTGTGCAGTTATGGAAGATAGACCATCTTTCAGCTCCACTTTGGTGGCGAATTACTTTACTTTCTAAATAAACTAAGCCTTTCTATAGTACTTTATGGTGCTTTCTTAGTATTATTTTTTTGAGCCCCTCTTTTTTATGCTTGCATCATTGTAGATGTACCTGCTTATAAAAAGCGTTAAGGTTTTATATTTTAGGTTGGCATTCTTACTTCATTTGCCAGAAAAATTCAAATTTTCAGTGCTTTGTTGCCCAAATGCTGTTTGTGGACGCTGCATCTATGATGCTGAGTTTGCATGTGTTAGAGAGAAGAAAGGATTTTGCAATCACTGCTTGATTCTTGCACAACTTAAAGAAGAAAACATCGATGTCGACTTTGACGGGGTATGGTCGTCTCTGGAAAGACATCTCTAATTTGATTTTTTTTGGATAAGTAATAGAAGTTTTATTAAATAAAAATGTTCTCCATGTTCATGATGAACACACTATACTTGAAACAATTACTAACAAATCAATAAGAAATGCTAACAGATTGTAAGAAATCAAAACTAGAAATACATTGCGTAAAACCCCAAATAGAAGATCACTCAAACAATGTCCCAACAAGCAGAGACTTCACCAGATCTAAGGGCCTCTCAATATCTTCAAAAGTTCGTTTTTTACGTTCCTGCCAACTTAACCACATTAGACATGTCAGTACCATATAAGACATCTCTAGCATAGAGTCTCCGACAAAGGAAAATGCTGTGTGTGTGTGAGAGAGAGAGAGAGAGAATGGCTGTCTTGACATAATGCTATCTTATCTCCTTTGTTTGATTGTTTCCATTTTTGTTACATTTAGAATTTTTCAAAATAATTTTTTAAGTTCTCCCAATTATTCACAGAACTAGTGATTGAATAACAAAAGAAAATAGCTCTTCAGCCTATAGCTTGCCACGGTTCATGACAAGGATAAGTGGCTTGCAAGTGAAATGAAAATATGAGAATTTAATGCTGATCTTTAGATTATGAAGGTTATGTCTCGGTTGAAAAAAGGCATAATTATATTTTACAAATAACCTAAACCTTATTTTTATCAATGGATTCAAATAATCAGTTTTCCTACTTTTGTTTTAGCTTCTTGAGGGTTCTTTTTCTTCTTTCAATAAGTGTCTTGTTGGTTTGGCCAAATAAATTTGGGCATTGTTACTCTTTTTTCCCACTAGCTATATGGTTATGACATACAGGGCAAGATAGACTTCAAAGATAGAGATACATATGAGGGCCCTTTCAAGGAATATTGGGAGATAATCAAAGAAAAGGAAGGGTTAACTTCAAAGCATAAATTACTGAAGAAGAATAAGAACTACATGGCTGGCTATGATTCAATGAAACTTGAGAAGGGAAAGAAGGCAAAGACGATGATCAATTTGACAAAGAAAGTCACCTTATATCACCTTATAGTAGCTGATTATGAGGACCTGGATTATATAGTAGAAAACAAGGCTGTGGGAAAAAGGAAGAGATCCTAGGGAGATAAAAGTACAATGAAAAAGAAGGCAAAATCAAAGAAAAAGGAGTTCATTGGATGGGGTTCAAGACCTCTCATAGAATTTCTTTCTTCCAATGGTAAAGACTCAACCAAAGAATTATCACAAAATGATGTTACGACTATCATTACCGATTATTGTAGAGAGAACAAGCTTTTTGACCCAGAAAAGAAGAAGAAGAAAGTTCTTTGTGATGAGAGGCTACAATCTCTCCGGAAGAAAGTTGATGATTAAAAATAGTATACATAACCTCCTGACAGCTCACTTTGCTGTGAAACTTGAGCAATCGGAGGAATATGGGTTTGGGTGTAGTTCAGAAGAAAGGGATGAGAGTGTTTTGTTCCCTTCTAAAAGGCAGAGAAAGTTGAGCTCAGATGGAAAATCTTTTGAATGCTCGAAAATGTGTTAAAACACAAGAGCTGTTTAGACCCCCCTAATTAAAAATTACGACTCGATAGATTTTACTCTAACTTATACTAAGTGCGGAATAGAGTAAATGTGAGCGGATAAACAAACAAACAAACTACTCTAAGCCATATTCAATATAACATAGCAGTAATATGAAAGCTAAAAGAGTAGGGAAGAAGAATGCAAACACAAGATAATACGCCGATGTGTTATCGAAGAGGAAACCGAAGTACTTAGTGTAAAACCTCTCCACTGCTTTCCAAGCGGTTATTGATCCACTAGACAATCTGTTGGGATACATGGGTTAGCAAGAGACCCTCCAAGCCTAATCTACCCGATGCACCTAAGTCCTCCAAACTCCTACTCCAACAAGGCTTCTCAAAACCGTGTCTTGTTTTCTTAGAACCGTGTCTTGTTTTCTCGGAACCGTATTATGGGCACACAAGACAACGGCCAAAACACTTACAGGAGAGACGCCGTTTTGACTAGCATACGAAAGTGAGGCAGTTATCCCAGCTGAGGTCGGACTCACAAGCTACAGGGTGGACAATTATGATGAAAGAAGGAACGACGAGGTCATGCGTCTACAGCTTAACCTAGTGGACGAAGTTAGGGTGGCAGTTGAACAAAGACTAGCACGATACTAGGATCTCATGGCCAAGAACTACAACTCCAGAGTCAGGCATAGAGACTTCAATGTCGGAGACCTCGTCTTGAGGAAGGTGATGAGCACCATTAGAGATCCCTCCCAGGGAAAGCTCGATCCTAACTGGGAGAGACCCTACAGAATCACTTCATGGTAGAGGAAAGGCACATACCACCTGGAGATGCTAGATGGACAGAAGTTGCACCATCCATGGAACACCGAGCATCCCAGGAAATACTACCCGTAGATGACAGCATGAAGAACACCACTTCTCATTTCCAGTTTATTTCTTTTTAGTTAATATTTATTTACAGTACTTTCTAAGCCCAAAAGGACAATTTTTTACTTATGCACGCATTTATCATAATAAGAAGAGTTATTCAGATATGACCTGTGTATGTGTACGCCTCTATGAAACTACATCTGTGACTAAAGTCCACAAGTGGACAGGTTTATTTTTAAGTCCACAAGTGGACGAGTTTATTATTAAGTCCATAAGTGGACGAGCTCATCCCATGGGGATACTTTAAAATTATCAAGTCCACAAGTGGACGAGTTTATTATTAAGTCCACAAATGGATGAGTTCATCTCATGAGGATGCCTTAAAATTATCAAGTCCACAAATGGACGAGTTTATTATTAAGTCCACCAGTGGATAAGTTCATCCCATGGGGATGCTTTAAAATTATCAAGTCCACAAGTGGACGAGTTTATTATTAAGTCCAAAAGTGGACGAGTTTATTGCAAAGTTCACAAGTGTACGAGTTCATCCCATGGGGATGCCTTAAAATTATTAAGTTCACAAGTGGACGAGTTTCTTACAAAGTCCACAAATGGACAAGTTCATCCCATGAGGATGCCTTAAAATTATCAAGTCCACAAATGGACAAGTTTATTATTAAGTCCATAAGTGGACGGGTTTATTATTAGGTCCTCAAAAAGAACTAGTTCATTGTCATACCTAAAGGTGGACGAGTCCACCAAAGCAGACGAGTTCACCCCAGATATCCACTAAGTCGTTTGGGAGACAAGTACATCCTAACATGTGTACATAGAACCAGACAGACATACGCATATCTCAGAATAAAGATCAACACATGGGAAAAATATGCTAAAAGTGACAAATATAAAATAATAACAATATACCATAAATAAAGTAAAGTCTTTACAAGCAAGGCCCAAAAACAGAAGGGCACTTAATATTGTTTCAAAATAGGACGAAATACATAAATTATTACTAAAAATAAAAAAGCTAAACTATAGGGTTTTAGACGTCATAAATTGGAGGATTTTTCGTCGTCTTTAGAAGGACGATTCTGGGCGTCCTGAGTAGAAAGGTTTTCAGCATCACAAGGAGGATCTTTTGTAGACGGGATTAAGGGAGTGACGAGCTTCTCCACAGTAGGTTGAGCAAGAATTACACCATCATTTTTTGGATCCTGCTTTAGGCAATCCTCAAACCCGTCACCATAGTAAACGACACAGGCATCAATAAAAGGCTATGAAGCCTTGAACTCTGTTACAGTGTCGGCCTTGGCCATCTCTACTTGTCCACAGAGAGCCGTCAACTCTTTCTCCATGATCGCCTTAGCCTCTTGCTCCTTTTCCCGTTGATGGGTCTCCTCCTTCAGCTTCTCGTTCAAGTCTGTTACCTCCTTGTTGAGAGTACGGAAGGCCTCCTTGTATTAATCTTGTTTGTTGGTTAAGGTTTCATTACGCTTCCTAAGACGGCTGATCACCCCCTCCTCAGCGACACACCTATCTTGGAGCGCTTTCTTGTGCACCAGCGCCTGAAAATGAATTATAAGAGTCTGGGAAAATAACATACCCTAGAGAGGTTAAAAAGACTCGACGCCCCCAAATCCTTCGTTTCCTACTCGGCGTAGGGTTCCAAGTCTGTCTCCTTGATGATTGACTCAACCATCTCGACGACATACCCCTTATGCGTAAGGAGACGACGAGTTCCCTAGGTGACGGGGCCTGTCGCCATCATTAAGCCTTTGCCAGCTCTATGACTTGGCTTTAGGGGCGACAGCTTTTTGGGCTATTTGTTGCCAAGAGTGACCGTTCCTTTCTCAAGGGGACGATCATCCTTCCCTTCAGCTTTTCTCTTGGGCACCCCCTTCCTGACAACCTTAGGGACCGACGAGGACGCTCCCTCCTTCCCCTTCTCCTTCTCCTCTTTTTTACGCACCGCGGTTGACACCTTCACCAACGCTCTCTGTCTGGTTGCCTCCATTTCTATAAAGGACAAAGGATAGGAGTTAGACACAAAAATGACAAGGAAACGACAGAAAGAAATAAGTAAGGAAGGAAGGACTCATGCTGACAAGAGTAATTGTTCAATCTACATGTTGCAGCCATCGGCTCTAGACCACCACAATAGGCGTGCAGCGTATCAAGAGTGATCAGGTCCCTGCACTTCTGTTCCTCGAATGGAATCTCAAGAACCCAACAAATAAAAGCCTCCTGCTCGTCAGTTATATGTGGACGAACACTAGCTGAAAAAGAGGAACGACGACGTTAAATACTTATCAAATAAAAAAATAAAAAATAAAAAGTAAAAGAAAAGACCGACGGTGCTAAACCTGAGTCTTTGACAATACCCCAAGTATTGTCGAAGCCATAAGGCATTGTAACCCACTCCTCTCGATAGCATACCCAATCCGTCCCCTGAAAGAAGAAATACTTGCCCTTCCAATTTCTATTGGAATCAGGCAAATCTGACACGAGCCTAAACTCTTTCTTCCACGTAGCAAAATGGTATATCCCTTGAGACGAGATGATACGTTGAGGCCTATAACACCAAAAGAACTCGTCCAGCGAAAGCTAACGGTTCCCACCACTAAGACGACCCTATAGGATTTCATCTCCAATAAATATCCTCTAAGCATTGGGAGGAATCTAGCTGACAGATAATCCTAGAAATTTGGCCAACAGAAGGTGCAATACCGCTAGTCGCGACCTCAGTCTTGCCGCGAACATGGCATCGTACATGCCGATGTCCACGATCTTCCCCAAGTAGCACTTTTCAAACTTCCCAAGAAGACGAATTGGGATATGGTCAGGAATTTGAAAACGGTCCCATAAATTCTTAAAGATGTTGGTTGTCATCGTCGGCTTGAAGTCATTGACGGTCCACATTTTGGGGAGGATAAATGGACGAGTGTGGCCATCCCTGGGGCTTCTTGAACTTCCTCATTCAGAGGCTCTCCTATCACCCTTACCCTCATCCCCGTTATCTTCTCCCCCGTATTCTTCATCCTCTCCTCCCTCATCGCCCTTATCCTCACCCTCTTCTTCCTCACCTTCCCCTCCATCATAACTTTCCACTTCATCATCAGGAGAATGGGCAAACGTTTCCCTTTCTGATGACCAGGAAAAGCCCTCCTCGGGCTCATGACCTAACTGGAAGACTTCATCATAGCCCGCTCCCTCACGGACTGACAATTGTTCACTTGTCACTTCTCTAGACATCTATTCACCTACAAGCGACGGAGTAATCTAAGAAGCTATTTGACGGGTCTTTATAGAAGCGTTGACTAAACTACAAGAGCCAAAGTAAAAAGAAGAAAGAAAACGAAGGGAAAAGAGGACATACAGGATGAAGTGATGACTTTGGAGATGATGGGATCCATAAGTTGACGGTGACAAAGTGACTAATAACAGCTCTCTTTCTCTTAAGGTTTGCAAGGATGAAATAAGGAGAAATATGAGGAAGAGGTGAGATATTTATAGGACGAAAATACACGGGAAATGAAGCGACATTTTTGTTCAAAAACAAGGCCAATCGACCCGTGCCATGTGTCCTAAGCATTAAATGATGGCTGCTCGAGGAACCATTAATGAACACACCTTTTCCTGAACAAATAGAAAACCTACAAATCAAACTCCATAACCCATCAGCTAGAGCTGACGGAGCTATGGAGTAGGGGGCAGCTGATAAGGATAATTCTAAAAGGATGATAAACTCGTTTACGTAAGATAAGGCCGACGGTCCTAAATAACTAGTCAGCCTTACTTGTACATTCAAAGACATAGACGACACCACCTCAAGGCTAACGACTCCACCTTAAGTTCACAGCACCTGTATGGGACAACCAGAACACCTAGACAGGATAGGAAGCTGACGGGGATAAAGAAACCTTTGACGGGTCTGACAAGGCCTTGCTTGGCCTCCACGCATGAGTATATAAGGAAACATCTTGTGTCCCACGGTTAACCCTAATCAAGAGGATTCCTACAAGGAAAGGATCCCGCAAAATGCGTGCATTAATAAGGATTTTGCTTACAAGGAAAAACCCTCTCCGCCAAGGAACGGATGTCTACTCTACGCTACTATAAAAACCCCCAAAACCCTCAGAAATCAAGGTACGCATAATTTACCCTAGCTTTGGCACTCTAGAGTCGAGAAAAGTTTTCTGACTTAACATTCGGAGGGTATTTGGCTGATATCACACTGGTACTCTCTGTAGAGTCTTCTTCTTTGTTGTGCAAGTCTTGTCTAGAGCATGTGATGACCGTGTAGTTCACTGGCGATTTTCGGCATCGTCACTTCTTCTTTCTTAACATGGGGTATTGAGTGCTCTTAAAGATCATGAGTAATTTCCAGGTGTGTGCACGTCTTGTTCTCATACTTTCCGAATAGTAATCAGGTAGAATTTCTGTGGTAGTTCCAACGTCTTGGAAACTTATATGCAGGATCTCATGGGTCATTTGAGTCTTGAGAATCTTTAGACCTACCCTTTAGGGTTGCATTCTAAGCATGTTATTTGTTAGGTTCTAAGACTTTAGGTTTAAATGTATTAGAAATTCAATTTGTAATGTTGGCAAATCATGATCAAAACGTTTAGTCTTATTTTAGACTTGTTTTAGACTTGCTCAAAGTATGTTTATGTGTAAAGTTGGAATCGAGTATACTGTAGGATTTACTATGTAAATCTGCCTGGCTCGATCGATCGAGAATTAGACTCGATCAATCGAAGCTCGTGCAGATTGTTTTTCTACAAAATTTTCCAACTCAGCCCATGCCCATTTGACATGTAGGGTTTTATGTTTTTCCTTATGTATAAAAGGAAAAACCCTAGCCATGTTTTGAGGTTGCTCTTTATGCTGTGTGTGGATCTCTTGTGAGAGCTAAAGGGGTTTGCCTTCATACACACTTAGGGTTTCCAATTTCAAGATTGATGTCGGGAGCTTGGTGATCAATTCAGTTGCTGTTTCAAGAGCTTAAAGATACACAAGCGGGAGTGCTTGTATTTGCTGTGAATCCAAGAAAGAAGTATTTCGTGGACTCGGAGCTGTCACGTGGTTGTGATAGTAAGTTTCCTACTCGAGGTAGTAATAGGATGTTAGTGGTATAAATCGCTATTGTGTAAACTTCAATTCTTTCATAGTGGATTTGTTGTACCTTGAGGATAGTTAGGTTAAATCCTCTCCAGATTTTTTACCGGTTTGGTTTTTCTGGGTTATCATATCATTGTGTTCTTTATTTTCCGCGCTTGTCAATGATATGATTTATATGTGTTAACCTAGATCTGCATAATTTACCAAAGTTAATCACTTGGCTAAATAGCTAGGTTAATCTGGTTGTGTTTAAGGGGTCTAAAATTTATTTGCTGTACACAAACTACTGCATTGAAATGTTGCCAATGCATTCATAACCCCGAGTCCTTGAGCATAGCACTTGTGCAATTGTGCGTGCGAACCAACACTACCATTTCCCTAGGCATATAGATCCCATGACCACTATGACACGGTTGACAAAACCACCCTCCAACTTCCATCTCTTTATCTAGCAACCCACTAGAACCTATCTTTGTCTCTCGTTTTATTTTTTAAAACTTTTAGTGGATTTTGATTAAGCTGTGTGTATCACAAGGAATTTTGGTGTTGTGGATTTGTTAGCATTGTGGATTTTATGGGATTATTGTATTGTTGGTATGAAAATTGTGTGTGTTTCATACTGTATTCACCACCACCCAATTACATCAAATTTTAAATATGTTACCAAATAAGGTAAATTAAATTGTTTTTATAATATTTTATGCTGAAGCAAATGTAACCTAAAAAGCAGTTCAATATGATGGAGAACAAGATATCTTACAATTAACAAAAGGACTCTAATATCAAATCCCCTCCCTAAATATTGATTTTTTTTTTTATTAATAATAAAAAAATATAACTCTAAAATCACCATAATTTTTTTTTTAAGTTTTAAGTTGGAAAAGTTCTATCCGACAAAAGGAACTAATTCTAATGAGAAACAAAAAAATTATAAAACTTACTGTTCGGTCCAGATTAGACTAGATTGGGCCGAAATGGACCAAAGAGTAATTATATATAATAATAATTTTGAACTTACTGTTCTGTCCAATTCAGTTCACACTGGACTGCATTGGACCAAAATGGACCGAAGAGTAATTATATATATTTAGAACTTACTGTTCGGCCTAGACCGGACTGGACTGGACCAAAATTGACCTAACTGGACAAAGAGTAATTATATATTATTATTATTATTATCTTAAAATAAGTCTTTGTTTTCTATTAGGCAACTTGACACAGTCAAGATGGCTTCCAAGTTAGTCAGTCATGGTTCCTCCATGATAGTATTTCATGTTCTAACGTGAAACATGAAACATGACTTCCCTCTGTTGCTGTTTTAGTGAAACAATCAAAATGGTCATTTTTCAAAACAACTTATATTTTTTTGGAAATGTTACTGATCTTCATAGCATGATTGGTGTGTCCTCCTAATGGAATGAAGCTAAGCTTAACCGTCCACAAAGCCAATCATAGCATTAAACTACATTCAAGTGTACCGTTAGATTATTAATTCCATTTTTTATTGGAGAGAAATTCACACTTCAGCCACCATAATTTATTGAGATGCCTTGATCAGAAAGCTAGAATGATCTTGGTTTTATTTACAAACCTAATTGATTTGCATATGTGAGTGAGCACATTTCTTTGACAAACTCAAGTATATTGTAAATGAAAAAGTGGTTACCCTTTAGGACCTCATTTATGGTGATGAGTTAACTATTGATTCTTTTGAATGCTATGTAAGCTCTGTTGGGGTCATTGGTGCTTGTGCATCTGTGAGTTTGTCTACTTAATCTCTTCTTCCATATATTAAAGAGGTTTGTCTACTTAATCTCTTCTCGGCATCTAGTTATATCACTTATGATAACCTTTGAATGAGTTTCAAGTCCCAACCAAAGAGAAAAAAGGATTTTTCAAGTCAATAATAAACCACAAACAATTGTGAGTATCATCAAACTATTAAGATGCCTAGCATGATATGATATAAAAAGCGTGCTTAAATTTCTAATTTTGAGGAGTGGTCTTGGAATCTGAGATTAATTATCTATAATTGGCGTGATAAGTGGTCATTTAACAAAAGCCTTATATAATGTAATTGTGAAGAAAATTAGTATTAATTTTACATAATGAGGACATCACAGAAACAATGATTTTATTTATTTATTTTTTTTTTGACACAAGATAGAAATTGTAAAGTTTTAATTTACAACTATATGTTTTGGTTGGCTTTAATTCCGTGTCAAATTTGATTGTAATTTTATTCAATCTTTTGTACCCTGTATTTATTGTGGGATTCAATTGTAAGGGTTGTGTGATAGAGAGAGAGAGTGTGAAGACTCAAGCAATTGAAGACAGAAGAGTTTTCGCGGGTAGCTCACGACTAAGCATCCCGCGAAATGATGCATGTGCCCTGCACATGACTGGAATACGAAGAGTCAGGACAGATGAAGACAACTGTGTTTCGCGAGTAGCTCGTGGGTAAGGCCTTCCCGCGAAACACTCACGAAACATTCTGTTTTCCTAGACTGTGCTATCTGATACACACTTTCTATACCCACACTATATATACCCACATTACCCATAGATGTTGAGGAGTGTTTTAGAGAGAAAACCCTAGCCACAAACCTTGAGAGTTAGAGATTGTTATACCCACAATCTTCTACACAATTGTTTGTGGATTTTCCCCAACTCCTACCTCTCCATTTTCATATCCTTAAGAGGTTGATAGCCCAAACACTTACCACACCCTTTCAGAGTATTCAGTGAGGTTTTGGTGCTGCTGGGAAGCATTTGAAGAAGCCAAGGATGGCAGATGCAACATGGAGCTTATTGCGAGATCCGGAGAGCTAGACAAGACACGATTCCAAGAAACCTTGTTGGAGTAGGAGCTTGGAGGGCTTAAGTACATTGGGTAGATTAGACTTGGAGGGTCTCCTACTAACCCATGTATCCCAATTGATTGTCTAGTGGATCGATTATTGGTTGGAAGGCAGTGGAGAGGTTTTTTGTCGAGTTCTTCGGTTTCCTCTTCGATAACACATCGGTGTGTTATCTTGTATTTGGATTCTTCTTCCCTACTCTTTTACCTTTCATTTTATTGCTGTGTTATAATGTTTATGAGTTAGAGTAGCTTGTTTGTTTAACTGCTCGCATTTACTCTATTCCGCACTTAGTATTAAGTTAAAGTAAAATCAATCGAGCCGTAGCTTTAATTTGGGGTCTAAATAGCTCTTGTGTTTTTACACATTTTCGAGCATTCAGAAATTCTACTCTAACCTAATCTAAGTGTATATGTTTGTGAAGCTCCCTTCTGGAGGCTTCAACTCTAGTCCTTACCCCCAACACCCCACACCCCATAAGCACTTATACTTGTAGAGTAATTATCACACCGAGGGTGTGCAGTGGATAACAGAGAATTAATTACACAATAACCACATTAATGCAATTTCAATGACGGAACAAATCAAGGTGCAACAAATTTAAGAATTTCTGTGTTAGACAAAATACACAAATATTGAAAATATTTTTTGGAAGATATTTTTTCCATTTTTGGGTGTTTGATTTGAAGCGGTTAACTTGAAAAATATGTTCATATTTGATAGGCCAAAAACGAATTGACCCCTTGTGATAAATTAACCAATTAATTTAGCCAAGTGAATTAATTAAGTTAATTAACATGCAAACGCGTGGTAGCACAAACAAATCACCAATAAACTTAAGTATGCAGCGGAAAATAAATTTGACACGGTGATTTGTTTACGAATGTGGAAAACCAACATGGCAAAAACCCCATCGGGTGATTTTAAGGTCACCACTCCCAAAATTCCACTATTATCACAACAGCGGTGACAAGTAAAGAAATCCCAGTACCTTATACCAACCTACAGTTGAACCCTTACCCTAATACCCAATTGGACTTGTTCTGTTGTGACAATTTCTCCTTTTGATGCACGACTCCCAAGTACGTGACTAACCAATTGTGCCGATCCCAGTATGCGACTTCAATCACCAACTAGAGAAGGTTGTTGGCTGTAAAGTTCTTCAGTTCATCCCAACGATGAAGATCAAGAAGATGCTTCGTCACAAAACCCTACGGTGCACAAACATAGCAACTTCTTCAAGAATGATGAACTAGGGCAAATTCTGTCTTCGGTCACAATTTGCTTGAACAAACTTTGCTCAACACTTGTGCAACTTGTGAACACTTTGACAACCCTTAAAATAATCCTTTTATATGTCTAGGGTTGTGAGAAAAGAAAGCCCAAACACATAAAACCGGATTGGAGTCAAAACAGAACTAGAATTCTGTTTTTCATAAAGCTCGACAGATACCTATCTGTCAAGATGCTGTCGAGCAGCTATCAAGCCATGGGGCTAGAACAGCTTCTTAAGCTCGATGGATAGCTAGCTGTCGAGTTAGCTATCGAGCTTTAATGATAGGCACTTCTTCAGCTTGTTTCTTGGACAGACTTGCATGTCTTCAACACTTGATCCTGAAACACAGTTTCTTGAATTATTAAACACATCTTAGATCTACCCAAATACAAGTAAAGTGCGTTTTGTCAAAGGATTTGCCAATTACATAAAATAGTGACATATGTTCCTAACAAGTGAATCACATATGTCCTAACAAGATTGATCGATAAATAACCTTCTCAGAGGCCTAAAACAATTTATTCCTCACAATAAACCACTCATCACTACGACCTAGTCAGCCCACTGTGACACACTGCGAGCTATTGTGACCCACTTAGGACAAAATTAGTACTTGAGTCTCTCTCTCTCTCTCTCTCAAATTGGGATTGGTGATGATGACAAAACCATTGTCGCCATGGCACGGTTGACAAAACCATGACCTTCCAATGACCGTCTCTTGATTTGATAACCCATCAAAACCATCTTTGTCTCTCATTTTATTCTATTTTTTCAAATTTTTAGTGGGTTTTGATTACGTTTTGCAAATCAAAATGAATTTTGGTGTTGGGGATTTGTTTGTATTGTGGATTTTGTGAGATTATATTGTTGGTATGATGAATTTTGTATTTATGAAAAAATTTGTGTGTTTTAAAGTGTATTCATCACCAACCCATTACATTAAATTTCAAACGTATTACCAAACAATCTAAAATAATTTTTAATATTTTATGTTCAAACAAATGTTACCAAAAAAAAACAAAAAACCATCCAATATGATTGAAATAATCCACTGTGCGAGAACAAAATATTTTACAATTAACAAAAAGAACTCTAAAATAAAAAATCCCCTACCTACCTATTGAATATTTAAAAAAAAAAAAAAAAACTCAATATATATATATATGTTGGAAAACAAAAAATTACACGATATTTGATACTACAAAAGTAAAGTACCGTGTAAAATATAAAGTCTTTGTTTTGTCATTTGTGAGACTGTGACTCTCACTCTGTCATCTCTGTCTCAGTGTTTGGTCTCTCTTTTATGCTATGTTTGGAAGTTCGGAGGGAGAGGAGAGTAGTGGGGAGAAGAGTAGAGGGGAATGGTTACCTTCCACCTTGTTTGAATGTTTTTAAAATTAAGTAAGGGGGAGGGGAATAATTAGCCTTTTCATAGTTTGTAATTTTGTTAATATGATAATGGTAAATTTAGTAATTCATTTTGTCAAGCATTTCTATACTCTACTCTCCCTCCAAATCTCTCCAATTTGGGGGAATTAAAAATAAGGGGTTAGAAGTAATTAGAACCCTTCCAAATCCCGCCCCCTCCTCCCTTAAAAAACATCCAAACAAGATAATTTAACTTACTCTCTCTCCCTCTACTCCCCTCTACTCCCCATCCATCCAAACAAGCTATTAAAGTGTCATCCTCTCCCTCCGTCTCTCTCACTCACAGCCATTGCACCACACCGTCTCTGTCACAACCGTTGCTCTATTAATCAGGTACTCTCTCTCTCTTTTTCTCTCAGCCTCGCCTATTTCAAATATTATCTACTTTCTCACCTCAATCTTTGAAACATGAAAGGAGTGCATGCTCTCTATATGTTAGGCTTGCCCAAGGGAGCTCTATTATAATTAGGAAATCCCATTCCCATTCTTGAATAATTCAAGCCTTAGCCTTAACCTTGTTTCAAATCAAACGTACCATTAACTATGCTACCTCATCTTATCTTATGCCAAGTAATGGTCTAATGGGCAATCTGGGGGTGGGGACTAAATAAGCTTACCCAACTCCAACTCCAACTCAAATATATGAAAATAAAATAAAAATGAATGAAAAACTCAATATGGTAGATCCTTTCTGTAAGGTTGAATTTTATCAACCATCTTATTGGCTTTATTTTGTGCAAAATTTGCTTGTATTTTAGCAATTAGTAACTCTGTATTTAGGTGGGAATCATGTAAGGGTAGTGTGTGAGAGAGTGTGAAGAAATGCTCAAGATTGTGCAAAGAATCAAGGACTCGCGATTGGATCTAGCGGGTAGCTCGCGGCTTGCAAGCCGCCAAAAGTTGCACACGTGCCAAGCATGTAAAGAAGCTGAACTGTCATGCCAGTTGTAGCACTACAGGACAAAAATTCCAGTCTGGCCGTTCAATTACCTAGCAGCTGGAACTCGCGGCTCAGTCAAGTTGCGAGGCCAAGCCGCCAGCCAACTCTGTTTTGGAAAAACTGACTTTTCGCATTCCAAACACATACAAGTATAAATACCCCTTATACCCATGAATTGTAGAGAGCTTCCAAAGAGAATATTGAGAGAGAAACCTTAGAGAAAAACAAGATTGACTCATCCCTAATCTTCACATAGAGACTCTTCAAATTCCTCTACTCTCACCATCTCCATTGTTACATCCTTGAGAGGTACATTACCAAAACCCTTTCTCACCATACCCACATCTGGGAGAAGGCCATTTGGTGCTTGGGAAGTAGTTAAGAAGGAACAAATTTCATATTGGTTGATGCTATCGGCTATAGCGGAATTCAATAAGCTAAAGAAGAAATAGGTTCGGCGTAACCTCATTGGAGCAGGAGTTTGGAGGGCTTAGGTACACTGGGTAGATTAGGCTTGGAGGGTCGTCTGTTATTCGTGTATCCCAACTACATTCTTTAGTGGATTATTTACCTTTTGGAGGGTGGCGGAAAGGTTTTACGCCGAGGGCTTCGGTTTCCTCTTTGATAATACATCGTTGTGTTGTCCTTGTGTTTGCATCTTTCTTCCCTTAATATTTGCCATTTAATTTCTGCTGTGGATGTGATTTTATTTGGTTAAGATTTTTTATCAATTCTGTTATATGCTTATGTTCATATTCCGCACATTAATTGTTTGATAATAAGCTTGAATTGATAATTTGAAAATTGGGGGTCTAAACGTTCATAATGTTTTATACACATTTTGAACATTCAATTGGTATCAAAACAGGTACACTTGTTTTGGTTTAAATACCTAAGTGTGATCCTTGACCCTTTGTGTTTATTTGCCATGGATAGTGTTTTGTATGCCTCTATGCTTGTTTTGGATGTTGATGAATGTAACATGTCACATGTTTGTGAAAATGCCTCTATGAGGGATAATCCTCATGATTGTGATGCTATGTTACATGAATCTTTGGGTGTTGTTGATATTCCTAACATCAAACTCTTAAAGAAAAATGCTAAGAAGTTTCAAAAGATTTTCAGGAAGTTCATTTGCGAAAAGGATGATTTGATTACTAAGCTTAATGAATCCAATAAACTGGTTGAAAAGTACAAGGAACTTGCTGAACATTCTCTTGAAAAACTAAAAGAGTTTGAATGTTTAAATATGGACTTGGATGTTAAACTTGTTTTGTCCAACAAACTTGTTGATGAGCTAAAATGTGAAAATGAATCTCTTAAGATGCATGCCAAGTGTTTGATTGCTGAACCTATTGCTAAAAGGGATGAAAATATTTGTTGCAATTATGTTGTGATACCCGATTTTGTGCCTATTGTGTGTTCTACCTCAAAGGACAAATCGGTGTACATTCCTCCACATAAAAGAAATCAAAAGGTGGAGAGAAAGACTCTTAAGTCAAAGCCTCCGTTTAGGTCTCAACCTAAGGTTTTGAATGGATCTAAGTTTGTTCCAACTTGTTTGATTGGTCATATAAGACCTCAATGTCATAAGTTGAAGAGAGAACAAAACCGAGTTGCTAGATCCATTCCCAAAAAGCCTAGTAGACCTAAACATACTGTATGTCACCATTGTGGTGCCTTTGGTCATTTAAGACCTCAATGCTCTAAGTTTTATGCTCTTAAAAGAATCAAAAGAAAAGAGAAACTTGAGCTTCTTGGAAGCTATACTAAAAAGGGTAAACCAGATTTGAGTGAAAATAGCATGTTGTTAAAGAAAGTGTTTAATGCAATTAACTCCTTGTCTATATGCATCTCCGATTCTCACTCTTCCAACCCTCATCTCACTTCTCATGAGACACTCATTCCAAACAATCGTTATGTTTGGATGAGAAAGGGTTTCTATGGTTGAGCTTTTGCTCTTTTGGTTATTGATCTAATTCTTTTGATCTTTGTAGGACCCTTCATGCATTAGATGCTTCATTGTCATGCATTTGTGCATCATGCATCTCTTTATATGCATTGTTTTGATTGTTTTTGCATTTGATCTTACTTTTATGCTTTTGTTTTTGTGTGTCTAAAAATCCAAAAACACATAAAAAGTGAAAATTTCAAAAAGTTTGATCGTATATGTTTAAGCACATATCACATGTGAGTTTGGCCTAGTACCTCTATACAAATGGCTTAGTGCATTTATAAGCTTAGCTTGTTATGTATGCACATCTATCTTTGTAGGAAAAATCTTGACATCTATGTGTGATTGTTGTAAATCGATCTTCAAGCTTGTCATGAATGATTAGTGAATTGTCACGTTGGTTTTGATACATGCGTAGACTTATGCCTATATCTCTTCCCACTCTTTTATATTTTTTTGCTTAAAGAGCTTAACCAATGTAAATCTCAAAATGAAAAGAGATAATGAGCTGCAAAAGCCGTCGCACATACTAGTATTCGACTAGGAAAAAGGGAAATCAACTTATGTGAAAATGTATGATGCCTAAAAAGCCAAAGGCTTGTTCATCAAATTGAAATATCAAAAATTTCAGGCATCGATCTCAAAAAGAGATGTAAAGATAAAAAATGATCAAATGTTATGAATTGTAAAGAAACCAAATGAAAAGTTTCAAAGATATGTAATCATTTTTTTGTGGGAGGTCATATATGTTATTTCTATAATTGAGATAGACCACTTGACTTAGTACTAGTTGTGTATGACTTAATTGAATTGATCATTGAAACTTCATTCTAGACTAAGGATTATTCCACACTTGATACACACACACACAACACACATGCCTAATGTTCAATGAATGCCTTATTCATTTGTTCGATTGTACTTGTTTAAATGTGATGTGTGTGTGCTCAACTATATATGGATCAATCCAAAAATATTTTTTATCATTTTATATGTTTTTGGAAGTGATTTTTATCATTCTTTGTGTCCATGTTTAGTGCTTACTTTGTTTCTCATTGTTTAAGCATGTTATGTTGAAAAATAGGTGTCAAAGTTTTTCGCGACTCACTCGCAACTCGCCCAATCACGAAACTCTAGTCACGAGTTCATCCAGAAGCTTTTCGCGACTCGTGAAAATTTTCGCGACTCGCTTCGTGACTCGACCAGTCGCGAAACGCCCAAAAACAGCTTTTTAAAGGGCTTTTTGTGGGAAACCTGTTTTTAACCTCTCCCATCCTTTTTTAAACCCCTCTTTCAATATTTTTACATCAAAACCCAATCAATTTGAATGGTTTTTCATTCCATTTACATCTCTAAGGTAATTTTAAACTCTTTTAATTGATTTAGATCCTTAGATTATGTTTTGGAGAGTTTTGTGCTCTTGGTTGGGATTTTCATCATAAGGGTTGGGAAAACTTATTTTTTGTCAAAATTTTTGTATGGGATTGGTTTCTTTTGATGATTTGCTTTGGATGTTGGCCTCTTATGGCAAAAAGAACAAGTATTAAGGGTGGATTTCATGATGTTCATGCATTGTTTTACATTGTTGTTCATAGTCTGTACATTAGGTGTTTGATAAAATGCCTCTTAGACATCTTCTCACTTGTTTGGACTCCAATGAGTACCAAACTTTGGGGTTTCTCATGTTTCTTCACTAGGATCATGTTTGGTTCATTGGTTGTGTATTTAATACACCTTGCCCCATATGTGCATTTTCCATGTTTTGGTCATGCATTGCACATAGTCACCTCTTGCACATAGCCACCTCTTGCACACACCTTTGCTACTTTTGTCATGCATTGGTCTATACCTTGTTTCTTCATCCTAGCATGTCATGTTTACCTTATACTTTGTAGCATTTTGTTTTGTCTTTTGTTTGAGCTTCATTTTCTTATTCATCTTGCACCCCTCATGCATCATTATCATTGTTCGTACCTTCATCTCTTGCCCTCGTTTCTCCTTAACCCTTTGTCTATTCGTGACAAAAAGGGGGAGAGTATACTCTAGAGAGTATACCAGAGAGTTTTTGTCATTTCTATATGACTCTTGTTCACATTCTTAAGGGGAGAAATTCTATTTCATGTGCACATTTGTAGGGGGAGAGATATTCCATAGGGGAAATGCATATACCAAGGGGGAGAAGACATTGTGTTAATAAGAAAATTTTGTTTTGTTTGTTTTTCCTTATGATTGTTTTGGTGTATGATCAAGTTGCTCACATGTTTCACATCATGTTTACTTGATTGCAATTTACTTGTTACATTATACTTGTCCTTTTATTACTTGCTTTACCTTGAGAGTCTAATGTGTTTTGTGCAAGTGTTTCAAGTTATAGGTATATATGTTCCAAGTTCATTACAGCTCCTATGACTCATTATAGGGGAAGTGTTTAATATTTTGTACCCATGTTGCTTTTGTAAGCTTTTAGGGTTTGTTTCCATGTGTTTGTAGGCTTTATGGTTTGTACCATGCTTATGCAGCCTTTATGCTTTGTAGCATAGTACTTTTAGCTAAATGTTATGCATTTTCTTTAAGTACTCTCACTCTTGTGCCCTAGTAGGATCTTGTTCCTAGATGCATATACTTCATGTATTGTGCATTGGTTGAGTGTTGGACATGCAAGTGATTTGCATTGAGCTTATTAGCTTGTATGTCCGGATGTTCATTCCAAGTGTAAATGAGCATTGTGGTCACTATTTTATAGTGATTGCTTGTATGGCCAAGCCATGGTTTATTACTTAATTTCATTTTGCTTGATTGCATTGTGCTTGCCTCATATGCATTACAAGTTTTTATATATACAATGATCATATTGTGTTGTTGTGTTTCAGGAGATACTTATTCATATGATTCAAGAGCTACACAGATTCTAGAGTTAGGTGTGAGTGAGTTTTGTTCAACTGTTCCCAACTCACATGTTAAGTCTAGAGTTTGTTTTAGGGTTTTGTTACAGAATAGCCAAAGGGGGAGATTGTAAAGTTGAATTTTATCAACCATCTTGTTGGCTTCATTCCGTGCCAAATTTGCTTGTATTTTAGCAATTAGTAATCATGTATTTAGGTGGGAATCATGTAAGGGTAGTGTGTGAGAGAGTGTGAAGAAATGCTCAAGATTGTGCAAAGAATCAGGGACTCGTGACTGGATCTAGCGGGTAGCTCGTGGCTTGCAAGCCGCCAAAAGTTGCACACGTGCCAAGCATGCAGAGAAGCTGAACCGTCATGCCAGCTATAGCACTACAAGACAAAAATTCCAGTCTGGTCGTTTAGTTATCTCGCGGCTGGAACTCACAGCTCAATCAAGTCGCGAGGCCAAGTCGCCAATTAACACTGTTTTGGAAAAACTGACTCTTCGCATTCCAAACACATACAAGTATAAATACCCCTTATACCCACGAATTGTAGAGAGCTTCCAAAGAGAATATTGAGAGAGAAACCCTAGAGAAAAACAAGATTGACTCATCCCCAATCTTCACATAGAGACTCTTCAAATTCCTCTACTCTCACCCTCTCCATTGTTACATCCTTGAGAGGTACATTACCAAAACCCTTTCTCACCATACCCATATCTGTGGGAAGACCATTTGGTGCTTGGGAAGCAGTTAGGAAGGGACCAATTTCATATTGGTTGATGCTATGGGCTATAGCGGAATCCGGTAAGTTAAAGAAGAAATAGGTTCGGCATAATCTCGTTGGAGTAGGAGCTTGGAAGGCTTAGGTACACTGGGTAGATTAGGCTTGGAGGGTCTTCTGCTGTTCATGTATCCCAACTACATTCTTTAGTGAATTATTTACCGTTTGGAGGGTGACAGAGAGGTTTTACACCGAGGGCTTTGGTTTCCTCTTCGATAACACATCGTTGTGTTGTCCTTGTGTTTGCATCTCTCTTCCCTTAATATTTGCCATTTAATTTCTACTGTAGATGTGATTTTATTTGGTTGAGATTGTTTATCAATTCTGTTATATACATCATATTCCGCACATTAATTGTTTGATAATAAGCTTGAATTGATAATTTGGAAATTGGGGGTCTAAACGTTCATAGTGTTTTATACACATTTTGAACGTTCACTTTCTATGAAAGAGATTGTCATATAGAAAGTCAAAAATATTATTCTAGCCCAACAAAAACGTGTTTTGTATATTTGTACTTAAATGTTATGAATTGATCATACTTGTCAAAAATAAAATTAAATTGCTTTGATTTGATCTTAATTGACTTGCCTACCTATGGTAAGATTTGAGTGCCATCATATAGGAAATTCTCTTGCTGGAAAGAACAGATACTTGAAATGGTTTTAATTCGCTACATTTTCTATAACTACTCTTTCTTGGTTGTCTCTTTTCTAATGTACGATATGCCTGTCTTTAGAAAAAAGTTCCTAAAATGTGGTTTCTGACCTTTTTATAGTGCAAGATAACCTCTTTACCCACAGACATTAGTTGGAGTTTATTCCTAAAATGTAGTTTCTGACCTTTTCGAAAGTAACAGGATGCTTGTGTTTGCCTTTCGAACTCTGCTAGATAGGTCGTTTGATTACCACTCCAATACTTGTAGAGGCCTTCCTTTGGTACTATTGAATCTTTAGTAGATAAAGTTTTAGATTCTACACTAGCACAGTCTCAGCTTGTTCCAATATATGTAGGGTTCATTTAGAGGAAGTGAATACAAAGAAAAATCTTGGAAGATTGACAATACAGGATACAAGTTTTAAGACAAGAATGAGAAAGTTTGAGCAAAATGTAGAGGTTGTAGATTAATACAATCACTTAGACCAATGATCCCATTTTTGGTTTCCTTCTTTCCCTTTATTTGAAGAAAGGGTAAAGGGCTGGGGCGCGTGGGGGGTGGGTGGGTGGGTGGAGTTTGTTATGGGGGAGAATCATTTCTAAGAAAAAAAAACTCTTTTCTCGGTATAGGTACCAGCTATATTACATGGAGCAGAAAGTGCCTAATTTATTCCTTGGGAGTTCTATTCCCCAACAGTACTTTCTGGTGGCCGATTAACTTTCATATTGCCAGTAATACACAGTTAAGGATGGCTTCCAAGTTTTTCTGTCATGGTTCTTCTCTGGTTATCCTGTAGTCCATGATAGTACTTCATGTTTCAACATGAAACATGACTTGCCATTGCTGTTGTTTCAGTGAAGCAGAATGGTCATTTTTGTCATTTTGCAAAAGAACTTATATTTTTGGAAATGTGGCTGGTCTTTATAACATGATTGGTATGTCCACTTATTCCTAATGGAATGAAGCTAAGCTTCACTGTCCACAAAGGCAATCATAGAGAAGAATTTACTTCAACTATATTCAAGTGAACCCTTAGATTATTAAAGTTCTTCTTATTGGAGAGAAATTCGTACTTTAGCCACCATAATATATTGAGATTCCTTGATCAGAAAGCTAGAATGGTTTTGGCCTTATTTGCTAACCTAACTGATTTGCATATGTAGGTGAGCGCATTTATTGAACAAGTTGTGGAAGATGAAAGCCAGATGGAAGCCTTACTGCAGGACTGCTGAGAATCATGGTTTGGAATAATTATCTTGGATCATTTAATTCCTTCTATCCTAGCAAATAATTAATGAAGAATAATCTAGATGTCATTCTTCCACTTGCATGGGTGTGAAGGGAGTCTATTTGGATTGCAAAGTGAGTTCTTTGAGAAAATTTGACATTTTCTTTTCCTCTTGTGAGATATTCAGGTGCCACATGAAAATGATGTGATTTTTCATTCACATTGATACATAATTCCATGGAAATATGAAAATTGCTTGTTGAAATTTTCAACATTTCATTATTCCAATGAAAGACCATCTTTTACTCCCATTCCTTCAGATTGCCTAGTCTAGATCCTGCTAAAAGACCGATGGGGAGATTCATACACCTAAAGCTGCTTAAAGCAGGACCTGTTATAGGACCTCTTCTAGCCTATTGACCAACAATTATTTGAGGAAAGAATTATTTTTGGCTACAACGACAAAGGCCAAGTTCAATTGACTTAAGTAACATGCAAAAGAATTTCACGTGCTATACAAAACAGAAAAGAGTGATTGTGTCAAACGACTCTTACCTGATAAATTCTATTATGTTGGGTTTGTATTATGAAAACTGTTTTGTCCCATTCTCTCTCCCATATTTTCACATGAAATATCTGTATTATAAATTCTATTGTGTTGGGTTATGTTATGAAAATCTGTTCTATCTCATTCTCTTTCCCTTATTTTCACATTAATTATCTTTATTGTAGGAAAGATGTTGATTAATCATAGATCATCCTGCTAGTGGTTACTGGAAAATTCCTGTTTGGAGTGCCAATCCTTTTAAGGCTGGCTGATTGAGTTCCCCCATGAGAAGAGGGAGTTTTTGTAGTACATTTTCTGCTCATTGGCCTTAAATTAGTACTACTCGCGGATCCCGCACATTGCACGTGATAATATTTTTAGGATGGTCTCATTAATTTTCTTTTCTTTTCAATTTGTACTAATTTAATAAATAGTATTGTAATTTATAATCATATTTTCATTTACTATAGTAACAATCACAAAATGTAATGTACAGAATTCAAAGGTAAGTTAGTGAAAATATTAATTTTTCAATACAATTTATTTATAATATTTTGGATATCATTAAAAAGTATATATAATTTGGAAATTATTCTTTTAGTTTTAAACAACTTTTTCAAACCTAATTTTTTCTACAATACAATCAAAAACACCAAGAAATATATCTAAAAAAATTAATAAAACTCAACAAAACTACAATTAAAAATATTTAAAAAAAAAAGAAAAAAAAAAGATTGTAACTCTGTTTCCTTTTAAAAAAAAAACCAAGGGTACAATTCCAAAGAGGAAAAAAGTAGAGAATTTTTTTTTTTTGAAAAAGAAGAAGTATTGTGTTAATGCTGTCATAATCTAATGTTACATCTAATCCAACATGTGAAAATGAATAGATAAATAAATAATTTTAAGCACAAAATTGAATATGTTTTCTTAAAAGTCTCAAAGAATACACTAATAAGATAAAAAAGATGAAAAACAATACAAAATATTCATAAATGCTTAAAGCAATTACTCAAGCATCTAAGAAAATCATATAACAAAGACATAACAATTCACTACTAATTTGTTAAACAAAATATTTACAAACAGTGAAAGTAAACTGCACAAAGACCATTGTCTTCAACTGCACTAACTTTTCCTCATTAGCTTGTCCAAACTATTTTGTTGTTTTTCAAATAAATTAAAACCTACAAACAACACAAAATTTGACATATTATAATATAATATTCCCTAAATAAGATCAACAACAAACACCATTTATTAAAAGTATTTAGTGCTGTAAAGAAAATGATAAAAAAAAAAAAATACTTGCATCAAGGAACACATATGAATTAGTCAATAATATTCATCAATCTAAGGTCGAGATGCAAGAAAAATAAAAATTTCAACAAAAAAATGAAAAAAAAAAATTGAGAGAGAGAGTGAACCTTTTTTGTATTGGAAAAATATGCAAAGAATGGGAGAGAGTGGCAAATTTATAGTAAAAGGTTGGGAATAAAAAGAGTCAAAATAAAGGAAGATAAATGGGCAAAATAATATTTCAAGTTAAAACCGCCCAAGAGAATATATATAGACAACATTTTTTGTTTTCATTTTTCATTGATTTATTTTTAGTTATAACATCAAAACTAAAGTAGAAAAATATGTAAAGTTAAAACCACTTAAAATGAATTTGTAAAGTCAATATTAATTTATATTTAATATTGTAAAAAAATTAGAGGTAAAAATAAATATTAAAAAGACTCACGGTGTGGTTGATGACGTGGCGGATGAGGTGGCTTTACAGGAACGTACCAAGAATAAATGATACGCATCAGCTTTTAAATATACTAGTGTTTAACCCATGCAATGCGTGGGATCTTTTTATATATTAATGAACTTTGCATCTAACATAAACTTAATTATCATACTTCTACTACATATATTCAAACTTTAATAACATAGTTTTAAGCATCTAGTGTACAATACCTAAAACTATATACATTAAGCTGTTATGAATATGGGGACATATAGGTTCAGGCATGTGGGTCAATGGTGACAGAGGAGCAGCCCCACGCTATGTTAATACCATTGGAGTACTTTCTCATGGGATATGACTTGTACCAGCCATCTCAATTAAGTGTCAGCCCAAGGAATCCCTTGAGTCCATCTTGCATTGCCCCAGAACTTCTCTTACCCGAAAGTATGGGCCTAAAGTTGAAACCAATTAAAACACGAATTTCATTGGAAGTCTAAAAGAGAGAATATGTACACTTAACCGGTTAGGGTGTTGTACATAAGAGGGGGAAAAGGAAAGATGTAAGGGAAAAAAAAAATTAGAAAATGAAGTATATATTGTCATTCTTTAATTTGTAACCATCTATGTGTGATAGTTAAGGTAGGCTGAATTGTTAGTAAATCCTTAAATAATTATTCATCAATGACAAACAAATTGTGATAATAAGAACAATAATTGATGGTGACTTTGCTTTTTTCAAGTTTTAAAATGTCTTTTTCTTGGCACATTATTTAATTGCAGCTTCATGGTAAAGCAATAAACCAAACATAAGGATGATCAACACATACACACCCTAAGAGCATTCACATCAGTTGGTTGGATAATATAGAGTTATCATCAAAGAATAGCTGCAAGGCTATCATAGCAATAGAAATTTCACAAACTATAAACAAAAAATTAACCAAAAGATATTAAGATGATACCACTAAAAACCTGTAATGCATCTCAAGTCCACAATTCCAAAAAAGCTACAATGATACACAATTACAAATCTGAAATCTGGCACTTGATAGTATTAGTCACGTTTTCCCCTCAACCCACAATATATAGTCAATACAGAATTCCACCTGTCACAATTAAACCAATTCATAATCCTTCACGAAAATTTATGGCAATATGTACAAAGAAAATGACATACAATAACTTAACAATATATTTAGTTTACTCTCCTTAAAAAAAAAAAAAAAAAAAAACTTAACAATACAATGAAATACATTAAAATTCATAGGGTAATCTAGTACATCCATTTATTTATCTTTCTTGTAAGAGTATGTTATTTATAAAATACATTGAGATGATTAGACTTCAAATTTTTTTTCTTCTTTGATGCAATTTGCTTAGTATCCTTTTGACATTTTTGAAGCATTTGGAGCGGCATACTTTTATAATCAGTTTCTTCATCTTCTGTAGTTACAGCAGCAATTAATTGAGGTCTTTCAACAGATGTTTGTCCTGCAATAATTTGCACTTTTATTAAATGTTGTTTGAAATAATGAAAGAATATATGCATGTTACTTAAAATTTAGAGTGCTTTCATTATACTATACTGACTTTGACAGTGTCATACAAAATTTAAAATTATATAGCAAGAAAGGTGGAGTGTATGCTTCAATTTCAATGAACAATATATAAAGCATATTAAAGATACCATGTAAAGAGCAGCTTACCTGGTGTCTTTCAACTTTATGTGAGATTTCCGTTTTCAAAATCTTCGAAACAGTATAATTTTCTCTTCCATATTTCAAATTATATTCATGAAGATGCATTTGGAAGAAATATTCATTGCTAATTATCCTCTGCATCTCTCTTGGTAGGACATTGTCATCCAATTTCAAATTTTGTATAAACAAAGAGTCATACAATTAGCAATTAACACATAAATTAGAGAATGATGCACTATTCAAAGGATTATATCATAAATTATTCAATATGTTTGTCACTAACTGGGTATGGGTGCAGCAAACACATGCATGTAAAAAATTTTGGGTATAAGCAAAGGAATAAAAATAAAAAGCTTGTAACGTTGAATGCTCATAGGACCAAGACTTAACTGATTTAAAAGTAAATTCAATGTTCAGCAAGTAATCTGTATATCAAGAATATTAAATGCAAAATAAGAGAATTTATTCCTAAAAAATAATTCATTTACAAAGAAATTAAAAGTATCAATATATATATTTTCTTCTGTTAATGGAGACTTACAATTAGTATGACTTTTATAATGAATTGAAAAGCAATCAATCAGGATGATGATCCAATATGTTTTTGATAATATTGAACATCAACAATAATGTGCAGCATGCATACTCGAGTAGCAGTTTTCTCCTTTTACTAATAAAGTTGTATCTAAACTGCAAGGTAAGTAGGCTTCTAAGAAAGGTTAATGTAGTAATGTCAGTCCTCTCTATTGTCCACTTGTATGTCATATTTACTATAAAGCTTCCTATCATGCTATTAACAAAATGTAATTGGTTCAACTCATACGTCATCAATTTCCCATAGAGTCCATACATGAATAAAAAGCTTCTACTAGAGATGTCATAAGGACACATGCAAAACCACCAAAAGAGAAAAAATTAAACGATGCGTGCATTGACAGGAAGGATTTGAAAAGCGGAACATCTGGTCAGCCCATAGCCAAACATATCCTATCCAATCCATCCTAGTTTCTCTCCAAAACTTTGGGAATAAAACAATTCTGATGTCAGAAATTTACTCAACAGAATTTCAATATAGTTTTGTTTCCTATTATCAAGGTTAAGTAACAAATTAATCCTAACTTGAGCTTAAGACAATGTAGTCGGTGCTAAATAGACTATAATCTAGTCCTTATCTCTAGCACATAGGATTAAATTACTTCTATGAAATCTCAAAGAATACCTATCCTTTACTCTTCATGAGATTTGAACTTACCAAGTGAGACATCACCCCACTTGCATGCGTTAATTGTGGGATTTCCTATTCAACAAAGACACTCTATTTCTTTTTAATGGATTAATAATTTACTTTAGCAGTTTCTACCCAATATATGTCACCTATCAAATTTCCATTCTATGATCAATATGATCAGTATGAAAACAATTTTATTTAATTTTGAAGTCAATCGTATTCTTACTAATGGTCCATTGGATTCTAATTTAACTCTTATTAACTAATCAACTTATTAGTAAGGCATCTACCAACTACCAAATAATAATAAAAATAAAAAGATCGTCAATCATTTGTAGTAGTGATGTAATACAAAGGAGAATTAAATGACTTCAACAATTTCAGTATCAATCTACAATCTAAAATAAAAACCCTCATTGTCTCCAATCTGACAAACAGTAAATTATCACGTTTTAATTCCCCAAATTTTATCATGATTTTAATTGCATTATTTGGAGAATTCATTTGGACATTTATACTATTGTAACTTGCACTATGAGCTTAAGAAAAAAACAATTATTTTTATGGTAAGCATAAAATGTAGTTTGTACTCATTTTCTTGCCCACAAAAAGGAGGTAATTGAAAGACATTTCATATAATACATAGAATCGGAAGTCTGATGAAAAAATTAAAATAAAAACCCTCATTGTCTCCAATCTGACAAACAGTAAATTATCACGTTTTAATTCCCTAAATTTTATCATGATTTTAATTGCATTATTTATTTTACAAATTAGGAACCATTAGAGATACCTGGCCTGACGAACTCTTCTACATCTACTAACATTGATATGTTTTCTTGTCTAATGCATTTATCTTGTGTACAAAAGAAACCATTTTGGAAGATCGAAAAAAGAAAAAAGAAAAGAGCAACAAAGAAACAAAAATGATGAAAATGTGAAGTCAAGGCTTGGAAGTTTGGGCGTGTGTGTAGGAAATATGAATGGAAGTTCCTCTAATAGGTAGAAACTAAATTTTTTGCTTTATTGCTATTTACAGGCTGCAACATATGCATAGTTTGACTACTGTTTATGAGATGCAAATGCCCCATAGTTACAAAAAAGCAATAAACAAATTTTTTGTTACAAAAAATGTTGAATTCATGTAGTTAGCCTATATTGATGTAACTGATTTCCAAAAAAAAAAAAAAAAATCAAATGAATGGAGGATGCACAAACGTATATAATTTTTTAGTAAACTAAAACACCAGCCAAAGCCCCAAAATGGTCATATCATCAACAACAAACAAATGCCCCAACACCTAAACACAAATCCACAACTACCCAAAGTATACCAACCTCAAACCAACATAAATCCATTGGAAAAATGTTTAAAATAATAATAATAATTAGAGAAAAACTCACCTTATATAAGACTATAACTGGCATAAGTAACATTTGGGATTGTTGGCATAAGAATGAGCCAAGAGATGGAGAGTGTGGCAAGAGGTGATCTTAAGATTTCTCTCTCTCTCTCTCTCTCTCTCTCTCTCTCTCTCTCTCTCTCTCTCTCTCTCTCTCTCTGCCTTATGGGGTTTCTCTTTGTAATTTTGGTGGTATGAAGGTGGTAGGAAATCGGTCATTAGCTGAAGGCTGGCTTTACAGTGGTGGTGGCACTACATCCATAACTATCTCAAATAATATCATGGTCCCTCTAGTAGCCAAGACTTCCATGACTTCAAAGCTGTTAGGAAATACAATTTCCTGGCTCATTGGGATTCAGCTGCATATGCCAATGAGCTTAAGGAACAAATAAACAATAATTATTAGAATTATATTGTACCTATTCTATAGAAAATAAGTGAATAGAGCATCTTTGCAGTTTTTTAATGTAAACTATCAAAAATTTTGATTGAAATCTTTGAATGTATTCTACAGTGTGAAACTCAAAGAATAAGAGGTGTTCTCCAACCAAACATGGTCTACTAAATGAATTACATGCAAAACCTATCAACTTAATAGCAACAACACTCATTGTTTTGTTAACCATTAAAACAAAAGTTTAAAGTACGTAACCCTGGTAATTATGCAGATAGGGTGAGAGGCAATAAAAATTTTGATAGAAAAAAAAAAACAAAAAAAACAAAAACAAAACAAAAAATAACCTTTTTGTAACTCTTTAGCCATTGTTCTTATATGGTAGTTACAGGTTTCTCTCTCTGCAAATGTTCACAGACACTTTTACCCTAGGCCTTAAACTTCCATTTGAAGTTCATAACTCTAAATTTTGTTTCCAATATATTAACTTATAAAGACTATTTTCTCAAACCTGAAAAAATAAAACAAAAACTACCATTTAATAACTTGCAGATCACCTATAACAAAACTTAACTACATTGACTTGCTATACAAAATTACAAACAACCACACAATTGTAATTTTCTTTTAGTCTTCATATAATAACTTTGGAATATTGTTTGTCCTACATTACAACAAAAAAGGCATTGAATGAGGTAACTAACATAATGAAATAGATAAATAGTACCTAAAAGATGTACTAAAGAAGAATAAATTACTTTATAATTATGCTCTATGTATTATCTTCAGCAGTTCCATCTCCTCCCCATTGGAAACTTTAGGATCAATATAGCACAACTGGAAATATGAAACAAAAACAAAATATCATGCCCATTGTCAAATTGTAGTACATTGTCAAACTGTAGTAAGACCAAGCACCAAAGTTTACTAAAGACATATATAACCCCCTCTATTTATGATAATTTTCATTACATGAGATTAAAGGTGGATTATAATATTCAAAATATTACCTACAACCATCAAAAACTCATATTTTAAGAAATGATAATATGTATTTGTACAATGATCATCTATTCTTCATGGTTTGGATTAATTGCATTTTGTCAAGTGAAATGTTCAACAACAATTGCTGCTCTACTATTGTTTTCTCTTCACATTTAAGTGCCAAAAGGAACTTTAAAAAAATAAAAATAAATACATGGGAATATAGACATTATCCGTCACCAACAACTTTATTATACCTCTATTTTGTCCTCTATATTCAACACTTCTAAGAGGCATAAAAAAACTCAATAAATCTTCATGCTGGTCATGCCCATATGCACTAAAATTATGAAATAATATAGCATTTTAAAATAAGATAAGTTTGAAGAAACAATTAACAGAAATAATAGAAGTCCTATAAACAAATAGAAAGAAGTACAAAGTGTGCCATATAAGAAATGTGAAAAAGAATTAAAAGTTTAAAACCTGTGTAAATGACAGATTGTTGTAGACAATAAATGCTATCCTACAAAGAAGATTAGCCAGCCGCATTGGGTCTACCAATCATGTTGAAATTACATCCTTTGTTGGTAACACTTCTGATTCTCTCATGTCTCATTGCCTCCCTACTCTTTGCTCTCTACATAGATTGAAATATAAATAACACAAACAGAAACAATAGACACCATAGGTTAAAATTCAATCATAACTCTAAAACAAAGAAAGAACTGATGAGGTATCAAAAAAAAAAAAACTTGAGGAACATTAATAGGTCTATGCCAATTAAAAATAACTAATGTCCACACCGTTATAATTCCACACAATCCAAAGGGTTCAACAAAAGGCAAACACAAATAGAGAAACCAAAATTTTGAATCAGGAATTTAACAAAAACCAAAGGCACAAATTTAAAAATGCTTATTACGAAGAAAAAAAAAAATCTAACCCAATTACTGTAGCCAAATCCAAATCTAACTGAAATACATAAATCCAAACCTATCCAACCAAATGACTAAACATAAAAATCAAGTTATGGCATAATTTAAAAACAAATAAACAAAAACCTTTACCTGTATTGGTTCTGGCTACATGACAGATTCTCTACTTGTCTTCACAACTTACTAAAATTTCATGGTATTTAAATACCAAAAGTAATCCACAATTAGAAAAGTATACTAACAAATGTAATTGAAATTTGAGACAACCAAAAAAAAAAAAAAAAAAAAAACCTTTAGAACTTGATGCATTTCCTTTTACTATTATACTTTTAGATTTCACAATTTAAACCCATTAAAATTCAACATCAAAAACAACAAAATCAAGACTCAAAAGTCTCTTTTTAAAAAATATATAAAGAAAGTTATTCTATTAGATTTCAAAATCCCACAATTTCATTCCCCTTAAAAAAATAGAATAGGTAAGAGGCTAATAAAACTCAAGTAGGATTTTCATATTGTGAGTGTTTTCCTTGATTGTAACAGATAGAGAGGAAAAGGGTTATGAATCCAAATTCCTAAATTGACAGCAATCCATAATCGAAGAGAATATAAGGAAAAGGAATTAATACCTTTGCTTTGATTAAAGGTGTAAATGCACTTTTAGTTCCTACATTTTGCATTTTTTTCATTTTGGTCCCTACATTTTATTTTTACCACTTTTAGTCCCTAAACCAATTAACTCTTGACATTTAGGTCCTTTCTGTCACCCAAGTAACAGTAAAAGTTGACATGGCTGATAGTGGAATAAAAAATAATATAATCACACACATTAATTAATTAAATTAAAAACAAATATTAAAATAAATTAATTAATTAATTAAATAAATAAAAAAACAAACTCATTAGTTTTTGGGAAGAACATGACTGTTAATAATCTTCATGTTCTTCATCTTCTTCAGAACAAGAACTTCATGTTCTTCACCAAATCAAGACAAACCCAACCAACCAACATTCATAATCAATCTCAACACAGAAAATTCTAACACATTCAACATTGAAACCTCTAGTAAATCAACCCCATAAATCCAAGAAATAGACCCATATACCCATAACCAAATACTCTTTCACGTTCATCCATACAAGGTTCATAAATCCAAGACCCACAACCTATAAATACGAAACCAAACTCACCATCCTTGACCCAAATCCGCCATCAACAACACCACCCCGCCGATCAAACCCATTTCCCAAAGCAGCAAACACCACCACCATTGCTGGAAAAACCCAGCCCCATGGAAACCCATAAAAAACTGATCAAATCCACACCACTATTGTCAATCAAACCCAACCCCGGAAACCTAGAAAAACCTAATCAAACCCACACCACCATTGCCAATCAAACCCCGACCCAGAAACCCAAAAAAACCCGATCAAACCCATACTACCATCGCCGATTAAGCTGGAAATACCTAGCCCCACGGAAACCCAGAATAACCCATTCAAACCCACATAACCATCGCCGATCAAGCTAGTAAAACCCAACCCCACGAAAACCCAGAAAAACCCGATCAAACCCATTCCACCATTGCCGATCAAACCCATACCACCATCATCAATTAAACAACAAAGAGGGAGAGAGAGTCAGGTTTAAAGAGAGAGAGAGAAAAAAAGTTAGAGACTAAGATTTAAGAGAGAATGTAAGGTTGAATTTTATCAACCATCTTGTTGGCTTTATTTCGTGCCAAATTTGTTTGTATTTTAGCAATTAGTAACCCTGTATTTAGGTGGGAATCATGTAAGGGTATTGTGAGAGAGAGTGTGAAGAAATGTTCAAGATTGTGCAAAGGAGCAGGAACTCGCGACTAGATCTCGCGGGTAGCTCGCTGCTTGCAAGCTGCCAGAAGTTGCACACGTGCCAAGCATGCCAGAAGTTGAAGCGTCATGCCAGTTGAAGCACTACAGGACAACAAGTACAGACTGGCCGTTCAATTACCTCGCGGCTTGAACTTGCAACTCAGTCAAGTCGCGAGGCCAAGCCACTAGCCAACTCTGTTTTGAAAAACTGACTCTTCGCATTCCACTCTCACCCTAGTATATATACCCCTTATATCCACGAAATATAGAGAGCTTTCCAAAGAGAATTTTGAGAGAGAAACCCTAGAGAAAAACAAGATTGACTCATCCACAATCTTCACATAGAGACTTTTCAAATTCCTCTACTCTCTTCCTCTCCATTGTTAAATCCTTAAGAGGTACATTACCAAAACCTTTTCTCACTATACCCATATCTGTGAGAAGGCTATTTGGTGCTTTGGGAAGCAATTAAGAAGGGACCAATTTCATATTGGTTGATGCTATGGTCAGTAGCGGAATCTAGTAAGCTAAAGAAGAAATAGGTTCGGCGTAACCTCGTTGGAGTAGGAGCTTGGAGGGCTTAGGTACACTGGGTAGATTAGGCTTGGAGGGTTTTCTGCTGTTCATGTATCCCAACTACATTCTTTAGTGGATTATTTACCGCTTGAAGGGAGGCGGAGAGGTTTTACGCCGAGGGTTTCGGTTTCCTCTTCGATAACACATTGTTGTGTTATCCTTGTGTTTGCATCTCTCTTCCCTTAATCTTTGCCATTTAATTTCTGCTGTGGATGTGATTTTATTTAGTTTAGATTGTTTATCAATTCTGTATTAAGCTTATGTTCATATTCCACACATTAATTGTTTGATTTTAAGCTTGAATTGGTAATTTGTTAATTGGGGGTCTAAACGTTCATAGTGTTTTATACACTAATTGAACATTCAATTGGTATCAGAGCGGGTTCACTTATATTGGTTTCATTACCTTAGTGTGATCCTTGACCCCAAATTGAGATGGACCGGTCTCAATCTTTAAATGGTCTACCATATTTTGATGGTAGCAACTATGCCTTTTGGAAGGTGAGGATGGGAGCATTTTTATGTTCTATAGATGAGGCTCTTTGGGATGCCGTTGAAATAGGTTGGACAAAGTCGGAGGCAGCTAAATCCACGTGGGATAAGGCAGCCCTCATGGCGTCAAATGCTAATAGCAAAGCATTTAACGCTATTTTTTGTGGCGTGTCTCCAGATGAGTTCCACCGGATTTCTCACATGACCGTTGCCAAGGAGGCATGGCAGATATTGGAGGCCACGTACGAGGGAACAAAGAAAGATAAAGACACCAAGTTGAAGATGCTGACCACTCGGTTGGAGGAGCTGAGAATGAGTGAGGATGAGTCTTTTGACTCTTTCTATAGCAAGCTGAATGAAGTGGTCATCGGCAAGTTTAACTTGGGAGAGAAAACGGAGGACTCGAAAGTTGTACGAAAAATTCTTCGTTCATTGTCGGAGAGCTTCCGTGCAAAGGTGACTGCAATTGAGGAGAGCAAGGACCTTGATGAAATCAAAGTCCAAGAGCTGATTGGTTCTCTCCAAACGTATGAGCTTTCATTACCAAATCAAAGAAAGAGCAAATCACTTGCTCTTAAGACGATAAATGAAAGGGTAGAAGCTCACGGTTCATCAGATGAGGATGTAGTCGAAAAGGATGTTACCTACCTTGCAAAGAATTTTCGCAAATTTCTAAAGTTCAAGAACAGTGAGAAATTTGGTGATAAAGGGAAATTCATGAGTTCTGGAAAGGAGAAGAAGGACTTCAAAAGGAGAGAAGGGAAGGAGTCCCAATCTACTCAAGGAGTCACTTGTTTTGAGTGTAATGGACATGGCCATTTCAAAAAGGAATGTCCTAATTACTTGAGATCAAAGGGCAAGGCATATGCCACCATTCTCAGTGACTTAGATTCCTCCACCTCTGATTTCGAGGATAGCTGTGATGAAGAAGGGATTTCTCAGCATTCATGACTATTGCTCATGTTAAGTCTTCGGAGGACTTGAATTTGCTTGTGGAAGAGCTTGGGGAGCATAGTGATGAGGAATCCATGGGAATTGTAGAAGAATCAGATGCTGAAGAAGATGAAGATACAGCTGGTCTTCAAGAGAACTACAATTCACTCCTGGAGAAGTCGGGAGAATATGCAAGGGTGGCCAAGGCAGCTGTGAAAAAGATGAAGAAAGCTGATGAGGACTATAGAAGTCTCCTAGTGAGATATAAGGAGACCAAGTGTGAGATAGAGACGCTAAATGGTGAGCTAACTGAAGCTTACACCAAAGTGAAATTCCTTGAGCTTGAGGTGGTTCAAGCAAATGCCAAGGTAGAGCGAGTATCCACAAAAAAGCTTGATGATGTCCTTTCCTCTCAAAAGACCTTCTCCGACAAAACAGGATTAGGATACACCGGAGAAAGTAGTACAAGAAATGACAAGAGGACTTGGGCTGTTGAGTCATCAAGAGATCGAAATGGTGATCCCGGAATGATGGGCGTGATGAAGATGATTGGTGCATTCACCAACTGCTTGGAAAGCTTCACTAGAAGGTTTGAAAGTCCTAACTCTCGTACCCAATCCTATAGGGATATCACCCCAAACGCACGTGACGTGTGGGTGATGAAGGGTACTCATGCATAAGCATTACAACATGTCCATGCATTAATACTTCCTATGTTGTGTGACTATATTTGGTTGCGTGCCTGTTGGTTTGTTTATTGATTATGTGAATTGAAAATTGTTTGTTTGTTTTTGCTTTCTTTCATTTAAAATGTTTTTACGTTGCTGCCTTTGATCAATCTTTTCCTTCTTGTGTGTCAAAAATCCAAAAACCACATAAAAAGTAGAAAATCCAAAAAGTTTGATCGACATTGTTGAGTTTTTGTCTCAAAATATGTTTTCTCTTGTACCTACGTGCAAATGGCTTTGTGCATCTACGAGCATAGCTTGTTCCCTATGCACTTACATCATTGTGGGAGAACTCTTGATATCTATATGACTGTTGTAAATAGATCTTCAAACTTGTCATGAATGATTAGTGAATTGTTTTGTTGATCTTGAGACATGCATAGACTTGTGCCTATATATCTTCCCACTCTTTTATTTTTTTTTGTTTTGCTAAAAGAGCTCATCAAATGTAAATCTCCAAATGAAAAGAGATTTTGAGCTGTAAAAGCCTGTCACACATACTAGTATTTGACTAGGAAAAAGGGAAAGCGACCAAAAATAAAATTGTATGATGCCCAAAAAGCCAAAGGCTAACTCATCAAAGTGAAATATCAAAAATTTCAGGTATCAATCTCACAATGAGATGTGTCAATTCAAAAAGATAAAATGATATGTTAAACATGGAGCAAAATGAAAAGCTTCAAAGATATTGTACTCAAGTTTATGTGGGAGGTCATATATGCATATTTCTATAATTGAGATGGGTCACATTATCTAGTGCTAGTTATGTATGCCTTGATTGAATTGATCATTGAAGCTTCACATTAGACTAAGAACTATCTCATTTTTGATATCCACACACAACACACATGTCTATGTTCAATGAATGCCATATTCATTCGTGTGATTGTACTTGATTAAATGTGTTTTCACATGCTCAATCTTTGTTGATCAATCACAAAAAGATTTTTGAGTGTTTTAGTTGTTTTTGGAAAGTATTTTGTTTTTACAAAAATTTGTCAAAATTTCAAAAACAGTATTGCCTTGTTTTGGTGACTCAGTTGTGGGTAGGACCAGTCGTATGCCCTAGTTGCGAGCCCATACAGAGATTTTTTGCGACTCATTGGTGGGTAAATGCTTCAGTCGCAAAAAAGACTTAGAATATCTTTCAAAAATCTAGGTTTTCATGCTTTTCGCGACTCAGGTTGGCGACTTGTTCACGGGTGGAAGGTCCAGTCGTGAGGGGTACATAGAGATTTTCGCGGCTCAAATCGCGACTCTCTCGCGAGTGGAACTTCCAGTCGCGAAAAACACTTAGAAAATTTTTCAAAAGTTTTTCTTTCAAGTGTTCTGGTGGCTGGCCCTGGCAACTTTCTCGCGACTTGATTCAATCGCGAAAATCGCGTGTTTTGCGCAAATAAGTCAGTTTTTAAAACTTTTCAGTTTTCCCTCGGACATTTCTGACTGTTCATTGTCTTCCCTATTTACACTCTCTCTCAAGCTCACCGTATCACTCTTGAACAAACTTCCATTTTTACATCATTTCAACTCAAAATCTTCAAGAAAAAGGTATGGGTTTTCTCTTTCTCTCTACATACTTCATGTTTTGAGTCTTGTTTACTTGAATCTGTGAGTTGTTGGTTTGATTTGGGATATTTGTTGTTTCGGTGATGGGTTGGATGAATGTTTGTTGTGTTTGGATTTTTGGGTATTGTTGATTAGGCTTTTAGGACTCTATTTTTTTTTTTTTTTTTTTTTTTGCTTTCATGATTGATATTGACTGAGTGTGTCTATTGATCTTTTTGGTGTTTAAATCTCATACCCATTATGTTATGATTTTTTTTGGTTTACTGTAATGCACTTTGTGTGTGTTTTTGGTTGATTCAAAATGGTTGTGTTTAGATGGTTGGGCTATTTGTTTAAACTGTTTATGGTTATCATGTGTGTTACTTCTGTCTTGTGGATATTGTCTGCTCTGTGTTGTTTTGATCACTTCATACTCTTTATGACATATCTCATAGTCATATGCCCCATTTTGGTTGAGTGTGTTTTACACTGCTTGTGGGGTACTTTTGGCTCTTTACAATTGATTACTGCATGTTGAAGTATATGTTTGGTAATGTCCCCTAGAGCTTTCATGTTTAAGGTATTGTGTTCTTTGATCATTGATATCACTATGTGTTATGCATTAGTATGAGCTATCTCTTTCAATGACTGTTTTTAAGCTGAATATGGTCTTAGTGTTGGCTTGATCTTCTGTTCTTCTCTATACCACTAACCTATTACTAATGGTTGTGTTCATCTATTATGCTTTGTTGTTGTGGCCTTTTCTGCTTGTTTATAGATGGCCCCATCTCCTACAAAGAAAAAGACTCCTGCTAAGAAAGCTGACAAAAGGTTGAAAATGGACCATAACCTATTTAGGTCTGTTCAACACTTTGAGAGATATAGAGATTCTTTCTTGAGGGGAACCATTATTCAGGAAAGGTTTGTAGACTTAGGGGACTTGAAGGACACCTTCATTCCAAGTTGTTTTGAGGGCAGAGGATGGGATAAATTGTTGAGTGACCTACCTACAGTTTGTGAGCCTTTAATAAGGGAATTCTATGCAAATGCTGTGATAAGGAGGATGAGTTGAGCTGTTGGGTTAGAAGAAAGGAATTCACTATAGATGCCCATGACATAGATGAGGTGCTAGGGCTTGAAGGTTTAGATAACCATGACTTCACCAACTACAAGGACAGGATGCTATCTATAGAAACTGTCCAAACTCGCATTGGTGGACAAAGAGAGGGGAGATGCCTCAACACTACAGCATTTCCAGTTGACATGAAGTGCCTAACCACCATCATGATGTTCAACTTGTACCCAGTGAGGAAGCTGACTACAATCAATAGTGCCAGAGCTATCTTCCTCATGGAACTCAAGGAGAAAACCTTCATTGACATCAGCTCTCACATCTTTGACACTATTGTGGATGAGACTAGAACCACCTCTAGGCCCAAGCTGATCTTTCCTAGCCTTCTTATGAGGCTTTTCAGAGCAAAAGGTGTTGAAATCCCTCAAGATATCAACCCCATGCCTACACCTTCAGCCATCAACAAGCTAACCATCATCAGAATACAAGTCTGTCTTCCAGGTGATGAAGAGGAAGGTGACCAAGGTGAAGGTGACCCAATGGAGACTGAGACAGTGGCTGTAGGACAAACTTCAACATCCAGAAGCCGAGGCAAGAGGAGCAAAGCTTCAACCTCATCAGATGTACCTACAGATGCATTCCAAATCATCTTGGAGAGGATTGATGGACTCAGAGAGGTCCAGAATGAGCATACTGACAGGATGGCAGCAATTCAGGATCAGCTTAACATACTCTCAGCCAAGTTTGACAACATCAACACCCAGTAGTGACCCTTTGGCCATTCCGGTCAAAAAGTGGGAGAATTTTTTGCCATTTTGAGGGGGAGAATTTCATAAACAGTGTTTATTCAGTTTATGTTTCAGTTTTACTTTACGTTTCTTATGGTATTCTGTTTGGATAATGCTCTCATTATGGGTTTAATACATTGTGGTTAAAGTTTTGGTTTAAAGGTTTAAAACTCATGGATTTGTTTGGCTGTGATACTTTGGTTTATTCATATTAACAAATGTTATTTCAGTGTTTTATGGTACTTGTTTATGGTACATTTTGTACCCATGTTGCTTTTGTAAGCTTTTAGGGTTTGTTTTCTCGCATTTGTAAGCTTTTATGGTTTGTACCATGCTTATGCAGCCTTTATACTTTGTTGCCTAGTACTTCTAGCTAAATGTTATGCATTTTCTTTAAGTACTCTCACTCTTGTGCCCTAGTAGGATCTTGTTCCTAGATGCATATACTTCATGTATTGTGCATTGGTTGAGTGTTGGACATGCAAATGATTTGCATTGAACTTATTAGCTTGTATGTCCGGATGTTCATTCCAAGTGTGAATGAGCATTGTGGTCACTATTTTATAGTGATTGCTTGTATGGTCAAGCCATGGTTTATTACTTAATTCCATTTTGCTTGATCGCATTGTGCTTGCCTCATATGCAATTATAAGTTTTTTTTACATACAATGATCATATTGTGTTTTTGTTTTTCAGGAGATTTTTGTTCATATGATTCAAGAGCTACACAAATTCTAGAGTTAGGTATGATTGAGTTTTGTTCAACTGTTCCCAACTCACATGTTAAGTCTAGAGTTTGTTTTAGGGTTTTGTCACGGAATAGCCAAAGGGGGAGATTGTAAGGTTGAATTTTATCAACCATCTTGTTGGCTTTATTCCGTGCCAAATTTGCTTGTATTTTAGCAATTAGTAACCCTGTATTTAGGTAGGAATCATGTAAGGGTAGTGTGTGAGAGAGTGTGAAGAAATGCTCAAGATTGTGCAAAGGAGCAGGAACTCGCAACTAGATTTCGCGGGTGGCTTGCAGCTTGCAAGCCGCCAGAAGTTGCACATGTGCCAAGCATGCCAGAAGTTGAAGTGTCATGCTAGCTAGAGCACTACAGGACAAAAAGTACAGACTGGCCGTTAAGTTACCTCGCGGCTTGAACTCGCGACTCAGTCAAGTCGAGAGGCCAAGCCGCCAGCCAGCTCTATTTTGAAAAACTGACTCTTCGCATTCCACTCTCACCCTAGTATATATATCCCTTATACCCACAAAATGTAGAGAGCTTTTCAGAGAGAATTTTGAGAGAGAAACCCTAGAGAAAAACAAGATTGACTCATCCACAATCTTCACATAGAGACTCTTCAAATTCCTCTACTCTCTTCCTCTCCATTGTTACATCCTTGAGAGGTACATTACCAAAACTTTTTTTCACCATACCCATATCTGTGAGAAGGTTGTTTGGTGCTTTGGGAAGTAGTTAAGAAGGGACCAATTTCATATTGGTTGATGCTATGGTCAGTAGCGGAATCTGGTAAGCTAAAGAAGAAATAGGTTCAGCGTAATCTCGTTGGAGTAGGAGCTTGGAAGGCTTAGGTACACTGGGTAGATTAGGCTTGGAGGGTCTTCTATTGTTCATGTATCCCAACTACATTCTTTAGTGGATTATTTACCGCTTGGAGGGCGGCGGAGAGGTTTTATGCCGAGGGCTTCGGTTTCCTCTTCGATAACACATCGTTGTGTTGTCCTTGTGTTTGCATCTCTCTTCTCTTAATCTTTGCCATTTAATTTCTGCTGTGGATGTGATTTTATTTGGTTTAGATTGTTTATCAATTCTGTATTAAGCTTATGTTCATATTCCGCACATTAATTGTTTGATTTTAAGCTTGAATTGGTAATTTGTTAATTGGGGGTCTAAACGTTTATAGTGTTTTATACACTAATTGAACATTCAAAGAGTGAGGGATCGACAGCTGGATCAAAGGAAGAAGAAAAAGAAAGATACAAATACAAACATGCACCGTGAGAAAGAGAAAGAGAAAGAGAAAGAGAAAGAGAGGATCTAGAATTGAAATGAAAGAAGAAAAGGAAAGATCATAAATTTATACAAAGTAGGTTTTTTTAAATGGTGGAGAGAGGACTCAAGGGCATTGATGCGTTATTTTAAATTTCTAGGCAATCGAACATGTTTAGGGAAGAACATGAAGAATATGAACAGTCATGTTCTTCCCAAAAACTAATGATTTTTTTTTAATGTTTTTTTTAATTTAATTAATTAATGTGTGTGATTATATTATTTTTTTATTCCACCGTCAGACACGTCAGCTACGTCAGCTTTTGCCGTTAGTTAGGTGACGGAAATGACCTAAATGTCAGTCATTAATTGGTTTAGGAACTAAAAGTGGTAAAAATAAAATGTAAGAACCAAAATGGAAAAAGTGCAAAATGTAGGGACTAAAAGTGCATTTATGCCTTGATTAAATTAAAGACTCTAGATCTGCAGAGAAAGAAATTGAATGATTTAAATCCAAAAGAGAAGAATTCAAACGAAGATATTTGATAAAAATAGTAAAATATCATAATTCCGATTTCCTTAACCCTAATTTCAAGAAACAAAATCTCATTGCAATTGTATAAGTGGAAAACATATAACAAAACTAATTTAACTTTAAATTTGTGGGAAAAAAAAAAAAAAAAAAAGGCCAAAGAAAGAATAGGAACCTGTCGGAGGCATTGTTAATCAAAAATTAGAGGGAACTCTTGTTAATTTATGAGTTTTAATCAGGAACCAAAATGTAACTTTGAAAATAGATAAAAGGTCAAATCTTCCTTCTAAATTTTGGGAAAATTTTTGAAAGAAAAAGAATAGGTACCCATCAGAAGCTTATCGTAATGGGCGAGGTAGACTCTTCGTTCTTGATGCTTCATCTTCCTTACTTCTTATTCCGGGGAAAGAAATTAGCGGACAGTTAGATGAAGAAATCTGACAGGAAGTGAGAGACATCTTTTCATTCTTGATTGCAAACTGTGGAAATATTTCAATGGGCTTCTGTTTTTTCTTTTTTATCGGTAGGGAAAATCTTTTCTTTTGGCTGTTTGTGTTTTAACAAATAGAAAGAATGGATGATTGTGAATTTTGGGTTTCAGTTTTTAGAGCGTACAGTTTTTGATCTCTTGATCTCTCTCTCCTTCTTTGTTCTCTGTATCGCAAGTTTTTTTTGGGGGAATTGCAATCCCTTTTAATTGTATTTTAACCGGTTAGTTTTCCTTTTATACCAAGAGGCTTTTAAACGGTGTAGTGTTGCCAAACAATATAATTTATCACTTTTTAACTTATACGTGGCTAAATTTTAGATGGACATTTTTCCTACATGGCATCACCTCCTTAATTGCAGGAAAAAACTTCTTCTATTATATATAGTATATGATATAGATAGATATAGATTAGTATTGTTAGAATTAGTTATTCATAAAAATTTAAATAAATAAAACAGTATTACTTTCCATTATTTTCAAGGACAGAAGTATCTTTGTAAAGTTGAATGAGTTGTCTATTTTCTGCCTCAGCTGCTCTTATCTCTAAAAACAGTGAAATTCAACACAACCAAGTAGGAAGAAATAGCGTGGTGGCAAACAATAGTCATCGGCAGAGAGATGCATGATTTGGCTATTTCAGTTTATGTTGGATTCCTTTTCCCGCAGAAAACTACAAGCAATTTTGATTTTTTGTAAATGTTTAGCCGGTGGATTTAGCCAAAACAAACGAAAAAACAAACAAAGAATATTTAGTTCGTGCCTCAGCCATTGTAATAGCTTGACATTATAGGCCTGTGCATGTGCTCCTTTGTACGTGGTGTCAACCATCAAGCATGTTGCTTCAGAATGATATATGTGAGGGTGTGAGTTTCATATAGGTCAGGTAAATTTTTTTGTCCTTGAAGAAGGGACAACAAAAATATATGCATTAGTGTTTTTGATAGAGTTAGATTGAATTGGACCAGTTGGGCCAAATTGGACAGAATGAGCTAAAATGGACCGAATTGGGCTGAATTAGATTAAATTGGACTGAACTGGACGGAAGGACCAAAATGAGGTGAATATTTATAATGTAATTTTCCTATTATTTTGGCAAACTCATTGTTTGGAAAGTCTATATTGTCATTTCCGAAGTATCCAACATATATCTATTTTGTCTTTGAATAACTATTAATTTAAGATGGTCTTATGCTTAAGTTTAAAGAAATTGATGTCACTTCTATGCTGTGTGCAGGTAGAAACTATGATTGCACATATGTATGAAATTTATTCACAGCCCGAGAAAACTTGATAGTATCTGAGGATTATTAACCCAGATGACCTATTCAGTAATCTACGACAATTCTCAATAAGCATATTATAACCTTATGATTACAATAAGAATATGAGTATATAACCCAGAACAAAGAATTTCAAATAGGCTTGTTCTTAATAAATTGATATGCTGATCTTGAGGGATTTCATATTTTGTCTTGATGGATACTGCACTCTGCACATAATTTAGGTGGTTTGCTTCAGAACTTGTTATTGTAATGCAGTGGTCAGGTAGATTGTATTAGTGGAGTTTTAGTGTTTTGGGCCAGTTAATTGGCCTATGTTGTATGGGGCTTTGGCTCTGGGATGTTATAGAGATTGTTGTTCTTTGCTTTGGTTGTATAGTGAGTTTTGAGCACTAAAGTTTTATCTTACTTATAAAAAACATATATATATATATATATATATCTATATCGAATAGATTCCATAAAATTGGACTTAACCTAGATCAGATGTCCTTGTAGATTACTTAAAATTTGTGTAATAGATATCATATCTAATATCTATATCTATATCTAATCTAATACAATATATAAAAGCAGAAGCTTTTAACCAGGTGCTGCCACGTTAGGAAAAATGCCCTCTTAAAATGCTGCCACGTTTACAATTTTTCCTTTAAAATACCGTACGTTGCACTGTTTGGAAGACTCACTTTCATCAAAGGTATTTCTATAACACTGAAACCAAAAACACTGCATTAGAATAAAACCCAAAATACGGTTCAGAGAGACACCCTTTGCGGAAAGAAAAGGAGAATGACAGAGACAGAGACAAAGAACGATAGAGAAAGAGATTCGATCTGCCATAGATGGTGGAGAACGAAAAATCTGAGACCTTTGCCACCATCAGACCACCGTACCCTCCACCGGTATAGTCTATGTTTTTTTTGTACTGAAGGTCAGCATACTCCTTTCCTCTTTAAATACTGTTTTTGTTGTTTGAAAGACTGAAACTCCTTACCATCGTTTTTCCTATTCGAATTAGAATCTTAAATCTTCAATATATCTATGTTTTTGAATTCAAAACCGGTAGTTCCCCTAACTTAATTTTCTAGGGTTCTTCTTTTACCCCTATTTAATTATAAAAAAAAAGGGGTTGATTTTCTTTCTTTGGATGCTTTGGTTTCAAATTGTTCCTCTATATTTTTTTGGTGGTAACATTAGGGATTTTGTCCTTGATTTACTTTGGTCAAAAGTCAAAATTCACCTTGGATTATTTAAAATCTGAATGTATTAGACGAAAACTTAATTTTTAATATGCAATTTGTTTGATAAAATTACTGATCGATCTTTTGTTTTGTTCTAGGATTCTTAATCCACGTTGCCAATTAAATTGTGAAAGGTTGTTTCGTACGCAACTTAAAACTCTAAAAAGTTTTTTTTTTTTTTTTTGGTTGTTGTTGTTGAATGGGTTTAGATTTGATTTGTTTTTGTTTTGGGTTTTTGGGTTTTCTATCAAAAAAAAATTTTCCTCAATTTTAGATATTTGCTTTTGTTTTTGGCTTTTGGGTTTTCTATCAAAATGTTTGTTTCCTCAATTCTAGATATTTGCTTTTGTTTTGTTTTGTTTTTTTTTTTTAAAGATTAAAGAAATCACTAAATCATTGAGATTGTAAGATTGAAATCATTGGGTATTTCCGTTTCTAACATTTATTTTCCTTCTTCAATCTTATTTTAGGCTTTTCCTGCCGGAACAGCATGCACCAGATAGAGTCCGTAAGGCATACAGAGACAAGCCGTATACCGTAACTGGTAAATTTTTTTTTTTTTTCCTTTTCGTTTTCAAATCTGGGGATTGAATATGATTTAGGTTTGAATTTCTTGGTTGGATTGGTTTAGATTTAGTTATAGTTAGATTTGGTTTTGAGTTAGGCTTCCATTAGCATGCCTCTGATAGGTAATTTGGCTGGTTGTTTATTTTTTACATTTTAAATTATTTTTGCGTTAGTTCTGGCTTGAATTAGATTGGTTTGGTTTTGAGTGATCATTTGCAAAATTCATTGTATTATTCTTTCTATACCATTCGCTGTTGTTTATATAATTATATTCCATCTTCCTAATTAATGTTTCCTTTCGATTCAGTCTTTTTCTCCAATCACAGAATACTGATTTTCTATGCCAGATAAAGCCATTGGGTTTTCTACAAAAGGAATTACTCAATCAAGGTTAAAGGTTTGGCTACCTGTTACCCTAATCTCCCATTTATTTTTTTCAATTTCTTGAGTTTTGTTTTGTAGATTATTGTATTGGTTAGATTTTTTTTTTTTTTTTGGCTGATTTTTGTTAGATTTGGTTTTTTTTTGGGCAGTTTTTTTGTTAGATTTTTTTTTTCGTCTGCCTCTAAATTTTGAATTCATTCAATTCTAGCATTAAACTCAATGCTTTATAAACGTTCACACTTATGAAACTTTTGATTAGATAACTAAAGGAATATGAATGCTGCTTAAATAAAACACACACATTGTTTACATTAAACTTTAGGTAGATGGTATAGCTCCATATGAGAAATTCATAGATGAGTATGTGGATTAAAAAAAAAAAATTGTTTAAGTTGTTGATGTTATCCCTTGAATCCTCTGTATAATTGATACCTACCTTTGTAATTAATATTTAGGATATAACAGCCCTCAACTCTTTGGTAACAAAGGCATTCTTTCTGTTTGGCGGAAAGTGAAGTCCTTTTGGCATTTGTAGCATTGTGTTGTGGTTATATGTTTAATATTCAATTGTAGAAGTCCTAAAATAACGTTTTGCATCTGAAGATGCTATTACTTTACAATTTGATTAAGAATTTAGTAATGAAAACAATTACCACTGGTTATTGACGACATTACAAAACTTGAGTAGACTTTGCCCTTCCTGTTTTTAGCAAAAAATCCTGCCTCTCAATCTTCAATTATATCAGAATCATCTATGTTATGACTTATGAGTCATTATCTGTTTCTACTTTGTTTCTTGAGGAAAATAAAAACAGGAATTTCTTTTATTAATTTGATTAATGTAATTTTTTTTTTTTTCATCTCTACTAATTTCCTCATTTTGTGTTATACATTTTCATTCTTAGGTTTTCTAACTTTGCCTAATAGAACCACAAAATTATAAGATTTGGGGAGAAATAAAAAGAAGTATCTTCTTCTTCTTTTGGAATTTTTAATTAAGTTTTTTAGTCTTTGTTGAGTATTATGTGTAGGTATGGGAGCTGCCTATGGGAATGTGTAGAATATCATTGATGGATGTGATGAGGCTTGAGTTGGAGGTATTCAATCTGACTCTGAAGCATACTAGAGCAAGATGACAAGACAAGAAGGTGCTGAACAACCTTGAGAAAACATGTAAGATTCTACAACTTATTAATATTTTATGTAAAATCAATTTTTGACAGGTTTAAAAATATGCACCTATTACAAAGAATAAATTTTTTATTTGGTGTAAAATCAGTATTTTTCATGAACACTATTTTCCAGTTAGATACCTACTTGACTCTTTTTTTGTTCTTGATTTAGTTTTAGTTGATTGGATGAGGTTTGATCCTATAGTAATTTCAGATTTTGTTTGTTCATTTCTCCGGTGCATTTTAATCAATGGTTATTTCTATGTGCAAAAGAATCCTCTTCTGTAAGTAGATCAATTGTATTTATGATGTTATATAGCTATTTGTTATTTTTTTGGAACCTGTTTTGTGGTGGTTGCATATTGGAGTTGGTTAACTGAATCTTTTTTACTAATATAATGTCAGTGGTGCCTTTTCTCTGTGTGTTATTTGGTCTTTGCATTATGTGGGAGGTATGTCTTTATATAAAAGAAGCTAGATTACTTATGAAACCAATGCTTTCTCAGGCTCCTAATTTTTCACAAAGTCTGCCAATGTCACATGAAAATTATAAGCACTGCAACATTGCTATTTTTTTTTCCTTGATGGTCAAAAGTGAAGTGCAAATCCAGTGTGTTAAAAAGAGGAAAAATTAGAACAACAAACCTGGGATTCTACTTTTAGTGGTTTAAAGTGGGTGTGTAGTGTGATCCTCATTTGCCAAGTACTCTTTCTAAGCCTTTTTTTTTTTTTTTTTTTTTTTTCGGCTATTGAATTATTAACATTCTATTGTAGGCAAAGAAATTATGAGATTAAACACAACGTTCAAAAGCATGGTTGTTAACAACTTTGGACCTACAAGATTTAGAGATGAAGCATGAAGTCATTAAGCAGGATTGTTGCAACACATAGGGAAAAACACCCCTTAAAATTCTAGCACGTGTCCAGATTAAAAGTTCCAAAATACTGCATGTTGCACTATTTGAGGGCTTCCAAATTTATCCATTTACTGTGCACACAGTTTAAAGCAAAAAAAAAAAAAAAAACTGTTAAATTGAAAGAGACCGAGAGAGTCTGATGCCTTTTTTGTTCTAATGTATGACAAACAATATTCCAAAGTTATTATATGAAGACCAAAATAAAATTACAGTTGTATGGTTGTTTGTAATTTTGTTTAGCAAGTCAATGTAGTTAAGTTTTGTTATAGGTGATCTGCAAGTTATTATATGGCAGTTTTTGCTTTATTTTTCCGGGTCTGAGAAAATAGTGTTATAGCTTATAAGTTAATATATTGGAAACAAAATTTAGATTTATGAACTTCAAATGGAAGTTTTAAGACCTAAGGTAAAAGTTTTTGTGAACATGCGCTGAGAGAGAAGCTTGTAACTGCCATATAAGAACACTGGCCAAAGAGTTACAAAAAGGTTATTGTTTTGTTCTGTTTTTTGTGTTTTTTTTTTTTTTTTTTCCCTATCAAATTTTTATTACCTCTCCCCATCTGCATAATTACCAAGGTTAGGTACTTTAACTTTTGTTTTAATGGTAGACAATTGCAGACAGTGTATTTTGTTGTTGTAGCTTTAGGGTTGCTAGTGTGTGAATTTTCGTTAACAGAACAATGAGTGTGGTTGCTATTAAGTTGACAAGTTTTGCATGTAATTCATTTAGTAGACCATGTTTGGTTGGAGGACACCTCTTATTCTTTGAGTTTCACACTGTAGAATACATTCAAAGGTCTTAATCAAAATTTTTTGATAGTTTACATTAAAAAAACTGCAAAGATTCTCTCTTCATGTACTTCTTTTCTACAGAACAGGTACAATATTATTCTAATAATTATTGTTTATTTGTTCCTTAAGCTCATTCGCATATCTAGCTGAATCCCTATGAGCCAGGAAATTGTATTTTCTAACAGCATTGAAGTCGTGAAAGTCTTGGCTGCCAGAGGGACCATGATATTATTTGAGATAGTTATGGATGTAGTGCCACCACCACTGTAGAGCCGGCCTTCAGCCAATAACCAGTTTCCTACCACCTTCATACCGCCAAAATTGCAAAGAGAAACCCCATAAGGCAGACAGAGAGAGAGTGAGAGAGAGAGAGAGGGCGAGAGAGAAATCTTAAGATCGCCTCCTGCCACACACTCCCCATCTCTTGGCTCTTTCTCTTCCTAACAATCCCAAACGTTACTTATGCCAGTTATAGTCTTATATATGGTGATTTTTTCTCTATTTATTATTATTATTATTTCAAACATTTTTCCAATGAATTTATGTTGGTTTGTGGTTGGTAAACTTTGGGTAGTTGTGGATTTGTGTTTGGGTGTTGAGACATTTGTTTGTTGCGGATGATATGATCATTTTGGGGCTTTGGCTGGTGTTTCAGTCCACTAAGAAATTAAATACGTTTGTGCATCCTATTCATTTGAAAAAAAGTTTTGGAAATCAGTTACATCAATATAGGCTAACTGCATGAATTCAACATTTTTTGTAACAAAAAATTTGTTTATTGCTTTTTTTGTAACTATAGGGCATTTGCATCTCATAAACAGTTAAAAGAGTGGTCAAACTTTACATATGTTGCAACCTGTAAATAGCAATGAAGCATAAATTTTAGTTTCTTATCTTTTCTTTTTTCATTTTTAGATCTTATAAATTTTGGGGAATTTAAAATGTGATAATTTACTGTTTGTCAGATTGGAGAATGAATTTTTATTTTTATTTTTTCATTAGACTTTCAGTTCTATGTATTTTCTGAAATGTCATTTATTTACCTCCTTTTAGTGCGCAAGAAAACGAGTACAAACTACATTTAATGCTTACCATAAAAATGATTGTTTTTTTCTTAAGCTCATGGTGCAAGTTACAATAGTATAAATGCCCAAATGAATTCTCCGATTGACATTGGCTGAATTCTCTCTTAGATTGTAGATTGATATTGAAATTGTTGAAGTCATTTAATTCTCCTTTATGTTACATCACTACCACAAATGATTTACAATTTATTTATTTTTATTATTATTAATTTTTTTTATGGTAGTAGGTAGACGCCTTACAATTGGTAAACAGCTGAACATACATATATATTACCCTTATCAATTTTAGTATCTTCTACTTGGGTTTTTACCAAAATTTTCTTTTTTTTACTCTAATCTTCCATGGAAATTCGGCAACACCTTATTAAAAGATAAGAAAAATATGATTATATTCTAATAGATACTTTCCTATGTTTTTTTTATTGGATTTTGTTTTATAAGTAAAATTTTGATTTAGAAATTTTGATTAGACATGTTTAAAGGAAAAAGAAATGATAAGAGCTATCTAACGCTCATTCATGTGATCTAGATTTTATATGGTAGAACTAATTTCGCATTTGTATGTGATCTTCATTTGGAATCAATTTAACATTAACATTTTGTTCTGAATCTTCTGATATGTCCAGGTATGCAAAAAGATCCTCAATGGCTTGGTTGCTTACAACATTAGACCCATAAAGACTTTTAACGGAGAAATCATGAAGTCCATAAACAAAGGGTTAAACTATTTGACTTTTGGTTTATTTTAGGATTATAAATGTTATTTTGAGCTATGAATCTAAATTTTTATGATGTTATGAAGAAAGGTTTTTCTTTTTCTTTTACTATAAGTTTAATTTTTTCCCGTTATTCAAATTATGTTAATATATATATATATATAAAGGGGTGTACTTTTGATGACGCTATAAACAAACAACCAGCACAATTATAAAAATCCCGTGCATTTGCACGGGTTATAAGCTAGTATATATAATAGCAGAAGCTGAGAGAAAGTGAATTCCTACAATTAAGGAGGTGTTGACAAATAGGATAATTCAGCCACGTATACATTAAAAAGCGATACATTATAGCGTTTCAGTGCGTTTAAACACCTTTTGAGAACCTCTCCGTATATATAAAAAAAAAAAAAAAAAACCTAACCGCTTAATAAATTAGTACATTGCGTTCAAAAGGCTTGTCCCTATGCGGAGAAAGAGAGAGAACAGAAATACCGATTTTTTTTTCTCTAACCCGATGATACATAAAACCCTAGAATACAATAAACTAAATTCTGATTTTCTATTTCTCCCGTTCCCCTTCTCCTTCCCTGTTCCACTTCTCCATTCCAAAACACACTCCATGGTCAAAACCCTTCTTCATCGTCCAAAACCCAGACCATACAAGTAGACGGTTTGTTGAAACGGTTTGGTGAAAAGGAGATACGCAGATAGAGAGAACTACCACCGGTCAAAATTAAATACGATGAAAGGTCCAAGAGGTATTGAGATACGGAGAGGCAGATACAGAGAAATAGAGAGACAGACCATCAGATCCGTATCCTCCATCGGTTCGTCTCTATTTTTTGGTTCTTTAAATTTGGGTTTAAATACGATTTAGGTCTGGGTATTTTGATTGTATTGGATTTGATTGGATTGGATTGGAATGTATAGGATTGCATTTAGGTTTTGGCTTAGATTCAGTTTTGAGTAAGGAATTTGGGATAGAATGGTTTTTAATATCAGATGTCTGTGTTAGATTTGGTTTTTCTCTTGGATAACAGAACCACCCGATCAAACTCTCTCTCTTTCTAATGCACTCCCATGACCTTCTTTTTCTTCACACAGTTCTTTCTCCTTATTTTCTTAGTCTCCCCATCGTTTCTCCTAACCCATTTACGGATGGCTCTGTCAAACTATTACCTCTGTGTTTGGTTCTTAAATTGGCAGTTTTTAAGAGGTTTTTTTAAATAAATTTTTTTAATATTGTAATAGCGCTCAAACCATGATATAGTTTCATGGCTAAAACTATTTGGAAAATCAAAAAAAGAAGAAGAAATTTTGTTTGTGTTTTTGTTTGTTTGTTTGTTTGTTTATTATTATTATTATTTGGTGTGTGTTTTTGTTTGTTTGATATGTTAGTAATTGCATCTGAATGATATTTTTGGCCATTGATATGTCAAGCTATTATAATGGTCCAATGAGATAAAATTTTAAAATACTAATTTTATGATATTTACCTGGTTAGGATTATTGAATAATTTTCGTTGTTAAAGTTTGTTAACTATCCTGAAATATTGAACTAGTGGCTGCTGCAAATTTTCTGGGTTTTTCTCTTAACTGGTACCGGTAATAGAGAGAGGCAAATATAGAGAAATGGAGAGACAGAAATAGAGAGAGATAGATACAGTCCGTAAGCGCATAGGAATTGAGCTTGAGGATTGGCACTACTCTGTGACCAACATAATTGGAACTAAACACAGACCGAAGAAAGGTACGCATCAATTCTCTGTGTTTGAATTTGAATTGAAATTCGGATGTTTATTCTCTTTCTTTAGTTGCTTTGTTGTCAATTTTAATTCTTACGGCATGGACAAGAATGGCAGAACCCTAGAATCACGAGAGGCGATCTCCAAAGGACATATATAATAATGGCTATATATAAATCAGACTGACCTCTAGATATGGTGATTCTTGAAAAATCAAACCGACCTCTTAATTTAAGGGGAACATTGAGAAGATTATTGAAAAATAAAACCATTTTACAGTTTATTATAGTTTGCTTAAATGGAATTTTGCCAGGAATGTTTACATGAGGTCAATGGGCTATGAATAATTAAACCAATTGTGAAAGCCATTCGGCCAAAATTTGACTATTATAAACAGATTTCAACATGGATGCTTTAGAGTGTATAGTAATTATAAGTTCTTTGTAAGTGGGATTATGGGATTTTTTGGGTTAATTACTGCATTTTAAAATAACAAATAAACAGATTGATAACTAATGTATGTTATACACTTTGCAACAGATTTTTAGGCGCTGTTTTTTACAACGATTACTTCAAACTCTTTTCTCTGGTCTCTCTTTTACTGTTTTATTTGCAAATCGCAAGTGCCATATATTTTATTCACTTAAATCAGAGCAAATCTTACCAATTATTATATTACTGTTTGAACCTAACAGAATTTGTATTGCATTTTATATTTCTTTGGATTGGTTGGTCAAAATATTTTGGTACCGTTTGATTTTGTAATTATGATATTGAAATATGCTATCAAGATCTATATGTCTGATTGATTTTCTACTTAAAAAGTATCTACCAATAGGTTATAGAATGAGTTAATGGAGTTTCATGAAATATGAATTAGTCTTGAGAAATTTGGTTGGGTTGATTTTTATTTAGGTATTTGGGTAACATTAGGTTTTGATTTGATTTTTTGAAATTTGGGGTTATGTATGATTTAGGTTTGAAGATGGCAAAAACAGAGAAATAAGAGAGAACGTGATCTAAAAGGTAATCTTTAGGTTATGATATCATGCTTTCTGTCTCTACCCTATTTGTTTTCTTCTGTATCTTAATTCTAAAAATTTGTTTCTTTAGATTTTTGTTGATGCAACGATGACTCTCCATCTCCTTGAAATTGAAATTGAATAAAAAAAGAAGTTGTACAATCCAAGGTTATATTACCCTAGAGATGAAGAAGATTAGATGAGTATTTTGGTTCATTTCACTTTAATTCTTGATTTGTTTTGGGTAATAGAGTTGCAACATTGAGTGTGTGTTGGGTTAATATCTATGTTTGTGTATGTTTTTCAACCATGGCATCTCTGCTGGATGAAGTTAAATGAGAATTCCAGAAATTCCAATATAGTTGCTTTGTAGATAAAATAGAAAAATTTATTATTGAAATTCATGAAAGTTTGGCCGTGTAATCCATAGAAAGTTCGGCGGTATTTCCCTATTTTTATCTCCTTATAATCATTTTTTCTCTTCTTGGAAGATTATGAAACTTAATCTTAAAATGAAATTTTAGACTCTAATTCTTATAGGGCTCCCAAGTTGGAACCCTTCTATATTTTTCTCTATAAAATTGAATTACAATGGCCTTTAAGATTATGTATTTGAAAGTTAGGGGAAACTGATAAGTAGTTTTGGTTTGTTTATGATTTATTTCTTGGTGGCTTTGTGCATTGAGATTAGAGTTTGGATTTTCTCTACAAATTTTTTAATTTGTCTTTGAGAATGAATTGTTAGTTTAGTGAATTTGGGTTTGATTTAGAGGTGGCTCGGTGTTTTTGAAAGTATATTCGTAAAAAAATTGTGGGTCTGTGAATGTGATCTTACATTGGAGATTTTTACTAATTTGGTGGTGGCAGTGGTAATAGTGAATTCAACTTATCTTCTAATAAGATTAGATTTTATACTCCAATATTTGTTTCTATGATTGATTACAGACCACAGTTTGATATTTTGGTTTTCTGATCCACATTTTCTCATCAACACATATTCTTTTATCTTACTCTCATCTCTCTTACAAATTTCACTATATATAAAAAATAAGTACCCAAAATGCACAGAATATATTCCTTCTTTCATTTATTTATGTGCCCTATATAGGGGCTGTCTTATTGTTTGATTTATTTTTTCACTTGATATATCAAAATTTGTAGATGCAACGACCATTTTTTTGGTTACTAATATTACAATTTGACTAGATTGTAATAAAGCTTTAGCATTTTTTTAAAGCATGTTGAGTATGTTACTTTTGAGAAAATTGGTAGTAATAATGCATTTATTTGTTTAATGACAGGCATATATTAATTTTTAAATATCAAAGGGTGAGGTTGAACGGATCAGAGAGCTTGATGAGAGACTTATAGACATATTAAAGCATTTGAAGGTCTGGATAAGCTATAAAAAGTTGGAGGTTACTTTTAACTTTGTGCCTAGATAGAATAAACCACTCAAATTTCTTATATTGGTGTACTGTTTTAAGAGATTTGAGCTTTTATAGGGGTTTGAACTTCTATTAATATTCATGTATTACTTAAGGTTTTTTTTTTTTTTGGTATGGAAACTTCCATATGGATCTAACATTTCTTTATTGTTATATTTTTTTTAATTATGTTTTAATTACTTGAATTTTTTTCCTTGAATTAGAAGCATATAAGTTTGTGAATGTATAAGAAAACTTACTTTGTTCTGTATAACCAAATTTGCAGTCCACCTTGCAATATATTTTGATTGCAAGGAGATATGGGTACACTTTTTGCAATTTCATATTCTGCCCTGTTGTTACAACTCCCCATACACTTTCAATAACGCAATGAATCTGTATAAAAAAAGAAAAAAGAAAAATCAATTGGTGTATTGTTTACCGTAGATTATGATCAAACTTCGTGGTTTATATGCATTTATGATTTTTTTTTTTTAAATTTTTTTATATAGTTTCTTATCAAGCTTCTAAGATACATTTACTTTGTGCAGTATATAAATGTTGGGGTTGAACGAAATCTACAAAGGTCTATATTTATTCCTCACAAAAGGGATATGATAGGCAGAAAATAAGAAGGGGAAACGATATTTGGTCGATTGGAAAGGAGCAGGAACAAAAAGAACAACTGAGATATGAAATGAACATTGAGCACATAACCACACAAAAAGCAATGTAGAGGCACATTGGAATTCAAAAGAAAAAAAAGTTAGCTGATGTTGAATCAACATCTTCAAATGCACTTGGATGGATTGTTTTAGATTTAGATATTTGAGTTAGATTTGGTTTTAATTATGGTATTGGGTTTAAACTAAATTTTGTTTTGAGTATTTTGTATTAGATTTGGGTTAAATCAGTTTTTGGTATCTGCCTATGGTGTTTGTAATTAGATTTGTAAATGGAGATATGTGTTGGGTGTTTAGTACGTGGTAAAAGTGTATTTAAATATTATTAAAAAAAATTTCTTTCTAATAAATATAAATAAAAAGGTTCCCGCACATAGTGCGGGTTAAAAAGCTAGTTATATATAATAGCAGAAGCTTTTTCCTGCAATTAAGGAGATGCTGTCAAATAGGAAAAAAGGCCCCTTAAAATGCTACCATGTATACAATTTATTCTTTAAAATACCGTACGGTGCATTTGGAAGACTCACTTTCATCAAACGTATATCTATAAAAACACCAAGCCACTTATCCAAAAAATTATATAAAAAATTATTAAAAAAAAAAAAAAAAAAAGCAAACCCTAAAACACAAACGCCATATTTCCCAATCGAAAGTTCAGACTCACTCTGACTTCCACCTTTTCGCTGCAACTCCATAAACACATAGATCATAATAGCGTGTTCCAAACCAACAAGCATAGGAAAAAAAAAAAAAAAACAAAAAACAAAAAAAAACAAAAAAAAAAATCCAAAAGGAAGTGAAAAAAAAAAAACCTCTGTTCGTCTTCTGCAATAGTGAAAACTAAATAACTTTGTTCGTGCTCTGCAACAACAAGCGATTCAGAAGATAATTTAGAAGGTAGTGTTAGGTTCTAAAGACTTAGGATCTTATGTATTTAGAACTCTAATGTGTATTTTGGCAAACCATGATCAAAACAAGATGTTGAGTCGTGTTTAGACTTACTCAAAGTTGGTTTATTTATGTAAAGTTGGATTTAAGTTGATGCAAATTTAATAAAGCATTTTGGCCCAGTTCGATCGATCGAAGCTTAGGCTCGATCAATCGAAATTCGGGCAGAATGCGTTTTCTGCAGAATTCCAACTCAGCCCTAGCTTATTTAAAACGTTTAGGGTTTTGTATTTTTACCCCAGGTATATAAGGCAAACCCTAGCCACGTTTTAGTGTTGCTCATATTGCTGTTTGTGTAAATCTCTTGTGAGATCTGTGAGGAGCTTTCCTTTACACAAGCTTAGGATTATCAAGAAGGAGATTCGTTCAAGAACTCGATGATCATTCAGTTGCTGCCATAAGAACTTAAAGAAACACAAGCGAGTGTGCTTGTACTTGCTGAAGAATCCAAGAAAGAAGGAGTCCGTGGTTTCGGAGTTTGCACGTGGTCGTGTCAGTAAGTTTTTACTGGTGGGTAGCAATAGGATGTTAGTGGTCTAAGTCCTGTTGAACAAATTTGATTCTTTCATAGTGGATTCAGGTTTACCTTGAGAATAGCTAGGTTAAATCCTTCCTAGGTTTTTACCAGTTTGGTTTCCTAGGTGATCATATCATTGTATTATTTATCTTTCCGCTGCTTTGCATGATATGATTGTTTGATTGTGATAACCTAGATTTGGAATTTGGACTAAGTAACAACTTGGCTAATTACCTAGGTTAATCCAATTATGTTTTTAAGGGGTCTAAAAACTATCAGGTAGGCATATTTTTTTTCCCCTTTTTTTGTTTTCTATTTAATTACCGTTTCTAGGGGTTTGAAAATTACTGTAGAGTGTAGATTTATTGATGATTTTTCTCAAAGTGAAATTATGGCTTTCTTGAAATTATTTACTGCATTTTTTTAATAGAAACAAATAGATAGATAACAAAGATTTTGTTAAATACTGTTTTGCCGCATTACTCAATTAAGGTTTAAGGTCTGGCTACCCTTTTCCTTAATTTCTGATTTATTTTTACAATTTCTTTAGTTATGTTTGTTCGATTGTTGTAATGATTAAATTTTGTTTTTGATTGGCAGTTTTTTGTTATGTTTGTGCTTTTTTTGTTTCACCCCTAAAATTTGAATTAATTTATGCTTTGTGTAGATCTCTGTTTTGTTGAATCGTTCTCAAAAGAAAAAGAAAAAAAAAATCATTGAACTGTTAATTACCTTTCAAATGGAAACAACCCTTGATTTTAATAGTGACATTTCTAATACTTTCTTTATTTTTGTACACTTCTGTGCTTTGTTGGATAGTTGTGCTAATGAAATTCCTTATCAGTTTATATTGTACTTAATCTATGTTTTTTTTTTAATATATTTTGCTAATAGTTTTAAATTTTTTAAACCAGCATTAGTTGATAGACAACTGTAGAGCATTAGTCCTAAAATTACTGACAGACTTTTTTTATTTTATTTTTTTAACTTAGGCTACATTGTTGTTCTTAGCCCACATACAAGAAAAGAAAAAAGAAAAGGAGGACATGGCACTTCTATCCCTCACAAAAATAAAAACCCCATTAAACCTACATGCCATGGCACTTCTGCCCCCCATAAAAAAACACACACAGAGCAAAGTGGATATTAAGAAAAATGGAAAGTAACTGCAGAATGGTAGATCATCAGATCAATTTTGATTTCAAGTTTGGAAGTTCTTGGCACTTCTTGGGTGAATACAAACAATTGTAATAAATCTTGGTTCTAAAATAAGTTAGAACCTCTAGGTATTTAAGTATATCTGCAATATTTTAGCTTCTGACTTTAGTTTTGTGTAATTCATACGTCAAGGAAAGGTAAGATTTATTAGTTCTGCGGTCAGCAGCAAGTATGCTGACTTTGACAAAACGTGGATGCTAAGTTTCGTTGGCCATCATCTGTATAAGTTATGGATTTATCAATTGTAAAGATGATACTGACATCAAGATATTGATGGTCATTACAAGTTTATTACTTGATTCATTGACGTACCACAAAATGAAAGAAAACTGCAGGAAACAAATTAAAGAACCAAAAAAAACCCTAGGAGTTAGCACCCAGTGGGGGAAAAGGGATTTAAAATTTAAAAAAAAAAAAAAAAAAAAAAAACACACACACACACACTAGAAGTCAGTACCTAAGGTTATCTAGAGTTAGCCCCAAGCCATTGGAGAATTTCAAAAAGAATTGTGTTCATCCAATCATAACTACTAGGACTAAAACCCTAAACTTATTTGATTTGGGCTAAAACCTAATTGTAGAATTATGAAAAAAAACCTTGACTTGAGAAAATTAAATAAAATACTAATAATAAGCTGATTAGTTAATAAGAGTTAAATTAGAATCCAATGGACCATTAGTAAGAATATGATTGACTTCAAAATTAAATAAAATTGGTTTTATATTCCCTGCATCATTCATATTGATCATAGAATGGAAATTTGATAGGTGACATATATTGGGTGGAAACTGCTGGAGTAAATTATTAATCCATTAAAAAGAAATATAGTGTCTTTGTTGAATAGGAAACCTCACAATTAACGCTTGCAAGTTACCAGACTGTAGTCCATTTAGCACCAGCTACATTGTCTTGATCTCAAGTTAGGATTAATTTGTTGGCTTAACCTTCATAATAGGAAACAGAACTATATTGAAATTCTGTCGAGTAAATTTTTGACATCGGAATTGTTTTATTCCTAAAGTTTTGGAGAGAAACTGGAATGGATTGGATAAGATATGTTTGGCTACGGGCTAACCAGATGTTCTGCTTTTCAAATCCTTCCTGTCAATGTACGTATCGTTTAATTTTTTCTCTTTTGGCAAAAGATCAGTAAGTTCTAATGCAATTGGTAATGCCAAAAACATAGCTTGATTAGGCAGAAGTCCAATTAATCCATTAAAAATGGTTTTGCATGTGTCCTTATGACATCTACAGTAGAGGCTTTTTATTCATGTGTGGACTCTATGGGAAATTAATGACATATGAGTTGAACAAATTACATTTGTTAATAGCCTGGTAGGAAGCTTCATAGTAAATATGACATACAAGTGGACAACAGAGAGGACTGACATTACTACATTGACCCTTCTGTAGATTAGAAGCCTACTTACCTTGCAGTTTAGATGCAACTTTATTAGTAAAAGGAGAAAAGTGCTAATCGGGTATTCATGCTGCACATTATTTTTGATGTTCAATATTATCAAAAACATATTGGATCATCATCCTGATTGATTGCTTTTCAATTCATTATAAAAGTCATACTAATTGTAAGTCTCCATTAACAAAAGAAAATATATATTGATACTTTTAATTTCTTTCGAAATGAATTATTTTTTGGGAATGAATTCTCTTAGTTTGCATTTAATATTCTCTTACACCCAAAATTTTTTACGTGCATGTGTTTGCTGCACCCATACCCAATCAGTGACAAACATATTGGATAATTTATGATATAATCCTTTGAATAGTGCATCATTCTCTAATTTATGTGTTAATTGCTAATTGTATGACTCTTTGTTTATACAGAATTTGAAATTGGATGACAATGTCCTACCAAGAGAGATTCAAGGATAATTGGCAATGAATATTTCTTCCAACTGCATCTTGATGAATATAATTTGAAATATGGAAGAGAAAATTATACCGTTTTGAAGATTTTGGAGACGGAAATCTCACATAAAGTAGAAAGACATCAGGTAATAATAAAGTTGAAATCTATTTCCAGTATATTTATCACACTTAAGTACCATAGGATTCATAACTACTCTTTACATGGTATCTCCAATATGCTTTATATACCGTTCATTGAAATTGAAGCATACACTCCACCTTACTTGCTATATGATTTTAAATTTTTGTTTGACACCATTAGAGTCAGTATAGTACAATGAAAGCACTCTAAATTTTAAGTAACAAGCATATATTCTTTCATTATTTCAAACAGCATTTAATAAAAGTGCAAATTATTGCAAGACACAATAGAGGAAATTATAAGGAAATCAAGGAAGAGCAAGTCAATTGCCAATCAGAAAATAGAAATAGGACAAACATCTATTGAAAGACCTCAATGAATTGCTACTGTAACTACAGAAGTTGAAGAAACTGATGATAAAAGTATGCCGCTCCAAATGCTTTAAAAACGTCAAAAGGGTATTAAGCAGATTGCCTCAAAGAAGAAAAAAATTTTAAGTCTAATGATCTCAATGTATTTTATAAATAACATACCCTTACAAGCAAAATAAACAAATGGACGTTCTAGATTACCCTATCAATTTTAATGTATTTCATTGTATTTTTTTTTTTTTTTAAAGAAGAGTAAACTAAATATATTGTTAAGTTATTGTATGTCATTTTCTTTGTACATATTTCCATGAATTTTAGTGAAGGGTTATGAATCGGTTTAGTTGTGACAGGTGGAATTTTGTATTCATTGTAGCTTTTTTGGAATTGTGGACTTGAGATGCATTACAGCTTTTTAGTGGTAATAACCACTCATCTTAATATCTTCTTCTTCTTTTTTTTTTTGTTTATAGTTTGTGAAATTTCTATTGCTATGGCATCCTTGCAGCTATTCTTTCATGATAACTTCATATTATCCAACCAACTGATGTGAACACTCTTAAGGTGTGTATTTGTTGATCATCCTTATGTTTGGTTTATTGCTTTACCATGAAACTACAATTTATATTAGACACACTTAATTTTGAAAGTGTCTAATATAATACTTATTAAACAAAGCATAGTAAAAATGGAGACATACAACGTAAGCCCACTTCCCCTCCACGTATGAACCAACCAGAAATTCCCAAACTTAAAAAAAGTATGACAATCTAGCTTACCTAACAAGTCTCTTGCATAAGCAACTATGGTATACAATTCAATAATGTGCCAAGAAAAAGAGATATTTTAAAACTTGAAAAAAGCAAAGTCACCATCAATTATTGTTCTTATTATCACAATCAATTATTGTTCTTATTATCACAATTTGTTTGTCACTGATGAATAATTATTTGAATGATAATATATACTTCCTTTTACTTTCGAGTGAGAGAAGTTCCGGGACAATGCAAGATGGACTCAACGGACTCCTTGGGCTAACACTTAATTAAGATGGCGGGTACAAGTCATATCCCATGAGGAAGTACTCCAATGTATATAGTTTTAGGTATTGGACACTATATGCTTAAATATACTACGTTATTAAATAAAGTTCATTAATATGTAAAATGATCCCGCATGTTGCGCGGGTTAAACACTAGTAGAATATAATGCGTAAAGATAACGAAATGTGATTTTATGATTTGCTTTTGAAATTGGCTTGTGAGTTTGCGATTTGTGTGTGTGAGATATTTTGTGGCTTCATATATGTGAAATTTCCAAAATTTATGGTTAGCATTATGGGCTTCTGAGTTAGTACTGACCTTTGGTGGCTAGGTGGTGAGGCCATGGAGTTACTAGGGTTTGAAATATGAAATTTGAGGAGGCCCTGAGGTTGACTTGTGTGATATAATGTATAATTTTTTCTCCCTAAAAATTAAACAATCTTTGTTCAGTCCAATTCGGTTAATTTTGGTTCCCCTTCAATCCATTTTAGACTAATTGGGTCTTAAATTGATTATTTTTGTAGGTTTTCATTTTCAAGTTTAGCTCAAAATTATATTTTTCCCCTTCATTTTATGGTTGAAAAGTATGAAATTTTATTATATTTGGGATAAACTCTTTAGTTTTGAGTTAAAGAATACAAAGGAAAATACTAAAATAGACATTAGAAATTAGAAATATGAGCCTTAAAATGCAATAAATATGATAAATATGAGTCTTATTTGGTCCACATTAGTTTTATTCAGTCCATTCTATCCTCTTCAATCAAATTTGGTCATATTTAGTCCATTCCATCAACTAAAGTTTTATTTGATCCAATTCAGCCCATTTGGTCTTATTCAGTCCACTTTAGTCTAATTTGGTCTATTCAGTTTGTACGTTCTTAGACCCCTTAAACACAAACAGATTAACCTAGTTATTTAGTCAAGTGATTAACTTAGGTAAATTATGCAGATCTAGGTTAACACAAATAAATCATATCATTGAACAGTGCGGAAAATAAATAAAACAACGATATGATAACCCAAGAAAACCAAATCGGTAAAAAACCTGGGGAGGATTTAACCTAACTATCCTCAAGGTAAAACAGATCCACTATGAAAGAATTGAAGTTTACACAATAGCGACTTAGACCGCTAACATCCTATTGCTACCTCGAGTAGGAAACTTACTACCACAACCACGTGACAACTCCGAGTCCACAGACTATTTCTTTCTCAGATCCATAACAAGTACAAGCACTCCCGCTTGTGTATCTTTAAGCTCTTAATGCAGCAACTGAATGATCATCAAGCTCTTGACATAAATCTTGATTCTTGATAACCTTAAGTATATGTGAAGACAAACACCTCTAGATCTCACAAGAAATTCACATACATAGCATAAACAACAACCACAACAACATAAAAACGTGGCTAAGGTTTTCCCTTTTTATACCTAGGGCAAAAAATAAAACCCTACATGTTAGACGGGCTTGGGCTAAGTTGGAAAATTCTACAGAAAAACAATCTGCACGAGTTTCGATCAATCGAGTCTAATTTTCGATCGATCAAGCTAGGTAGATTTATATAATAAATCCTGCAGTACACTCGATTCCAACTTTACACTTAAACATACTTTGAGCAAGTCTAAAACAAGACTAAACGTTTTGATCATGGTTTGCCAACATTACAAATTGAAGTTCTAATACATTTAAACCTAAAGTCTTAGAACCCAACACAATCCACATTGGTCCTATTCTGTCCGCTTCGGTCCTAATCCGTCCATTCAGTCTTCTTTGGTCCTATTCGGTCCATTTTGTTTACTTTGGTTCTATTCGGTCCACATTGGTCCTATTTTGTCCACTTTGTTCCACTTCAATCCTTTTCCGTCCACTTTGGTCCTATTCCGTCCATTTTGTCCACTTTGGTTCTATTCGGTCCAATTTATTCATGTTCGGTCCATTCTATCGACTTTAGTCCTATTCGGTCCATTCGTTCTTATTCGGTCCACCTTGTTTCTATTCGGTTCATTTGGTCCTATTCTCTCCATTTGGTCCATTTTATTCCATTTGGTCCAATTCGGTCCATTCAGATTACTTCAGTTTATTTTGGTCCACTTCGATCTATTTTTTGTGCTATTACATAATGGGAAAAGATATGTTTGGGTTGAAAGCATCTAATCTAAATCCAAATTTATTAATTAATAAATAAATCTCAAACTCGTAATATCTAAAATCTTAAGCATAGCATTTATTGTTGCTACACTTTTGTTGAGTCACATTAATGTAGTATTTCAGTTCATTTATGTATGGTTAAATTTAAGTGAAAGTCTTTCTAAACATAAAGGCTATGAATATACAAATGTAATCTTTAAGGTAATTATTCATTTGTTTTAGCGTCATTACTTTTAAATGAATTGCATGAGGTTGATTATACATTTAAGCAAAATAAATAAATATCTATATATGTATGTATACTTTTTATTTTTTGTTTTTTATGTATAATTTTTATTTAAATAAACTATTCAAATTATTCATTTTTTTAAAAGAGATTATCATGATAATCAAAACTCATATCAAACTTATACTAAATATGGATAGTTTATTCTCTAAATTTTATTACTACTTGTGATGGGGAACTGTAAAATACAACTACAAAATGTATGAATCCAAAATAGAGTTTTGAAAATCACAATGATTCATTAATATAAAGTAGAGTTGCAAGAAAGAATAAAAAATCAAGAGAAAGAGAATAACCACTTTTTTCAAGAGAGAATGTGAAAGAGAACAATAAGAAATTTATAGAAAATAATATGAGAAGAAAAAAAGTATAAAAATAATAGTAATAAACACCAAATAATCCAAGTCATGTTATGTAATAAAATAGTAAAACAATTTGTTGCAATAAGTTTCCTAGGCAACTCCATCCAAATTTATTACAACAAACAAATTGTTACAATAAGTTATAGCAACAGTATATTTTGTTGCAATAAATATTTTCAATAATAATAAAAATATTTTTTTGCAACAAATTTATTGCAACAAAACACTATTGCAACGAAATTTTTTGCATTATCATTTTGTGCTCCATGATGATAAAAAATAAAAAATAATAAAAATAAAAGAATTTTAGTTCATGTTTGGTAATAGTTTTTTATCTAAATTTTTTTTTTCTCTTTCCATGTGCCTAAGATATTTTAGAAAACACATTTAATTTTCTCGGAAAATAAACAGAAAATAACTCAATTCACAAAATCATCCAAAACAAAATCCATTTAACCACAAACAAATGGGTTACACATCCTATTTTTCATCTCATCTTAAATGACAAAAAAAAATCTTCAACCCTTAACCTTAAACTGAGAGAAACTAGAAAGTTGTAAAACTAAAAATAAAACTAAAAATAAACTTAGATACCATATTGGAACTATTCCTCCTTCTTCTTCTTCTCCTTCTCCTTCTCTTCCTCCTCCTTCTCCTTCTTGTAGCTGCTGGAAGGAAAGAACCACTGGATCAGTCGATCGGTAGTTAAGTAAAGCACACCTTTAGATAGATTTTGAATGAGGAAAATAAGAACTAGGTAAGACGCACCTAACTCGAACTTCCTCATTCACAAGTTGGGTCAGGTAAGCTTTGACAACAGCATCATCGTCGTTGTTGTTTAGAGGGGGTGGGGTGGAGTAGGCTAAGAGTGAAAGTTTCATAAATAGGTTTGGGTTTGGGGTGAGTGATGGGGTTAAGGTTAGGGTTAGAGCTGGGTATGGGTATGGGTATGGCTTGGTGTTGGTGAAAATGGCAAAGGAGACACTTCTCACAGAGAAGCGAGAAAAATGAGAGAGGCGAAGTGCTAATGCCATCTTATAAAAGGAAATGAAGAAGCTGATAGTAGAAATTAGAAAATAATATATCTTGGGTTTCAGACCCTATTCCATTTTATAGGAGAGTTAGGGTTTGAGGGTAAAGAAGTCATTTTGTCTCTCCACGGTTTTTTGAAAAGAACACTACACAAAAAACACTCTATTATATCAAGTGTTAATACAACAAAATATGTATAGTAGAATTAGACAAAATATCGCATCTATAAGTAAAATTGTTGCGATGGTAACTTAAAAGTGTTAAATTATTGCATCAATAATAATAAGTTGCAATAACTTATAATTTTAGGTTGCAATAGAAGCTTTAATATGTTAGGAAAAATTGTTGCAATAACTTAAAATGAAGAAATCATTGCAATAAATTGATACCAATTATTTTTGCAATCTATTGCACCGAAAATTTCGAACTAATAGCTTATTACAACGAAATTATCATTGCAATAATTTGATATTAGTTCTTTTACAATCTATTACAATGACAAACATGAAACAACAACTAATATATCATTGCAATAACCTGGTATCAATTATTTCATAATCTATCGTAATGACAAAATGAAATAATATCTATTATAATGAATATATCATTACAATAATTTAATCCGACTGATTTTGGTCAATTATTTGCAATCTATTGCAATAAGTTTCATGAAGTAAAGTAATTTGCGAACGAAGGGGAGCTGAAAGATGATCTATCTTCCATGAGTTTATCTTGTTCTTGATCATTTAACTTGATTGTAGTGGAGATGAAAGATGTGCTATATTCCTTTAACACAATTACATCCTTGGAAGCAATTTGTTATATTTTAACATTTTATTTTTTATACATCTAAATACAGCAACCACAAGTGCCTTACATTGCCTCACTCAATCACATGCATGGCACGTGCAACACAATCCAACAAACAAACAAACATGTTTGATAGATTATTGATTTGGACATCCCATTATTTTATTTTATCTAACTCTCTCTTCCATAGCATTGTATATGACAAAACTACCCTTCTACCAAAGATTAAGAGGACCAACTTTTGAATTTTCTTAAATAAATCATTAGCCTACCCAAATAAAAAAAAGTTCTAGTTATTTTGAGAACTCACTTGTACTCACAGACCATGAGCAACCCTCCATCTTTGCAAATGAAGTAATAATCTTCTGCAATCTCTTCCTTCTTTCTTCTATTCTTTCTTGCCACACTCTTTGAACCAAACACTCTCTAACTTCCAAAATTAATCCCAAGGCAACCCAAATCCTTAAAACTCAAAAGCTGATAAACCCTATTCGAGAAAATAAAATATCAAATATACATACACCATCTTTGAAACCTTTCACTCTTTCTACTACGATCAAGAACAAGATAAACTTCTGGAAGATAGATCATCTGTCAGCTCCACTTTGTTGGCAAATTACTTTACTTCACGAAACATATTGCAATAGATTGCAAATAGAACCAAAATAAGTCGGATTAAATAATTGCAATGATATATTCATTGTAATGGATAATTACTTAGTTTTGTCATTGCGATAGATTATTAAATGAACAAAGTTTAGTTACGAAATTGGTTGTAGCCAAAGGCTACAACCTTACTCAATAAAATAAAAATTACTACATATTTTGAAAATCTAACCATTGAATTACATGTTCTTTACACTCTTAATACACATGTCAAATTTTGTGTTAATTGGATATTATTTACTGTATAATTTATAAGCTTATATTTTATGCATAATTTTAAATTACAAAAATTGCAATTTAAACAATTTATTGATGACATAGCAATAGATCTTTCATTTTTTAGAAATTTTGCAAACATGGATGATATATAAGAAGAAGATATAATCCAATGATGGATTTGTCAAAATTCACCTCCAATAGAAAGATATTGAGTAAGGTTATAGCTTTAGGCTACAACTAATTTTGTAGCTAAACTTTGTCCGAAATGAAATGATCCCACAAAATGGACCGAAGGGTGATTATATATTTAGAACTTATTATATGGTCCAATTCGGTCCAAACTAAATCAGACTGGACCGAAAATTTGAAATGGACCAAAGAGTAATTATTTATATTTTAAAAAATATATATTTAGAACTTACTATTCAGTCCAGACTGGACTGGACTGGACTGGACTGGACGAAAATGAACTTAACTGGACCGAAGAGTAATTAAATATTATTATTATTATTTAAAATGAGTGGTTGTTTTCTATTAGGCAACTTGACACAGTCAAGGATGGCTTCCAAATTAGTCTATCATGGTTCTTCCGTGATAGTACTTCATGTTCCAACATGAAACATCAAACATGACTTGCCTTTGCTGTTGTTTCAGTGAAGCACCCAAAATGGTCATTATGCGTACCCAAAATATGGTTCTTGGGCTCACAATCTATTTGTGTGGTGGGCTTTGGGTTTCCTACTATGGGTGGTCCTATGCTCGGTGACCCAAACGTACTCCTATTTCCTTAGATCCTTTTATTGACCTCACAGAGTCACTCCTTTTCTCTCCTGGTTTAGTCACTCTTTTCTTCTTCATTTTCTTCCCAGAATTGCCCCTTTTTCTCCCTTAATCCTCTCATTTATAGCCTTAAATAAGTGGAGGTATTATGATTACTCCCCCTTACTAGAGCGAATGGGGGTCCAATTTCATCATCTCTAAGTGGATGTTTCGTTGGGAGTGGTAATAGTGGCATTGGAACTGGTACCCATCTCAAAAAGATTGTTCAGCAGCAATATTCCCCAAGGCAATACCAGGCAGCCGAGATATGGTACCACCGAGCAACCATACTGCCGTCCAAGCTGTAGTTGATAGGGAGAGGCCCGAGTTGGGCCTCAAAGTGTGTCTGGGTCAAGATTACTGTTCCTATGGGCCTTAGGTCGGGCATCGTGGCTTGAGGCTAGGGTCCACGACTTGGTGGGCCTAGGGCCCTGTCTCATACAAGGGGTTGGGGGTTATGGGCCAAGCTATAGGGCCGTGGCCCAAGGCCCACGGGTTTGGGGACCTCGAACCATACATTAGCCCCCCCTTTGACTTGTGTCCGGCTACCGAGAACGAATCAAGGAAAACAAGTGCCAAAAACCTCTTGAGAAACCCAACCATTAGTAGCCAAACGGATAGGATGGCCATTAATACACTCTTAAAAGGGGAGTTATGCCAGATTGTCAGGCTCAACTGTCATCATTACCTGACAGTTTGTGAACTGAGGCTGCACTTGTGAGGGTTACGAAGAGGAGCCAAAGAGATTTTTCCTGCTTCTTTTCATTAAATGCCTTCCTCCTATAAATAGTGCTTTTTTATCCTTCTCGTTACTTTTTACACCCCTACTTCTTGCAATCTATCCTCTGCCGAGCATATTCTCCCCGAGCATACATTCTCAACCAAGATTTCCAACTCCTAGAGCCAACAGTAAGTTCCTACTCCCATTCCTCTTCTATTTTATAGTCTTTGTTTATATTCCTTCTCTAACTCTAGATTTACAAATGGGGTATTCTCACCTTCTAAATACTAAGGCGTCTTTAGTTAATTTTAGAGAATGTCCCTGAAGATGTAGAAGTGTCCTATTGTCATGAGGGTAACATCGCCCTTGAGCGACGCCCTTAGGTAGTCTTTTTCCCCCTAATGGCCATTCTAGAAGGCGATGTTAGGTTCCCTATCGATCTCCTAATACTTAGGACACTTAGGTTCTATGGATTAAGTCCTGGCCAACTCCCACCCAACTTTTACTGGGTAGTGAGTTGTGTAAGCCGGTTAAACCAGTTGTACAAGTTGCAATTAGATCACCATGACATCAACTTCATGTACAGTCTTTGCGGTAATATTAGGACATATTACTATTTTAAGGTTAGAGATGTACAGGTACGGCTGATATCACGCCTACCTGATTCTAACAGAAATTCAGCAGGAGAATATGTTCAGGTGAGCAGCAATTGGCATGCCAACAAGCTCACCTGTCCAACCTCGCCCCAGGATGTTGGTCGGTACAGAGCAACTAATTATTTGTACTTGCATTTTGTCTACTTTGTCATTGTCTAATAATTTTTTGTTCGTTCTACGCAGAGGGTAAGAGATTTAAGCCGAACATCCGGGTCATGCACGTGAGGGACCTAAACTTCGTGCTCAAGTCAGAGATTTCCGTGCATACCAACGGTCAGCTCCGCGCCTCTCATCTCATTCTCAGTTTTAACCCGATATATACATCGTGGTAGCCTTTTTCATAAGCCTTGCTAGTGGACAACCCCTTGCGGCATCCACATTTTCTTCCTCCCAATCTAACTGTTGGTGAAGCCAGGGATCTTGGCCCCCGATACACAACTATCGAGGATCTTCCGCCGATGAAGGACGCCTCGGCTGAACAAGCGTCTCAAAACTGTAGAGTGCACGCGCCCGTCAGGGAGCCTGATGCTCTGATTCAGGTTGTCGAGCTAGCAGTAGAAGAGCTGGTCAACTCCTCTGAAGCAAAGTCTGACCAAGGGGAAGAAATGATGACCAGGCAAACGATGACTGTTGATCGGTTCTTGCCCGAGACACAGTCTACAGCTCAGCCTCAACAACCTCAAGGCAAAGACAGAACTCCTTCTCCTCCCCCTGCCGGCTGTGTAAAAAAGAAACAACACCTCGCCAATCAGCCCCCTAGGGTTCCCGGCGACACTCCTGCCAAGACCCCTCCCCGGGTGTCTAGCGGGATCACAATCCGGGAACCAGCTAGCACATCTTGACCAACTGCCCAGGTCGGGACAAACGTCGCATCCTCTTCCCGGCCTGTGGAGGGCAAGCAGACCGCTTTCAAACTCGGCAACGAGCCCTTGCCGGTGTCTACTAGCATGAGGATGTGGGCTCAAGGAGAAGGAAGGCTAGTCGCCCAAAGCTTGGTGCAAGGTCTTTGACTACCCGAGGACGTCCAATTCTTCTCGGACGGCACCGAATATTCGATAGCATAGCGACTACAGTGGCACACCATAGCGGTAGCTTCCTCTCCTTCCCTTTTTTCGTTTGTTTTGATGCATGAGTAACCTCCTTACCCTTATATTTGTTATTGTCGTGTTACCATGCCACACAGCTGACCCATATCATCGGCAAGAGGCTGAAGGAGCTCACTAAGGATGCTGAACGGGAGAAGGCGATTAAGGACGTCGCTAATGCCATGACAAAGGAGAAGGGCAAGGTTGTTGAGGCCGCCAAAAAGAAGGCTTAGTCCTCGGAGAAAGCCTGGTTGTTGGCTGAGAAGAAACTAGCCGAGATGGAGGCCAAGCTGGGGGGGTATAAAGCTTAAATTGGCGGAGGCAAAAAGCTTAAACTTGGCCCATGTTAACTAGATAGTTGACCTGAAGGCGACCCTTGAAGCCTGCGAGAATAAGTGGTATAACGAGGGCTTCGCGGATGCTAAGAACTCTATGAAGCCTATTGTCCACCAAGCTCGATTTCATGGGTTCGAGGAAGGGTGGTTGGTAGCCTTTCAAGTAATGGGAGTGCCCCAAGATTCCCCACTGAGGAACCCAGAGCAAATCCCATAATCGGCTCCTCCTCCCCCTATTTAGAGTCAAACTGGTGCTGCCGACCAAGAAGATACCCCCAGCATGAGGGAGCTAGTGCAAGTGATTGACACCCATGTGGAGACTATTGATCTCGAGGTCACCAGTAACCTCAATGCCACCGAAGACGCAGAAGTCCAGCAACCACCAGTCTAGGTTGTCCCAGACCGGTAAGCCGATGATGCAGTCCATCTCCCGCCCATCGATCCTTTAATTTGACACTTATGTTTTTAGCTTGCTTTTATTTTCTATTCATGTTTAATTTTTACTTTGCCTGCAGTCACCGGGTTGTGGTGACAGAACAATGATTTATCTCTGTTTGCTTTTCTTTGGTGAACGAACATCTGGTTTAACTATGTTTATGAATGTTTATCCAACTGTTACTAAGTTATTCTTTCTGTCATGCTTTGCTTGTTTTTTTTTTTTTTTTTTTCTTTTCCTTCCCCCCCTTTTTTTTATTATTACTCATGACCGGGCAGTCTAATCACGGTTTGCCCCTAAACGGTGACTAATACTGTTTTCTCATTTGTCTTCAAAAGGATAGATTATATATGTGCATGTATAGCGACTGGGACCAGTTTGGAAGACATTGCCGGTATCTAGATAGAATTGGCTCCCCGACAATAAGAACTGAATTTGACATATGTTGACTTTTCTAGGAAAATTTAGTGTAAGGAAATTACCTACCCCGTGATCCAGATTGAATCTAAGAGATCGATTTCAGTAACATGAATAATTCAACGTAAGCATCGTGTGCCCGATGATTAGGATAGAGTCGGGAAGTGAGTTTGCATTCTTGGAATAAATCAGTGTAAGGTTTTCCCCCGTCTGGTGATTAAGATCGGACCGGGAACAGGTTCCTATCCTTAGATAAAATTTGAGACCTAGTTTCCACCTGTCTGGTGATGAGGATCGAATCGGAGACAGGTTTTTGCCCTTAGTTAAAATTTGATATAAGGTTTTCACCTGCCTGGTGATTGAGATTGAACCAAGAAGCAGGTTTCTGTCTGAATAATTTGATATAAGGTTTTCATGCGCCGGTGATTGAGATCGAATCGAGAAACAGGTTTCTGTCCTTAGATATAATTTGATATAAGGTTTTCACCTGTCCAGTGATTGAGATCGAATTGAGAAGTAGATTTCTGTCCTTAAAGTAATTTGATATAAGGTTTTCATCTGCCCGGTGATTGAGATCGAACCAAGAGGCAAATTTCCGTCCTTAGAGTAATTTGATATAAGGTTTTCACCTACCCAGTGATTGAGATCGAACTGAGAGGCAGATTTCTGTCCTTAGGATAATTTAGAGCAAGGTTTCCACCTGTCCGGTGATGAAAATCGAATCGGAGACAAGTTTCTGCCCTTAAAATTTTTTAAAATTAGGTTTTCTCTGCCTTTGTTAGCCAGGGTTAGTAAGTTAACAGTCATGAAACTAGGAGTGTGGGCATATCTGCATGAATAAAAATCACCCTTGCATTACTTGGCATTACACACACATGCTATTACACTGAACCCCTATTCATGTGCACCAATGACTTAATGATAAAACTTCTTTAGATTATGGATGTTTCATGGCCAGGGAAGCGGTCTCTCATCTAAGTCCTCTAGATAGTATGCTCTCGTGCCTGCGATGGCGGTCTCTCCCCTATTAGTCTCTCGCATATTTCCTACTAATTTCCGCAACACTAAGTCCCCAGCGCCGAATTCCCATGTCTTCACATCCCAGTTATACTAACGGGCAAGCTTCTGCGTATACTCGACTAGCCGTATAGTTGCTAACTCTCGGCACTCTTCTAACAAACCTAAATGCTTCGCCATCAATTTGTCATTCTGGGCAGGAGCAAATGCTGCAACCCGTGCGCTACATAGGTTTATCTCGAGTGGTATGACAGCCTCTGCCCCGTACGTTAGGGAGAATGAAGTTTCTCCCATGGACCTTCTAGGGGTTGTTCGGTATGCCCATAGAACATTCTCCAACTCCTCGGTCCACTTGCCCTTCGTACCATCCAATCTTTTCTTCAATCCGTTCATAATCGCTTTGTTAATGGCTTCAGCCTAGCTGTTGCTCTGAGGGTAAGCCGGAGTGGAATATTTGTTCTTGATACCAAGATCACCACAAAACTCGCGAAAGGCTTTACTATTAAACTACAGTCCATTATTAGATATGAGAGAGTCCGGCACCCCAAATCTCGTAACTATGTTTCTCTACACAAACTTTTTAACATCTACATCCCGAATATTAGCCAATGCCTCAACCTCTACCCATTTGGTGAAGTAATCCAGAGCTACTAGAACAAACCTCCGATTGCCCATGGCCCGAGGAAACGGGCCAAGAATGTCCAGCCCTTACTGTACGAAGGGCCAGGGGTTGCTGACCGAGTTTAGACAACATACTGGCTGGTGGATCAGTGGGGCGTGCTTTTGGCACTGCTCGCACTTCCGTACATATTCGGCAACATCCTTCTGCATCTATGGCCACTAGAACCCCTGGGTCATCGCTTGGTGTGCCAATGAACGTCCCCTTACATGACTTCCGCACACCCCCTTGTGTAGTTCGGCCAAGAGCTCATTAACTTTCTCGGGGCGTAAGCATAAAAGATATGGCCCCCCAAAAGACCTCTGGTACAGTTTGCGGTCTACCGATAACAAGTATTGAGCGGCTACCCAGCGTACCCTGCTAGCCTCCTTTTCATCATCTGGTACTCGGTCTTCAGCTAAAAAGTCAACGATTGGGTCCATCCGACATGGCTCGAACGCTATTACCATCGAGACACCTATCGCGGCATTAATACTTGGTTCTGCTATGAGCTCCACCTTGATTATTCGAGGTACTTCCTCTGTCATTGACGACGCCAATGTGGCCAGAGAGTCCGCATGTCGATTCTACCCCCGGGCCACTTGGATCACCTTTGCCTTTAGAAACTGATTCATAACCTGCCTTACCACTTGTAAGTACTCCTTCATTTGGGAATCTCGGGCTTTAAAACTGCCCTGCACCTGACTAACCACCAATCGAGAATTTGAATAAATCTCAACTTCCCGTGCACCCATATCCAGAACGGCTCTCAATCCGGCAAGCAATGCTTCATACTCAGCTTCATTGTTGAAGGCCCTAAACCCCAACCTGAAAGAATGTTCCAACCTTATCCCCTCTAGAGTGATGATAACAATCCCGGCCCCAGCCCCCATTGCATTAGATGCGTCGTCCACAAATACCTACCACGTTTGGATATCCATGTGACAAACCACTTCCACGTCTCTCCTTAGGGAAAATTTTGCAACAAAATCAATGAGAACCTAGCCCTTCACTGAACTTCTTGGTCTATACCTAATGTCGAAAGAACTGAGCCGAGTCCCCTATTTAGCTATTCGGCCCGTGAAATTAGATCTCTTTAACAAGGATTGCAAAGGATATTCAGTCAGCACATAGACGGTGTAGGCTTGGAAATAGTGGGGCAACTTCCGTGTAGCATGCACGAAGGCTAACACCAACTTCTCCAGGGCCAAGTACCTCGTCTCAGCATCAACTAGGGTCTTGCCAACATAGTATACTGGCTGTTGTACTCCTTGGTCTCTCGAAACCATGGCACTTACGGCATGCTCTGACACCGAGAGATACATGAATAAATCCTCTCCGGGTTCTGGGGCTGTCAACATAGGTGCCCACACCAGATATTCCTTCAAATCCTGAAAGGCCCTTTCACACTCTTCACTCCACTAGAATCCCTTCAACTTCTTCAAAAGCTAGTAAAATGGACGACAGCGGTCAGTGAACTTGGAAATAAACCAGTTGAGGGTAGCTAACATACCGGTCAGCACTTGGACTTCCTTCGGATTACTTGGTGGCTTGAGGCACTTCATGGCTTCAATTTGATTGAGATTGACTTCTATTCCTTGGTTAGTGATCAAATACCCCAAGAACTTACCAGCCCCCACTCCGAAAGCACACTTATCGGCATTGAGGCGCAGCTTGTGCCGTCAAAGTACTTCGAACACCCCTTTGAGATCATCAATGTGCTGCATCTCCTATTTGCTTTTTACCACCATGTCATCAATGTACACTTCAATTGTGCACCCAATCTTGTCTCTGAACATTCTCGTCATCATCCATTAATATGTGGCCCCGGCGTTCTTTAACCTAAATGGCATCACGATATAATGATAGTTAGCATTAGGGGATATGAACACTATCTTCTCCTAGTCCTCGATAGCCAGGGCAATCTGATGATAATCCTGAAATGCGTCTAAAAAGCTCATCCTTGGGTGCCCATAGGTGGCGTCCACCAATTGGTCAATTTTCGGCATGGGAAATGGATCCTTCGGACATGCTCGATTCAGGTCAATAAAGTCAACACAGACCCTCCATTTGTCGTTCTTCTTTTTTACCACCACGGTATTCGCATGCCACTCCAAGAAGAATATCTCCTTTATAGCCCTAGCTTCCTTCAATCTCTTAACCTCTTGCCGGACAGCCTCGACGTGCTCCTTAGCCGATGTCCTCAGCTTCTGCTTCTTGGGAGGGTACAAGGGATCCATGTTGAGCTTGTGGACTATGAACTCAAGGTCCACCCCGGGCACCTCATACGGGCTCCAAGCGAACATTTCTACATTCTGCACAAGAAATAGCAACATCTCTGGCCTCTTTTTGTCCCTCACACTTGCTCCTATCAGAAAACTCCTGTCATCATCCGGTAATATCCTTACTCTTACCAAGTCCTCAGCACAGCTAGCCCCCGCTTCCTCTTGGGGTCCCTGTAATTGCTATAAGGGAGTCTCCTCGGTTGACTCCTTTTGCTTGATTCCCCAATCAACTGCGACTACCAAGCACTACCTGGCCACTTGCTAGTTGCCCCTTACTACGGCAATACCTTGCTCGGTGCGAAACTTTACCTTTACATGCAGGGTGGATGGTATAGCCCCCATTGCATGAATCCACGGCCTTCCAAGGATCACTGTGTACAAAGAAAAAGAAACAACCACTATGAACGTTACCATCACCTCCTTACCTTCCATATTCACGGGAAGCGAGATTTGCCCTTCTAGGATCACCATACGACCATCTAAACCCCATCAGGGGCATATCGTACTTGGAGAGATCTTCATTCTTCAGGCTGAGCCCTTTGAAAAGGTTGGGATACATCACCTCGACACCACTCCCCTGATCTATCAACACTCTCTTTACTATGAAATCATTTATTCGAGCTATAACCACCAAAGCATCATCATGTGGTTGAATCGTGCCCTTCAAATCATCATCATTAAAGGCAATGGGCTCCCGAGAGTACTTCAGCTTCTTCTCGGAGGGTTGCTCACACGCACTACTTTCTGCCAATACCACAGTTAGCACCCCCCTCCTCTTGGACACCTAAGAGCCCTTTGGGGTTGCGTGGATGACTTCTATTATTCCTAATGGGGGTGGGAGAGGATTCCCATGGGGCCGAGCACCTTGCCCGGCTTCCTGATTCCTAGGGTCCACCACAAACTCTTTCAAATACCCTGCCCTCACTAATTGCTCCAAATGATCTTTTAACACTCTGCACTGTTCGGTGGTGTGCCCCTTATCCCTATGGTAAGTACAGTACATGTTCTGATTCCTCCTTGAAGGGTCACCCCACATCTTGTTTGGCCACCAAAAGTATGGCTCATTCCTGATTCAATCCACAATCCTGTGCACCGGCTCCTTGAAGGCTACATTCACTTCCCCCATCTGTGGCCTTGGCTCTTGAATCCTCAAATCCTTCCGGGGCCTTAACTGTAAACCACTCTGCCAAGGATGATTTATGACCAGGGCCTTGCCTTTGCTCTGTAACCGATCATCCTCCAACCGTTTATATTCTTCAATACGCCTCATCAACTACCTCATATCCTCGGGAGGCCTCCTTGTCAACGAGTCTCGCAATTCAGAATCCTTGGGCAACCCCATCCGAAAAGTTCTCGCCGTGATTTTTTCGTTACCTCCGTCAATCTCATTGTACAACTCCCAGTACCGATTAGCGTAGTTGTGAAGGGTTTCCCCAACCCCCATTTTCATTAATAGCAACACGTCCATGGGCTGTGGAACCTGGCTACAAGTCATGAACCGAACACCAAACTCTTGAATAAACTCGAAAAAATTGTGAATCAAGCTTTTCCTTAACCCATTGAACCACCTCAAAGTAGTGGGACTGAGCCTCGAGGGAAATACCTTACACATCAGTGCATCGTTATGAGTGTGCAAAGACATCATTTGAATATAATGGCTTACATTTTCTACCGAGTCCGTCTTTCCATCATAAGAATTAAACGGCGGCCGTGTAAATCTGCTCGGCATAGGGGCCCGTTCAATGTCCCTCGAGAATGGTGATCGGGAAGCTCAGCATAATGTGTAGCTCATAGCGTCCATGATAGCATTCCGGGGTTGTTGCTCCTCTGAGGAAATAGAATTCCGGTCTGCATATTCCCGCGAGCGATCCCGGTGCCGATGAGATCAAGATTGATGGGACCCTGCTCCATGGTGATCTCCCAGACCCACTTTTAGCATAGCTCCCTGATTGTCCTCCAAACATTTTCCCGTACATGTCCTGGCAACACCATAACTTCGTAAGAGATCCCTATAGACGACGCCAATTGTGCGTACCCAAAATATGGTCCTTGGGCTCAACCTTTACTTGGGCTCACAATCTATTTGTGTGGTGGGTTTTGGGTTTCCTACTATGGGTGGTCCTATGCTCGGTGACCCAAATGCACTCCTGATTCCTTAGATCCTTTTCTTGACCTCATAGAGTCACCCCTTTTCTCTCCTGGTTTAGTCACTCTTTTCTTCTTCGTTTTCTTCCTAGAATTGCCCCCCCCCCCTTTCTCCCTTAATCCTCTCATTTATAGCCTTAGATAGGTGGAGGTGTTATGATTACTCCCTCTTACTAGTGCGAATGGAGGTCCAATTCCATCATCTCTAAGTGGATGTTCCATTGGGAGTGGTAATAATGGCATTGGAATTGGTTCCCATCTCAAAAAGATTGTTCTGCAGCGATATTCCCCAAGGCAATACTAGGCAGCCGAGATATGGTACCACCGAGCAACCATACTGCCGTCCAAGCTGTAGTTGACAGGGAGAGGCCCGAGTTGGGCCTCAAAGTGTGTCCAGGTCAAGATTACTGTCCCTATAGGCCTTGGGTCAAGCATCGTGGCATGAGGCCAAGGTCTGTGACCTGGTGAGCCTAGGGCCTTATCTCGTACAAAGGGTTGGGGGTTATGGGCCGTGCTACAGGGCCGAGGCCCAAGGCCCACAGGCTTGGGGACCTCGAACAATACAGACATTTTTTGAAACAACTTATATTTTTTTGGAATGTTACTGGTCTTCATAGCATGATCGGTGTGTCCTCCTAATGGAATGAAGCTAAGCTTCATCGTCCATAAACCCAATCATAACGTTAAACTATATTCAAGTGCACCCTTAGATTATTAATTCCCTTTGTTATTGGAGAGAAATTCACACTCTAGCCACCATAATTACTGAGATGCCATGATCAGAAAGCTAGAATGATCTTGGTTTCATCTACTAACCTAATTGATTTGCATATGTAAGTGAGCATATTTCTTTGACAAACTCAAGCATATTGTAAATGAAAAAGTGGTTATCCATCAGAACCTCATTTATGGTGATGAGTTAAGTACTTAATGTAAGCTTTGTTTGGATCACTGGTGCCCGTGCATTTATGAGTGATCAAGTATAAACTCTTATTCTAGAAAAAAAAAAAAAAAAAAAAAAAAAAAAAAAAAAAAAGGAGGTTTGTCTACTTAATCTCTTCTCGGCATCCAATTATATCACTTATGATAACCTTTGAATGAGTTTCAAGTCCCATCCAAAGAAAAAAAAAAAAAAAAAAAAAAAGAGTTTTCAAGTCATTAATAAATCACAAACAATTGTGAGTATCGTCAAACAATTAAGATGCTTGGAATGTAGCAAATACCCTTGCCTAGCATGATATGATATAAAACAGGCTTAAATTTCTTATTTTGAGGAGTGATCTCAGAATCTAAGATTAATTATCAACAATTAGCATGAGAAGTGGTCATTTAACAAAAGCCTTACATAATGTAATTGTGAAGAAGATTAGTATTTTTTTTTTTTTTTTTTTTTTTGATACAAGATAGAATTCTACTCTAGCCTAATCTAAGTGTATATGTGTGTGAAGCTCCCTCCTGGAGACTTGAACCCTGGCCCTTGCCCCCCACACCCCACAAACACTTATACTTGTGGAGTGACCATCGCACCAAGGGTGTGCGGTGGTTGAAGAAGATTAGTATTAATTCTACATAATGAGGACATCACAGAAACAGATAATTAATTACACAATAACCATATTAATGCAATTTCAGTGATGGAAAAAATCAAGGTGCAACAAATTTAGGAATATCTATGCTAGACAAAATACACGTATACTGAAAATATTTTTTGGAAGATATTTTCTCCATTTTTGGGTGTTTGGTTTGAAGTGGTTAACTTGAAAAATGTGTTTAGATTGATGGATACATAACCTTCTCGGAGGCGTAAAAAATTTATGCCTCACAACAAACCCCTCATCACTAAGACCTAGTCAACCCACTGAGACACACTGCGAGCTGTTGTGACCAACCTAGGACAAAATCGGTACATGAGAGTCTCTCTCTCTCCCTCTCAGATTGGGATTGGTGATGATGACAAACCCATTGCCGCCATGACACAGTTGACAAAACCATGACCTTCTGATTAGGGATGGCCATGGGTAGGGTATGGGTAGGGTATACCCATACCCAACCCAATTAATTTATCCATGGATACCCAATTACCTTACCCAATTAGTATCCATACCCAATTGTTACCCAATTTGTTTACCCATGGATATCCATACCCTACCCAAACCCAAATTTTATAAAATCACCAAATATGCTCAAAAACCACTAAAAAGACCAAAATATCCTCAAAATATCTAAAATGGGCAAAATGCCCATGAAACCTCTAAAATGGCCAAAATACCCCTGATATCTTTAAAATCACCAATTATGCTCAAAAATCCCTAAAATGACCAAAATATCTCAAAATCTCTAAAATGAGCAAAATACCCATGAAATCTTTAAAATGACCAAAATACCCCCCAAAATCACCAAATATGCTCAAAAACCACTTTAAATTACCTAAATACCCCCTAAACCTATAAAATGACCAAAATACCCCCGAAACCTAAAAAATGACTAAATACCCACAAAACCTAAAAAATGTCCAAAATACCCCTAAAACCCAAAAATTATCAAAATACCCCCTAAACCTAAAGAATGACCAAAATACCCCCAAAACCTAAAATTTAACTGAAATACCCTCGAAACAGAAAATTACCAAAATACCCCCTAAACTTAAAAAAATGATAAAAATACCTCCAAAACCTAAAAACTGACTGAAATACCCCAGAAACTTAAAAATTTCCATAATACCCCTAAAACTTAAAAAATGACCGAAATAACCCCGAAACCTAAAAAATGACCGAAATATCCCCGAAACCTAAAAACTTACTGAAACACTCCTGAAACTTAAAAATTACCAAAATACCCCCAAAACCTAAAAATTGACCAAAATACCCCATAAACCTGAAAAATGACCAAAATACCCCCAAAACCTATAAAATGACCAAAATACCCCCGAAATCTATAAAATGACAAAAATGCCCCTAAAACCTATATGATGGTAAAAACACACCATAAACCTAAAAAATGTCTGAAATACCCTCAAACCTATAAAATGACCAAAATACGCCCAAAACCTGTGAAATGACCAAATACGCCCAAAACCTCTAAAATGACCAAAAATACCCTGAAACCTCTAAAATTACCAAAAATACCTCGAAACCTATAAATCGACCAAAATAGCCCTAAACCTCTAAAACAACCAAATACCCCCAGAAAATATCTAAAATGACTAAAACATCCTTGAAACCTTTAAAGTGACTAAAATACCCCTAAACCTGTAAGATGACCAAAATACATTTGTAACCTCTTAAATTACCAAAATAGAGGTTTGGGGTATTTTGGATGTTTCGAGGGTATTTTTGTCAAGATTAAAGGTTCTAAGAATATTTTAGTCATTTTGTAGGTTTTGAGGGAATTTTGGTAATTTTTTAGGTTTTGGGGTTATTTTGGTCATTTTTTAGATTCTAAGAGTATTTCAGTCATTTTTTAGATTATAGGGGCATTTTTGTCAATTTTTAGGTATTAGGGGTATTTTGGAAATTTTTATATTTTGGGGCTATTTTGGTAATTTCATAGGTTTCGGAGGTATTTTGGTAATTTCAAGGTTTCAGGGTAATTTTCTATGTTTCAGGGGTATTTTGGTCATTTTTTAGGTTTTGGCGGCATTTTGGTTATTTTTTAAGTTTTGGGAGTATTTCGGTCATTTTTTAGGTTTTGGGATCTTTTGGTCATTTTTTAGGTTTTGAGGTTATTTTAGTCATTTTATACGGTTGGGTGTATTTTTATCATCTTATAGGTTTTAGGGGCATTTTGTCATTTTATAGGTTTCAGGGTATTTTGGTAACTATATAGGTTTCGGAGGTATTTTGGTAATTTCAAGGTTTCAGGGGTAATTTTTTATGTGTCAGGGGTATTTTGGTCATTTTTTAGGTTTTGGAGGTATTTTGGTTATTTTTTAAGCTTTGGGGGTATTTCGGTCATTTTTTAGGTTTTGGGATCTTTTGGTCATTTTTTAGGTTTCAAGATTATTTTAGTCATTTTTTAGGGTTGGGTGTATTTTTATCATCTTATAGGTTTTAGGGGCATTTTTGTCATTTTATAGGTTTCGGGGTATTTTGGTAATTTTATAGGTTTCAAGAGTATTTTGGTCATTTTTCAGATTTAGGGAGATATTTCGGTTATTTTATAGGTTTCGGGGGTTATTCTTGTCATTTTATATGTTTAGGGTATTTTGGTAATTTTAAGGTTTCGGGGGTATTTCAGTCATGTTTTAGGTTTAGAGGGTATTTTGGTAATTTTAAGTTTATGGGGGGTATTTTGGTCATTTTTAGGTTTCAGGGGGTATTTCAGTAATTTTTTATGTTTCGGGGGTATTTCGGTCATTTTTTAGGTTTTGATGGTATTTTGGTAATTTTTATGTTTCGAGGGTATTTGACAACCCATCAGAACCTATCTTTGATTTGACAAAACCGTGACCTTCCAATTTTGTGTGTTTTAAAGTGTATTCATCACCAACGAATTACATTAAATTTCAAATGTAATACCAAACAATGTAAAATGTTTTTAAATATTTTATGTTGAAACAAATTTAACACAAAAAAAAGGCCATCTAATATGATTGAAATAATCCAACGTGCGATTTCAAAATATTTTACAATTAACAAAAAGAACTCTAATACCAAATCCCCTCCCAAACTATTGAATTTATTTTTTTTTTAAAGCACTCATTTTTTTTTTTTTTTGGAAAACAAAATATTACACGGTATTTGATACTACAAAAGTAAAGTGTCGTGTTAAAATATAAACTCTTTGTTTTGTGACTCTCACTAAGTCGTCTCTGTCTCAGTGTTTGGTCTCTCTCTCTCAAAGTGTCACCCTCTCCCTCTGTCTCTCTAACTCATAGCCATGGCACCACATTGTCTCTCTCAGTGTCTGTCACCACCGTTGCTCTATCAATCAAATACTCTCTCTCTCTCTCTCTCATATCATCAAATCAGCTACTCCCAAATCGCAGAGTCGGCCTCATCATGAGAACCCATCCACCACTACAAGATAAATACCCAAGATAAATTTTAGAGAAAAAATTATACATTATATTACAATAGAAAATAATTATTTATTTCCACGTATTGCGTGTGTCTACAACTAAGTTAAGCTTTATAGAATTATATCAAAGCTATCTAAAACCCAAAAGCAGAATATAGAAAAAAAAAAAAAAAGCTTCTCTCTTATAAAATAGCATCACCGACTCTACAATACCCATGTAAAGCTTTTGGCTTTTTACCTCCTCTTTCTCACCCAAACCGCTTCTCATTTTTCCTTAAGACCCCATTTCCTATTGGAATGAATCTAAGCTTCACCGTCCATAAAGCCAATCACAGCGTTAAACTACATTCAAGTCCACCCTTAGATTATTAATTCCCTTTTTTATTGGAGAGAAATTCACACTTCAACCACCATAATTTACTGAGATGCCTTGATCAGAAAGCTAGAATGGTCTTGGTTTCATTTGCTAACCTAATTGATTAGCATATGTAAGTGAGCACATTTCTAAGACAAACTCAAGTATATTGTAAATGAAAAAGTGGATATCAATTAGAACCTCATTTATGGTGATAAGTTAACTGTTGATTCTTTTGAATGCTATGTATGCTCTGTTGGGAAATTAATCATTAATGGTAATTTGATACATTTACATAATTTTTTTGGATCATGTTAATGAATGTCCTTAAGAAAATTGTTATAGGAAATTAATCATTAATGGTAATTTGATACATTCACATAATTTTTTTGGATCATGTTAACGAATGTCCTTAAGACAATTGTTAATAAAAAATAATAAGAAAATTTTGACACCACCTTCTTTGGAAATATAAAAAAACTGTCAACAACATTTATTGTTTTATTATTCTCCTAACAAAATGTTTTTAAAAATAGCTCCTAAAACAATGTCTATTGGTTAACATTTCCCATTTTAAAATAAGATGGATTTCTATGATCACACAATTTTGAGACCTTGAAGTGAGGGAAGTCACCAAATTTTTTTTCTTTTTCTTAATTCAAAATAAATAAATAAATAATTATCAATTTAAACTTTGTGGGCCTATTTTCTATTTGGGGCCCTAGACAATAGCTTTAGTGGCCTTGCCTAAGGGCTAGCCAAGCACACGAGGCTTTTGCATAGAAGCGTAGGCTTAACTAGTTACAACTAGAGTTGATTCCTTCAGAAATTTTCCATCTGAGCTCAACTTTCTCTGCCTTGTAGAGGGGAAAAAAACACTCTCATCCCTTTTTTCTGAACTATACCCAAACTCATATTCCTCGGACTGCTCAAATTTCACAGCAAAGTGAGCTGTCAGGAGGTATGTATACTATATATTTTTGTTAGGTTCTAAAGATTTAGGATTTTATGTATTTAGAACTTTAATTTGTATTGTTGGCAAACCATGATCAAAACAATGTGTTTAGAAGTGTTTTAGTCTTGCTCAAAGTTGTGCATTTATGTAAAGTTGGAATCGAGCTTAATGCAGAAAAGATTAATTCATTTCAGCCTGGCTCGATCGATCGAAACTTAGGCTCGATCGATCGAAGCTCGGGCAGAATGTTTTTCTGCAGAATTTTCCAACTCAGCCCTAAGCCCATATGATGTGTAGGGTTAAGTGTTTTACTCCTAGTATATATAGGAAACCCTAAGCACGTTTTATTAGGTTTTTAGAGAGAGAAGAGTGTGCCTCTTATATATTAGTGTTTTGTACCCAAAAGCTCTCTAGAGACTTGGTTACTCATATTGCTGTTTGTGTAAATCTCTTGTGAGATCTAGAGGAGCTTTCCTTTACACAAACTTAGGGTTTTTCAAGGAGAAGATTTATCTACACCTTGATGATCAACTCAGTTGCTGCCATTGAAGCTTAAAGAAAACACAAGCGGGTGTGCTTGTATCTAGTGGTGAATCCAAGAAAGAAGGAGTCCGTGGATTCGGAGCTTGCACGTGGTCGTATCAGTAAGTTCTACTAGTTTGGTAGCAATAAGAAGTCGAGCGTGGGGGCTTGTAAGTCTTATTGTATAAACTTCGATTCTTTCAAGATAGTGGATTCAAGTTTACCTTGAGGATAGCTAAGTCAAATCCTCCCCAGGTTTTTACCGGTTTGGTTTCGCGGGTGATCATATCTTGTGTTATTTATTTTCCGCTGCTTTGCATGATATGATCTTTATTATTGTGATAACCTAGTTTTGTTAAATTGGACTAAGTAACAACTTGGCTAATTACCTAAGTTAAATCAATTGGTTTTAAGGGATCTAAAAACTAACAATTTTTAATCACCGACTTTCTTCCTAAGAGAGATTGTACGTAGCCTCTCATCACAAAGAACTTTCTTCTTTTTTCCTAGGTCAAAAAGCTTGATCTCTCTTCGATGGTCGTAACATCATTTTATGATTTTTGGTTCCTATGTATGCCAATGTTTATGAATTTTGCTTACAAATTGTTCGGAATATAATTTCTGTGAAATTAAGGTGCGTTGTAAGAGGTTTAGTTATTTCATGATGCACACAGTAAGTTACTCTAAAAACAAATGGCATTTAATCACGTATAGTATAAGGTTATTAAATCGTGGAACCATAACCTTGAAGAATATATTCTTATTGTTATCAAAATGGTTAAGTCTAAGGTCAAGTCCATAAGATGTCCTACCTTATGAAATAAAAGAACACAACAATCTTATGTAATAACAATATGAGATAATCTTATGAATATAACTGATTTGATAGTATCTGAGGATTATTAACCCAGATAACCTATTCAATAATCTACGACAATTCTCAACAAGCATATTATAACCTTATGATTACAATAGGAATATAAGTAAGACAAAGCTTAACTACAAAATTGGTTGTAGTCTAAGGCTACAGTCTTACTCAATAAAATAAGCATTACTACATATTTTGGAAATCGAACCGTTGAATTGCATGTTCTTTACGCTCTAAAAACACATGTCAAATTTTGTGTCAATTGGATATTATTTACTATATGATCTATAAACTAATATTTTATGCATAATTTTAAACTATAAAAAGTTGCAATTTAAACAATTTATTGATGACATAACTATTGATCTTTAATTTTCTAGAAATTTTGCAAGGATGGAGAATATAAGAAGAAGATGTAATCCAATGGTGAATTTGTCAAAATTCACCTTCAATAAAAAGATATTGAATAAGGTTGTAACCTACCAATTTTGTAGCTAAACTTTGTCCATATAAGTATATAACCCAGAACAAAGAATTTCAAATAGGCTTGTTCTTAATAGATTTTATGCTGATCTCGAGGGATTTCATATTTTGTCTTGAAGGATATATACTACTGCACTCTGCACGTAATTTAGGTGGTTTGCTTCAGAACTTGTTATTGTAATGCAGTGATCAGGCAGATTGTATTAATGAATTTTTAGTGTTTTTGGCCAGTTAATTGGCCTAGGTTGTATGGGACTTTGGCTATGGGATGTTATATGACGAATATCTACATAAAGGTCGTCTAGATGAAAGACGACCTTAGCCATGTTCGTGACAAAAGCTAGGAACAAGATTCCGTCAACATGTGTCACCTTCATGGACGAAGCAGACCACCACTCATTAAAGTACGGATAAATGCCCACAAGATAGCTATGAACCAATAATTGCGCCGGAACAATTACCAGCGTAATGATTGTCCAATGGCTATCCGTTACACCATTAAGGAAATCATTAGTGTCAATCAATGCTGCATTACTCTCAGGAGAAAAACGTCTAGAAGCAGCATTAACAAACATAATTACGCCCATCCATAGCAAGCTATAAAAGGGAAAGAAGAACTTAGGTAAAGGGCATGTTAGAATTTCCAGATATTGACTTGCAACAGATTTCCTTTATAAGTGAATTTTGCTAACTTAAGCATCAAAGTATTTTCAACTGGCCCCACTCCGAGGAGACCTCCACTGCTTTCCTTTCTTAACAACAAGTAATGGAGATCATCCATTGGCATTGACGAGGAACATACTGACGAGGTCAATTTTCGGCTTCATCATTATATATACAGATTGTTGTTCTCTGCTTTGGTTGTATAGTGAGTTTTGAGCAATAAAGTTTTATCTTACTTATAATATATATATATATATATATATATATCTCGAATAGATTCCATAAAACTGGACTTAAGCCAGATCAGATATCCTTGTAGATTATCTTCTTAAAATTTGTGTAATAGATATACAGTATAATGCATAAAGATAACGGAATGTGATTTTATGATTTGCTTTTGAAAATGGCTTGTGAGTTCGCGATTTGTGTGTGTGAGATATTTTGTGGCTTCGTATATGTGAAATTTCCAAAATTTATGGTTAGCATTACGGGCTTCTGAGTTAGTACTGACCTTTGGTGGCTAGGTGGTGAGGCCATGAGGTTACTAGGGTTTGACATATGAAATTTGAGGCCCTGAGGTTGACTTGTGTATTCTTATTCTATTGAGTATGAAATTCAATTTTGTACTTTGATTTTGGGCTAGAATTTCACTACCTGCTCCAATCCAAACATCAGATAAAATTTCATTTTTCTCTTTATTTTCTATTTCCTGGTTTTTTTAGTTTGCATGAAGTTTGTTTTCTAAATGGCTGCTGTAGGATTTATTTACAGAAACACTCACTTGCAATGCATGTTGGTATATTTGGACTTTGCATTCAAATGATTAGTCTTTGATTGGTTCTCCTAAAACTGTGTTTACCTATAAAGAAGAGTTAAGAGTGAGTATTTCTGGCAAATTATCGTTTGTAAAAGAGAAAAAAAAAAAAAAAAAAAAAAAAAAAAGCAAGAGTAAAAGGGCATTATGAATGATGAACCTTGTGTGATTTTATAAATCACAATGACGTAACATAAAAATCATTATCATGTGTGATTTTTAAAACTCTATTTTGGGTTCATATGTTTTGTTGTTGTATTTTCTAGTTCCCCATCACACGTAATCTCTCTCTCTCTACAATAAAATTTAGAGAATAAGTTATACATATTCACTATAAGTTTGATATGAGTTTTAATTATCAATATAATTTCTTTTAAAAAAATGAATATTTGAATAATTTATTTAAATAAATTTTTTTTGCTAAATTATTGAAATAAAAATTATACATACATACATATGTAGATATTTATTTATTTTGCTTAAATTTATAATCAACCTCATTCAATTCGTTTAAAAGTAACGACATTAAAACAAATGAATAACTTTCCTAAAGATTACATTTGTATATTCATAGCCTTTATATTTAAAAAGAATTTCATTTAAATTTAGTCATAACGAAGTGGACTAAAATGCTATATTAATATGGCTTCACAAAAGCATAGCAACAATAAATGCTATGCTTAAGATTTTAGATATTATAAGTTTGAGATTTATTTATTTTTTAATAAATTTAGATTTAGATTAGGTGCTTTCAACTCAAGCATGTCTTTTCCCGTTATGTAAGTGCACAAAGATAGATCGAAGTGGACCAATATGAACAAAAGTAATCTAAATGGACCAAATTGGATCAAATAGAAAAAGGTGGACCAAATGGAGAGAATAGACCCGAATAGGAACAAGGTGGACCGAATAAGAACGAATGAATCGAAGTGGACAAAATTGGTCAAACAGGACTAAATTGGACGGAATAGGATAGCAGTGGACAAAGTGGACCAAAGTGGACCAAATAGGAGTATCGTGGACTGGATAGGACTGAAGTGGACAGAATGGACCGAATACAACCAAAGTGAACAAAATGGACCAAAGTGGACCGAATGGCTCAAATAGGACTGAAGTGGATCAAAGTGGACAGATTGGACCGAATAAGACCAATGTGGACCAAATAGAGCCAATGTGGGCTGAATTGACCGAATTAGACCGAAGTAGATTGAATAAGAATAGGGTCAATGTGGACTGAATTAGACCGAATGGGCCAAATAGAACTTTAGTGGATAGAATGGACTAAATAGGACCAAATATAACTAAATTGGACCGAAGAGGACTGAAGTTGATCAAAGTGGATAGAATGGACCGAATAAGACCAAAGTGGACAAAATATGACCAATGTGGACCGAATAGAGCCAATGTAGACTGAATGGACCGAATTAGACCGAATATGACTAAATTGGACCGAAGATGACTGATTGGACTGAATAGAACCAATGTGGATCAAATAAGACTTTTGAATATTTATCATTTTTATTGCATTTTTATGGCTCATATTTCTAATTTCTAATGTCTATTTTAGTATTTTTCTTTGTATTTTGTAACTCAAAACTAAAGAGTTTAGTCTAAATATGATAAAATTTCATACTTTTCAACCCAAAAATGAAGAAGAAAAAAAAAAGAAATTTTGAACTATACTTGAAAAGAAAACCTACAAAAAAAAAAAAAAATCAATTTAAGGCCCAATTAGTCTAAAATGAAAAGAAGGGGGGCTGAAATCGACCAAATTGGACTGAATTAGACTTAATTAGACTAAATAAAAATTATTTAATTTTTAAGAAAAAAAATTATCGTCTAAAAATTTTAGAAAAAAAATTATAATATAACAAAATAATTATTTATTCTCATGATTAAGTCCGCGGCTAGTTAAGCTTTAATTTAAAGCTATCTAAACCTTAAAAGCAGAATACAGAAACAAAAAAGCTTCTCTCTTATAGGACAGCTTCACCGACTCTACAATACCCAACTAAAGCTTTTGGCTTTTGACCTCCTTTCTCTCACCCAAACCCCTTCTCATTCTCCCTCAGACCCCATTTCCTTTTCTCGCAAAGGCATCTTTTTTCTTTTTTTTCTTTTTTTTTTCTTCGTGTCGAGACCGTTGGCACCATCACCTCCCGTGAACTCAAAGCTAATAAATTCCTCAAATTCACTATTGATGATGGCACTAACTGCATTTTTTGCGTTCTCTGGGTCAACCACATTGTGTTGCCTTACTTCTCCCGCTACAGCCCGCCAAGTGTTCGACTAATTGCCCAAATGGCGAGTCATTTCGCGGTAGAGGTTAGGCTTGGTGTAGTGGCAAGAGTACGTGAGAGGACCACAAGTTACCGTGGGAGGATCACGAGTTACCGGGGCGCAGTGTAGATCACGGTGTCGGATGTGGTGGTGGAGAGGGACTCCAATGTGGAGACATTGCATTGGTTGGAATGTATGAGTTTGGCAGGCAAGTGTAACGATGTTAGAGCATTCACATCAGTCTCCTCAAATATTTAGCTAAACTAATCCAAAAAACTCTACTTTTGCTATTTTAGTTATCTATTATTTCCATACACATACATTAGCCTCAATACTTTATCAACATTGAAATTTAATGTAGCGAGGATAAAGGCTCACTACATGTAGAGATGAGGCTGATACACCTTTGTTTTGATTAAGTTTAGATAAATTTTTGCTTAAATATTATATTGGTGAGACTGATGTGAAAGTAGTGGTTGTTCATTTGATTTGTTGGGTTTAAAGGGATCAATCAATGTGTTATTGAATTTGGGAAATGGATTTATTTTTTAATTTGATTTTTACATGAAAAGTTTGAGTTACATGTGTAGTTGTTCAAAGAATTAGTTCTTAAAATCTTCCAATTGGGTTTCATTTTTAAGCCTTGTTTACGAGTCTTATTGAGCCTATTGATGATTTTTTACCATTCCAACTTTTAGAATGTTGTTGGGTTTTAAGCAGAATCCTATAAAATCTAGCTCGGAATTATGATCATTAGTATGAATCTCTATCTTGGGCAGTGCTAACATGAATTTCAACTCATAGTTGAAATTATTTATTATATTAGCGTTAGTGTCTCTGGATTTCTTAGACGTGGTATCCACATTAGCTCTTTGACAGGTCCCTACCAGGATGATGGTTGAGATTTGAGAGAAATTTGGAGATGTGTTTCTATTTTTTTATAAATAAATTGAATGTGTTTATTTTGAGAAACTTTGAGTAATATTTAAATGATACAGATGGCCAACTTGTCCTACATGCAGAGAGAGAGAGATATGATGGTTTTACTCTAACCCGAACCATTGGAGTGAAAGAAAGAGCTTGTTATAAAATAATTATTATTTTTATGTATCAGATATATATATCATCATTCTCAATATATTTTAATCACGTAGCTTTTACGTAATATCAATTATAAAAAGGATAATGTATATGTCTGATACATGAAATACCTTCTCGTTATAAATAGTCATCAATTATCATGGATAAATGCCTAAAACAACCAAAGTGCAAGATTAATGCCTATTGACAGTAATGTCTAATAATACTGTCACATGACTAATCAAGGCAACAAAATTATTCTATTATGCTAATTCCATTAGCTAATCTTACATTCTATTTGTTGTAGAGGCAGAGCAATATTATTTCAGATCACTGGTTACACTTACAACTGAGCCCCTTTACATGGATTTGACCTACAAATTGCAACAGAAACTCTTGGCGGCTAATACCCACCAAAATTCCCGAAATAAAGGAACTTTGTTGAACTGTTATATGGAAAAATTCGAAAACATAATGATTCTGCATTAATTTTTGCTCATCCTCTCCCATAATTGTAAAAATTAGCTAGCTCCATCAATAACTGTATAAGACTGAAATTGTCCTTTCAACTTTAAGATGATACTTGACAAAACAAATTCTGTCCGCTCAGCTATTATGAGCATATTGAAGGTTTGTTTGGGATCTGTTTATTTTGCTGAAACTGAAAATTTTTTGTTGAAAGTATTGTAGATAAAAGTAAATGTTAGTTGGAATAGTACAGTATGACTCATGAATAGTACCAAAAAGTGCAATAGGACCTATGAATAGTAGCAAGAATAAACTGAATAGTAAAATAAGTGTCATAGCAAGAATAAACTGAATAGTAAAATAAGACAAAGAGATGCATTCATGGAGTAGAGGTACACACATATATTATAGCCTTCGCATCAAAATCAAATCCATTGTCTAGTAAAGTTTTTACAGTTCACTATGTCTACATGTAGAGACTAGCATGGTCCCATTACCACATGGCACAAAAAGAGCCTGCATTGAGATTGAGTACCACATATAATCAGAATTTCATTCATGATCTGAAATTATGCTGATTAGGACTTTAATACAAAGATCCCAAAACCATGTTATAATGCACGGTTGGGTCTGTTTGAAATAAAAGCACCCATTTACTATTCCAGCTTCTCCTACTCATCACCACAATCATGACTACCTGCAGTGAACATCAAGACCCAAATATTATGTCATAAGTAATTGTCAAAATTGATATCAATTAATTGTTCCTTTATTTTAATTAAAAATTTTCATCCTGCATTATGAAGACCATTTATTGGAGTCTTTTGACTAAATATTGTAAAAAGAGTAATGCTACAGACACAAACTATTTTACAACATTTTTACAAACTGCTGATGTGGCAAATTCTTACTAATTCTAATATGGATCCATTACTAACATCACATTTTTATTTGCAATAACTATTTGGAAAATACTAAAGCCACATCAACAATTTGTAAAAATATTGTAAAATAGTTTGTGTTTGTAGCATTACTCTTGTAAAAATTAGAGTTTATTGGCTTTATGTATACTGTGCAAAGTTTTTTAGCTAAATGAGGAGATATGCAAACTTCGGTGCCAGTATTGCCGAAATACAAGTAAAAGAAGAGAGAGAAACTGATAAGTCTGACCTAATTTTGATATTTTGGTATTGATATTGCTGAAATTCAAGAAAAAAGAGGGGAGAGAAACTGACAAAAATTCTCATCAATTTCGTCACTTGGATTGCTGAAATTCAATTGTTATTTTGGTCCTATTCAAGGGCAGTGCTACACTTTGTCAGGGGCGGAGCTAGAATTTTTTGTTTGGGGGGGCCAAATTTTGGTATTAATATATTAGTTTCAAATCAAGATAAATCATCGTACACATGAGTAAACATATATACACAATTATAAATATTAATATTTTGATACTAGAGTAGGTTATAATTTATAAATATATTGTATATAAAATTAACAACTTTCAAATATATATATTCGCAAGATAAATTTTTAGGGAAACTTATTATTTTTTAAACTCCAATGAGTATACAAAAACTGTCTAGTTTGATATTAAACATGTATAAAAAACGAATTAGAGAAAACAAAAACTACCTTGTCTCTATAACTACCAGATCAATTGACAAATTCTATTGATTTTTAAGAGCATTATTGGACTATCTCAAATATTTGGGGGGGCCAACTTCTATTTTTGTAACTAAATATTTAAAGTTTTAATGCTTATATATAATATAAAATATTTAAAAAAAAATTTGGGGGCGCCCCCAAGCCATGCTATCACTCCGTCCCTGCACTTTGTTTAGGGGGTTCAAATGACCCCCCTTACTTCAATTTTTTTTTCTTTTTATATATATAATTTTTTTTGTTATTTTAATTAATACTTTAATTATTCTTAAAAATATTAGATTTGCATATCCGGACTTAAATTTTATACACCCTTATTACAAGTATTTTCAACTCTAAGAGTAAGAATAAGTGTTTGTGAATTGTAGTGTTACTCTTTATTATAAATTTATATTATATGTGTGTGAGTGTGTCTAATATTAATTGTATACATTACTTTTTGTTATAGTGTTATTTGTGTAAACAATGATGTGTGTGGAAGTTTGTGTGCACAGTATAAATATAATGGAAATGTTTTGATACCACTTTCATGGAAAATATAACAATTTCCCTAAGAACATTTGTTAACATGACCATAAATATAATATAACTTTATATAATTTAGTAATTAGGGAATAGAGAGGGTTTTTTGCATGTGTGTGTATTGTTATTATGTTATAATAACTTTTTGTTATAAAGTTAGAAAAATTCAAGAAAACAAAAATTGTAAAGTTAGTGATTGTTTAAGTATTTGATTGGTTAAGTAGACATGTAGTGTATTATTTATGTATGAATGAGTATGGTTGTGTGCGTCAATAATTAATACAAAGTCAATGAGTTGAGTTTATTCATTTAGTTTAAAATACTTTTATAAAAACAAAGACATATAGATAATAACAACTGCATAAAAATAAAAATGTTAGACAAATTTAACAAAATAAAATGGTCATAGCTACCCACAATGGTAATAAATAAGTATAATGAACTATCATGTAACAATTCAAAATTTGAAAACTTGTAGAAGGAAATTGTAAAACTTTTTTCTTTTTTGTTGATAACTCGATATATTCAAATTCTCTTTTGATTAAAAAAATTTTCATTTAAGTTTTTTAATGACCCCCCTAAACAAAATTCTTGGAGCCACCACTGGTTAAGCTATTAGGGGGATCGAACCAAAGAGCACGAGTTCTTCCACTTGAGAACCAACCAGTAGATTGCTGTGCAAAATGCTCAAAACATTTGGAAAATAAAATCATTTATTCAAGGGTTATATGTGTTATTTTTTTGGACTAGGGTTCCATGTAAAGTATACCCTAGCATATTTTTAAGGGAATTGAAGTCCAACCGCTTAAATTGAAATTATTTTTCTTGAGGTCACTTTTCAATTGGATGAGAGCAATAAGGAGTTTTGCTTCTTCCTTTTTGGATTGTTTAATTTTGTCTAATTTGAAATAATTATATTACCAAATTGAAACTGTTTTTTTTTTTTTTTTTTTTTCCTTGAAGGTTAATGATTTACATTCATCATAATTCGGAATTTCTACATTTTCCAATTATAAAAATACCTAGGGTGTGATGAGATTTAGGCATTTGTGGGTGAAATAATTTTTTCGCATAATTCTCATCACACTTTAGTTATTTTTGTGATTGGAAAATGTAGAAATTTCAAATTATAATGAATATAAATCATTAGCCTTTAAGGGAAAAAAAAAATATAAGGGCCTCTTAATACACATGCAACAAGTATTAATAACCCCAACCATACAAAACTTGGGGATAGCCCTATAAAAATGCCTAGAGATGTGATAAAAAAAAATTATTTCACCCATAAACGCATAATACTCATCATATGTATTTTATGATTAGAAAATGTAGTAATCTCGTAAAAAAATAGAAACCCTCTGAAAAGCACGTGATAATTACGGAATACTAGCCTTTGAGCACGCGCATGAGCAAGTGCTCAGAGGCTTTTCTATTTTTTTTGGTAAATATTAATAATTTACATCCATTATAATTTGGGATTACTACATTTTCCAATCACACAAATACTTAGGGGTGTGATGAAAACATTGTTAGGGTACATTTTTTTTACACCAAATTTTATTTGAGTACCACCTATTTATTTTCAAACACCACTAATAAGTTATTGGGTTTTCCTAAATTTTTTTTTTTTTTTTTTTTTGCTCTATTATTATGTTAATCACAAATGTTTCATATCTCACTATCTAAATTGGGTTATGATATAAAATATCACAAAAAAGCCAAAAAAAACTCATATTTTATCCAATTCTATTATCCTTATTTAGCTAAGCCCAAAACCGGCCATATGAACCCAATAAACACATCATATTCTATTTAAAGCCCAAGAATACTTATGCTTGGCAATATTTGAAAAGCCCATGATTCAAATCCATGGCAAAACAATTTTATCAATGGAATTCAAATCCATAATTAAAGCCCATGATTTAAACCCATGGCAATTTATTTATCCAAAACCCAATTCACATTAACAATATCAAAGCCCAATTCTCATTGGCAATATCAAAGCCCAGTTCTCGCTGACAATATTTAAAACCCAATTTTCATTGGCAACATCAAAGCCCAATTCTCATTGGCAATATCAAAGCCCAGTTCTCGCTCGCAATAATTAAAGCCCAATTCCCATTGGCAATATCAAAGCCCAATTCTCATTGGCAATATCAAAGCCTAGTTCTTGCTGGCAATATTTAAAACCCAATTTTCATTGGCAACATCAAAGCCCAATTCTCATTGGTAATATCAAAGCCCAATTCTCATTGGCAATATCAAAAGTCCAACTTACGTTAGCACTATTAAAAGCCCAAGCTAACTACTTGGCACTATTCTATCAAAAGCCCAAGGTTATTAATACTTGGTAAAATACTATATCATAATTATTTCACTTAAAAGTCCAATAATGAACAATACTTTAGATTCTTAAACATATTACTGTAATATTACAAGCTCATGGAATTTATGAATTATTTATTCTCAAAACCCATGGCAATCATCTTATAAAAATTCATGGAAAGTTATGATTATTAGACCCATGACATTTATTTATTTCATATTATAAACTCATGTTCACTATCTATCTTACATCACAACATTCATAATATTTATTACCAAAACTCATGGTAATTATTCATCCTACATGTCCATTATGATTATCTATAGAGAAACTCATGTGAACATCACATTATTCCATTATAGTGATCGTTACCATATTTATTTAAAACCCATGGTAAATATTATTCTCAAGAACAATATTGAAGGTCATTATTTTAAAAAGCCCCAAAGAAAATATCATTTACAAAGTAATCCATAGTAAAAATTATGAGAAACTATACAAGTTGTTATTAAAAGTCCATGGGAATTAATACCCAAAATCTATCATAAATATTTATTAAAGCTCATGGATTCATTTTATTTTTACTAACAACTAAATCCCATGAGAAGTAAAAAACCCATGGCAAAGCATGTCTTTAATGCCTATTTTGTAGGCCCAAGAATCTCATGAAGTAGGGAACAAGCCCAAGCAAAAAAGGGTCATATGGCCCAACTAAAAGTGCTGAAATGGAGCAAAGTTCCAGTCCAAAAAGGTCCCCAGCAAGAGGCTTGAAAGTGGGCAACTAGCCCTTGTTCATCCCTAACCAAAAAACAACTAGAGACCCCTACAAGAGAACCAAACTTTAAAGGATGAACTAGAGGCTATCCCATCAGTTTTCTGCCACCCTCTACCTGACGTGAACAATGCCCAAGGGCTGTCATATCAGCTGAAGTCTAAAGAATGATGAAACTCCATCATCATCCTTAAGACTGCACCTCCAGCAAAAGGGGAGCTGAAACCAAATTATTCAAACTCCAACAAATTGATGCTAAAAATGTTTAAAACGTTCAATACGTGATTCATGTGCCAAGCCCATGAATCCTAAAGGGGAAAAATTGGGAATATTTGATTTGGAGGGCATAAAGGGATCTCCAACGGAACCCCCTGAAGTAGGCTTAGAGCTTGACACCTGGCTTGGGGTGTTAAATCTTACTTCTTGGGGGTCCAAATCTTAGTTGCAGCATTAGAATTCGTTCTTGATACACGCCTTAATCATATTGATTCAACTCAGCCCTAGAAATCCTGGCATTAAATGCAAAGCACTCTAAAATCTCATCATTACCCAAAGAAGCAAGGTAACCCCTAAAGTAAATCTCCTACTTCTGGCCATAAATCTCAGGAAGATTAGTCTTGATCCATCACCTCTGATTAGTCCTGCAATTTTTGGATTCTTGTCAGATAATGCTTCTCTAAAGCTCCATTATAAAAACACAAACAACTAACCAAAAAACAACTAGCTACCCCCCCCCCCCCCCCCGAGACTTGGGATTCGTTTGCCATTTTTGCTGGTGGTTCAGCTTTCCTTGAACTCACCACTCATCATCTTTAGCCTACGCTCATCTAATCCCAGATTTTCTTCTCCCCCCTTTACACAATCACAGCTCAAAAATGTCCTCCAACTAGTCACAAACAACCTATTATTCACAAAAGCTTCAATCTCAGTATTAATCCTACCCCACTCACTCAAAACAGCCCACATTCACTTTGCTCATGCCTTATAAACACATATTCACCAAAATTTTAGTTTAATACTCGTTGCACTGAGCTGGGATCTCTCTCTCCCTTCATTCCATCCTATTTTTCCTTTTTTATTTGTAACTATAAAACCTTTAATCCTTGTTTATTATTATTATGATGAAGGCCATAATGTTTTGGATATTATGGAAGTTTTCCCTCATGTTGACTTAATAATAATAAGGAAAACATATGATTTTTACCATGTAAACACACTTATTAACCTGGAATTACCCTACCGCTGGAGATGATACCGTACCGCTAGAGGACTGGTTTGAACTATGATGCTGTAAAATGACTAATAATATAACAAATTAACAACAATAATGTGTTTATTGTGCATTATTGTTGTTTTCTTGATAGGATGCAGCCTCTATCTCTTGCTTGGACAGACTTACACAATACCGAAAGCCTTTGGGCTTTATTTCAAGGGCCCATTGTCGAGTTTCGGCTTGGCTACCCCATATTCTATTTGGGAACATCAAAATTTTCCCCTCAACAAACATTATTTCACCGACAAAAGCATAACACTCATCATACCCCAAGGTATTTTTTGTGATTGAAAAATGTAGTAATCCCAAATTATAATGGATATAAATTAATACATATTAAAAAATATGTATTTTTTTTTAATTTTTACTCCTGAAATAAAATATTATTTCCCAAAAATTTAAACTATATTACCAATTTTAATCTATTTATAACAAGTCACATGAATTTTCAAAAGAAAAAAAAAAAGTAATGGAAAAATTATGCTATACAACACAAGACACATGATGCAAGTATGACTTGTACTGCCAACTTTTATTACTTAAAAAATTCTTATGATATACTATTAAAATAATATAAAATAAATAACGAAATTTATCTTAAATATAAAAATATTAACAATATTATCTTCTTTTTTAATTCATGCAATATGTTTGCAAGATATTCAAATATTTGTTGATAATTTTTTAGTTGGACAAAGTTTAGTTACAAAATTGGTTGTAGCCTGCCTAAAACTACAACTTTACTCAATAAAATAAATATTACTACATATTTTGATAATCTATAAAAAAAGTTATTCACCTTCAACTATGAGATTTTAGTTTTATAATTTATACACTATTATTTTTTAAAAAAAAATCATAATTGTTGCACAATATATTGTATTTAGAGTAACATTATTTTTAGGACTTGTTTGGTAAGAGATTTCTAATAACGTTACTTATATTTTTTGGAAATACGTATGGATGAAAAATGTATGAAAATACGTGTAATGTTATTTAAATACTGAAAACTATTATTTAAAAACAGTAACAAACAGCCCTCATTTTAATTAACATCATTTTAGTATACATCAATGGACAAGAACAAATCCAAGTGTGCAATTGAGGAAATTTGTATGTCCACAATTATTCCTAGAGAACATAATTGCATGTAATCATATATATTGTATGATAGGAGAGTGTAATGCACGTGGAAAGAGCACAAATGGGATAAGAAAAGGCAGGAGTGGGCACAGAAATCCAGCAGCCAGAGGCAAGAGGTGTGAGTGAGTGAGAGGAGACGAAGGTGACATGTCTTGGGAACAAAAGCCATTCCCGCGGGCTTTTTTTTTTTTTTTTTTTTTTTCAGTTTCAGATAAATTTTAACCTTTTTAATCTGATTAGGTGAAAAAAAAAAAAAAAAAAAAAAAAAGGTACGATTAATTTTCAACGCGTAAAAACTTGATGTTACAAATAGTAGTACCTTTCCTTGGAGTTTGTATCTAAGACTGATCTGACCAATCAGTGTGCCACATCAAAAGCTATTTCACTATTTCTAGATTGTTGTCCTCATTGGGACATTTTTTAGCTCCATTATTTCACTATTAAAACCCATCATCATGCATATCTTTTACTATGTTTATGATAACCGAAAGTTCTATTCATCAACTGTTTGACAACAGGGTCATATTAGTTTTAGTGTCATTTTATTATGATTTTTTTTTTTTAAATAACTATAAAATCCAAACTATTTTATTAGTTAGTCAAGGTTTAAAACTATTTTGGTGTCTAACAAATTGAGTCCAGAGGAGTCGACTTTGGTGTATAAATCGAGTATATTACACTCGATTTTCCATTGCACCAGCAGCTGAGCTGGACAAACTGTCCACGTAGGCCGAAAATCGAGCCCAAAGAACTCGCTTTTTCTTCCTGAAAATCGAGCCCAAAGGACTCGGTTTAGTTTAATAGAAACCGAGCCCTTTGAACTCGATTTCAGTTCAGCCCAGACCACTCAAAACATCACTCAAACTTACACGGATTTTTTTCTTGTTCTTCCTTTCCTTTTTCCTACAAATGCCATCCCACATCTCCACTTCCAAGCCCCAAAAACCCATGAACAAATCAAATCCAAAACAAATCAAACCCACTTTCCAACGTGTTCTGCTCCTCCACTGGAGCGGCGGTGAGAAACCACACGTCCGATCCGATTTCCATCGCCTGAAGCTTTTGGCGCCTGGGTTAGGTCAGAATCGGCGTCTGGGTTGCTAGGTTTTTGCATTGTTGCTTCTTTCTTTCACTGGAATGGCGGCGAGAAACCACGTCCGATCAGATTTCCATCGCCTGAAGCTTTCGCCACCTGGGTTTGGTCAGAATCGGCGCCTGGGTTGCTGGGTTTGCATCGTTGTTTCTTTCTTCTTCGTTGTATGACTCTGCGTTTTGATCTCTGGCATCTCTCTGTCTCTGTGTTACTAAATCGAGTCCATAGGGCTCGGTTTCCATGAACGAAAACTGAGTCCAGTAGACTCGATTTCTAGAACTCGAGTCAACTGTACTTGATTTCAATGCCTCCTACATGGACGTCCACCTCAGCTGCTAGCGCAACAGGAAACTGTACATAATAGCCCAAAATCGACACTAACATGCTCGAATTGTTAGATAGCAAAATTGTTTCAAAAGTTTGCTAACTAACAAAATAGTTTGCCTTTTATAGTTATTTATGAAAAAATGCCTTTTATTAAGGTTGAGAAACTAAAAACAAACCTAGGTGGGTTGGCTAAGTGGTTGGACATTTGGTTTCAAAGTGTTTGTCCCAGGTTCAACTAGGTGTGCTCCTTAGTTCAAGTTCGGGTACCTGTACTTTGAAAAAACTCCTTGAACCAGCGATTTACCCCACTAGGGCCCATTCGTCGTGAACAGTGATTAGTCTTTGGATGAAAGTTTTGAGGATACATTGTGGAAAAAAAAAATTAATGATGATATAATAACTGCTTTACAATCAATGGAGCAATACATATCATATCATATCATTTACTTTAAAGATAATAATTACTGAGTCGAATTCAAATGCAATTTTTCAGTTAAATAACTAAATAAGATGATGTTAAAAACATGAATCCCAAATTAGAGCAACTAAGTAAACGTAAAATTTAAATGCACACTATTAGTAGTTTGGTTTGAGGTCGTTTTTTAAAGATTCCAGAAAATACTTTTCTGATATTTAATTGCACAAATACTTCAAGAGGAGCTCTAGATGCTCTGGGTTTCTGCGTTTCTACCAAATCAGAAATCTTACTTTTGTAGAAATGTCTACCCTTTCCAAAATTGATAATAAGTTTGACATTATATTTATAAGGGTCCGGTTAATGTGTGCCCTATTAACTATCTATTTTGAGAAAATTTTTATGGAAAATTGAAAAAACTGTCAAAACAGTAAATTATTTTTTCGTTTTTCCATAAAATGGTTCCTAAAATAGATTACTAATATATATCTTAAGGGCACACGTTAGTAAATCCCTATTTATAAACCTAAAGATATTTTGAACAGAACGTATAAATCTTAAAAGATTCTTATGAATGAACCAAAACTAAGGTACTATGTCAAGAATTTTCTTATTTTTTTTTAATATGTATATTTCAGTTGTTACAATGAGAAAATAGGAATTTCAACTTAGGTTCCCCCCGTAAAGAAGACCATCATTGAGCTACAATTAAATGTGGCCACAATTAAAATTTCAATCATCTAAGAGTCAATTTGTGAACATCTTATTTAGCTAAAACTGAAATTTTTTTGCTGAAAGTACTATAGATAAAGCTAAAAAATAACTTAAATAGTACAGTGAGACTCGTAAATAATACCAAAAAGTGCAATAGAACTCATGAATAGTAGCAAAAATAAGCTAAATAGTAAAAAAAAAAGTTGGTTTTTTTTTAAGGCAATACCAAACTCCTACTAAGTTTCTTATACATTATTACATTCTTGGAAATTTAGGAGTCATTTAGTAATGTTGTTCTAGTAACGTTGTTTGTATTTTTTTGGAAATACAAACATTACACACATTTCCACACACACGTATTTCAAAAAATTACAAATAACATTACTCAAACTCTTCTACTAAGAGCATCCGTAGCAGCTCTCTCAAATGTGCCAAATGTCAAATACTTGGCATATTTGGCACACCAAACACAAAAACGAAGCTTTATCAGATGTTTCAAATCTCAAAAATTATGCCACATTACTACAGTACCTTCTCAAATATGAGACTGTACGGACAACAATGGCAAAATGGGATATCATTATTTTATTGCATTTTTCTCTCTCCTCTTCCACAGATATCTCTCTCTCCGTCGACTCTATCTCATTTCTTTTCTCTCTGTCACTCTCTTTCTCTTCCCTCTCCTCCTTGCTCAAGAAAGTTGCTTAAGATCACTCTCAAGAAAGTTGCTGCTGATCTCACCGCCTCACTTTCCAATCCTCGCCGCCGATCTCGCCAATCCTCGCCGCTGATCTCACTGCCTCATTCTCCACAACTCACCGCTGATCTCACCGCCTCATGCTCCGGTTTTGGTTGATTTGGTGGGTTTTGCGTTTGTGATTGGGTTTTGATTTGGGTTGAGGTTGTGGGTGGTGAGTCAAGTGGCTTCAATGGGTTGGGTTGAAGTTGTGGGTTGTGGCTTCGATGGGTTGATTTAGGTGATTTGGGTTGAGGTTGTGGGTTGCGGCCGGATCATGGATCGCATCTGAGATTGGGTTTTGATTTGGATTCAGGTTCTGGGTTGAGCTTCGATGGCTTGATTTCGGTGAGAGGTGAGTCATGGTGACTGTGTTGTGTTTGTGGTTGTGGTTGAGAGGTGGAAGAGGAAGGTTGGTGGTGGCTGGATTATGGGGGGTTTTTTTTTTTTTTTTTTTTTTGCTGTGGTTGGTGGTTGCTGGTTGAGAAGTGGCAGAAGAGGAAGGTTGTTGGGGCCTGGATTGTGTTTTTTTTTTTTTTTTTTCTTCTTCTTCTTGCTGCCGTAGTTTGTGGTTGTGGATGGTGGGGCAACGGTGGAAGTGGCTGTTGCTGCTGTGTTGTGATGGCTGTTGTGATGGTTTGGTTTTTTTTTTTTTTTTTTTTTTTTTTTTTTTCCCTCTTTTGTTGAGGTTTTTGGATTTGGAATTTGTTGGTGTTGTTGCTGTTGATGTTGTTGCTATTGTTGATCGGCGTTGATGTTGTTGCTATTGTTGATGATAATGGGAAAGAGATAATACATCTGATAAATGGAATGTTGTAAAATGATGTGGTAAAATAATAAAGTAAATTTTTGATGTGTCAAAATTGCATTTTTTATACCACATTTGCTGTGAATGCTCTAAACGGACCCTAGATTTTCCAAACATGCTATAAAAGCAACGAACTTGGAAGAAATTTGACAATGGGGGCAATTAAGACAGTAATTGCACCCTACTTTTCCAACTTAATAATGAAAAACAGGTGTCAGAAATTGATGTTTAGGGAAAGGAAATAAACACATAGCAGTTAATAAATTTATTTATTGGCTATAGTTCCCAGGGAAGAGTGGGTTGTTGGCCCATTACATGCACCCAACTGTACATAAACACAACCAAGAATATAAAAAATATAAAAATTTGGCGTGCAAGTTTTCAAAGCAAGAGGGTGTCCTTGATTTGCAAATTGCATTAAAGTGGCAGAGGAGCTGAAAGTGGCAACATTGTGTTCACAAAAGTTTTGAAGCCCATGAATTTAAAGAAATGGCAGGGAAAGGAATATGTAAAAGAGTGTAGTAGTATATAATGACTTACTGGTAACTACCTGACACATCTATTAAAAAAGTGTAGGCTGCTGTGTGCTTTTTGTTTTTAGAGAAAAATATAAAGTGAAAACAATCAACCAATAACCATGTCAACTTTTATATTTATCAGTAAAATCATTAGCAGCAACAGAAAAAAAAGCTTCATATCAATCACAGCATCAACTTCTCTTTTTTCTCTTGTAACGAGTAACCATCACATCTCTAATTCTTCTATCTTCTCAGCATAGAAAGAAACAAAAAGAAAATGACAAAATGATTATTTTCCTCCTTTCATTTTCCTTTGGCGTAAATATCTCCCTGAGATTATTTCTTTCCTCTTCAACATAAAGAGTTACAAGTTAATTAGACACCAAAAAAAGTGGGTGCTTCTGGAATTTAAACTGGGTGAGTTCATCCTGCAAAAACGCAAAATATAGTTAATTATGCTGCTCGGTTTGTGTTCTTTTAAAAGGTTTTTGGATAGAAAATAGTATGCTATAAAAACCAATAGCTTGTATAGAAAGTACATAATATAACATTGCACTACATTTTTTTTAATTTATTTAAAATTAAAAAAATAAAAATAGCTGGGTTGACCATTTCTGTTGACTTGTAAAACGAACTAGCAGCATCAACTGTGTAAGGCTTCAGTAAAAGTTATTACAATAAGAAAAGCATTATGCAGTAGCAATTAACTTACATTATCAACAAGATTGTATGTACTGGCTACATTCAAGGAGTCATTGAGCTTGTCAGTTAGGACTTTGTAATGAAAGGAATTGTGAGCCATGAACTAGTGGAGTTGGTAGTCATTTGACAAAATCACAAATTCTGGTACCTGTTGTGACAAGGATGAGTGTGGGACAATTAGACGGAAGGTATATGGAAGAAGAATTACTGCCAAACCAAGAACAGGAAAGAAAGGATTGATCAACCTTCTTTCGGATTGTGGGGGCAACAGATGTCTCTATTACCATTGAGGCTGAGTTCTTGGCAGCATACAGAGCTGCAAAATGGAGACTAAGCAAATAAGAATAAGCACAAGATCTCAACCAAAAACCTTAGTGGGAAAGAAGACAGAATTTGCAACAACCTCTCAGGAAATATGCTAGGTACATATCCTACTCTATGTAGGAGTCAACTAGCTCTCATTTTTTTGGCCAAAAGGTGAGAAAGCCACTTAGTCCATAACAAACAGTAAGAATCTTACATTAGGTAGACTGTAAACTATCCCTTGCTAGATGATTATTATCAATGCAACAAAACTGACCTCTAATTTTTTTAAACATAAAGTAAGACTGATCTAAAGAACTAAATAAGGTGAGCAATTACCTGACTGATTGATGAGACGTACTTGGGTTGGAAAATCTGAGAAATGTATTTTGATCATTGGATTTTGTATATGGAGGAAATCCTGTTTATAGTCTGTGCAAACTTGAGTCAATTCTAATGCAAAATCACAATAACGTACAAGCAACATATGGGATTATTAGAATCATGTTTTGGTAAACTAAACTACCTCAAAGAGTTTCTAGTCCTGTTTTAATTGTTGCAAGTTGAGAATACTCAAACATGAAGCATTAAGTTATCCATCCCTCAAAAGAAATTGACATCAGTGTATCCGTGTGGGTATGGCAACAGCTCTTCAACCTCGATCCTGGCATTGGAACAACTCATGCTTTTTCTGATCCTACTACGGTTTAAAGACTCAACCTCTGCCAAGAACACACTATAAACTGGTCTATGATCCGAGAATTTTGACTCCCCACGAACATATGACAATTGATGGAAGCCTCTGCCATACCATAATATTCGATCACACCTTCACATAAAAATAGCCAGATTAGATTTCCATTATTCTGTATATCAAATTTTCACTTATATATTTCCACTTATATGTTAAATATGTGTTGCCTAGTGACATCTTCCTTATCATTGGTGCATAAGTTTCATTCCTACTTTATCAGGAAAAAAGATACTACCATGCTGGAGTTCTTCGCTTCTCCTTGGGATGCCTATCATCCCCTGCATATCTATCAGAGTTGTTTGAATACTTGTATGTGGGAGGGAAGTATATTCTTCCTTCATTCCATCCTTCAAAAACACGCCCTCGCCTCTGCTCTATTCGCAGCTGAAAGCATCAAGAGATATTCTGAATGAGAAATTCTTGGTGTTGGTTGACAAAAAATCAAAGCTTTCATTCATTAGAAAGCAAGCCCCTAATAAAAAGTAAATGATATCAATACTATATCTGACAGGATGTGTAACATGCCTGATCATTTTCTAACAGTGCTCTCCAATTGCGCATCTCAACAAGAGCCTTTGCAGAACGGTAAGATAGTGCAATGCGATAATTCAAATCCCCTAGCCAGATTATTCGACTGCATCCAGAATATCACAATTCAGCATCATAAGCTAAGAGTTTCTTTCAGATTTTCTATTTCAAAACATTAAAGAGAAGGTAAGGAAAACAAGAAGCAATTGGAAAGTCATTGAATAAGGGACTTAGCCTTACTCGTGTTCTAGAATTGTTTGAGGGGAACCTGAATCCCCCATGCCATGAACCCTGGGAAACCTTGTCTTCCTAAGGATCTCCATGACATCAGAGTTTCTCCTTAGCTCATCGCCCTCCTTCTGGCCAGAGGTCAAATGGCTACACACGAAGCAAAAGCTTGTTTGGTGCACAGACATGCTAATTGAAATTGAACCCTGGAAAACCAAGCAAATGAGAATGCTAATTTTCATGATAAATTCACTCTCAAATTCAGGAAAATTCCATAGGCAAAAATGTACCTTGTTTCCAAGATAACCCATTAGTCCCCTCCCCACACAAGACACTTTCATGTTCCGAACATCATCCCTGAGATCACTCTTCACCCAAACTGTTAGAAATATACCAACCATTTGCTTACTGGCAACCAAACAGTACCTAGAATGGCCTGGCTGCCTATCTCTTTCCTCCATGGAAAAAGAACCACTGTAGGATACCGGTGAATAATGCATTGCCACTGGTGAATCCCCTGGCCCATTCTCATCATCAGAGGAGCCATATCTGAAATTCAGGTCACAGTCACTTGGCCTGTGCCCCAAAAAGACCCTGTCACAAACACTAAATCGACGATCAAGTCGGGGTTGTGGCATTGCCATGTCATTGTCCAATCTCATGCTCCGGCTCAAGGATTGGAAAGATCGACGATGGAAAAAAGACGAAGCCTTCTGCCTTGTTGATCCTTCAAAGTCAGCATCTAATTCCACTATTGGATCAGGGATTGGTGAAGGTGTGTGGCATCCACCACTAGTGCCCGGAAGACTGTTCAAGGTCTTCCTAATAAGAGCTAGCCATTTTCTGGCCGGGCCATTATCTTCTGTGCCTAAGACATTGCCAGCATTCAAAGGAACAATTTCTTGAAACCTGCAAGCCAAACGGATCAAAAGAAGACTTCAGTTAATACCAGAAAAGTTGCTTAACTTAAATAAAAGAGAAAGAACAACATCTTATAAATAGGACATACCCAAGAACATAAATGTCAGCAGGAGGAGAGGTGTGAAGCCAATCTTCAAGACTCAAACAACTAGGAGGAGATTTTCCAGCCACATTCCATGTAGCTACAAAAAGCCTATAACCCAAATGGAAAGAGGAACACAATAAAACCCAAACTTTAACAAAAGAAATTAATCAATACAAAACAATGAGAAGCAATAGAACATACCTATAATTATTCACATCTGTTACTTGGGAAGCATCAAGGTCAATCTTACCACGCCGGACTCGATCAGAGTTCCTTTTGTTCATTCTCTCTGTGCATTTTTAGGTGGAGGTTTTAGAGGGGTTAGTGAAAATAATAGGGTAACTACAAATAATCAGACTCTAAGCAAAATTGCATCTTTTAATTTTGTTTTAGCTTAATTTTATCTGGGGGTTGGAAGATTGGTGTGGTCCAAAGCAATTCTGAGGTGTCTGATACTGAACCTGTTTTGCTTTTATTGATTGTGCATGCTTCCCTCTCTGAATAGTTATTCCTCCACTCTTCATCACCACCTGAAAAAGAAAAACCAAAAGTTGTTAAAGTTGTGCTCTTTTCCACTGAATGTATCAACATCATATGTATTCAAACATCATAAAAAACGAAGATATTTTCAGTTGCAAACAAAAAATAATTGGATTTCAGAAAGAAGAAGAAAACAAAGAACAGATCTTTGAGCTGCAAATAGAAGTTTCAGACCCTCCATTATAAACCAAAAAATTATTGTAGTACAAAACAGTGATGCAGAAGTAGAACAATGATTTCAGGGTATAGAAGAATCTTGAAGTAAGTCAGTTATTTCAGAGGAAATCACATTTTTTTTGTTGTTAATATAAAAGTTAAAAGATTCCCAATCCCATAGCCCTAAAATTGCATCCAAATCATGCAGAAATTGACAAAAAATGATAGGCCATTATCAGAGTCAGACCTCCATCAACGACATCATCTGCGTGAAAGTCCTCAGCTTTGCTCTTGATGTTGAACCATTTCTTGACTAATGTCTTGGGCCATGAAAGCTTCACCAAGTACACAGAGTTAACAATCTCAGCACCCTCCAAAATAAATTGAAAAAAAAAAAAAAATAGCATACAGATGAAAGAGAAGTGATGGCATTTCATAAACCTTGCTTTTCTTGGAATTCTCATCTCTCATTGTTGCACTAACTTCATATAGCTATCCAGATTTACAGAACCTAATTTCAACTATTACTTGGAAAGGGAATTTGAATGTGGGAAAAAAAAATGAAAACTAAGACTATATAGCAAAATCAAACTCTCAGGAACCAAAAAGAAATATCCAGAAACTGAGTTCGTATTTTCTCTCTAGAATCAACCAAGAAATGAAAGCAAACCCCCTAGTTAGTGCTCAAAACAATGGGAGAAAACTCACTGATTTTCAATAGAATATAACAGAGCACTCTGTTTCTTCAAGTAATGAAGAGAAGAAAAAAAGTAAGGGAACAGGGAAAATCCCAGTATCTTGGCATTTTCTTTCCTGGGTTTCCACACACAACTATAAAACCCAACAAAACCCAGATGAGCAATTGTGGTATTGCTGCGTTTCACTTCTTATTTTCAGTGTTTTGACTCTAGAGAAAACAGAGGATTTTTGAAAGGGAACCAAAGAGAGAGAGAGAGAGTGTGCCTAAATGTGTAGAAGTAGGACTATGAGATTCTGATGATAGAACAAGACAATGCAGGCAGCAGGAGACATAAAAGAGAGAGAGAGAGACAGTGAGAGTGAGAGAGAGAGTTTTTTTTAAGCTCAAACCCATGAAACTCAACCAAAAAAAAACAAAAAAAAACAAAACAAAACCTCGTTTTGGGTACAGAGCAAAGTATCGAATTTGAAGAGAGAATAAAGTGGAGAGTTTGGAGGAGAGGCAGATTAGCTTGGTTGGCTCTCTCTCTCTCTCTCTCTCACTCAAGGCTTTTTACCCCAAATCCAAGGGCCAACCCAAAAAACAAAAGCTTTGGAGAGGACTTATAGGGACTCGGGTTTGGGGATAGAGGCTTTTGGATATATTGGTCACCCACCAGAGCCACACTGCCCGGACCCCCTTCTTTCTCTCTCTACAACTGTGTCTTTCTCTCTCTAACTTCTCTGCCCACGGTCAGCAAAGTTAGGTTTGATCTATAATAGTCCAAGCTGTGCCAGTGCTACTAACCATTTTTTTTTTTTTTTTTTTTTGTATTTGGTCTTCTATGAAGGGAAACAAAGCAATTAAAGAAGTAAAAAGATAAAGGGAATGTTGATGGATAATTTGTTTCCCTTTCTTTCTTCTTTAATCTGAATTTCTTTTTTATTAAATGGGAGAAATGTTCAGATATTAAACAAAAACTTATATAACATAAATTTTTTCAGATGCAACAATTTTTTTAAAGAAATAGATATTACAAAATTTGAACTTATGATATCTATTCCATAATGATTCTTATTTATCATTAGTCCAAAAAATTTGGTGCAAGTTTGATTCAAACCTAAGTCTATTATTTGACATTAAGAAACTTTATTAATTGAGTTAATTCAAAATTTGAACCCAAAAAATGTTTGTTATTTGATTATAAAAACTTATTCTTTTACCGTGTAGTGTTGTTTGCACAATTGATTAGGTTCAGCTGACTTGACTTCTAGGGGGTGTCTACTGTGTAGTATTGTTTGCATAATTGAGGGGAAGAATGTTTGAAGGATTTTTTATTTTATTTTTTTTAATGGGTCAAGAGTCAAGACTGTTCCTCCAATGTGGGTTTTCGGGCTTTTAAGATATCTATAGGTTTGTAGGGTTTGATTGAAGGAATTTTTGTATGGAGAAGGGTTCTCCTATGCATGTACAATATTGGGGTTTGAGACATTTGTAGCATTTTTGTGTTTTAACTCAAGAAGCAATGCATCTCCTCAAAATCCTCATTTTTTTTTTTTTTTTTTTTTTTTTTTTACTTTTAAGCAAAACAATATGTTATTCTGCTACGCAAACTTGAGGCTCTTTTGACTCAATTTAGACTTGTGTCCAAGAGAACCAAGGCAATTGTCCCAATTTTTGGGGGGTTTTTATCTTGAAAATTTTCAATTCTTATAAGCTTGTTTTCGTGTTACATTAAAGTGAATTTTATGCTTTGGGAGAGCCCTCAATGGAAAAATACTTGTTTACATGAATGTAGGATCTTGTTAGGCCATTTAGGTACCCTAATCCTAGTTCAACACCCACAACCCACGCGATCTCCTTGGGTTTAGTGTAACTATCTTTAATCCTTTTTTTGATTTGCCTAGCTACAACAAAGTAATTTCTTGGTTTAACCTCTCCAAACCAGATTTCTTAATTGACTAATCTTATTACACATGCTACATGTGGGAGACTGTGTCTGGTTCCCTTAGCTTGGTCTTAATTTTTCATAATTCTAGGTTCTTTGCAATCAAGTAGCCTATTTGTTTATATGTTCAAGAATTAAATAAATGGAGTTGACGGCAAAACACTCCAAAGAACCCTATTCTTCATCTTCCAAATGGTAATCCCTAACAAAACCCATACAAACCCCACTGTACCCTAGTGAAGCTTCCACTACTATATTAGCCATTTGGTCCCAATTCTAGGTTGTCAAAGACTTGTCTAACTCATAGTTGCCCAATGAAAAAGCTCTCTGCTTTAATGTTTACGTGGCACCCCCATTATGATGTAGATAGAGTTTTTGATTGTGGGCTTCCATTATCATAAGGCAATCTAATCAAACATTAGATGATTTGTTGAGCTTGATTAGGCAGTTGGTGATGCCACTATTTTTTTATATGAACTTTAAAAAAAAAACTTTTTCTAGTTTGCTTCTTCCTATTGAGACATTTTATTTTATATGACGACAAACTTTAAAGCAATAATGGTATGACTGAGAATATATGGCCAAAAAAAAGTATGTATGACTGAGAAAATCTATGGCCTTCTAATAAGCATTCACATCTTGTTTTTACAAACTTTAGCCAAATTTTAAAATAAAAAGCTTTTTTTTTTTTTTTTGGTATTTAAGCTATCTACTTTTCAAATACAGCTTACATTCCAATTTTCATTTTTCTTATACATTTAATTAAACTTTTCATCATATTTTCTGTCAAGAAAAAAAAATTAGAGAATACATACTATATATATATATAGAGAGAGAGAGAGAGAGAGAGAGAGAGAAAGAGAGAGAGAGAGAGAGAGAGAAGACAAGTTTTACAAAATGCTATAAAAATAAAACTCTCCAAATTTGTTGAGTACTATAGCATTTTGTAAAAATTAGAACAATGTTGGAGAGCTCTTTTTGTTTTGGTGATTCTTGGCTACAATGCTCTTCAATTTGACTGAAAAAAAATTGTTTTGAAGAGACAAATGCTAATGCTCACCATGTCTTACTAAATAAAGAAATAAAGGTATGATTGTATAAACTACCCCAATATGATTTTCTTCGAGTAAACACTATAAGATGCACTTTTTAATGAATGTAGGACCATAGAATTTGACAGCTTCAGCATCCTTTGGCATTGCTTATAATTGTACGACTGATGTAAACTAAAACAGAAAGATTTGAATCAAATTAAGACTCATAGGTCCAATTGGTAAAATGTCTATCTAAAGGGTAAGAAGGGATTTCCCTACAACAAGAAATCTTTCACTTTCCTAGTCAGAAGCTGTTTGATAATTGATACACACCACTGTCATGAAAATGGTGTCTTATAAGAGAGGACACAACTTAGACTTATTGGATTCAATAATGGAATAATGAATTTATGATTCCCCCAATCTTTTTTCATGCATGCATGACTTGTGTACCTTATCCTCTTGTTTATGTCTCACATGGACTGCAATGTTGCTGTGAGATTGTTCAGTTATTGCTGAAAACAGATCCTGCATAACCAGTTATAGTTGCAACATATAATTTCCACAGTGAGCTACACGGAATCTCTTGCCCCCTTTCCTTATGTGTGGCAAACCAATACTCTCTGATTGGTTGGTGTTGTTGGTCCTCTTTTCATAAATTCTGGATCCACAATACAAGTTAGAGGAAGGTGACATAAATCATAAATGTATTGAGTGAATTTCAGTTTGTCTTCTGATACATATTTATGGTCATGGATGTATATGTGTTTCGTTTGGTCAAGTCAAAATAGTACGTACTTTGGTGCTAAAATTTGTGTTTCTATTCACCAAGCTCAACCAAATGTGAAATCAAAGCCCAAATACATGATCTTAACAGACCCTTGATTTTTTTGGTTACAAAAATCTTTTTGGAAGCTGTTGAAATGGTCCATCCCACATTATATGCTCTTTTACTTTGTTTAAGTTTTTCAATAAATTTTGGACTCAGTATTAAAATTATTATATATAAAAAAACAGCTATTTGCTTGAATGGACATGCACTACATTTGACACCAAAGAAACAGAATTATAAACAATTTTTTATTGATAAATTACTACTTATTTTAACATAATATGAAATGTTGAATTTATTCATTTAACCATTATTTTGACTATTCTTATTGTGTATGACTTGTAGATTTAGAATCCCTCATAAAAAGAAGCCCAATACATGAAACTTATAACTTTTCAAATAGGAGTAATAGTATAGATAGGTAGGCTAGTGTTAAAGCACATGCTTACTTGAATTCCATGATAAACTCTCACTTATCCCAAAAAAAAAAAAAAAAAAAACCTGAAGCTAAGTTAGAAGAGAGCTCCAACAATGTTAGAGAGTATGAGCTTTAGAGAAATTGTACATACCTTTTTCTTGAGGGTCTTTGGGTTTTTATAGTCGTGTAGGGCCAGACTCCATTGCTTGCGGAACAAGTCTTTTCCTTATGGAGAATATACTCATTAATGCGTGTATATTCTAGAATTTTACTCATGTTGGGATTCTACAAACCAGGGCTAATCGTGTGTCGCAAGTATTTTCCATTTAAGATTCCTTGGAGACCACATAATAATGGGCTGGATGCCACGTGGCCGTTCAGTCTGTACATGCCACGTCTGTCCGTGCCACCTCCGTCCAGATAGCTCCATCATGCATAATTTTTCCTCTTCAATGACTTTTTCCAAAACTGTCATTGTTCAAATAATTAGTTTGGATGTGATAGATATTAGATAGATTAACGAGGCAGTCAAAGGATGATCTTTAATTTGTACTTGGGGCAAAGTATCTTCTTCTCTCTTGGTGGTGGGAATTCGAATTTCTTTCTGTTTCTTTTGCTTTTTTCAGCTTTAAAAGCCCCTGTTAAGCAACCCCCAGACTCTTTTCTCTATCTTCTTCTCAGTTTCATTATCATTTTTATTTAAGGTGTCAATTTGGGCTTCTTTTCTTTTTGTCCTCATAGGAAATTAGCCAATGGGCTTTCTCTTCTCTTGTCATTTTCTTCACCATTTGGCAAAGGGAAGTGGAATTTCCAGGGCACCTCTGGCCCTCTAGTACTTGCTGATGTAGGCTCACTGTAATTTTAGGACCGTTTGGTAACGTTGTTCTAGTAATATTGTTTGTATTTTTTGGAAATACGTATAAGTGAAAAAGTGTGTGAAAATACATGTAATATTGTTTAAATACTGAAAACTGTTACTCAAAACATCCTACCAAACAGCAGTCCTCTAAGTAATGTATATACACATGTATTTGTATACCTTATGTTTACAGGTGATGGATCATAAATGGAATATTAAACAATAAAAGAGAATCTAAAAATGGAAGTTCTACATAATTAATAAGAGCAAGGACGTAAAATTGTTCACAATCATTAAGTTAATATAGTGGGTTCTAGTTAGCTCAACTAGTAAAATCTCTGACGGTTATATAGTTTGCAAATACTGTTGGACTTGATTTTCAACTTTTCAAGGCTTCACTCCCAATTTGCCTATAATTTTTGTTTTAGCCCTTTAGGAAATGCTGTGAGTATCCCAAAAAGAAAATGAAGTGTCACAATTAAGATTTATTCATCAATCATATTTTGCCGAACATTTTAACATAACGGGAGAAAGGTTGCATGGTTCAGTCTGGGCTTGTAATTGGGCAGAGAGCCAATTCGTGAGCTTGGTCTGCATGCATATGTACCCATGCATCACTCTAATTGCAAAAAAGAAATTGTAAATGGGTCTCATTAAAAGGGAATGAAAGAAACAAAAAGGAAAGAATCCCTCCAAACAAATCAATTTATCGTGTATATATATATATATATATATATATATATTAAATTCTATAAGGACATGGTGTAAAACCAATGTTTTACCCCTCCAATCCTAACATGCCACATCATTTTATCACATATTTAAGAATAAACACAATCACACTCAATCAATTATAATACCTATATATAATTTTAACCAAATTGGGAATTTATTGAAATGTTATTAGGTGTGGTAAGATGTATTGAATTTTAAGTAAAACGCTGACGTGACAATCATTTATTGGATGGTGTAAAACGTAGGTTTTACATCCCATCCTTATAGAATTTAGTCTCATATATTTATAAAGGCTTCAATTTGCTTGGGTTAATATTTTCTTTTCAAGGAATAACGTGGACCACAGGTGTTTCTAATAAAGAAAGAAGCGATTACTTGAAGAAAGAAACCTAATAGGGTTTTTTTTTTTGGGCTAAAAAGAGAAACCTATTAGATGGTAAAGACTCATAGACACAGTACAAGAGTATAGGTTTAAAATGTGTCATTATCTTATTCTAAGGAACAATGCTCAATCATAACGAAGCTCTCAATTTCTGTCATAATTGTGAGTTATAAGTGGTGGAGGTGTGAATTCACATGCTTTCATCACATTTTTTTTTTTAATCACTCACAACTTGTTACATAACAAATTGTAACAAAAGCTGTAAAGATTATAAAACATACCTTGCTTGTTAATAAAGAAGTTGTGGTGATGGACTTATTTCCATCTTAAGCCCCAATAAACATGATTATAATTAAATTGAATATTTTGTGTTTAAACTTTAAACTTTTGTTATACTCTAATATTATAATATATGATAGATGAAAAATACTAACATAACAAATGAACTTCATGAAAATTTGGGCCAGTTTAATGACATGGAACCTATGATGTGTATATGAATTTCATTTTGTTAAAATAAAAATAAAGACATGTTTTAACAATTTTGAAATTATAAAGACTAAATGAATCAGTTTAAAGTAATTGAAGAATTTTGAAACAAATATTAAAATTTAATCATTATTTATTGATTGATTTTGTTGTTTGAAACCCGGGAACAACCTATGGTTATAGAACAACATTCACCAAGGGAAAAAGGTACTATGAAAACGGATCTTGATCTTTCATTTTCTTATTGATGTGAAGCTTTTTACTTTGGGCTAAGAATGAAGGCTTTCACCTAAAGTCCTATACATTTCGGCTTCATTTCTCCCATTTCATTGACCTGGCAAAGATCTTGTCACTGTCTTCATTGGCATTTCAAATTCCTGGCTTTCATCACCTTGCACGTTGCCCATCACATCATGAGGTCCTTGTTGCCAATTTCATCAACCCCTATTTTTCTTGAAACTTTGACAACACCTTCTTCCATTGGGGCTTGCGATGATCATTAATGGTCCAACCATGAAGCATCCCTGATTTATGTTTAGTTTTTTTTTTTTTTTTTTTTTTTTTTGCTGAATCCTGATTTATGTTTAGTTGTTTACTTAAGATAAGTTATGAGAATTATTTAACATATATGTTCTGCTTAAAAGTTAGTAGAAAGAATATAATGTTAACCACTATAAGGTATTTATATGACTAAACATGTTCCCCTACTTAAATAGAAAGAATATATATTGATAATGAGAGAGAGAGAGAGAGAGAGAGAGAGAGAGAGAGAGAGAGAGAGAGAGAAAGTATGAAATTGCAAATGAAACTTGTTAATCTGAGTTCGAGAATCAAGTTTCCTCAAATTTTGGAATAAGATTGTCTATCAACCAATTAGTATAAACCCAAATTCGGTGCACTAAATGTGACTTTTATATATAAAAGAAGATCTCGTGTGATATTTGTCTAAGTGGACCTTAACAGCAACATAAACTTTTAAGCAATGACCATAAGTTTATTAAAAAAAAACACTTTCGTATAAAACGATCTAGCCATTACTTCTCAAAAAATCAGAATCAAGGTAACTGACAAGAAGAAAGTTTTGTAACCCAGCTGGAAAAAGGCTTATTCAAAGCTTCAACCTAAAATATGGGTTTTGAAAGCTCCATCTGATTTTTAAAATGAAAACCAACCCTTTCTCTAAACTTTGAAGTATAATTAATTAATAAAACTTAAGGTTAATAATTATTACTTGGTGACCCTCTTGCGGTGGATAATGTAGGTGACATATATTCATTCCTAATAATGTTGTATCATAAAACAGAAGAAGGATGCCTTATGAGACCAGGTCTTTAATTAAACACAAAATGTTGCTAAATATATAGTTTTTCATTTTCAATTTTTGGCTGGATTAAAGAGTAACTGGATTTGAAGCCTAGCGATCCATAGAATTTAATATGAAAAGTTTTGTTGCACAAATCTTAAGGAATAGTAACATCAAAGATGTACATGTATAGGCTGCACAAAAGAAAAGCAATGGGAGTGGAGGGCTTTATAACCAACAACCATGTGTGTGAAAAATTGAAAATGACATGTTTGGACGTTTACAGGTTGAAGAGAATCCTACAAAGCCTGGACTTAGGCAGAGATGACACTTGGCAAACACTATTTTTTTGTATAGGGACCCGGGAATTCCCATACTCCTCTCTACTTTTTTTTTTTTTTTTTTTTTTAAATTTTTTTTTATTAATTTCCTCGTGTTCCTTGAATTCCAAGAAATAGGCATAGTTTGGTACATAAGTTTAAACACATATTTTTAATTTTTAAACAATATTAAAGCATCCACAGCAGGTGTGCCAAATGCCAAATATTTGGCACATTTGCCACATCAAACACAAAAATGATGCTTTATGAGATGTGCCAAATCTCAAAAATTATACAACATGGCTACAGTACCGTTGCAAATTTGCAACGGTACGGACAAATGTGACAAAATTTTTATTGTTTTATATTCTCTTTTCTCTCTCCTCTCTCTTCATTTTTTCTTTTCTCTTCTCTCTCACTCTCTGGTTCCCTCTCTCTTCGACCAATCCGGGATGTTCACCAGCAGCAATGACGGCGTAGCTTCGACGATGACAGCGCGTTGTGCCACACTCTCTGGTTGTGGGATTTTCCTTTTTTTTTTTTTTTTTTTTTTTTTTTTTTGGCTACAATTTAGGTTGATTTGATGGTGGTGGTGGGCTGTGGCCTATGGGCGGTGACAATGGCGGTGGTGGTGGGCTGTGGGGCGATCAGGTTTGGGTCACGGTGGAGATCGGGTTTGGGAGATCAGTTTTGGGTATGGGTCACTGTGGAGATTGTGTTTGAGATCGGTTTTGGGTTTTAGTTGTCTCTCCCTCTTCAGTCGTTTGGGTTTCAGTTCCGGTGGCAGTTGGTGTTTCAGTGGTGGAGCTGTGGCTTGAATCGGTTGGGGCTTGGGTTGAATCGGTTGCGGGTGATGGGTATTTGGCTTGGGCTGAATCGGTGTTAAGATTAGTTGGTGTTCATGGGTATTTTGGCGCAAGCGGCATGGACGAGGCCACTCCGATCATCGCCATCGTCATCGCCGATCGTCACGCCGCTTCGATCTCGTCGATGTCTCTCTCTTTTTTGGTGGTTGTTTGTTTTAATTTTTGGTGTAGGGGCTGATATTGGTTGTAGTGTTTGTTTGAGTTTTTTTTTTTTTTTTTTTGGTAGCAGTGGCTGATATTGGTGGTCGGTGGTTGATCTGTGGGGGTGGCCGGTGGTTGTGGGCTATGACAGTTGATCTGCGGTGTGGGTTGTTGTGGGTTGTTGTTGATGATAATGGGGAGGGGATAATATATTATTTTAATGTGTAGTAAATATTATTTTAATGTATAGAATTGAATTATAAAACATCTGATAAATGGAATGTTGTAAAATGATATTGTAAAATAATAAAGTAGGTATTTGATGTGGTAAAATGACATAATTTTTACAACATCTATTACGGATGCTCTTATACATATTTTTACTTACATATATTTCTAAAAAAACTAAAAATTATTTAAGCACACGTAACAAATGCCTTTTTGTTTGAAAAGCTTTTAATGGGTTTCACATTTTTTAACAATTGTTTAGTTTTAGTTTTAAAGTTTTAATTGACAATTGGAATTTGGAATTTCCTCTCCTATTTGGCACTCACTGTCACCGACCAGATTTGATTGCTTTGCCATCCCAGTCCCTCCTTTTTTGGTTTTGTGTGTACAATTCAGATGCTCTACTTTTCTAGACTATGTAATAAAATAAATTATAAATTAAAGCAGAATAATTTAATTCATAGTCAAGAATATTGTTTTTTATATTGAAGGAAAAAAAATCCATCAAAAGATTTTAGATTTAGTTGCCTGTTTGAACTAGCTTTTTAGGGTATTGTCAAGTGGCAATGTCTCAACTTTCACATTATATATGATTGATGTTAATGGCATTTTACTGAAGGCAATAATTTTATAATGATTAAATTTCAACATTGGGTTAGGCTTATAGTCCGAGAATGTCAACGGAACAGCTTTAATTAGGACATTGAATCCATCATGTACATAGAAAATTCTTATTCCATTCCTTAAAAAAAAAAAAAAAAAACTTATTCCTTGACCGGACATTAATTATTAGGATCACGTGTCCAATGAGATAAAAACAGTGAAATTTAGAGTGTGCTATGCTCATCAAAATAATTTAGACAGTAACATATTATTAATTTCTACCCTAAAGGCATACATTAATAAATTATTTTGAGAAACTTTCATTGAAAAATAAAAAGGTAATTTACTTTTTAATAGTTTTTTTTCAATTTTTTTAAATATTTTCTAAAATAGATGATTTATTTATATGTCCTTAGAGTACATATTAATCGAACCCATTAAAAAAATAAGCAAATAAGAACTTGCGTACATAAATCATATGCTTGTGAAAATAATTTAGACTATAACAAGTAATAAGCAAATAGGAATTTACATACATAAATCAACCATATATCGTGGCGTGTTCTAATTAGCTATTTGAAAGACTGAAATTTTTTTAATGCACATGAAATCATGATTCTTTTACCATTTAAGTATGACCAAAAAAGCATAATGATCTTAACTAATCAAGTTTTACTTACTGTCTTGGGTTCTAATTCGTTAAACTCTAGTATAGCTTTTTGTTTTCGACATCGTATAGTATATTTGGAGTTGAATCCCTCACCAAGACTAAAAATTAATTGATGTCTAAGACATCATAATTTAAAATGCTATCGTATCTATAAAATAAAAATAAAATAAAAAGTTTTATGCCACCCATGAACTAATTTAAAATGCTATAGTATCTATAAAATAAAATAAAATAAAAAAGTTTTACGCCACCCATGAACTAGAGTTGGAAAAAATTAATCTGGTTCTTACTAAACAATCCACACATTTGCTTTACAAATTTTGGGAACAGTTTGAAAAGTTTCATTATTGCCCAAAATATGACTGAACTCTCTGCCAGGAGGCTGACCTTAATATAATTTTATCATACATGCATGGTTTCCACTATCACATTATTATTATTAATTTTTGGTTGGGGTGCATATATATAGACTTTAAAGTCTTTAGCCTTGGTTAAGGAAACAGTAAAGAAGGAGACAGAAAATCCAAGTGGGGATGGGGGGGTGGTACCTTGGTTTCTGTTTTCTGAAGCAAAAAATATGCTTTTAAGGACATAATCAAACAAAACAAAACAGCATTCTAAGCAGATATGAGAAGAAGCTTAAAAAGAAATGAAGAAGGTTTGGCCCGCCTTCCAAAAATTTGTAGTGATGAGTGACCTACCAAATTATTTGACCATGGTCTCTTCTTTTCCTTCTTTTACTTGGGGGCATTATGGGTGTGACACGTTTCTTAATTTAATTGGAGTAGTATTTAGTAATTTTCCCATTCAAATAACACATATTATACATGATATTAACTTCTTGGTCTTGGGTTGTCATCATTGTAATTTGCTCTTAAAACAATTTTTTTTGAGTTTATTTGGTCGCAGGGGCAACCCAATAATTTTGGAGGCCTAAGACGAAATATTTAAATGGAGACTTTTTGTTATCACTTAAATAATATTTAACTAGTATTTAATATCATAATTTCTTTATAAAAAAATCTATTCCTTTTATTTTGTAATATGCTTCTTTTTTTTCTTTTTTTTTTTGGAAAAATGCTAAAACTATAACAAATTTTACTTAAAAAAAAATTCAAATGATGTAAAAATGAATGCGATTAGTAACACTTCAAGAAGATAATAAATAAGTATTTGAATTAAGAAAATAATAAACAAGTATTTGAATGAATAATATTAGGGATATTATAAATTTTACAATATGAGGCTTACAAAGATGTATCATTAATCACAAAAAATAATTCAAAAATGCATCTAATAGGTTATTGACGTCCACATATCATATTAATTATCACATCAATTTATAAAGTTTTTAAGTAAAATTAATAATATTTCTAGTATTTTCCTATCTGAATTATTTCTTGTGATTAGTGACACATATATTTGTAAGGAAAAATGATAGATATACAAATTCTTTTACAAAAACTTTTACAAACTGATGATATAGTGAATGATTATAGATAAATAAAAAAGTGATGTTATCGGTGGACCCAAATGAGAACCAATAAGAAGTTGGACACAATAACAATCTGTAAAAATGTTGTAAAATAGTTGGTAAAACTATAGTATTACTCTATTTGTAAGACTCATATATTTAAAGTTGTATTATCTCTAGTATACTCAATACTTTGGGACTTCTTAAAAGTAGAGAAAAATTATAAAACTAATTTTTTTTCCCTATATCTCGATTTTTTATTTATTTAAAATATATCAATTTTTGCCCCAAAATTTGGGGCCTTCCTTTAGTAGGGGGCCCTAGGTGGTGGCCTAAGTGGCCTAGGCCTAGGGCCGGCCCTGTTTGGTCGAGCTTGATCAATTTTGATGAGATATACATAATTATACACATACTTGTGGATGTGGCAATTTATAATTGGTTTCAAATGTCATCTACAATATAGATGTCAAGGATTTACAATAATTGGATATTTTCTTCATCTAAGTAGAGTATACCAAGCTTGTTGGAATAAGATTTTCTCTTTTTCTTTTTCTTTTTGACGGGAGAGTCATCTCCTTTAAATGAAATAAAGAGGATTATTTTATCATTAAAATTTTATTTCTTTTATCTTATAATCCACACATAATTGGTGTCTCTACTCTCTATATGATTACCTTAATACTTGTAAGCTTGCAAAATGATTTCATCAAATGCTTGATTCTAAGAGATAACATGATGTGAAACTTGATCAATCAAGACTTGATTTTCCTGTCAATTGCCCTCAAGGATGTGATGTTAATATTTTTATATCATGCTTAAAATAAAAGTAAAATTTCTAAGTGCCTAAAATTAAAAGAGGAGATTATAGCATGCCAAAAATGTGTCTCATTCTTGGCCAAAACATCCTTGCCATAAAGGTTATGAGATACCCCGATCACTAGGAGTTTAGGCTTTAGCACACTTCCCAAAAGCTTGCGTTGATTGACCTTGCAAGCCAGTGGATTAGATAATTCTAAGCCTTGCTTTGCCATATCTTATCTTTAGTTTCTAAAACTAGATTGAAATATTAGATATGATATGATACAATGATACACTATTGTTTTGCTTGAATAACTTTCTCAAAGTGAAGAAGATCTATCTATAATTTTGGAATATAAGCAATCCCTATTGATATTGTAAATTTTGTAATAAAGACTTCAAATCAATTCTTTCCATTATTCTTTTCACCACCTTGACTCAACAAATATTACTTGTGATTTGGGGTGGCATTTATAGTGAGATAAAAGGGAAACCATCCCTTTGATCTTATCTTCTAGCGGATGGAAAAAGCTTGAACGCTTTTAGCTCATGAGATATCTTATCTTATCAATCTAAAGCATCACAAGCATCCATGATGCTAGATTTAGGTTTACATTTAGGCCTAGGTCGGACAATTATATATTACATTTTACACTTTAATGGTAACCGCCCAAAAAGGAAAACTTTAAAACTTTGGCTAGAACTTAATTAAGGGATAGCATAGCACAACAAATTAGACATTCTTGATATCTCTTTAGACAAAAAAAATAAAAAATAAAAAATAATAATAATAATAATTTTTATCCTATTCTTTGTTTCTTTATTTTTCTTTTCGTAATTTATCTTCAATCGTGCCACCCACATATACTATGATTTTTTTTCCCTTTGAAAAGAAAAAAGGAATCCTGCAACACAGAATCATCCTAACATGGCTCAAAAACTATTGGACCACATGCCCAAATGCTATATAATAAACTAATAACCTTCTTAACTTATCATATTAGTTCAATCATGTCTCTTTCATTAAAAAACAACAAGTTTGAAATATCCACATGAATAATCAGATCTTCCTTTTTTTAATATCAATGTCATAGATATAATTTATTCTGCAACGCGTAAAGGGTAACAAGTTATGTTTGGACTTTGGAGTACTTTCTAAAAAGAAAAAAAAGGTTTGGCCTGTGGAGTAATATCAATTTCATAGAAATTCATAACTGATGAAAAGCTAATACAAATAGAATTTCGAATGAAAAAAATCTTTAATTAATTTTATTGTTTTGATTGACTGCCTTGTATTGACCTCTTAGACGTTGGAATTCGAAATTTTTTATATAATAGTACAAAATTGTAACTAATGTGCATCAGCGTTACAACAAATTTGGTTTTATATTTTGGTCTCAATCTGATATTTGAACCAAACTTGTGTAATATTTTCCTTAAAAAAATAAAAAAAATAAAAAAATAAAAAAAACTTGTGTAATATACAATAGACGATTTTATGAGTTCTAATAATTAGAACCCACACAACTCTTTTTATGTTTTTGTTAACTAATATTCTAATGGTAATGGTTAAAAGGCATTTAATGTTTTATAAAATAATATTTTTATATATTTTTCAAAAATAAAGTCAAATTGCACACAAATATGAAACACAACTGCAATGATTTTGTGGGCGTAAGATTGTAAGCAAATAAAAATCATTAATAAGTGTGTTTTTTTCTGCAAAAAAAAAAAAAAACACTTATATATATATATATATTAATTAAAATATACTAACTTAATCGTTGTAAAATAATTAATAGGGATAATTACAGTAAACCCACCTGAGGTTTGGCCCGTTTGAGTTTTGCCTACCCGTGGTTTAAAACTTTACACTTTACCCATCTGCACTTCAATCCGTTACCCCGTTACCCACCTCACCCTCAAACGTTAGAAAAACACCTTTTTATTCTAAATTAGAACATAATACGGATCAAACAACACGAACTCACTCTCTTTTCCTCCCAAGCCCTAGAAATGCGAAAATCCTTGTAGATTCCCCATTTTGCATTTGATATTGACATAGTGTTGCAAGTGTAAATCTAGGCGAGCAACGGGTTGTTCGAGGGACTAAAATCCTGGTAAGAAATCAGTCACTGTTTGGGTTTTTACTTTGGGCTTGTTGTTGTTTTATTGTTTTTTGAGTAATCAATCAATGGTCAATGTTACATGTAATTGAATGAGAATATTGGTTGTATTTGTTGATGTTTATGAAAAATGTGACCACCTGTTCTTTGGATTTGTGTTTGTTTATGGGCATTTTGTCTATCGTGGTCATTGTGTCTCACAGTGGACCCAAGTTTCTATTGGGTTTAAATTTTAGTGTTTGCATGTGTTATTTAGTACAACAGAATCAAAAGAAAAGTAGAAAATGTGGTCCCTCTGTGTGTGTTGCATCCCAAAAACAAAACAGAAACATGCAAATGTTTACTCTTTTGTTGTTTACAATTCTTTAATTGTTAATTGTATACGTATCAAATGGTAATTTGTTATTGCAGATGGATGATGAGGAAGTGAAATTGGAGGTATATTATGGGGGTGCTTTTCTATGGAACCCTAGTTTAGAATACTTTGGTGGGAAAGTTGAAATAGTGTATAGAGATCCTGATAGGCTTAGTTATTTTGAAATAAAAGGTATACGTGAGGAATTGGGGATTGATGAACCATGTAGGGTTCATTATTTAGGCCCTAGGGGCAACTTGGAGCAAGACTTGAGGCTCATACAAGATGATCAATATGTGGTGCCTATGTGCAAGCCTAATGAAGGAGGGCCAAGAGACACCATCATACTGTATGTAGAGAGTGGTAATGCTCCACTTGCAGTTGAAGTTCCTGATGGTGGAAGGGTTGGTGTAGGAGCTGGTGTTGGGGTTGCTATAGGGGGTGCAGGGGCTGCTGTAGGGGGTGGTACAGGAGCTGCTTCAGAGGGTGATGGTCTGGAGGAGGAGTTTGATTGGTTGAATGAAGGTTTGGAAGGAGAAGACTTTGCTGATGACATTTTTGGTGAGTCTTCTCCACCTCACACAGTGCCATATGAGCCTAACACTGTTCCAACCACTGATACACCTTATCCAAACACTAATACACCTCAGCCAAACACAGATGCACCTGGCCCAAGCAATGTTCCTCCTCCAAACATAGATTTAGATGAAGAGTGGGCTGAACCAGCTTTAGAGGATGACATTGTAAGTATGGATGGTTCTGATGATAAGCAGGGGCTTGGCAATTTGGAGTTCAATAAGAGGACTGATATAGAAAATGTTAGGTTGGCAAAAGGGATGAAGTTCCCAAACTCCCAGGTGTTTAGGCAGGTTTTGAGGGAGTATGTGATTCAGCATCACATTGATGTTAAGTGGAAGTTGAATGAGAAGAAGAAGATTTCTGTATATTGTAAGAACAATTGTGGATGGAAGTGTTATGCCTCAATGGTGACTGGGGAGTGCACATTTGAGATTAAGACACTTTATCCTGAGTGTACCTGCCCCTAACATTTAAAAATGGGCAAGTTACATCAGCCTATGTGGCAAAGAGGTATTTGGAGGATTTTGGTAAGAATCCTAATTTGGAGGTCTCAGGTGTTAAACACCATGTGATGCAAAAGATTTCAGTTGATTTAAGTATTAGTCAGGTGTATAGATCAAGGAAGGTAGCTAGGGGATTGATTATTGGAAATGAAGAGGCTCAGTATGGCCTACTTAGAGATTATGCAGAAATGATATTAAGGACAGATGTAGGAAATAAGGTGATTCTGCAAACAGAGATGGCAAATGAGAATGCAGAACCCAACTTTAAAAAAATGAAGAGGCTTAGTATGGCCTACTTAGAGATTATGTAGAAATGATATTAAGGATAGATGTAGGAAGTAAGGTGATTTTGCAAACAAAGATGGCAAATGAGAATGCAGAACCCAACTTTAAAAGGATGTACATTAGGTATAATGCTCAGAAGGTTGGCTTTCTAGGTGGTTGTAGACCCTTTGTTGGGCTGGATGGATGCCACTTGAAGGGTAGGTTTGGTGGGCAATTATTGTCTGCCACTGCCAAGGATGGAAATGACAATATATTCCTAGTGGCAATGGCTGTGGTTGAGCAAGAGAACAAGGATAGCTGGATTTGGTTCTTGGAGCAGTTTGCAGATGACATTGGCAGGTTAGAGGAGCTCAATCTGGTATTCATCAGTGACAGGTAGAAGGTATTATCATCATGACTTCATTACATGCTTACTTGCTGACATTGAATGCTTACTTGATTGCAGGGCCTTCTACCTGTAATAGAGACTCTATTCCCAACTGTGGAGCACAGGTATTGTGTGAAGCACATATACAACAACTTTAAGGTTAACCACAAGGGCATGGAGTTGAAGAGTGTACTGTGGAGGTGTGCTGGCACAACATCAACCAGGGAATTTGAGAGGGGGATGGACCATCTTAAGAGTTTGGATGAAGAAGCTTGCAAGTACCTGGCTGATATAGAGCCTGCACAGTGGACCAGATCCCACTTTTCTTCAAGAGCTTTGACAGATTGTATGGTAAACAATCTGAGTGAAAGTTTTAACTCTATGATTGTGAAGGCTAGAGACAAGCCCAACTTATCAATGTTGGAGTGGATTAGAGTTAGGTTTATGAGCAGGTTGTATATAAAGAAGATTGGCACAGAAAAGTATGGTGGCAAGTTGTGTCCAAGCATACAAAAAAAGTTGGAGTAGTTAAAATTAGAGTATAAGGGCTTCTGTGCAATGCCATCTGGGAGGTTTGTGTATGAGGTTGACAATGAGAGGGAAAGGCATGTGGTGGACTTGGTAAGGAGGACATGCAGTTGTAAAGCATGAGACTTGACAAGAATCCCCTGCAAGCATGGAGTTGCAGCCATTTTTGTGAATCGTGAGAAACTAGAAGACTACACCCACCCATGCTACTACAAGGATGTTTATGTGGAGACATACAAGACACCCATACCTCCCATGCTTGGCCAGTCTGAGTGGATGTCAAGTGGCCAACCCAAGCCTGTTGCACCTATTGTCTATAAGCCACCAGGCAGGCCACCCATGAAGAGGAAGAGAGGTGCTGATGAGCTGAACCCTTATAAGGTGTCTAGAGCAAATAGGCCAGTGAAGTGTGGAAGGTGTCAAAAGGAAGGGCACAATGCAAGGGGATGCAAGGCCAATATCACTGGTGAGACACCATGGGAGAAGAGGCAGAGATTGCAGGGAAGTGGAAGGCCTTCTACACACAGACAATGATCCCAGGCCCCATCTTCATCACAGACCCAATCCTCAGCTCAACCCCTACCAACACATCAGCCTTACACTATGGCCTCATCTTCATCCAACTAGGCAGCAAGGTCACAGCCACAAGCTCCAACTCTATAGCCACAAGCTCCATGGTCACAGCCACCAGCTCCATGGTCATAGAACCCAAGTCAGTGGTACTCTTCAAACTTCAGGTACACAGTTAGAGGAGCTCCTTGGTTCTCTTCAAGCCAGCCAGCCAGCACCACACACCCCTGTAGAAACATGGGATAGTAGAGCACCATCATCATAGGTACTGTAGTGTTAGGTTTGATTTTTTATTCATAAAACTGTGATACTGGTAGCTAATATGTGAATTCTTGTACTTTGTAGCCTACAAGACCACCTGCTACTAGAGGAGCTGCTTTGAGAGGAAGGGGTAATGTAGCTAGGGCTCAGAAATGTAGAATAAGAGGTGGAAAGACCAGTTGTGGTGGGAGAGGTAGGGACAGGGGCAGGGGCAGTAAATGAAGACTAAGTCAAGACACTTTTATTGTTATGTATTAGGGTTATGTAATGTTAGAGTTTCATGTAGTTTGTAGACAATGGCAGGGCAGAAAATGGCAAGACACTTTTTTATATAGCTGCTCAAACACTTTTTGTATTTTTGTAAGTTTTTTAAACATTGGGTAGCTGCAACTGTTTTGGTTGTTGTACCAAATGCCTTATATTTACTGGTGGTTGATGAAAGACTATTCAATGCCACCTTAAAATATGTATACAATTTTCCAACTTAATGACAGGTGTTCAGAAATATTATTCTGATTATTGCAGTTTGTTATATGAGTTATTATTATATGAGTTTGTTTATGTATGCAGGGTGTATGTGTTGAATAGCAGGTGTATGCGTTGAATAGCAGGTGTATGTGTGCATTTGTTGTCTTTTCTTGCAAGTTGACAGATTGTCATGCACTTTAAATTCACTTTCAACGCAATTGTCTTCACACAATGCACTTTACGCACAAACCAACATAACTCACAACATCCAACAAAACACCAACACCAACAGCTCACAGCTCACAGCTCATAAGTAGCCAATTCACTTTAAACAAAAATACCAACAACATCTAACATAAATAACACTTTGTCTTAAAAAGGCTTATATTATTAAGTGGTTTCAAGCCAACAGCATCTACCACCTTACATAGTTCTCATTCTCAAAAAATTCTTTCATAGTTCTATTACAATACAATTGAGGACCACCTTATATTACAACCCATCAGGCAAACTTAATCTCATCATTCCAACATTTTCACTTGAGCCAAAACATGAAAACAACATAACCAAAAAAAAAAAAAAAACCATGACAGAATTATTGCAATTCTGCACTTTCTCTCTTGCTCTAAAACTCTCACTATTATCTCCTTGGCTTGAACAGAGAAAGCTTGAAACTTTCTCTCCCTCTTAATGGCTTTTGCTGCCTTGTCTTGAGAAATTTCTGCCATTTGGGTAGCTTCTGCTGCTGCCTGGGTAGCTTCTCTTTCCCTTACATGTGTAAGTTGCAGCTCACTCCGCAGTAAATCCAGCTTTTGTTGTACCAAATGGGCAGCTTCATTCTCACGCATACAAGTGGGATTATCAATCCATTTAAAGAAAGGGCACTTGGGACCAACCTGTTCATAAATTGAATTGAACACATCACATTCCAATCTCACGTGAATCAACTAAATTAAGTAAAAAGTATACTTACCTTATATTGGCTACAACCAAGAAACCTTCTCCCAAAATTATCCACTGTGAGACTTGTTCTCAGCACACAAGTCTCATATGTACACATATGCCCACTTGAACCTGAGTAATTTCCACTCGAAGAAGACATCGGTTATCAATTTCCTGTGAATCAAAGCTACTATCAAAACTTGAAACCCCAGCTCAGAACCATAAAGCAGAAATGTCGTACCTGGTGATGATCTATCTTCAAATATTCAATGCCTCAAGACAACCCAAAGTCAAAACCTTACTCTCACACGAAAGCACGATCAGAAAAATCAAAACCCCAGCTCAATACAAGGGATTTTCGCGTTTCTAGGGCTCGGGAGGAAAAGAGAGTGAGTTCGTGTTGTTTGATCCGTGTTATGTTCTAATTTAGAATAAAAATGTGTTTTTCTAACGTCTGAGGGTGAGGTGGGTAACCCAGGGGGGGGGGGGTAACGGATTGAAGTACAGGTGGGCAAAGTGTAAAGTTTTAAACCACGGGTAGGCAAAGCACAAACGGGCCAAACCTCAGGTGGGTTTACTGTAATTATTCCTAATTAATAATTTTTTTGTATTATTCTATTTTATTTATTTATCAGTTATTTTTAAATCTCGCATCCAATTAATGTTAGTATGTTATAGACTTCAGTTTTCTTGGGAGACCAATTTATATATATAATAATAGGTAAAACTAAGAGAAAATCCAATTAGATTTCAAATTGAAATTCAATTAGAGTCTAATTTTGTGCCATGTGTCCCAACTAATCTAAATTTTTTAATTTTTGTGTCAAGTGAGTTAATTTAATGTAAAAATTGGATTTCAATTTAAGTTTAATTTTGCGACATGTGTTCCATCTAATTTAAGTTTTTTTTTTTTTTTTTAATTTTTGTGCCAAATGAGTTAATTTAGTGTAAAAAAACAAGAAGTTCAGTATAAGTAAACCATAAAAAACATAATTTTTGAATGATTTTATATTTATGAGCCTTTTTTTTGTAGAACTAAAAACAATTCAAGTTTATAAGTCATATATATATATATATATATATATATATATATTAATAGGTAAAACTGAGAAAGAATTCAATTAGATTTGAAATTGGAATTCAATTATAGTCTAATTTTGCACCATGTGTCCCATCTAATCAAAATTTTTAAATTTTGTGCCAAGTAAGTTAATTCAGTGTAAAAATTGGATTTCAATTAGAACTTAATTTTACGTCATGTGTCCCATCTAATTAAAATTTTTAAATTTTTGTGCCAAATGAGTTAATTTAGTGTAGAAAACGAGGAGTCCAATAAAAATAAATCATAAAAAATATAATCATATATTTAACACTATATATAAAATTAGAGGAAGAGAGAGTTTGAATGATTTTATATTTATGAGCCATTTTTTTTGTATAACTAAAAACAATTAAAATTTTATAAGTCATTATATATATATATATTTATATTTATATATATAGGTAAAAATTAGAGAAAATCCAATTAGATTCTACAATTGAAGTCTAATTTTGCACCATGTGTCCTAAAATATTTATATTTAGAGAGAGTCTTATTTCTTAATTTTGGAATCAAATGGAATCATATCATAAATATCCATTTAAGTGAGTTATTGTGTATAAAAATCAATGACTCTAGAATTAATGAACATAAAAATATTTAAAAAATAGATAATTTACATTTTCTACCTAATAACATTCTTACAAGACTTTTTAAAGAGTTAAAAAAAACTATAAGAATGACTATAATAATATTTAAATTATATATGTAAGAATTATACTATGTATCTTTTAAGTATATCCATGCATATGCATGAGATTACAAGCAACCATCATCCACATGACCTCACAAAATTATATCCTTATAAAAAGAGTAATATATATATATATATATATATTGAACCTCCAATGGTTATAAATTCATTGTTTGTCTTTTTCTTACTTTTCCCTTAGTAGGAGGGATGTATATTGTGTGTGTGAGTGTGTTTTTGTTTTTGTTTGTTAGCAAATATAATATAGTAATTAGGAACTTTATTATGCAATAATGCAAGGAAACATCTTTAGCTTGGCTGGACCTAATACCCAACAGCCAACAGGTGGCATTCTCACTCTTGGCATTACACTAGATGTCAAATTTTAATTGGTAATTTGTTCTCGTCAGCCTCAGAGAACCCAAACATTACCTTAGTGGCATTTGTGATGAGTGGTTTTTGACGCGGCAGGGTTCATTCTAACATGTGATGAGCAGGTGAGAATAGACTCATAAATGTGTGTATGAACTTGAAGGAAGGAAGAAGAAGAATTTGGGTGGGAACTGGGAAAGTATTAATATGCTATTAAAATTTAACTAAATCCATCTCTAAATAGTTTTATAGGATATAAGTATTAAGACTAGTAATGTTTATCTAATGGTATTAGATATTTGACCTTAGCTTCCTTTTGTTTTGGCATAGAATATTATTTTAAATTAAAAACGCTTTTTTACATGTTTGAATGTTTGATTCAAATGAAAATATATCCATCTCTAAATAGTTTTATAGGATATAAGTATTAAGACTAGTAATGTTTATTGAATGGTAATAGATATTTGACCTTAGCTTCCTTTTGTTTTGGCATAGGATATTATTTTAAATTAAAAACGCTTTTTTACATGTTTGAATGTTTGAATGTTTGATTCAAATGAAAATATCAAACTGAAATTACGTATTGTGGATATTAGGCCTGTTTAGGGTTTGACCAGTATCAATAAAATCGGCCTGTGCCGAACCAATCTGACCATTTCAAAGCTCCACCATAGGTGCTCGGAGCAATGATCAATAGCGATTTGGGGATACCAAAGGTAGCCGGTGCAGCGATCGAAGGTCATTTTTCACTCTGACGAGAAACCGCACCGCACCGCATCGCACCGAGGTGTATATATATCTAGATGCTATAATTTAAAATACCGCATAATTTATATATAAGTTACTCTAAGTTTTAGTAAAGAGAAGGTGTGAATGTGAGAGTTTGAAAGAGGCAAGGAAGGAAGAAGGGTACAAAACAGCGCTAGAGAACGAGATATAGGAAACGTAGGGTTTTAATATTTTAAGTTTTAACTCTAAAATACCAAAACGACATCAGTTTGGTATCAAATAACCAAAAAAAAAAAAAAAATTGAAACAACGTCGTTTCAATTATAAACCCTAAATATATTAGATGAGATCCTTAGTTGAGTTCATTTCCCTATTCCCCGCCTCTCTCTCTCTCTCTCTCTCTCTCTCTCCTCAGCCTCCGCCACTTGTTGTCACCATAGTCTACTGCTTGATGCCATTGTTCTTGGAGTTTCATCCTCTCTCCCCTCACCTTTTTTGTCATGGCTATTTAGAGAAGGTTTTGACTTTTAATGCTCCCCATTGCAATGCTTTCTACATGTTTGTTTTTGTATTTTTTTTTCTGATAGTTTTTATTTTCATCTTTTATGACTTAGGTTTAGTTTAGTTTATTTTATTTTATTTGAAATTAAATATTTTTTGTTTGTTTTCAGTGGTGTTTGTTCATTTATTTATTTGTTTTTCTGTGTGTGGAATATTTGGGTTATTTAATGATTATGTTGTGGTTTGGGAGTGTTAACTACATTGTTTGGATCATGAGAAAATTGAGGAGTTCACCGAACTAATTGCACAAAATCGGTATCGTGCACCGCAACTTTTGTAGACTGGTTCTACCCCTCCATTGGTGAGGTGCGGTCAAGTACGAGGGAAAACCACACCCTATAGGTGTGGTGCAAAAATACCCCCATAACCGGCCGTAGCGCACTGTGTATAGACCTAGTGGATATGGATAAAAAGAGTAATACTCATCACATTCTATGAGATTTTTCATTATATATAAGAGATGGAAGAGATATTTGTTGATATTTTTCATCCTTATCATGGAAACCATAGGAATTGGAAATATGATTACTTTTTGAATGGGCTTGGAGGTCCATGAAATTCTGGTCTAGATCCATATAGTGTCCTAGCCTCCTAGTCGTAGGTGGGTCAATTTTCAACTCCAATCCTTACCCTATAGTAGCCATAGATGAAGCAAGCATGTGCCTTAGCACTGAAAGAAAATTACCTGTCCAACAGTTATAGGGGCAAGTGACAAGTCAAGCATTGAATGAATTGAAGATACACCTTATTAACTCTTGGTGGTTATAAGTTATAAACAATAAATGAAGTGGGTCTTTTTGGAAGGTAATATTAAATGGCTTTAGAGCTTTTATAATTGGATAATGTTTAAGAGTTATCTTTTCAGACATTTTATTAGGAAAATGATAAAATAATAAATTTTGTTGATAATTTTTTATATTTTTCATAAAAGTAATATCAAAATTTTTTTATTATTATTTATTAAAAATTACGCTAAAGACATTCGTTAATATAACCCTTTATAATTTATAGATTGAATCACAAAGGTGGGTTTGCAATTGAGTGGCCATAGTAATTATTATGTTTCTGCTTCACATTCAGGTTTGAAAGCATTGCTAGGTGGGTAAAAACTAAAAAGTACTTGCATTGCATGTATAAAGCAAGAGTGTGACTGTTTGTGGTGACGAAAAATTTTCACCCGGCATTGTTGACCTAAGTGGCTAAGTTTGGTTGGTCCCCTTAAATATAAGAAGCCATGGGGACTGGTGGTTCTTTTTTCTATAGGTTCACACACTCACATAAATTACAGTGTTCTGAGTTCTGACATTGCCGCACGCTTGAAAATAACAGGAGGCTATGATCAAAGTCTTTTGGCTTTGGGAGGTGTTAAAAAAGCTCTGCAATTTTGAATCCCTCATTCCCGACTCCCTAATGATCCCACATCGTCATCAGATAAAAAAAAAAGAAGAAGACAAGTTTGATTACTTCTTTAGAGTTTGAGCGACAATAGATGCCATTACCGATGCCCTTTTTTTAATAATAAGAAGAAAGAGATTGGAGGAATATTATTCAACACAATTTTTATTATCATCAAGTTCACAACAATTGTAAAAGTACACACAGTTACGATGAGTTTATGAGTGCAAACTAATAAACTATTGACAAGTGTATTTTTGATTTCATAAAATAGCATTACGGTACATAATTGAGTATTTATTATTTTTTAACTCATGTCTTTAGGTAATCAATAACAAGATCCAATATTAATTTCAACACTTTTTGCTCAAAGTCTCAGGACACAACAATTATAGTGAATAACGTATTTTAATGTGATTGATGTATAATAAAAAGGATTTTATTAATGTGTGCCCTTAGGGCACACATTAAATTCCATTTTTAGAAAAAAATTTCTCGAGAATTGAAAAAGTAATGACAACTTTTTCAATTCCCTAGAAAATATTTCTAAAAATAGAAAGTTTAATGTGTGCCCTAAGGGCACACATTAACCGGACCCTAATAAAAATTGTGTCACTCAATACAAAAGATATTTTCAATCATAAGAAACTATATAAACAATTATGAAAAGAGTTATGCTCTATTATTAGAGCTTTAGACTTTCAGGCCATCACAGAATTGTCTTTTCATAAATTAAATGATATGTAATGCTAAAAGCAGATAGAAAATGAAAAAAAAAAAAAAAAAAAAAAATCCACTGGAAAGGCACGTGGAAAAACTCCCATGAAGTATGACACCCCTTACCTCGTGCGCAGGCTAGAAATTGTTCCTACAGTAATTCACTAGGGAGGTAGTGAAAGAAGTTAAAAAAGTACTAAACAAGCAAATAGCAAAGGTCCCCAGCTTGGCTATCAATGCACTCAAAAAAAAAAAGGACCAATATCTTGAAGATAGGGATGGTACCAAAGAAACATAATAATGGTATCAGCTAAGGATCTTGGGTTTTGCATTAAATATGTGTACAGGTTAGGGGTAGCAATATTTAGCATTCATTTTTCGTTTATATACAACTACATTGGTGATCTCGACCCTCTCGATCTGTTTGCTGCTTTGACAGAGTAGCATATTAAGCCTTTAATTTATGTACAAGGTGATGTCACAATTACTCAATTCTTCTTCTTAATTAAGCCTCAGCTTTTGCTTGTTCAATAAGGTGTCAGAGTCAGTCACTGAGAGATCGAGAAGCACACGAGGTTTGGGTTTTGTTGCTTATTTTTACATAAATAAATAAAGGACAAATAATAATAAACAAGTCCTCTTCTTCTTCTTCTTCTTCAATTCAGTCTTCATTCTCATTCTCAAAAAAAAAAAAAAAAAAAAAATTCAGTCTTCATTCACTGAGATTAAACTGACTCATTAGACTGAGTCTGACTGACTAATATTGTGAGTGACATCATTGTTGGCGTTATAGTGACGAATCTCCACGTGCATTACTTTAATAGTCAGCCCCTCGTTTTTACAAAACAAATTTTCAGAGAAGGATTTGGAATCAAAGAATGTCATCCATCTATTATTCCTCGGTGTTAGTTATTGTAGTAATTTTGGATTCGGAAAAGGAATAAAGAGATACTGATGAATACTATTTGAAATACAACACTAATTCAATAAGTATTACCAGCATCAGCATGGCAACATGACATTTTCACAACTTTGATCATTCATCAGCATCACTGGTAGTACGTATCAGTTAGTTTATGGGTCATATATAGAGACTATATATTTGGTTGAATTAAGTTGCGCTCCTGCCCAGCCCAGCCCATGAGGAAAATGAATAGGATTGAGCCCAAAAAACTTGGATATTAACAAGAGAAACCCAGATAGCTTTTTCATTATCTAGATCAGGTAGTGGGCAATAGAACAATACGTGTCTGTCACAGGTTAAAAAAACAAAAACAAAATGTTTTAGCGAATTGAAACATAAATAAACTGAACACAGATATAATTTTGAACATGCAAGAAATTGGTTGCATATATAGCATAAGATGGGTTTATAGAGGATTCAGCAAAATTAAGATGGGAATATATATATATATGGCTCAAAACTTTCAAATATTTATACATATATTATCATAACTAATATGTTACGGAATTGTTTCTATACTAAGGAAACGGAGGAAGGACACGACTGTAGTATTCACATTGTCCTTCTATAGATTGTAAGCAAAAGAGTTTTTAGATAAAATACTAAAAATGGTAGGGTACATGCTTTTCACAATTTTCATTAAATAGCATCCAATTAAATAGCCAAAAATAAAAATTATAAAATTTATGTTCTCAATTGGCTTTTTTATCTTAGAAAATTGTTCATGAATGTATCTAGGTTCCTTAATTTGTATTCATAGTTGTCATTGAAATCATATAAAAGATGAAGTGTAGCATTTATTATTGCTACGCTCTTGTGAGCTACATCAACGTAGCATTTTGGTCTATTTTGATCCACTTTGGTTTATTCTATCCATTTTGGTCCACATCAGTCCATTCGGTCCATTTCGCTCTACTTCAGTCCATTTTATTAATTTTGGTCCATATCGGTCTATTTAGTCTAGATCGGTCCATTTCAGTCTACTTTGGTCCATTCTATCAATTTTGGTACACTTTGGTCCAATTCGGTCTACTTCCGTCCATACTGTCAATTTTGGTTCACATCGGTCTATTCAGTCCACATCGGTCTACTTTGGTCTACTTTTGTTTAATTTGGTCTATTTCGGTCCCTTACGGTCCATTTCAGTCTGCTTGGTCTACATTAGTTCATTTGGTCCAATTCGGTAAATTTGGTTTATTTTGGTCCCTTACGGTCTATTTCAGTCCAATTTGGTAAATTTGGTCCATTTCGGTTCAAATTCTATAAAATTTTAACAATTTAATACTCGTTTGGATAGAGCTTCTTTGCATCTGCGTTTATTTTTTTTTTGGAGAAGCGTGTTTTTGTGGGTCCTGTGCACTGTTCACGGGACCCACAAACTTCTTTTTTTAGCAAAACTTTCATTAAAAATGGATCCCACGGCACTATTCACACATTTAAAAATTATTTTGCTACAGTATTTTTAGTTTTCAGCAAAATAAGTGGTATCCAAACACACCCTTAATCTCAAATTTTTTTCACATATATTTAACGAATCCAAAATAATTTCAAACCTATCTATTTTTTTATTTTATTTTTCTTAAAAAGGGACAACTTAACATTACTTATTGTTAAACTCTAATACACTATTAAATCAAATTCAAACCTTAAAGCCACTATATTTAGTCATGAAGCTTGACATATATTGACTAATATTAATATATAAATATTTGTTTACACATTTTGCCAAAGTAAAAGGATATAGAAAGCCCTAAATTCCACAGTTGCCTCTCCATTAGGGGTGTGAAAATATTTGCTTGACCTGCTAACCCACCCAATCCGCCTGTCCTGTGCGGGTCATTAAGTTAGGCAGTTTGGATTGGGTGGCTTAGACCTCCAAAATAGCGAATTGGGTTGGGTAGCGGATTGAAAAATTGCCAACCCACTACAACCCAACCCGCCCGCTTATTTATACATATGAAAAAGTAATATATATTAATTCAAACTGTTCAACAGTATATTCTATATTTAAAGTTAATCAATTCACCTAATCAATTTTTATAGCTAATAAGTAATCAATTCCTTAAACAAAATGTAAAAAGTCAACATTAAAACCCTAAACTCATTTCAACCATATACTACACTTTGTATTTAGCCTTCACCTTCAACTGCTTCCTCTCTCTTCCTCTTTCTTATTGTTTTGTCTTTTTCTTCCTTAATCTTTTTGAAAAGCTGGAGGTTATTTAGTTTCTAATAATAGAGTTATTTATACTGTTGTGCACGTGTAATACTCTTAGTGGTTCTTATAACAGTTAGTTTAGGCACCAAGATTGGTTATCCTTGTATGTAAGTGTATATATATATATATATACTTTTGATAAACTATAGAATATATATAGACACACACACACTTTGTATTCAGTAACTAATTATAGTTTGTGATAATTGTTTTTAAGAACATGCATACAATTTTGAAGGTTATTTGTTAAATTGGTATGTTATTATTTTGAATAATTGATGTGACTTTGGGAATATTAAGACTTTGGGTTTGTTAATTTAATTTTCCTCATTTGTAAGGCAGTAGCCTACTTTTTTTTTTTTTTTTTTTTTGTAGACAAGGTCTGTTAGAGATGATATATCTCTTTTTCATTGACCCTATGTTTGTGTTGGAATTAAGATTATTCAATGAAATCTACCTTTAATTTTTTGTATGCATTAATTAGTTATATTTTGAGATTATTCAATGACAAATTGTAGTTTGAGATATTTTTTTAAAAAAGAACATTGCTAATGCCAACCCGCCCAACCCGCCTAACCTGCCAAGTTGAAACCGCCAAAATTTGTAACCAATCTGCTGAGTTTAGACTTTGGTGGGTCTGTGGTGGATTAGAATTTTCTCAACTCACTAGTGGCAGATTGGATAGAAATATTGGCCTTTACCTGCCCAATCCATCCCATGCACACCCCTACTCTCCACCATTTTATATGTGTGTTTATTTATTTATTTATGATTATTTAGAAAGTATCGTATGTAAGAAATTTATGTAACACTCCTTTTACATGTATGTAAAATCCACATGCATGAATCACACTACAAAAAAAAAAACTAGCTATTGTAGTGGGTTTTTTGCGGCGGTTTCGAAAAACGCTGCTATAAGTCACATATTGTGGCACTTTTTCGGACCACCCTTGTATATGAGATATATTGCGGCATTCAATTGGACCGCCACAATAGATCTACCCTTTTGCGGCGTACTACAGCAGCAGAATATAAAACCGCCACAATATATATATTTTAGCGACGTTGGATGAAATTATAGCGGCGCTCCATCAAACCGCTGCAATAGATATATCATTTTGCGATATACTACAACGACGGTACATAAAACCGCCCGCAATAAATGTGTTTTAGCAGCATTCTATTTAGCTATAGCAGCGGTATTGTCAAACCGCCACAATAGATACTTTTTTGCGGCATAGCTTCTTAGTTATAGCGATGGTGTTGACCGTTGCAAGGGACCCTTTTAATTGCCTGAATGTAGTCTAAATTTTTCCCTCTTTTTTTGTCCTTTAAGCGCCATTTGTCTTTTCATTTTAGCACCTTTGCGTTTTCCCTCAGACCTCAAAATCTCTTTATACTTTCCCTCTATTAGTCTTTTCATTTCCAAACCCACTCTTCACGAAGACCCACTCATCACGAAGACCCACTCGTCCGCCAATACACAGCTCGTCTCAGTCATATTGCCGGAGACCCACTGATTCTTCCATTCTCGTTTTCTTCACTAAGGTATAACCTCCTCTTCGATTGCATTAAGGCAATTTCTTCAATCTTCCTTTAATTTTTTGATTTTTTTTTAAAAAAATTTCAAATACATTCTATTCTTAATTTTTTGTTATAATTGTATGAAATTTTGTAGATCCTGGATTTGGAGGAGCCGATTTCAAAGTTGAACTAAGGGAAAGGTACTCTACGAAATTGTGTTTTGTTGATTTCTCTTTATACATTTTTTTTTTTTTTAGAATACTCTTATAACTTATTTCTTTGTATGTATTTTTTCTTTGCTCTAATTTCGATTTAGCATTATTGCTATGTGTTACTTTTTGTGCCTTGATTGTTTTTGTTAGGATGAAAACTTTCTTGAGAATATTAATATTAGAGATTGTATGGTGAAAAACCTAAATGGAATAGGCATGTTAGTAATGAATCTTATAAATTGTTGGGCCAATGTCTATTGTTGGGTAAAATCAATATGCTGATTGAGTTGTGATTGGTCTACTGGATTGACTAGGAAGAATGGATACTGATGTGTTTGGTAGTCTATATTTTAGAATGAGTTAAAGAACTTAAGAAGACCACGTCAATGAGAATAATAAAACTGTAGTTTTTATTTAAACAAAAAATGAATTATTAACAGGGACTGTAACTTGGATGTTGTTCTTGTTGGGACTCTTAACTGGGGTCTGATTGACTTAATAAGATAGGTGGTATCAAATATGAGTGCAGTTGAATAGACTTGTGGATTGAAGTAATATTACCAAAGGACCAAAGTGTGGGCAAAAGGAAATTATAGAACTAATTGCAGTTAGTGCATTCCCTTGTTCCTCTCCATGTTTGAGCAGGTGGACCAGTGAGACTGGAATCTACAATTTCTACATAGTTTACTAGAAAAACAACACTTTAATAAGAGAACTTGTTATCAATGACCATGCTGTTATGTTAGAACATTTGTATCTTGAAATGCTTGGTTTACAAGAATTAAACATTTGTTTGAATAGAGGGAATATAGGGGAGAGGAGATGAGAAGTGAAGATGACTAATGCGCTAAAGTTGAGTTATTCTAGCCATCTTCTACTCTACTATACTTTTGTCTCCCTTTATTTCAAACATTACCCCAATGGTTTATTTGAACCTTTAACAAGTATAAGAAATGTAGACTTGTAAATCCGCCATATGATTTAGCTAGAATTATGCAAGATTTTAAATCTTTTTTTGAGGCATCGGTACTTTGTGAAGGCCACAAATATCCCCTAATGGTGATGAGACAGTTCAAGGTTAATTCTTAAATGAGGGAAAGATTGTCTTTGTTTTGATAATGGTTTAGCATGAAGAGAAGTGTGGTATGTGATTAATTAGGTTTGCTATTTTTAGGTAAAATAACTGGTGATGCTTGCTACCTATTACATTGTGCAATTATAAGCAATGATGCTTGTATTAAATGTAGACCAATGTATATTGTTTGTGTGTATGTATTGTAACTTATCTATCTCAGTGCTGCCAGTCACATGCCAAATTTGTCTACTTTTGCTTATTATGTTGTCATGGGATCTATCTTATGTTGATCCTGTTGTATAAGCTTTTGAATTTTGAATATAGTCATGCACTTTGTTTTTGTCATGCACTTTGATTCTTGTTGAGTTCTTTTTTATTTGATTAATTCATTTTAGGGGCTTCTTTCTATCTTTTTCACACATGTGGAACACAAAAATGAAATGGGATATTTAAAGAGATGTCCATTGCTAACGAATATTGCTAGTAATGATGTTATAGTTACCAAATGTATTGTTAACTTCTCTATGCGTTTAAATTCATTGTTTTCTTAGGAACATAGGTTTGTATTGTTATAGTAAAGATGATTTGTTAACCATTGTTTTGTGCATTCATAAAATCACATGATAGGTGTTTATTGTAAACCATTTCATATCAATGGATAAGAGTTAGATGAAAATTACCAATAGAAGGTCACGAGCATATTTAGATGGAGTCCAACAATTTTTGAATTTTGCATCTAACCATGCACACCCGGATGGAACGATTTCATGTCCGTGTAAAAAATGCGTGCGTACAAATTCGTGGCCTATAGATGTTGTACGGGCTCACTTAGTGTCAAATGAGATTTGTAGGGGTTATGACCCTTGGGTTTTTAATGGGGAATCATCGTCTGCAAAGACTTCTACTGAAATTCCTAATAGTCATGTCCAAGAAAACCCGATAGCATATGCCAATCTTTGTGACATGTTGCATGACATGTTCCTCATACATGACATGACATCTAGGCCAATGGAAGAAGTCCCTAGTGTGCAAAAACCCACAGAAGGTCCTAATGAAGATGCTTTTCAGTTTATGAAATTGCTTGAAGATGCTAATCAACTTTGTTATGAAGGTTTTAAGCATTTTAGCAAATTGTCAGCCATTATGCATTTGTACCACATTAAGTGTCTTAATGGTTGGACCAACAAATCATTTACCATGTTGCTGCAATTTTTGCTTGATTTCCTTTCTTCAAATACTAAGTTGCCAAAAGATTGTTATGAGGCTAAGAAGATTATTAAGGATCTGGGCTTGAGCTGTAAGAAGATTCATGCTTGTCCTAAAGATTGTGTTTTATATTGAAAGGAGAATGCCAAACTTGAAGCTTGTCCAAATTGTAACCTTTCAAGATGGGAAAGTAATGGGTATAAAGGTCAACAAAGTAATTATGCTTCCTCTAAGAAAGGAAAAAAAAGAAAGCTGCAAAGATTCTACGATGGTTCCCCTTAAAGGCAAGATTGAAACGATTATTTATGTCTCCTTAAATAGCTAGTCATATGATGTGGCATGCCAATGGTCGTGTGAATGATGGGTTAATAAGGCATCCTGTTGATTCTGAAGTTTGGAAATCATTTGACTCTAAGTACACAGAGTTCTCATCCGATCCTCATAATGTGAGGATTGGATTAGTAGTCGATGGATTCAACCAGTATGGAAATATGAGTACTACTCATAGTACATGATCTGTCATTTTGATCCCATACAATCTCCCTCCATGGATGTGCATGAAAATGTCTTATTTCATGCTATCATTATTAATTCTTGGTCCAACCTCTCCCGGGAACGATATAGATGTGTACTTACAACCCCTAGTAGAAGAATTGAAGGAGTTATGGGATGTTGGAGTAGAAACATTTGATGTGGATTCCAAAAAATCATTCCAAATGCATGTTACATTATTGTGGACAATTAAATATTTTCCTGCCTATGGTGATATCTCGGGTTGGAGTACCAAAGGTGCTCTTACATATCCTCTGTTAGGTTCTAAAGAATTAGGAACTAATGTATTTAGAACTCTAATGTGTATTGTTAGCAAACCATGATCAAAACAAGTTGTTTAGTCTTGTTTAGACTTGTTCAAAATTGTGTCATTTATGTAAAGTTGGATTCAAGTTGATGCAGAATTAAAAGTGCATTTCGGCCTGGTTCGATTGATCGAAACTTAGGCTCGATCAATCGAAAATTGGGCAGAATGCATTTTTCTGCAGAATTCCAACTCAGCCCTAGCTCATTAAAACGTTTAGGGTTTTATGTTTTTGCCCTAGGTATATAAAGCAAACCCTAGCCACGTTTTAGATGTTGCTTATATTGCTATTTGTGTAAATCTCTTGTGAGATCTGTGAGGAGCTTTCCTTTACACAAGCTTAGGATTATCAAGAAGGAGATCCGTTCAAGAACTTGATGATCATTCAGTAGCTGCCATAAGAACTTAAAGAAACACAAGCGGGTGTGCTTGTACTTGCTGGAGAATCCAAAAAAGAAGGAGTCCATGGTCTCGGAGCTTGCACGTGGTCGTGTCAGTAAGTTTCTACAGGTGGGTAGCAATAGGATGTTAGTGGTCTAAGTCCTATTGAAAAACTTCGATTCTTTCATAGTGGATTCAGGTTTACCTTGAGGATAACTAGGTTAAATCCTCCCCAGGTTTTTACCGGTTTGGTTTCTTGGGTGATCATATCATTGTGTTATTTATCTTTCCACTGCTATGCATGATATGATTGTTTGATTGTGATAACCTAGATTTGGAATTTGGACTAAGTAATAACTTGGCTAATTAACTAGGTTAATCCAATTGTGTTTTTAAGGGGTCTAAAAACGTATAAGTGGTATCAGAGCGGGTTGCTCTCTTGTTGTTGATCTTTTGATCACTGAGCTGATCCTTGACCCCTGTTGTCATGGAACACGAACATTCTCTTGTTATTCCTCTCCATTTTGATGGGAATAATTATATTTATTGGAAAGTTAGGATGAAAGCATTCCTGAAATCAATTGATGAGAGAGTCTGGAACTCCGTCGAATACAGATGGGAGAAGCCCACTATTCCTGTTAGTGAGTGGCAAACTTCTCAAAAAGAAGCAGTCGCGTTCAATAGCAAAGCTATGAATGCTATCTTTAACGCTGTTTCTACGGAGGAATTTAAGAGAATCTCTAATGTTGAGGTTGCTCATACTGCTTGGAATATCCTCCAGACTGTGCATGAAGGCACAAAGGTTGTCAAAATCAATAAATTGCAGCAATTAACTTCTAAATTTGACAGCATTAGGATGTCTGATGATGAATCTTTTGATGAATTCTATGCTAAACTTAATGATATTGTTAATTCTGCATATAACTTGGGTGAAATCTATGATCAACCTAAAATTGTTAGGAAAATTCTTAGATCTTTGATTAAAGATTTTAGACCCAAAGTGATTGCCATCACTGAGAGCAAGGATGTGGACTTCATTCCTGTTGATGAACTTGTAGGATCTCTTCAATCCTATGAGTTGGACCTACCTAAGACTAGTAAATCCAAATCAATAGCTCTTAAGTCAGTTGATGATATTGATGTTGGTGGATTTGATGATGAGCTCTCTGCTACAGAGATTGCTTACCTTGCCAAGAACTTTAGGAATTTCCTTAGAAACAACAACAGAAGGGCAAGAGATAAGAACACTGCTGAACCTAGAAACTTTAGGAAGAATGATCCCACTAAGGTTAACAACATTGATAAACCTAGAGAAAAAGTAGGTCAATCTTCTAATAATTCTATGGGTCCTCAGTGTTTTGGATGTCAAGGGTATGGTCACATGAAATCTGAATGTCCTACTTACTTGAAATCTGAATGTCCTACTTACTTGAAGTCTAAGGGTAAGGCTATGGCTGTAACCCTTAGTGATGGTGAAGTTTCTGATGATGAGTCTGGTTGTGACGAGGATGGAAACTTCATTGCTTTCACTACTACTGTTGTAGTCAATGAAAGCGTATCTGCTGAAGAGAACCTTTCTGATAGGGAACTCTCTAAGGATGTAGATCTTCAAGAAGCCTACAATAAACTTTGTAAAGTTGCTACAAAGGATTCTATGAATGTTGAATTAGGTTTGAAGAAAATTGCATCTCTTGAGCTTGATAAGAAAAATTTGCTTGTTAAATTGTTTGATGCTACTAAACTATTGAATAATGTGAAGACTAAGAACATGCTTTTGCTTGATAAAGTTAAGAATTTGGAACATGAGCTTTCTGTTGCTAGAGAACAATCTAATAGGTCTGCTAGTTCCAAACTTGATCATATGCTTAGTGTTCAAAAGTCTCCTTCTGACAAATCTGGGTTAGGTTTTGTAGAAAGCATCAATGTGTCTGCACCTAATTCCACTATCTTTGTTCCTTCATCTTCTTTTAAACCCCCTGTGAGTGAGGTTGTCAAACCCTTAGAAGTTACACTTCCTAGGAAGATTAGGGTTGAACTGAAAGAGTCTAAACCTAAGCAGCCTACCCTTTCTAAGGACAAGTCACATGATAAGCCTGCATGGGTTTGTCATTTTTGTAGAAAGTTTGGACACATTCATCCAAACTGTTACAAGTTGCAAGCTACTAAGAGAGCAAACAAACCAAAAGTACTCGTGCCTCAAGCACAAGATCCTATGGTACTCATTGGTGAATTGGTAAAGGCTCTAAACCTTTATTCCAATCCTAGAGTTGGAAATCATTCCCATGTGAATAAGAACTCCAATGCTCGTGATGCATCTAAAAAGTTTTGGATGCAAAATACTCAATCTAATTGAGTCCTTCTGACATGGTCCTTGTGCTTCATTGCTATTCTTTGTGACCATTGTTCTTTGTTTTTTTGTTTTCTTTGTTTCTAGGATATGCATTGCATAACATTCATGCATTTCATTCTAGGTTGTTTTTGTTTATGTTTTTTCAAATAAAAAAAAAAGGGGGGAGGAAAAAGGAAGCAAATTGTGTTTTGCACAATTTTCTTGGTTTTTGAAAACAAGATTGGTCAATTTATTTTCACATAATATGTCTCTTGTACTTTGTTTAGTTTTGATGAGCTTACTTTTTGCACTCTACTAGTTGAAGCTTTGTAGTGCATGTTGTGTGGGAAAGATGTTTATGGTTTTGATCACTTTGTCTTGATCTTGAAGTCACATGTCTTTGACTGTTGGACTTGAGCCTTTTGAGAAAGGCATAAATAACCATCTCACCAGTGTTCACTAGCCAATCATGAACACCTTAGTGCATATTGTAAGATTTTGTACTCGAGAAAGTGTAGCACATGCACAAAAAGATCATAAGGTGTAGCCTCGGTTTAAATGCTAAAATTGGTGTGTACATTATTGGACTTAAAGCTAAATCAAATAATTGCTAAAATTGGTGTGTACATTATCCCAGCTATTTTTAATAAGTTTCTGAATAATTAAAATTTGTGTGTACAATATGAGGCAAAATCAAGAAACTTACATGATTGCAAGCTTATGATCTAGGAGATGTGGGAGTTATATGATGTAACTCTTTTGGCAATAGTCTCTTTCAAATACTTTGTGATGAATTGTGTAGACTTTGTGATTGAGTTCTATTTACATATCACCTCACATGTATCTCAAGCTTTTGCTAGTTGCACATACTACAAAAGTTACTCTTTGCTAAACATTGTACATGTTATTGTGTGTGTTTTTGGTCTGACCAACCAAGTTTGCAAATACCCTGAGTTTTTTATGCAAAACAGTTTTGATGCTTGAGAATTTATGGAAAATGCTTGAAAATCTTAATTTTGGGAAATTGGGTTTAAAACTGTTGTTTTTGAAAAACATTTTATCACATACTCATGCATTTTGATTCATCAATTTCAATGCTTTGAGGTGTTTCTAAAATGTGTTTTGTTTTTTTCAAAAAAACTGTGTTTTCTCAAAAATTTAGTGAGCCTCTGTCTGTTTTGATTGATCCAGTATGTTTTTTGATCAATCGAAATTGTTTTAAATTTTTTAAAGAAGCCTCTGTCTGTTTCGATCAATCGAAAATCGTGAATCAGGTTTTTTAAAATCAGAGTTTGACTTGTTCAAACTTACTTTTCAAAAAGTTTTTCAAACTTTTCTCTCTCTCCGAATTGAACAAGGCTCTCCAACAGATTTTTTGTCGTTTTCCTCCGAAATTTTTGCAAGGTTTTCCTCTCTCTAGGCTGGTAAGTCCATTATGCCCTTCCTTTTGCATTTTATTTCATATTTTCATGCATTTATTCATGCATTTCATTGGGTATTTTCGGAACTTTTAAAATTGGGGTTTTTGATGATTCAAGCCACTTTTTCTGAAATTGATCATTGGGTTTTGTTCCTATAATGTTATAAACATGATCTATGATGTTTAATTTGATCAATTTGGTGTTTTGTGAGACATTGAAAATTCTAGGGCTTGTATTTGTTCGAATTTGGGGATTTTGTTCAAATTGGTTTCAATTGATGAAATTGGCTTGTTGAATTGATGTAATTGATCATTATTTTATGTATTCTATCTTGTGTGATGATCAATTGGTCAATTTTTTAGAAATTGAACAAGTGGTTTTTTAAATTTTTGGGGTTTTTGTTAGAAACTCTATGCTCAAGCCAATTTTGTGAACTTGAACTTCATTTGAACTTAATTTCACTGTATTAGAGCATGCATCATGACATTTAAACTGTTCATGTATCATATAAATTTTTGTTCCATATTTTTTTGTGCTAACTTGCAATCTGCCCTTGGTTTTTGTTTTTGTTTTTGTTTGTTTGTTTTTTTTTTTTTTTTTTTTTTTTTTTTTTTTTTTTTCTACTTTGTGTCTTTGTCCTTATCCTAGCACCATGCCTAGGAAGACTAGAGCTCATAGGACACCCTCCACTTCCTCTGAGTCTCCCTCTAGGAGTGAGTTGTTTAGGAATGACAAAAGCAGAGAGGTCTATGAGAAATTGAACTGTAAGAGAAAGATTTGGGCTGAGCTTTCTTTGTGGTAGATGAGGTTGATCCTGCCATTAGGGCAAACTTTGAGAGTAGAGGTTGGCTATCTTTGCTAGAGGTAGATCATCCACCCCCGACCGCCCTAATTAGAGAGCTCTTCTCGAATCTCTCTTGCCACATCTATGATTCCAACACCTTTGTTAGGAGTTGGATATGAGGTGTTGAGTTCACCATTACCTCTAGGATAGTGGCTGAAGCTCTTGGGGTTCCGGTCGTTAGGGAGCCTGTCTATTCGTATGAGGAGTCTCCACCCCTAGATGACGTTATGTCATACATCACTGGGTCTTCTATCCAGTGGGGTTCTGATCCTCGGATCACATCTGCTGAGCTTACTGAAACTACCTATCTTTTCTTTAGGATAGTGTGTCATTCTTTGTGGCCTATTTCTCATCTCCACACCATCCCTCTTGAGCGATGTGTCTCTAGTGTGTCTATCAATTTTCCTTATCTGTTTCTTCGTTCTTTGAACGAAGTTCATAGGAGTTCTGCCGTAGCTCATGCTCTTATCCATCCTATTTTCATTCATAGGATTTTGTTGTTTCTCGGTTTAACTGATTTCCTTGCCAGTGAGCTCGTTCATGTCATAGCTCCCATAGGTGCCACCTTCCTTAGGCAGAGGGCTGCTCACTTGAGAGTTGGCTCTACGCGTCCTAGAGGTGAGTCAGCTGGTGTTGTTCCCCCTCCTCCCTCTTCTACAGGTGCTGATACGGCTGAGGTGTCTGGTGCTGCTGCTGCTGATGCTGATGTTCCTCCACCGACTACTTCAGATGATTTTTACATTCGATGTACGTTGGATCATTTCTTGACCATTCAGGCGGCTCATGGACAGATTTTGGTGGACGTGCTCGATGAGATCCGTGCTTTGCACGCAGAGTTGGCACAGTTTCGACGATCCTCACCGCCACCTCCTTTTGATGATGGATTTTGATTGCCCTTTGGCATTCCGTCACAAAAAGGGGGAGTACATTTGGATTTGAGCACTTGTAGAGTTTTTGTTTTCAGGGGGAGAGCATTTTTTGTTTATTGGAGCTTATGGAGTTTAGATTATATCTAGGTGCTTCGCTTTGTATTTACCTTTTTAGCTCTTGTTATATTTTTGTTGAGCTATTCATGTTAAGGGGAGATACATTTATTGTTTCATATGTTTCTTGTTTCACTGCTTATTGATTTATATTTATGAGTTATTTATTGATTCATTGATATATGTCTTTATTTTGTGTTGAGTGAAATCAAGAATTTATTTTGTTTACTTGTATTTTCCACACATGCGGTTATGCATTTTGTTTAAGTGTTTCAGGAAATATACAGGTTGATTCAATTGAGCTGCTGTCTACACTTGCAACTGATGAATAGTAGTTAAGATTGGATTTGTTATAATGAGCATTTTTTTGTAAAGGGCTTTTCTTTGTAAACTTTGAGCTTTTAGTTGTGTTTTGTCACGGATTGCCAAATGGAGAGTTTGTTAGGTTCTAAAGAATTAGGAACTAATGTATTTAGAACTCTAATGTGTATTATTGGCAAACCATGATCAAAACAAGTTGTTTAGTCTTGTTTAGACTTGCTCAAAGTTGTGTCATTTATGTAAAGTTGGATTCAAGTTGATGCAGAATTAAAAGTGCATTTCAGCCTGGTTCGATCGATCGAAGCTTAAGCTCGATCAACCGAAAATCGGGCAGAATGCGTTTTTCTGCAGAATTCCAACTCAGCCCTAACTCATTAAAACGTTTAGGGCTTTATTTTTTTTGCCTTAGGTATATAAGGCAAACCCTAGCCACGTTTTAGATGTTGCTCATATTGCTGTTTGTGTAAATCTCTTATGAGGTTTGTGTAAATCTCTTATGAGATCTGTGAGGAGCTTTCCTTTACACAAGCTTAGGATTATCAAGAAGGAGATTCGTTCAAGAAGTTGATGATCATTCAGTTGCTACCATAAGAACTTAAAGAAACATAAGCGGGTGTGCTTATACTTGTTGGAGAATCCAAGAAAGAAGGAGTTCATGGTCTCAGATCTTGCACGTGGTCGTGTCAGTAAGTTTCTACTGGTAGGTAGCAATAGGATGTTAGTGGTCTAAGTCCTATTGAAAAACTTTGATTCTTTCATAGTGGATTCAGGTTTACCTTGAGGATAGTTAGGTTAAATCCTACCCAGGTTTTTACCGGTTTGGTTTCCTGGGTGATCATATCATTGTGTTATTTATCTTTCCGCTGCTATGCATGATATGATTGTTTGATTGTGATAACCTAGATTTGGAATTTGGACTAAGTAATAACTTGGCTAATTAACTAAGTTAATCCAATTGTGTTTTTAAGGGGTCTAAAAACGTACATCCTCCTTGTAACTATGATCGTCAGTCTCGTTGGTTAAGATATGGAAGAAAATTTAGTTACATTGGACATAGACGATTCTTGGGAAGTGATTATAAATTCCATAAGTAAAAAAATCATTTGATGGGAATGTTGATATGAGATTAGCCCCTATCACAGTATCTAGAGGGGAAATCATGTTACAAGCGGATGTTGTAGCTGATCATGTGTTTGGAGGAGCATGTCTTGCGTCACAATCTTGACGTGATGCATATTGAAAAAAAAAATGTAGTCGATAATATAATTAGCACATTGCTGAACTTGGATGGCAAAACAAAGGATAACTTGAAGGCACGCCAAGACTTAAAAGATATGGGTATAAGAAGCGAACTTCACTTGGAAAAGGTTGGGAATGATCAGACACGTATGCCACATGCTTGCTTCCATATGAATGCGAGTGAAAATGATGGTTTTCTACAAGTTTTGAAGGATGTAAGAGTGCCAGATGATTATTCTTCAAACATCTCACGTTGCGTTAAACTCAAAGAACGCAAGATTAGTGAGATGAAGAGCCATGATAATCACATCTTAATGTAGCAACTTTTCCCAATAGCAATATGTGGATCTTTGCCAACCGAAGTAATTAGGCCCTTAATTGACTTATCTTGTTTCTTTATGGAGATATGTTCCAATGTACTAAATGTGGAGGAACTTGGGGCTCTTGAGAAGAGAATTGCAGTGACGTTGTGTGAGTTGGAAAGGATATTTCCTCCTTTATTTATTTATTTATTTTTTTATTATTATTATTATTATTTTTTTATTTTTTTATTTTATTTTTTTATTTATAGTGATGGTGCATCTAGTTATGCATTTGGCTAGTAAAGCCAAAGTGGCTAGCCCAGTTCATTATCGTTGGATTTATTCTATAGAAAGGTAACATTTATAGTAACTTCATCTATTTAGTTTCGTTTAACTTAGCAATTTCCCATTATTGATCTTGGGTTTTCTAATAGGTACTTGTCAAGACTTAAGTCTTATGTGCATAATAGAAATTGGCCAGAAAGCTCCATTGCAAAAGGGTATATAGCGAAGGAATGCTTAACATTCTACTCACGTTATTTTAAATCTGTTGAAACTGTATTCAACCGACCTGTAAGGAATGTCGAGGAATCCATGGGTGCGGTGGTAAGCATTACCCTAGATTCAAATTCATGGATCCAAGCACATTGTTATGTGCTCTTCAATTGTGAAGAAGTCACTCCATTTCACGAGTAAGTAATATGTCCTTGTGTACCCTTCCATGACATTTCAGTACAATACTTTAGCTTGACCCTAACACGTTTGTCTACATAGTGTACACATAGCGGACATCAAGGCTGATTTCCCTTTTCATGTATCTAATGATGTTATTCAAAAGCAACACATGGAGAAATTCTGCAGCTGGTTTAGGAACTATGTAAGTAAAGCATATATATAAAACTATTTTGGGTTGTAAAACTTTAGATAGCATACTTATAAAGTCTTTGTCTATAATAGGTGATGTCAATGAATGCCTCTAAGAAAAAGAAACTGTTTGATAAAGTTAGATGGCTTACGCGATATCCAGATAATGAAGTAAAACAGTTCAAGCATTATGTTATAAATGGTTTGAAATTTTGCACCAAAGATTCTGAGGCATCTAGGAAAATTCAAAATAGTGGATTTTGTGTTGTTACTGAATAGGGTGCTACTTATTATGGTATACTAATCGATATTATTGGGTTGAACTACTCTGACAAGTATCGATATGTGTTTGTTTTTAAACCCCTTAAAACATAACTGAATTAATCTAGTAAATTAGCCAAGTGATTACTTTGTCCAAATTTCAGATCTAGGTTAACACAATCATATAATCATATCAATGTAAAGTGCGAAATATAAATAACACAAAGATATGATGACCCAGGAAACCACATCGGTAAAAACCTGGGGAGGATTTAACCTAGCTATCCTTAAGGTAAACCTGAATCCACTATGAAAGAATCGAAATTTTACAATAGCGACTTAGACCACTAACATCCTATTGCTACCCACCAGTAGAAACTTACTGACATGACCACGTGCAAGTTTTGAGACCACGAACTCCTTTTTTCTTGGATTCTCCACCAAATACAAGCACACCCGCTTGTGTTTCTATAAGCTCTTTAATGCAGCAACTGAATCGATTACCAAGTTCTTGACATAGTCTTGAATCTTGGAAACCCTAAGTATGTGTGAAAGCAACCACCTCTTGATCTCACAAAAGATTCACACACACAACATAATGGAGCAACCAAAACGTGGCTAGGGTTTTCTCTTTTATACTTAAGAGAAAACATAAAACCCTACACGTCAAACGGGCTTGGGCTGAGTTGGAAAAATTCTGCAGAAAAACATTCTGCCCGAGTTTCAATCGATCGAGTCTAATTCTCGATTGATCGAGCCAGACAGAATTGTACAATAAATTCTGCAGTTACTTGATTCCAACTTTACATAAAACGCATATACTTTGAGCAAGTCTAAACAAGACTAAAACCTGTTTTGATCATGGTTTGCCAACAATACAAATTAGAGTTCTAATACATTAGTTCCTAATCCTTAGAACCTAACAATATGTACTATTCAAATGTCATTGGACTGATGTTATTAGTGGGAGAGGATGCAAAGAAGATGAGTTTGGATTTCCCCTTGTCAATTTTTCAAGATTGATACACACGAGTGATTGATTGATTGATGAACCTATGTATTAGCATTTCAAGCTTCACAAGTTTTTTACGTGGAAGATGCGAGACATAAAGATTGGGTGGTGGTGTTCAAAACCAAACCTAGGGAGGTGTTTGATGTTGGTATTAATACTTCACATCATGATGATTGTAAGGTTGAATTTAATCAACCATCTCGTTGGCTTTATTCCGTGCCAAATTTGCTTGTATTTCAGCATTAGTAACCCTGTATTTAGGTGGGATTGTTGTAAGGGTAGTGAGTGAGATAGAGTGTTGAAATGCTCAGGAGTGTGCAAGAAAACAGAGACTTGCGTCTGGATCTCGCGGGTGACTCGCGGCTTCAAGCTGCCAGAAGATGCACACGTGCTAGGCATGCCAGAAGTTGAAGTGTCATGCTAGCTGGAGCACTACAGGACAAAATAGGACAACTGGCCGTTCTGTTATCTCGCGGCTGGATCTCGTGACTCAGTCAAGCCGCGAGCCAGCCCTGTTTTAAAAAACCTGACTCTTCACATTCCATTCTCACCCCAGTATAAATACCCCTCATACCCACGAAAGAATGAGAGCTTCTAGAGAGAATTCTGAGAGAGAAACCCTAGAGTAAAACAAGATTGATTCATCCACAATCTTTACATAAGAGACTCTTCAAATTCCTCAACTCTCTTCCTCTCCATTGTTAAATCCTTGAGAGGCATTTTACCAAAACTTTTTCTCACCATATCCATTACTGTGAGAGGGCTGTTTGGTGTTTTGGGAAGCAGTTAGGAAGGACCCAATTTACATTGGTTGATGCTATGGTCAAGTAGCGGAATCCGGGAAGCTAGAAAAGAAATAGGTTCGACGCAACTTCGTTGGAGCAAGAAACTAGGAGGGCTTAGGTACACTGGGTAGATTAGGCTTGAAGGGTCTATTGCTGTTCATGTATTCCAACTACATTTTCTAGTGGATTGTTTACCACTTGGAGGGCAGCGGAGAGGTTTTACGTCGAGGGTTTCGGTTTCCTCTTTGATAACACATCGTGTGTTGTCTTTGTGTTTGCATCTCTCTTCCCTTTATCTTTGACATTTGTCCTAACAGGTAGAGTTAGATCGATGAGCCTGTAAATAATCAAATTTTTCTTAGAAGATTGCTTTTAGTCATCACTTTATGGATTGTTGGTTGGAAGATCGGTAGATAAAACTAGGTTTAACTTAAGCACTAAGACTAAGAATCCATGCATGTCAATTTGCAGTCCAAAAGTGGGGTCACTGGTTCCAAAAGAAAAATGCCTATTGGCCACCTAACCTATACACATGATCAATGTAGTATTCACCCAGCTCTTGCCACCTGAAAAGAGACTCACTCACGTACATGGCAATCTCAAGTCAGGTTGTGCATTGATGTCACAATGGATGGTCAAATATATAATTACAGACTTCAGTAAAGAAAATAGCAATGGTTTTACTTTTATAGAAATGTTTATATATATAAAGAACTTAATATAATGAAAGAAAAGTATACTTTTTTTTGGTGTATAGAGCAGAAATTGAAAAGGAAAAAAGAAAAGAAAAGAAAGAAGCTAACAAGAGCAAATTACTTTTCAGTTATCACTGCCTCTGTTACCATAAATCAACATTATAGTTTCCCATCATATAATAGGTATTTTATGTATGAATTTTGCTTCTTACTTTTATCACATCCAAACTAGAATAAATAACATTCAATCATACAACTAGAATAAATAACATTCAATCATACAGCTATAATATATAAAAGGTAGAAGATCCAATAGGATTATGGAGTCATAAATTTTTGAGACAAGACTCACAATTCAAAAAAAAAAAAAAAAAACCAAGGATAAATTCAAACCCTTAACAAGGAACTAAAATAAGAACCAAGGTTAACAACAAAGTACATAAAAGCCAAAGTTGAACTAACTAGTCTAGAGTCCTAACCTTCGAGATTAGCAAATCTAAATCATGGCATTCTTGTTCTTCATAACTAATTGGCTGATATCATATAACTCATTCACTTGAAAGCTAGGATTGTTCAAGACTGTGTTATCCAACATCCCAGGCATGATATTGTAGTTACACGTATCATTCAGTGGAGCATATGGAACAATATTATTAGAAGAAACTGTATTGAACTTCACTTGAGCAGAGGATGCCCTGTATAGGAACCCAAAATCCGGAATAGAAAACCTGCAAGTGATATGAACTTCACTTGAGTCCTTTTCTTAGACTAGGACTCCTAATAACCAAATAGAAAAAGGAATCAAAACATAAACTAAATCTCATAGTTCATATTTAAATAGGATACTAGCACAAAAAACCTCACTCTTGCTTGGATTTACTGCACCACCAAAGATAAGTAATACAAACCATGATCCAATGCACAAATTTGGTAGGGAAGCCAGCTAATAGCAGACACGTAAGAATAAACTTAAGCCTATAGAATCATAGGCTTTCCTCAAATCAGCCTTGATGGCACATCTGGCTATACCATTGTTCCTATTATAGACCATTGTTCCTATTATACCATCTGTGTTCCTCTTGAGATCTTCATGTTGTGTGAGTCTAAGCTAAATCTATCACTTTCTCTTAGGTTGAGACTTTGTTTTATAAATATACTGAGCTTATAAACTTTTTCCTTTTCTTACTGGTTTTACTTTTGAATTTTTGTGTGTGCCTAATTTACACTAAGCTTCTGAGGAGTCTTGGTTCCACTTTTTTGCCTGCTTGTTATAGATCTTCTTGAGGTTTTATTAATTTTTTGTGTGCCTAATTTACACTCAGCTCATGCAGAAAAAGAAAGCAATTGAATTTGAAAATTTTATTAATTTTTCAAAAGTTATTGTGCTTATTTTATCATCTTATTATCTCATCATGTATGTGTGATGTTTAAGCCTTGGAGCCTATTTGTTGTCTTCTGTTCAAAACTTTAGTATTTGGGGGAGAATCCGATCAGTTACTGTGAGCAGATAGAAATGTATATATATATATATATATATATATATATATATATATATTTTTTTTTTTTTTAAATGTATGAATTTTTCTTTTTAGTTGTTTAATGTTTATATCACTTTCAGTAGCTATTGTTTAATCATCTTAAATACTAGTAACTTTCTTGAGGAAAGCAAATGGGCCTAAAGGAGCCCAGAGAAGGAAGTAGCAAACCCATGGGCATTATGTGATGTAGAAAAGTAAGAATGGGCCACGGCAGGCCCAAAGTAAGAAAGTAAGGGGTTGATGGAAGGCCCATGAACCCTAAGGATGAAGGATGTGGTAATTGGGCCAGGGAAACCCAAAAGAGTTAGTAAAAGCTTATGAGAACATAGAGTTAGAAAATGGGCCAAGGATGCCCAAGGAGAAAGAAATGGGCCAAAGGAGCTCACAAGCAATGTAATGGGTCAAGAAAGCCCAAAGTAGCATGAGTATAAATCCAATGACCATACTGGGTCATTGTAACCAATTGAGGAAAGAGTATACAATAGGCCCGAAAGAGGCCCAACGAGTATGGATCAAATAGCGCCGTAGTAGGAATAAAAGAATGGCATAGCAGGAATACTGGTAAGCCAACGAAAGGAGCAAATAGTGTGCTAAAAGGGAGAAAGGCCCATAATCAAGAAAGGCCCAGCCCTTGGGGGAGGCAAACCATAAAGAATGGAGGATCAGAAAATAGTTCACGTCACAAGAGGCCAAGAATGAACTGCAAAACGCGTAGACGAACCTCCAGTCCATGGCAAACACATAAGCAGCAGACAAGCTTTAGACATACAAGGAAGTGGAGCACACACAGGGCTTAGGCACTAGCAACATGTACCCAGCCAATACAGGAGTGGTGGGTTATGAGTTAGAGGTAAGAGAGGGTATGGTCTGGCGGTGGGGAGAAGGGAAAGCCTATTCTGGGTTCTCGCTCAAACTCTTTTGGGGAAAATGTCTTGCTGGGATGACATACCACCCAAAAGAGGGAATGATGAGTTGGAACCACTAGGTGCATGCCATGAGGGATAGCAAGAGAGAATACCTACACTGTGGTGGATAAGAAGGCCATGGTGAATAAGCAAACAAAAACAGTTTTCTTTGTCTGGTAATGGGGAGTGGCATAGCCAACATAAGTAAGTGGTGGTGGTTAGGCTACTGACAAACTAGTGGGTGGTTGGGAAGGACATCCAAATCCAGACAAAAGTAGTTAAAGGCTAAAATGGTAAAAACCAATCACGACAGGCAATATATAAAGGGCCCTTGCCGTGCACAGTATTATCATCGCAACAGTAGTAACCACTAGGAGAGAATTATAGCACGACCATCACACTACACGAGTAAGCACTAAGAAAGAAAGAAAAGAGTGGGAAAGAATTAAAGTAACAAAATAGAGAAAAAAGAAGAAGAGGATCATGAATAGAAATAGAGAGTGCGGAATGGTAGGCATGCACCAATAGGCTAATCCCTTCTCTCCCTCTAAAAGCCTACCCTCTGTTGGGGATAAAGGATTCGCTTAGGGCATAAGCCATTCAGGCCCGTTCCCTCAAAGTGGATAATTTCTACAGTAGAATCCTCCTGCGAGGCTACCCACGTTAAGGAAGTGGTTCCCTCCTTGGTATTAGTCCTGTGACACAACTGAACATGACAGACTAACCTATTCCTTCTTTGATTTCATTACTTATCGTTATTATTTCCTTTCTTGTCTCTTGCAATTTCACTTATAATGTGTTCCTCATTGCTATATCGTTCTTCTTCTTATTTTGATTTAGGATCCCTTATTTGTTTTGCCTAGCAGTAAGCACATCTCTTTTATAATTGTTTTATTATATTTATCTGTCGTAACTTTTGCAATAGTTTCATTTCATCTGACAGCAAGTGTGTTGTCTTTATTATTGTCCCATTGTATCGGTCTGCCATAACTATTTGTAGCAGTTTTGCTTGCTATGGGCATGTGACCAAAGTTTCAGCAAAAATGGGCATAGTTTGTGCATATGCCAGACCAAGGTGAGTTGCAATTGGACCGGTCCTGATTTTTCTACCCAGAACACTTGGGCCACAGTGTAGCAGAAGGTAGCCTAGCCCAAAGGTGCAAAAAGGCCCACCACAGTGAGGTAGAGTAAAATAATTTTGTAAAATCTTAAATTGATTAAGAAACTATACCATTGCATGATTTGCTTTTGTATGACATCAATTTGTGTTACAATTTGATGAAGAAGTCATTGCTTGAACATACAATGGCTTACAAAAAATAACTCAAAAATTCAGCTATTAAAACTTCTTAAAGACCAAAAAATATTAAAAAATCAGATGATTCATTGCTTAAAAATTATTGAAACAAAACAAAATATATATGACTAAACAATAGAGAAATATAAGAGAAAGATGAGTTACATTCAAAAGAATAATTCATGACTATAACTATTGAAAGGAATCAAAAGATTCAGAGCCTACAAATTATAGATAAAATATACATATATATGTGACTACACAAATTCAGATGTTAAAACTTTCAAAATGCCAAAAAAGATTATAATTAAAGAATAAGTTATTGAAACAATTTAAAAAGTACATGACTATTCAAAAGAGAAATATAAGAAAAAGAAAAAAGTACGCAAACCCATAAAACAATAAGTTTTAAATTTTAACGGGTCTAAACTTTAAACGAACCTTATCAGCATGTGGCCCACACTAAAATATGTTGAGCAGGAACCTACATTGAAATAATGAAAGCCATACCTCTTCTTAATATATCGTATATAAGCTTTCTACCTAAGAAATGAATATACTTTCATATCGTGAGGTAAAGCAAAGACACACGCAATAGCAGCAACCTTAAATTTCAATTATTGCAAGCTTTTTTATCTTGTGAAAAATGATTAAAGAGAGTTTGATGGTTTATGTACGAAAATTACTTTTACAAAAAAAAAAAAAAAAAAAAAAAACATGAAAAACCATAAAATAATTTTTTTATTTTTTATTTTTTTAACAAAGTAGAGGAGAAGAAAATAACAGAAGAAGATCTCATACCTCTACTAGGCTTTAAAAAAATATATTGGGGTTTGCACTGCTTTTATAGTGTTCATGATTAAACTCGCAAATTTGGAGATAAATTATCAACGTTTGAGTTTGAGTTTAAGTTGGACTTGTTAAAGATATTGAGTTTTACTCCTTATTAAGTTTGGACTAAACAAAAATAGTTTTGTTTTAAAAAAATGATAATGATAAGTTTGAGTTTAAGTTGAACTTGTTAGAGAGATAGAGTTTCACTTCTTGTTAAGTTTGGACTAAACAAAAATAATTTTATTTTAAAAAAGTGATAATGATGTGGCAAACTCTGGAGAGGTTAATAAAAAGTCAAAGGCAAAAATGATAATGATGAGTTTGAGTTTAAGTTGAACTTGTTAGAGAGATAGAATCTCACTCCTTGTTAAGTTTGGACTAAACAAAAATAATTTTATTTTAAAAAAATGATAATGATGTGGCAAACTTTAGAGAGGTCAATTAAAAGTCAAAGGAATAGAGAAAATAACAGAAGAAGATCTCATACCTCTACTCGGCTTTAAAAAAATATATTGGGGTTTGTACTGCTTTTATAGTGTTCATGATTAAACTCGCAAATTTGGAGATAAATTATCAACGTTTGAGTTTGAGTTTAAGTTGGACTTGTTAAAGATATAGAGTTTTACTCCTTATTAAGTTTGGACTAAACAAAAATAATTTTGTTTTAAAAAAATGATAATGATAAGTTTGAGTTTAAGTTGAACTTGTTAGAGAGATAAAGTTTCACTTCTTGTTAAGTTTGGACTAAACAAAAATAATTTTATTTAAAAAAAGTGATAATGATGTGGCAAGCTCTAGAGAGGTTAATAAAAAGTCAAAGGCAAAAATGATAATGATGAGTTTGAGTTTAAGTTGAATTTGTTAGAGAGATAGAATCTCACTCCTTGTTAAGTTTGGACTAAACAAAAATAATTTTATTTAAAAAAAATGATAATGATGTGGCAAACTTTAGAGAGGTCAATAAAAAGTCAAAGGTTTCGGTTATATATATAGACTAGTCGCTAACCCGTGCGATGCACGGGAAAGCTATTGTGTATAAAGATATAAAATGTTCTTTTTCTCTTCCTCTCTAATTGTACATTAGAATTCCAGTCTTATAGTTTCCTATCTTTAATATGAAACATTAAATTACGTAATGAAAAATAGAAATCAAACTTAAGTTTAAAATAAAATGAAGAATTAAATCTTTAACATCTTCAATTATCCATAAAATGTATGAAACACAAATTTAAAGAACTACTTAATCAATATTTCAAATAAATTGAAAAAAAAAAACTTTAAAAAGTGTTTTTTGTATCTTCTTCCTTTGTTGCTTTGTAATAGTCACTGAATATGTCCTTTTGTTTTCCTTGAGTCTAGATGTTGGTGTGAGTTGCACATTGCTTTGAACATCAACTTTTTGAAACTTTGTAGAATCACCACCTTGTTCACTTGATAAGTTGCTACTACATTCATTTGAAGTATCACTGATGTAAGCCTGACAATTAAACAGGTTGATAAATGTATTACAACATAAACAAATTAAATATCTAATTTGTAATTTTGCTATATTAAAAAATACGTACTTCTGACATTTTATCAAGCTAAATTGCTTTGTCAGTATTTTCAAAAGATTCAAAAACTTTCTTGAGAGTGTAGAATTCCCATCCATACTTAAGATTATAGTCATTTAGTTGTATTTGGAAAACAAATTCTATTCCATTCAGATTTTCTATTTGCACAGGAAGGACGACTTCTTCGGGCACCTAACAAAAGTAATATTTTTCAAATTGTACACTCGAAGTAAAACTTGGACAAAGATGTTCTACTGAAAAAAAATTTGTTCATAGCAATAAACAAGAGTTCTACTGATCCATGTTTCCTACGGATGTCTCATTATGAGGTATGTACGAACTTTTTTGTTGATTGGAAGTAAACTTACTGATGAATGCTGACTATTTTGAAGGATAAAATGTGTTAGGTTCTAAAGACTTAGGATTTTATGTATTTAGAACTCTAATGTGTAATGTTGGCAAACCATGATCAAAACAGTTGTTAGTCTTGTTTAGACTTGCTCAAAGTGTGTGCGTTGTATGTAAAGTTGGAATCGAGTGGCTGTAGAAGTATTAGTGACTTTTGGCCTGGCTGGATCGATCGAAGAATAGGCTCGATCGATCAAATCTCGGGCAGAATGTTTTTTTCTGCAGAATTTCCAACTCAGCCCTAAGCCCATATGATGGGTAGGGTTAAGTGTTTTACTCCTAGTATATAAAGGAAACCCTAAGCACGTTTTTATTAGGATTTTAGAGAGAGAAGAGTGTGCCTCTTATATATTAGGGTTTTGTACCCAAAAGCTCTCTAGAGACTTGGTTGCTCATATTGCTGTTTGTGTAAATCTCTTGTGAGATCTAGAGGAGCTTTCCTTTACACAAACTTAGGGTTTTCAAGGAGAAGATATTATCTACACCTTGATGATCAACTCGGTTGCTGCCATTGAAGCTTAAAGAAAACACAAGCGGGTGTGCTTGTATCTGGTGGTGAATCCAAGAAAGAAGGAGTCTGTGGATTCGGAGCTTGTACGTGGTCGTGTTAGTAAGTTCTACTGGTGGGTAGCAATAAGAAGTCGAGCGTGGGGGCTTGTAAGTCTTATTGTATGAACTTCGATTCTTTCAAGATAGTGGATTCAAGTTTACCTTGAGGATAGCTAGGTCAAATCCTTCCCAAGTTTTTACCGGTTTGGTTTCCTGGGTGATTATATCTTGTGTTATTTATCTTTCCGCTACTTTGCATGATATGATCTTTGTAATTGTGATAACCTAGATTTGTTAAATTGGACTAAGTAACAACTTGGCTAATTACCTAAGTTAAATCAATTGTGTTTTAAGAGGCATAAAAACTAACAAGTGGTATCAGAGCGGGTAGCTCTTTTGTTTTAGATCTTTTGATCTAAGAGCTGATCCTTGACCCCTGTTGTCATGGATAATTTGAAGTGTCTTTCTGATCATGTTTCTACTCATGCTTCTATTGATTTTATCGATGCCTGTGAAACTCTTCGTAAAGAATTATTGAAATCTATGAAAATTGCTAAGAAATTCAAGGAAGAGTTAAAATTGGCTAATCTTGAAAAAGAGGAATTGCTTGTTAGATTAGATGAATCTAATAAAAAGAATGAATTTTTGAGAAATCAAATTTCCTCTCAAGATGAGAAGATGAAAAGCTTGGAACAAGAGTTAGTTGAATCTAAAGCTAAAATTGAAAGTTTGACTAGTACCAAGTCTGCTGTTGATAACAGAAGTGTTTCTGTTTCTCTTAAGCCTAAAACTGAGAAAGTTTATATCCCTCATTTTAAGAGGAATAATAAAGAAAAGGCTTATTTTGCTAGGTTAGACAAAGGTAAAAGTTCTGATGTAGACGCTGAAGTTTCTAAACCTAAGTCTAAACCTACTGTTAGAGAGCATAATAAATATGTTTTTATGCCTACCTGTCACCTTTGTGGTGTTGTTGGTCATATTAGACCAAATTGTTCTTTGGTGAGGAAAGAACCAAAGCCTGTGACCGGAAATCCCACTAGGAATACTGATGTTTCTAAATTTGTTCCTGTCTGCCACTTTTGTGGTGTCCGTGGTCACATTCGTCCTAATTGTCATAAACTGAAATTTAAGCATTCTATGTTTCAGTCTAGGATTTGTGATGATATTTCTCCTGCCATAAGTCCATATAAATTGTTTCATATTCTTTTGAAAAATTTGAGCTTGTTGGCTTGTGAAAGGAATTTGCAGGATTTTGCAGGATTTTAGTCTTTTTCAGAAGATTGGTGTAATCCTTCAAATACACTCTGCTTCACATGGATTTTCACCTACAAAGCCGAAGACTTGTGCTAGATGGGTGAGAAAAGATTCTCTAAGGTGAGTGTTGCTAACATGTCCTTAATTTAATTCTTTCAATTATTTGTGGACATGTTTTGTTTTTGTTTTTGGTTGTTTTTGTTTTTTTTTTAAGGTTGTTTTTTTATTAAAAAAAAAATCCAAAAACATTGAAAAATTTCAAAAAGACAAAAATATTTTATTTTGAGTCTTGTTTTATTTTTCTTGAGGATTACATGAATTATGATATCTCTCTCTTGATTTAGAACATGCTTGACATTGTGGAGAAATTTGAATAGTATGTGTTATATAAGTGCTAAGCTATTTCTGATTTTATGTGAGTATGTACTAATTTGTACATGTACTCAAGGGTTAATTAAGAAATTGATATTTCTTGTTTGTGTACCCTCTATAACTTAGTTAAGCACTGTCATGCATTGCATTTGCATTGTTCATTTAGCATAATATGTGCTTTTTTGTTTTTGGTCATATAGTTTTTAAAACCAAAAAGATTTTTGTGTTTTGTATTTCACATCTTGGATTTATAATCAAGGATTGGCCATATTATCTTTACATAACAAGTTTATGTACCTTGTTTAGCTTTGATGAGCTTATTTATTGCACTTGACTAGTTGAAGCATTGTAGTGCATGTTGTGTGGGAAAGATGTTTATGATGTTTATGGTGTTTATCACTTTGTCTTAATCTTGAAGTCACATGTCTTTGACTGTCGGACTTGAACCTTTAGAGAAAGGCATAAATAACCATCTCACCACTATTCACTAGCTAATCATAAACACCTTAGTGCATATCGTAAGATTTTGTATTCAAGAAAGTGTAGCACATGCACAAAAAGAACATAAGGTGTAACCTCGGTTTAATTGCTTAATGCTTAAAATTGGTGTGTACTATTAGGCTTGATGCCAAATCACATAATTAAAATTGGTGTGTATATTATGAGGCAAAATTCAAGAAACTTACATGATTGTAAGCTTATGATCTAGGAGATGTAGGAGTTATATGATGTAACTCTTTAGGTGATAGTCTCTTTTAAATTCTATGTAATGAATTTTGTAGACTTTGTGATTGATTGCTATTCACATATCACCTCACATGTATCTCAAGCTTTTGCTAGTTGCACACACTACACATGTTACTCTTTGCTAAACTTGGTACATTATATTGTGTGTGATTTTGTTATGGTCATCTAAGATTAAAAGTTCCTTGATTTTAATGCAAAATATGTTTAATGTTTGTGCTTTGAGGACAAATTGATTGAAAATCTTGATTTTGGAAGATCTGGGTTGAATTCAAGTGTTTTTGAAACACTTTTCGTCTCATACTCATACATTTTTTTTATAAAAGAATATGCTTTAAGAAGTTTCTACATTAAAATGCTCTGTTTTTCAAAAATCTGATTTTTCCAGACTTTCGATCGATCGAACCTGTTTTTCAATCAATCGAAATTGCGATTAAAATTTTTGGTTTGAGTCTGCCTGACTCAATTGATGTTTGATCGATTCTCGATCGATCGCAACTGAAAAATTTTCAGTTTCTATGTTTTTGACCAAAAATTTTTTTCATGCATCATTTGTGTTTAGGATTCACATGCATTATATTGTTTTTGTATCCATCTTGTAGTTTTGCAGTCATATCTCTCATTGTTTTCACACATAACATGCATACACTTTGCTACATTGGGTACTCAACTTGATCAAAAAATCGATTGATTAATTTTTGAGCTATGTACTTTCTAGTATATCCCTTTTTATGTATGAACTGTAGAAAATATTTTTCTTAAGAGATATGATGGATAAATAATGTGTAAATATTTTCTCTACTCATGCAACTGTTTATGGGTCACATAGTGCCATGTTTGCATTTTATTGAAAGAGAGAATATTTTTTCTTCATGTGTATCCTCAACTTAGTTTTTTTTTTTTTTTAAACTTGGTTTGTGTCTTTTTATTTATCCCCACCCCCTTTATTTTTCCCCAAAATTGTTTTTCCCAAAACTTGTTTTGGTTTTCCTATTTTTATAGGGGGAGAAAAGTTTTTTTTAATCCTTGTTGTTCATAGGGGGAGTTGTTGCTCTTCGTAGGGGGAGTTATCTCTATTTTATATAGAGTTGAATTGTTTTGTATTCCCTTGATTCTCTATTTTCTCTTATCCTTTATTACGTATGTTTACTCTTTATTGAGTAGTCTTTGTCAATACGTGACAAAAAGGGGGAGATTTATTTGAAATACATTTTTGAGAATATGTGTGGAAAATACAAGAATGTTCTGTTTAAGAGGAGCTAACATTGTTTTTGGAAATCTAACTTAGGGGGAGAGTTAGTTTGCATATTTGTTGTTTTCCTGTTTTACTGTTTTTCTATCACACATGCATTTATGCATTTTGTTTAAGTGTTTCAGGAAATATACAGGTTGATTCAATTGAACTGCTGTTTACACTTGCAACTGATGGATAGTAGTTAGGATTGGATTTGTTATAATGGGCATTTTTTTTGTAAAGGGCTTTTCTTTGTAAAGTTTGAGCTTTTAGTTGTGTTTTGTCATGGATTGCCAAAGGGGGAGTTTGTTAGGTTCTAAAGACTTAGGATTTTATGTATTTAGAACTCTAATGTGTAATGTTGGCAAATCATGATCAAAACAGTTGTTAGTCTTGTTTAGACTTGCTCAAAGTGTGTGCGTTGTATGTAAAGTTGGAATCGAGTGGCTGCAGAAGTATTAGTGACTTTCGGCCTGGATCGATCGATCGAAGAACAGGCTCGATCGATCGAATCTTGAGCAGAATGTTTTTTTCTGCAAAATTTGCAACTCAGCCCTAAGCCCATATGATGTGTAGGGTTAAGTGATTTACTCCTAGTATATAAAGAAAACCCTAAGCACGTTTTTATTAGGTTTTCAGAGAGAGAAGAGTGTGCCTCTTATATATTAGGGTTTTGTACCCAAAAGCTCTCTAGAGACTTGGTTGCTCATATTGCTGTTTGTGTAAATCTCTTGTGAGATCTAGAGGAGCTTTCCTTTACACAAACTTAGGGTTTTCAAGGAGAAGATATTATCTACACCTTGATGATCAACTCGATTGCTGCCATTGAAGTTTAAAGAAAACACAAGCGGGTGTGCTTGTATCTGGTGGTGAATCCAAGAAAGAAGGAGTTCGTAAATTCGGAGCTTGCACGTGGTCGTGTCAGTAAGTTCTACTGGTGGGTAGCAATAAGAAGTCGAGCGTGGGGGCTTGTAAGTCTTATTGTATGAACTTCGATTCTTTCAAGATAGTGGATTCAAGTTTACATTGAGGATAGTTAGGTCAAATCCTCCTCAGGTTTTTACCGGTTTGGTTTCTTGGGTGATTATATCTTGTGTTATTTATCTTTCCGCTGCTTTGTATGATATGATCTTTGTAATTGTGATAACCTAGATTTGTTAAATTGGACTAAGTAACAACTTGGCTAATTACCTAGGTTAAATCAATTGTGTTTTAAGGGGTCTAAAAACTAACAAAATGTTATACATAATGGTCGGAAGCAAAACTGATTTAGTGATTGTGAAAATTTCGTAGATATTTGACAGATTCACCAATAAATTATAAATCATTCCTTGGAAGTTGACTGTATCTGCAGCATGTGTGCTCAGTCCTTTGCTGCAACAATATTTAAAGAGAAGGCCAATAATATTTGATTGGAAAGTTCCTTCTTTTTTCAATAGTTTTGACTAAGATTCATAGACCCAATAGTGAAACCCTTTTTGGACAACCTTCAAGAAGGTTTCGTGATGGCCAACTATCATATATTTTTTACATAAATAGGCTAGAAAAATTTTAAAAAAAAATTAGAGGAAAGTAGCAAACCTTGGTGGTGGCGTTGATAAAAGGCAAAGATTGAGGGGGCGGACTATAGCGCGCGATTGAGAGAGAATGAGCAGCGATCAATCTGACAATCTGTATGAATTTCAAGCAATATATTTATTCAGCAATCTAGCCATAGGAATCCAATTTTCAGCCAACATTCAAGAAACATTAATAGAAGAAACCATTATGTTCAAAACTCTAATCATTAAAAAATCAAACCTACTTATCAATATCCCTTAAACTTTCAAATTGATAACCTTAGAGACCATTATGATTCAATTAATCTCCTTTCTACTATATAAACCTATCTCACCATCAATACCAATCTCAATTTCTAACATATGAATCATAAAAAATTCAAACCCATAGCTCAGTTTCCACTAAAAATATTCAAATTAATTAAAGCTTTTCTTTCATGAGACAACTGATGATAACCAAAACAACAATAAATGAAATTTTTCGGTAGTTAGAAGCACCAACAACAAACAAGCAAAAAACTTTCAAAGTTTCAATTTCATACTCTTATTCAAAAGAATTATAAGAATTGCAGCAGCGATAGAATTGCTTTGACTCTAATTATCTCTCTGCAATAGATTCTTCCACAATCTAAGAAGCTTTAACATATATTTTATGCAAAGAAGTGACTCTTTGCACAAACTGCTAGGGACCAGCAGTTTTAGTTGACTGCCAGTGCCATGTCAAACTAAAGTAGAATGGTCAATAATTGCAGAAATTTTGGTTCTAGAAAGCAATAAATTTCCTACAATTTTATTTTGATAAGTGAGTCAAACATGTGGAGCTAAAGTCGAAATGAAGATCTGTCCAGTTGTTTAGTCTCTAATAACTCACGATCTTTGAACGAAGTTTTTTTTTTTGGAGGAGGAGGGGTGCATTCTACATTGTATTCATGTTTCTATAAGAAAAATAATTTTAAGAATTGTTTACAGGAAAATAAAATTTATGAAAACAGCCTAAACATTTAGAAAATATAAAGATCAAACGTTACAGCCCAACTTACTTGTCACCAATAAATTTTGCCTAAGTGAAGTAGCCAAGAGAGAGCACCTCCATAAGATTATGTTGCTTATCAAGACCCTGTTGCCCAGCGAAATGCATAAGCCTGTGGCTGTCTAGAGTATTTCCCCTGTGTGCATTTAAGACAATGTTAGTGGAATCTCCAATAGATTAAGGTCGCTTCATAGCTTCCTCACCTATATAAAGTTATCCATATATTTAAAACTGTTTTTATGCTTATGTGAGTCCTGAAAGGTTATATTCCAATCCATGGCCCCTAAAAACCTGAAAATTTGCAAAGCAGTCATAATTATTTATTGCATACAATGACCAGCCAAATCAAACTTAATGCAAACAAATCAATGATATGTATATAAGTGATTTAGAGAATTTTTGGAAAACCTCTGACATCCGAGCTTCTATCCTCTTAGTTTGAGATCCAAACTTGTTCCCGTAATACTCTTTCCTATTGATGCCTTCTTTTGGAGCAAAAGGATTAAGTTGAAATGGATGCCATCTAATCTGCAAATGTAGTTGATGCAAGATAAGAGTGGGAACACACACACACACACACACACACACACACAGAGCAAACCTTAAAGTCATAGTGATCCTTAGATGCAGCTATAACTTTGTCAAGATTTTGTTTGCCCACAAAGCACCATGGACACACAGTGTCTGAACTGATATCTACTTTTATAAGCTTTTTCTAAGTGTTGTTTCCAATTGACTCGGACGCAGACATGATGCCTTTGTATCTGCAAGTTTTCTGAAATATATTGATTCAGTTTTGAATGCAGTGAAGTATAGTGGTTTTTCTTCTTCACATGTTATAACTCAAGATAACATTTTCTACCAAAGAATTATTAACTTAACAGATTACAAACACATGTACTCTTGAATCGGAACCCCTGGATCAAAATGAAGCTAGGTGCATAACCCATGACTACTTGAAAAGATGTATTATTCAAAATTAATAAAATTTTCTGCAATGACATTTGTGGCTTCATTAGAATAATCATTATTTATCTCCATCACATGAAATAGTATCTACACAGGGACGGAGCAGAAGCACTGCCACTCAAGTAAGCAATGCCTCCCCTATGTCGCCTAAGTTGTCAACACAAAAACCTGTCTGTCTTAGCCTGATTGCATCCATCAAGTAATACAAACCAACATGCAAAATGCAAAAATATCCCTAAAAAATCACAAACTTGGTCATCCATAAAAAATAAAAACAAATCTGGGTATCCATAAACTTGGTCATCAAAAACACGAAAATTTAAACTCTAATCAACCACTAATCTATCCAAACCTATTGTATCTGAAATTTCAACTAAAAATTTTCTCAAATTTGAATCACATACACGGACCAAAATTCAACAAAATCAATCAGAAAAATCAACTGGTACATACAATTCAAAAGAAACCAATACTGAAAAAACCCATTCTCACCTTCTTTTCGTTTGAAATTAAAACCAATAACCCAAATGCCTAAATTAAAGATCATCAACCCAATAAGACACTCAACCAAAAATAACAAAACTTGAATCATATTTAACACCAATTTTTCTTGTCTAAAAATACCTGCATTGTAGCGGTTTCGACGGTATATGGGTGGAGGCTAGGTTGAAGGTGGGGTGATGGTTTGACATGGTGGCAGCCCTCAGATCTCTTTCTCTCTCTGCCATTGACGGAAAAGAACTAAACGGTATTTGGTTTTAAGAAAGAAAGAGAGAACGGCTGAACTTGTCGAAGGAGAAGGAAAAGCAGAATTGGAAGGGAAGAGAGAGCATCTGAAATTTGAATGCATAAGGTTTGAAAGAGAGGAGTCGGGTTAAGCTAGGTTTTGTTTTGTTTTTGTTTTGGTTTTTCTTTTTTTTTAAGATAAGTATCCAATTTTTTTTTTTTTTAAAAGTGAAAATAGTTTTTAATTTTATTTTTTATTTTTTAAATATTGTGCTGATGTGGAAAATTGTGGGGGCTTTAAAAGTTTCGGTTTTATATATATATATATATATATATATATATATATATATATATATAGATTATGCAAAAAAAAAAAAAATTATAATTAGAGAAAGATCATAACCAACCTCACATATATAGTTATACATATGCCCTCCATAGGGGTATCTGGGTGGTGAATTTATTGGTCTGAGGCATGGTGTAAACTCGAAGGTCTTGAGTTCAATTCATCTTAATATCGGTAGATAAAGTTTCGAAGTATCTCAGGAAGTTGAATGGTGACAAATGTTTGTTAAAGGAATCTAAATGATTAGCAAGACTATAATTAGAGTGTTTGACAGGCTCTTAGAATATTGTTTGAGGACCACAATAAATATTGTAGCCTTAACAACCAACAATCAGATTACATGGGGGAGAGATGATAGAGAGGAAAAACCTATATCTAGCCAACTACTTTTTTTGTTTTTGTTTTTTTCATTACAACAAATCTTCAATGGTTAGACTCATGCATTAAAGGGAAAAGAAGGGCCCATTTTGAGACCCATTCATGATTTGTACCCTATTCATATGCTTCAATGGATTATTATATCCATTCACAGCAGCAACATTGCACTAATTGCAGTTTTTGCGCTTCTCCATTACCCTTAAAATATTATTAAGGCCTGCTCCAAGGTCCTATGGTATCATGCAAGAATACATTTTTTTTTTGCATCATGAGTAGACCCAACTTCCACTTGAAATTGAAATTTACCACACATCCTATTACTATCAATTTCATTAATCTAATAAAGCAAGAACTGTACCAAATAACCAAACAAAGAGAACATCGACAAAATGAACGTATGTTTATTACAAAAGACAAAAGCAAGAGAGCAATGGTCAAGGAAAGCCCAAGGCCCCCACCAAAGACTTCCGTCATTGATTCTATTGGACCAATAGAACTCGATCTTGTGCTTCAAAAAAGACAAAGAAAACATCTGAGAAAGTGAAAGACCAGCCCACATTCACAAGCCGAAGCCATGTTGCCCATTTTCCTTCTCATTCTAATTCCTTTACTTTCCCTATTCTTCTTCTTCTTCCTCACCACCTCCAAAGCTCCCAAATCCTACCCTCTATTGGGTTCATTCTTCGCCATCCTCGCCAACCGAGATCGCCAGCTCCAATGGTTCTAAGAGATCCTCCTAGATTCACATTCCGCCACCTTCGTTCTCCGCCGCTCCTACTCCAACCGCCAAGTCTTCTCCGGCAACCCCGCCGTGGTGCAACACATCCTCAAGTCCAACTTCCAGAACTATGAAAAAGGCGAGACTTTTCGTTCAAGACTCACAGACTTTCTCGGCCATGGAATCTTCAACATCGACGTTGAGTCCTGGAAGTTCCAAAGACAAGTCGCTAGCCACGAATTCAGCACCAAATCTCTCCGCAAGTTCGTTGAAAACGTTGTGGACACTGAGCTCTCTGACCGCTTAATCCCCATTCTCTCCTCAGCTGCCAAAAATGGAACCGTCCTAGATTTCCAAAACATTCTTCAAAGGTTTGCTTTTGATAATATATGTAAGATCGCTTTTGGGTTCGACCCGGTTTACTTGTCGCCCTCTCTTCCACAAGCCAAGTTTGCCTTAGCCTTTGAAGACAGTGTTCGAATCAGCTACGGGAGCGAGGCTCACTGCTTCAATCCCACTCATTTGGAAAATCAAGAAGTTTTTCCATATTGGGTCAGAAAAGAGTCTCAAAATGGCTGTCTCAGAAGTAAAAGAGTACGCCATGAACATAGTAAAACAAAAGAAGCAAAAGCTAGAGCAGCTGGGAGAGAAAGAGAGCCTCGATGATGACCTTTTGTCCAAGTTCTTGAGCTCTGGCCATGTGGACGAGAAGTTCGTGACCGACATTGTGATCAGCTTTCTAATCGATGGGCCTGACACTACATCTACATCAGCGGCTTTAACATGGTATTTCTGGCTTCTATCTCAGCACCCAGAAGTCCAATCCAAGGTTGTGAAGGAAATCAAGGAACATTCCGAAGAGCCTGCTTATGAAGAAGTGAAAGACCTGGTGTACATTCACGCCTCTTTATGTGAATGCATGCGGCTGTACCCACCAGTCCCGTTGGACACGAAGGAGGCTCTGAACGACGACGTGTTGCCCGGCGGGATGGTGGTGAAGAAGGGGAAGAGAGTTTCTTACTTTCCATACGCGATGGGGAGGTTGGAGTCGTTGTGGGGATCAGACTGGGCCGAGTTCAAGCCCGAGAGGTGGCTGCAGAAGGAGGAGAATTCCAAGTCATGAAGGTTTGTGCAGAGGGACTCGTACCATTACCCGGTGTTCCAAGCGGGTCCTAGAATTTGTTTGGGGAAGGAGATGGCTTTCTTGCAGATGAAGAGAGTGGTGGCTGGGGTTTTAAGGAGGTTTAAGGTGGTGCCAGCGTTTGAACGAGAAGTTGTGGAACCAGAGTATAATATTTCCTTCTTGACTGCCAAGATGAAAGGTGGGTTTCCTGTGAAGATTGTGGAGAGGGGTCAAGATGAGAATTGAGTGAACTCTTCCTAGTCCTACTACTTACTTTCTGTGATTGAAGTTAATAAATTTGGATGATGATGTGAAATGTGTAATTTTATTTCCGTAAGTTATGATAAGATATTTGATTTATGTTAAGTAATTTTCAATGTTATAGATTAATAGTCGTCTCTCTTCCTTACTTCCTGTGTTCTTTCCAATTCTTTAAATACTCTACCCAAAACACCATACTGGTCAAAATTCAACAAGTTTGTCACTAGTTAATAATCCATCTAACTCAAGTATGATTCAATTCCACTCTTCTAAACAATTTTATAATATATATATATTTTTTATATCTGTCCCAAAAGTCAAACAAAGATGTCTTAGATATTAAAACCACAATACACAAAAGTTTTCACTGTAACAATTAATCATGCCCTATAGTCTTTTGTGAATCACTTGCTGATACATCTAGTGCAGCACAAACTTGCACCTCATCATGTCCTATTAGCTAAAAGTAATTTTCTAAATTGGGTTTTCTACATTCATATAATTAATGATATAAGTGAAAGATAATTATGAAAGTTTCTTTTTCTTGTTACATTACTAGAAATTAGATGATGGTATTCAATTCTTCATACGTGGTTTAGTAAATCATCTAAAAAAGGTGTTGTACCTGAGATGCATAAGGATGAATTAGCCGTGTTGTTCTCAGTCTTCCGGACACATACAAGGACTAAATTGCATTTGCTTTGTGGATGCAATAGAAACATTTTACTGTAGGCATTAGGGAACTTCAATCATTAGATAATAATTGTGATGCGCTACAAAATAGGATGTCAGTACTCCACAACAAATGCTGTAACGTTTCCGAGAATCATAGAAGTTCATTGAGAAAGACAATTTATCAAGGAAAAAGAAAAATTGTTACAATTTTTCAAGCAAGGATATTTTAACAAATAGAGATTATACGCTTCTGAGAACTATATATCAATAACTACATTTAGATTATATGCTTCTGATCGAGCCCATATCAGTAACTACATTTAGGAAGAGCAAGACCAAATTTGGTCCAAGTACTATATTTCAGTAATAGTATAATACCTTATGTGGAAAAATATATAAGCATAACCACATATCTAGTTACAATTTAAATTTTCTGGATTAAAAGTTAAAATGAAATTCACAATCAATGTCATTACTTCCAGAACACAGAAGTTCTGATCCTAAACAAACTACTGTGGCTATTCAAGACCTAAAGATGTGTTAACTAAAAGAATCATGTGATGCCCTTTGCAAAAGTGCATGCCAATCACAAAAACCTGAAAGCTATGCACTGCAAATCTTAGTACTGGCTAGGAGTAGTTTGAGAATATGTGAATGCACTTTTCACAGTTGAACACCAAACACACTTCACAGCAATCGTCTTGCTACCTTGCAATTGCTTCTTGTCTCCCCCGATTTGTCGATGAGGATCTGTTTACCGCGGCACTCCGAGGAACAAAATGCTTGCAAATTACTGCATTGCATCATCAAGTAAAGTCTAAGAATAGAGTGTAATAAAATTAATTTTACTTAAAAGGAATCAGAAAAATACATTTGACCAAAAAAAAAAAAAAAAATAGTATCACAATTATTTCCACAACTTGTTCATTTAGCGACTTGTGAATGGTGGAATTGTAGACTTACATGGATCTACTATTGTAGGCAAGTTGTAGCCAAAATTGTGGAACTACAAATTTAGGAGGACAAAAATAAAGATAAATGGAAAAAATATCCAACCAATCAAATTGTACCACATCATATAATCAAACAATTATGAAAAAAAAAACTAATTTGGATTTAATTTTCTGTTATTTTCTCAACAAATATAAACGGAGAAAAAATAAAAATAATTTGATTCTAGATGTGTATTTTAATGATTTTGATCACGAGTTAAAAAAAAAAAAAAAAAGATTGTGATCACTGTTTTTCTTTTAAAAACTTAAAATAGACATAAAATTAAAATATGCTAAGAAATATATAAAATATACCATATATATATATATATATATATATATATAGGGTTGGGTTCAAGTTACACCTGGTGCAATATTATACTACTCAATATTTTTTAATTGGATACGAATATTGACAAATCCACCGTTAGATTACATTATCTTTGTATATTCTTCATGCTTGCAAAATTTTAAGGTGATCAAAGATTAATAGTCATGTCATCAATCAATTGTTAAAATTCAAATTTTTATAATTTAAAATAATGCATAAAAGATGAGTTTATAGATCAAATGGTAAAAAACATTCGATTGATATGAAAATTGGCATGCATGTTAAGAACATATAGAACGTGTAATTCAACGGTTGGATTTTCAAAATATTAATTCAATAACAAGTTATTGGATGGTGTAACATTACTTAGAGTTACACAAGGTGTAACTTGAACCCAACCCATATATATATATATATATATATATATATATATATATATATATAAAAATTAATTGTGAGTTGTGACTTAATTTTTCAAGAATTGTTGTGTCCAATTTCTATGTAAATTACAAGACCCTTTTAGCTAAATTTTAAGAAGAAAGAATTTGCAATAAAATTGGCATAAAAAGAAAATATTGAATTTAATTTTCCATTATAATTTTCTATAACATTGGCTAAAAATATCAAACAATGACAACAACAAAAAAAAGATGACTAATTCAACTATAATTTTCCATTTTTATCTCAACAAATAAATAAAACCAAAAAGAACTTTCTTTTCTTTAGTTTCCTTTATTTTCTCAGTGGCCAAACGAGGACAAAGAAAAGGAAATATAGGATGCAAGACATACCCGTACATGTACACGTCATTGTCACCAATCCACTTTTTGCAAAGGTGGCATCTTTCCAAGAAACTCCTAAGCTGTGGCTGAGAGCTCTCCATTTTCATCGGAGCATCACTGCTCGCCGGAGCCATACATGGCCAGAACATCATCGACGCCACCGGTACTGGCATCGCATAAACTGCATTCACTGGAACCATACCAGGATTGCACCAGAAGTCCGTAGTCGGCGCCGGAGGCAAGACCTGGTTGAACATGAAGCTCTTGTTGTCACCATTGCTCGAGGAGGAGGAGCTAGCAATTCGCGTGCGTTTCGCTGACATCTTGATGAGAAAAAAATAGCAGGGTTTTAGTGAGAGAAAGTTAGGGTTTTAGAGAGAGAGAGAGAGATAGGTCATGTGTAACATGTGGAGGTTAGAGCTTCCACAGCAGTGGAGCTAAATTTTTAGCAATTTAGCTCCACCAAAAGTTACTTTATCTATTTTACCTACACACATGCTGCAGTAATGGATCTATTTTAGCTTTCAACACAATAAAATAATATATTCATCACAATAAAATAATATTTCTACTACAATAAAATAATAATATTTCTACTACAATAAAATAATATATCACCACCACACAGCACAAACATCCTCCACCACCACCACCACCACCACCACCAGTCCACAACAGAGAAAAAAAAAAAAAACCCAAATCCTCAATCCAGACCAAACAAAATAACCAACTGGAAACAAACCCAGCACAAATCGGAGACAAACCCACGCGTCGATGCTGCCCACACTGTCAACATCCTCTCCAACGCTTTGGTTTCCGATTACGCTACATCAGAAAGTGACGGTGAGAGAGGAGAGTGGGACGGCGACGGCGTGGGTTGGGCTGGGACGGCGACGGCGACAGCGTGGGTTGGGCTGAGATGGCGACGGCGTGGAGTGGGCTGGGAGATGAGAGAGATGAGAGCTTGAGAGAGATGAGAGCTTGAGAGAACTGAGAGTCGGTGAGATAGAATAAAAGAATGAAAAAAAATAAAGTGAGTTATATTATTTTAATCGAAGTCAGAATAAAAAATTATTTTTTTTTTTAGATGTGTGCTACAGTGCACATCTATCTATAAATGTGCACTGTAGCAAATAAGCTAAAATTTATAGGTTTGCCTCCACTGCTGCAAGCCTTTTTTGATATATTGGTGGAGCTAAAATAGCATTATAGCTTTTTAGCTCCACTGCTGTAAATGCTCTTAAACGTTAGCTTTATATATATATATATATATATATATATATAGGCTACTGTGGTCCCAGCAAAAGAGCGTTTCTTTTTACTTTTACTACTAAAATGGGAATCGAATTGTGTATTCCAAAATTTCCTCATTAGTATTTTTTTTTTTAAAAAAAAAATTAATGAATGTTTTAATGTATGACGTTTGCTCTTAATGATAACTTTTTATTATTAAACCGAAATACTAATCGATTTTTGGTATATGCTAGGATTAAACCCCAAATTTTTTATTTAACCATCAACAATTTTACCAATTAAGCTAACTAGAACTTACTAGTTGATAATTAGAAATTGTGGAATTCTTTTTCCTTTTGGGGTTGTGATGCGATGTGAATTGTAATTCAAGGAATTTAGGGGGAATATTAGATCCCACAAAATCTTGAATCTTATTCTAAATAATGATTGCTAGTGTGTGTTGTGTTGTCAAACTCCATGATTTTTTTTAACAATTTATATAATTAGGTGAAATAATTATGTGTTGGGAGTTACAAAAATATATGGTAAGAATTAAATCAGCAGCAAGTATAAAAGATTAATGGTGTGTTATCAAACTCCCATGATTTGAGAGTCTGTATTCTGTTACACCCAACTTGCACACATTAGATAAGAATTTTTTTTTTGGCTAAATCATTAGATAAGAAATTAACATGGTTTTAACAATACCAACTCATAGTTAAAAAAAGAAAAGAAAAAAGAATCAACTTATTATAGTTTTGTACTTCATGACATTTAATTTCAATGTGTTTAGTATGCTTATAAAAGATAGTAATAGCAAGACCATGAAGTGTTGTCGGGTTGAATGCCCAAATCAAAATGCATGGATTGAAGCCTACCAATTCACTGGTTGTTGTTGCCATTGCCTTATATTTGAATTTTATAGAACATTTTGACATTTTTTATACATTGTAATTTGCTTCTTTGTGCTCCATTTAATATGATTATTCGAATGTACAATGAATGACGACGGAACTACATTGCGACTACGAGGGGTCATGACCCACTGGAATTTTGAATTTTTTAATAATTTAAATTAATATATAAAATTGGAAAGTCTTGGGATCAAAAAGTTTTTACTTAGCCCTCCAAATTAAAAATTGTAGCACTCACATTGAAAATTGATCCCAGAATACCTAAAAAATTAAGGTTTTATTTGATTGTTTGGTAAAGAAGATGCAAAAAGTGGAAACATGAAATACAAAAGAGGAAGCAGTGCACAGCTAGAGGGACAAAGCTAGTCTTGTTGCTTCAATTTCCCTTTTCCCTCCTCAAATGGAAAACATCTAGAACCACCAATTTTCTCTCCTATTTTTCACTGTAAACTAAATAATGAAAAGACATCTTTCCTCTTTAATTCTCCTTCTCATATTTTTCATTCAATTATTTTTCACCCAACCAAACCCACTATAAAAGGATCAACAGTCAACTAACTCAAATATGTCGCCAGTGGCTCCCAAAATACACACACACACACACAAAAACTCCTTTTATTTTAATAATAATAATAATAAATCAAAACAAAACAATTCCCTTCTTTAAAAAAAAATCTAAAACTTAGAAACTAGGAAAACTAGTCGCTAACCCGTGCGATCGATGCACGGGAAAAATATTGAAAAATAGATTTAATCTTTCTTTTATTCTATTATATGTCATGTATATATAAGTGTGTTTAGGTCTATTGATAGAGAGCAATCATTTAAACAATCGCAGTAAAAAAATTTCTATTAATAGTAAAATTTGTGTATACACAAATTACAATTTCATGTAAAGTGTACATACACATGCTCCATACCTCTAAGGAAGAAAACATCACAAACCCTTTACATATGTGGGTTAGATTTAAAACAAACTACATATATTCCAAATCTGATAAGCCAACTCAATGGTAGAAAAACGTTCTTTATAAAATTAGATAGTAGGCAATTCTTTGGAACTCTATCTTGCTGCTCATATTCTACAGTACACAACAAAGTGATTTATCTATCTAGGTACAATGGGCAATAGCATTGGCTGTTCTTAAGCACAATTCAATACTGACAAATGAGATAGAAAAGAAAAAAAAAAGTAACATAACAAATACAAAAAGTACCACTGTTCCAACCCTCCAAAACTCCATAAACAAAACCCTTTCCTAGCCCAAAAATACAAAAAGTTCCCTCCTTTCCCACAAATCCAAGAGGGCTGAGACCACCAACAACTCCCCACAGTAGTCAGACAAACCTCTCAAAGAAACTTGAAGAAAACATGACCAAAAACATATAAAGCTTCCTCCTTTTTCTTATTGAACCAAAAAACCCAGCAAAGGTAGTTCCTTTTCCCATTCACTCTCAAAAACCAACAGAACAAAATAGCAAGAACATATACAACAAAGCAAGCAGCAAGGCATGGGAGCAAAAGTAAAAAAGGAGATATGAACAAAAGAAGGGCAAAGAAAAGAAAAGAGAAAGAAGCAGAGATGAATCAATAACATTTCCCCACTTCGTTCTTACTTTCTTTTGTTTCTTCTTTATATTCAGCTATTGATGATTTAGGAACTAATTTATGTGGGAAAACAAATCATGCCATATGAACACTATTTAGGAATTCTATCAAACTCTTGTGAGAAGCCAATAACAAATCCGAAAAAGACTTCCAGTTTGAATTCTTTCAAACTCAGGTTTATTTGCCTCCATCTAAAACAACCTTTCTAACAAAAACTTAGCAATCTCAATTTTCAAAAGAGAAACGAATACTTATCCCAATGAAGAAAAAATTGGAAACAACTAGAGCTTCAGTTTCATAGGAGTATATTGTTCTGAACAAAATATATTTTGCAAAAAAAAAAAAAAAAATGGAAACCAAAATATTTTGAGGTTTATGTGATTTGTGACTGCTTGAAACCAAAACAATATGAGCCATACTATAGTATTTCCAACTACCATAGTGACTTGTTTTGTGGAAGGTACTTATTATTGCACCAAGCCTGACCTCTAAATCCTACCCTTATGTTCAATTATAAACTACATCTAATCCTATGTTCAATATGAGCCATACTATAGTATTTCCTTATACGTTATAGTTGTTTTATTTGGCATTACACTTTGGTTGTTTCTATTTTTGCCTAAAGTTAAAAATTTGTCTTTTCGGGATTTGAATGTTTCCCTTTTGTGCTTCTTTTTTATTTTTTAAGCATCAATAAATCACCAGTTTAGTGAAAATGTATTGAAAATTACTTATTAAAATAGTTAGTATTACACTCTGAAAAAGTCTTTAATGGTTAAATAAGAGATCTGAAATTCAATTCCCGTCTATACTAAAAACCGATTCGTATCTTGGTTTGATAATAAAAAACTATATCATTAGGAGCGAATGTCATAGGTTAAAACTATAAAAAAATAATAATAATAAAAATAATAAAAAAAACATTTTAAATATGAATTTAGTTATACTTGAACATAAGAAAGAAAACTCGAAAGGCCAAATTAAACCTCAAAAAAATACCTGCACATAAGAAATGGTATTTGCAGGATTAAGCTTGCGCACTTTGAACTGCAGGGTCTTCTCTCTACCTTCAGCCCTTCTCTTATTGATCCCAACAGTAGGCAGCTCAGTTGTTGTTTCCATTGGAACCACTTTTTGTTGGTCTCTGCTGCTTAATTAGAGTAATCTGGTGTTTTCTAGTGCTGGTGTTTCTGCGTTTTTTTTTTTTGTGTAGCTTCAAACATTTATTAACTTGAATTTTTATTTTGTGTTAGCTTCAGCTTCTTCTTTCGTGAAACAGAGATTACACTATTATCTTTATGTTGTTGCTTATTGTTGGGCTGTGTTTTATATAGAGAAGACTCATACCTCAATTTTGTTTTAAATTTTAGGCAAAGCTTGAGTTCAGTGTCTAGTAGCACTAAATCGTGTAATAGCACTGAACTTGTCATAATAGCGACATGTGTCCATTTTTAATCACGTGTCATCATCTCAAAGGGTCCAATACACTGGAGACACCGCACTTAAGTTAAGTCCTTATTTAAAAAAATTAAATTAAATTAAAAACAAGTGACAGCCCCCCTGGCAACTTAAGTGGCATAAAAATTTATCGCCATTAATCATATCAACATTTTTTACTATTTTAATACAATTCCAACCATTCCAAAAAGTTAGGACCTAGACCGACATATTTAAAACATTAAAAACCAAATTGACACACTATATAAATTATGTTTAAATTTTATTCTATATTTAAACTCTTAATTAATTAGAATCTTACGTCATATAATTACTTAGAATCTTATGTTATATTTTCTTTAATTGATAGTCATAATTTCATATTTTCTGTAATTAATATATTTTCTTTAATTAATAGTTTCTTTAATTGATAGTCATATTTTCTTTAATTGGTACTTTCTTTAATAGATAAAATAAATAATTCTCTATACAAACACAATCATAATAAATATCTATTAATAATTATTATAATAATATATTTAATAATTACATTTTAAAACACATCATATTAAATACCTATTAATAAATGTCATAATTATCAATTTTTTTTTTGAATACCATAATTATCAAATTCATATTTAGTATTTCATACACAAATTCAATCATCAAAATAAATTTGCATTAATAACTATTATAATTTTCAAATAGGCCAAAATGCAAAACTTACCTTCTAAGTTTTATCATTTTTTCATTTCAGTCCTATAAATTTGGGTTTTCTCATTTCAGTCCTCTAAGTTTCATTCTTTCCCAATTAAGTGTCTGTTTGGTATAATTAATTTTACCAATTTATTTTACTATTTAGTTTATTTTTGCTCATATTCATGGGTTTCACTGTACTATTTTAGCTAACTTTTACCTTTATCTGCACTACTTTCAGCAAAAAAATTTCAGTTTCAGCAAAATAAGCGAATCCCAAATAAATCCTAAGTCCTTCGTTAATGTGCTATTAATTTCTGCCGTTAACATATATATATATATATATATATATTTTTTTTTTTTAATTTTAGAAAAAATGTTAAGTAAAAAAAAAAAAAAAAAAGCCATTTTGAGGATCGTTCACTCCCACACGTGAACGTTTCCCCCACATGAGTAATAAATACTTTGAGTAAACTCAGATCAAATTGATACCCATTAAAAGAAGATGAGAAAAAAAAAAAACCAGAAAGCCATTTAGAGGAACGTTCCCTCCCACACGTGAACGTTCCCCCAACATGAGTAATCAATACTTTGAGTAAACTCAGATCAAATCGGTACCCATTAAAAAAAAAAGAGACAACTCATTTAGGTTCATTTCATGTTTATACATTTCTAAACAGAATTCGGCAAAATAGTGGATTGGATCAATGACTCGCCGAGTTGACTCATAATTTTGAAGGTTAATGATTTACCAGTGTAGCACAACTACACAAGGAAAATAGGATTCAAATCTGTACCCATTAATGCAAATGAGAAACTGAACAAACCCCCTTTTTGGGAAATTTAATTTCTCCCCCAAATTCCATAAATATTTGTTAAAAACTGAAGCCCAAACTAGACTCAGTGAGTCAACTCGTCCCCAGAAGAAGAAAATAACTATGAAAAGCTAAAGCAAGTCCACACCTTTTGGCAAATAGTGAGGAGGCACTTTCCATGAGCGTCCATGAGAATGATTTCACATTTGTCAACTCTCTCTCTCTCTCTCTCTCTCTCTATCAGGTGGGGTTTCATTTTTGTTATTCAGGGTCTGGAAGGGAACGATACTCTAATTGGCTTCCTATTTTGCTAAAAAAAAAAAAATTGCCTTTCTATTTTTTTTTTTTAATTAACATTTTTTCTAAAATTAAAAAATAAATAAAAAAGTAAAAATAAAATAAAATAATAAAATTAACGACAGTACATTAACGGAACATTAACGAAAATCTTAATTGAAATGAAATAAAACTTAGAGGATTGAAATGATAAAACTTAAACTTATAAAACTAAAATAAAAAATTATAAAACTTAAAGGATGTGTTTTGCATTTTGACCTTTCAAATAATATAGAATCATATTGTTCATTGATAAATTCATAGTATTTAATATTTTATACAAAATACAATCATCATCAAAATAAATGAGTATTAATAACTATTATAATTTTCAAATAATATAAAATCATGTGTATTAATAGCTATTATAATTTTCAAATAATATATAATCATAATAAACTTCCTTATTAGTATTATTTTTTTTTTTTAGAAGATAGTAAACTCCCTTGTTCATTGCCAGAGTTGCTGACTCATGTTTGGGGAAGAGACTAAAATTTTAAAATACTTTAACCTAGACACGGACGAGGAATATATATAATACAATTTGGATAGAAGCATCCGTGTCTTTGAGCTTGCAAGAATAGTCAGTCACCAGGAGAGGGAGAACACAGAAATAAAATCCAAACTCCTCCTTTTTATTTAGTAGATGTGTCTCTTATTCAAGGTTAGTACTCCAGCATATATTTACAACATTGCTCATATACTCAAGCATTTTTTTACATCATTGCACATACTCGGCATACATCATACATATAAGGAAACCACAAAAACCTAAAACCCTCCTCAAAAGCTGTTATTATATAGCCACTTCCTTCACCAACTTTCGACCCCCCATGCAATCCTCCTTACTGAAAAAGCACGACCATATTCCTCTTCTCGTTCCTTTGGCCCCTGGAAAAATAAGTCCCCCCATCTTGGAAGTTGAAGATCCTTTCCACCTCTCTTGCCGGCGAGTTAAAGGCCAACTCCTTTGCCTCCTTCTCTAATTTATTCATAACATTCCCCTTCCCTAGACAACCAAATAAGGAAGAAACTAACACACAACACAGATATGTAACAACTTTAGAATATATAGCTAATTTGCAAATGTCCAATAACACATTTCTAATCTCCCTAGTTAACTTTTTACTAATTATTTTTTGTCAAGAGAGTAAAAAGTTAACTTAAGTCGATGCCAAATTTGCAAATATGGGTGTCTAATAACAAATTTCTAATCTCCCTAGGTAAGTATAGGCGCCATTCATCAAGGTGACCCGTAAAATATTGACTAAGAGAAATCTATGAATATCTGATGAATATATCAAATGAGAATTGGAAAGTGAAAAGGATACTCCTACAATTGTAGTACACTCTTTATTCATTAGAATTTAGGAGTACTTTTCTTGTACCTTAATAAGGTATTTTGCTTGTATAGCACTAGAGGGATGCCACAAGACTTGTGTCTGAGACTTAAACTTCGGACTCCACATGCATGTGAATAAGGCCAAAACTACTGGACAACCCCTGGGATATATTCTAGTCTATTTATTCATGAGAAGTACGTACACCTTGCTTGTAAATTAATACAATATTTTGCTTCTACAGTGCATGAAGCTCCTACAGAGTAACATTACACAGTTTTCTCATTATTTTTTAGATAGAAAGCAATACGGTGGATCAAGGGAAAGACAAATATACCTGCAAGATGGTACCTAATGTTTCCTTTGGCATTGATCTCGAAGCAAACGACTTTCAGGTCACTATTCCGTGAAGCAATGACTGCAAAAGGATGGCTAGCAGGAGTTACAAACACCACACCGGGTCTCAAGGCACCGCTAACCTTCCGGTATCTTGTGCTACTCTTTCTTGGTCCAGAGCTTCCCTTGCCACCTCTTTGCCCTCTTGATCTAGAGGAAGAAAGATGAGGGCATGCCATCTCGAAGTATCCTTCACCTTCAACTATGACAGAGATCTTTGTCGCCTTTGAGTAGTAAACAGGGCCAATTATAGATCCCTATAGTTCAAATTTTACAAAAACATGTATATATATATACATCAAGAAAGGAATTAGTAGAAAGTAAATATTTTTAAATGAAATGGAAAGGAAAAAAATTCCTATAGAAAAAATAGAAATGGAAAGTAACGTAATTATATTTGTACTTCAATGACGTCACCTATATAATAACTCTATATAATAATCATATGAGTTGTTTAATCACTTATATATCAATCATATGATTGTTAAACAATCATTTAACAACACAAGTGATTAAAATATATACATGTGAAGATTGAAGGGAAACGTGAGTAAATTATTAAAAATCAATTATATAATCATACAAATGCTTGATAACTTCTTGTTTGTTGTGTAATATATTGATACATAATCAACTTTTTGTTTGTTTGTGTAATATATTGATATATAATGAGGTGTTAGTGTTGGACTGATGTGATACACAAAAAAATGTAAAATGATATTCCAATTAAGATTTTCACTTAAACAAGTTAAAAAAAAAAAAAAAAAATTGTATTTTTAATATTTGATCTTTAAATATAGATGGGATAAAAATACATTTGAAAATAGAATGGGAGATTTTTTATTACTCTGGTGATGTTAGCAAAGGCAACAAAAAGGTCGGGGTCTTGTAGCTGCTTGTAATCGTTGGGTACGGCTTCGTAGAGACTGCCATATTGGTTCGACTTAGATGGTTATTTGTTGAAAAGATTGTATGGAGCGCTTGGAAAGCTACCAAAAGGCCAAATGCCAGCTGAACCTTGCTTGTGTTGAAGCAAGGCCTCGATTTTTTCTTTGGAGGCTTTCATAATGCTTCCTTTCCTCTGCTTATGAAAGAGCTTGTCCAATTGAAACCCGTCTGCCTGGCTCATTTTGAAATTGAAAGAAGAAATATAAGCGTGAATCAAAGTTATATATAGAATCTCCAAGTGAAACAAATTAGAGAGAGAACCTATACCTTCAGAGCGGCTTGAAGAACTTCCCGGCTGAATGCCGTGTAGAAAGATTCCAGGTCTTCGCCCCCTAGCCCATTGAATGCCTACACCACAAGAATTACTGCAAGCAATTAGCGTAAGTTACAAAAATTAAGAGTCCGTTTGGATCAAAGATGATAGGCCAAGAATGTATTGACCCATTGTGATAAATTAACCAATTGATTTAGCCAAGTTAATTAATTAATTCAATTAACATGCATAGGTTGTCTGGAAAATAGTCCATGCTACCTTCGTAGTTTCAGTAGAGGATATTTTCTTGAACTCCTCATTCGTGACTGCACTAAATAGAGCATTCAATACCTTACTATTGAAGTTTGCCACCTTAATCTTAGCATCATCCCAGTTGACCGGCGCTTCCGTAGGCTTAGTCCAACCTATTTCCACAGCTTGCCACACTTTTTCATCTAATAACTGTAAGAAAACTATCATGCGTACTTTTCAATATGCATAGTTAGTGTCATCAAATAAATGAGATATGATAAGAGACTATCTTCTATCTATGATAACCAGGGGTCAATGGATCACACAGTAAAGATTAACATCTAATCAGAGTGTGCCTGCTTTGATATCACTTGATAGACTAATAATGTATTGACCCCTTGTGATAAATTAACCAATTGATTTAGCCAAGTTAATTAATTCAATTAATATGCAAAACACGTGATAGCACAAACAAATCACCAATTAACTAAAGTGCAAAAAAAATTAAATTGACACGGTGATTTGTTTACAAATAGGAAAAACCTACACGGCAAAAACCCCACCGGGTGATTTTAAGGTCACCACTCCCAAAAATCCACTATTATCAAAATAAGTGGTTACAAGTAAAAGAATCTCAGTACCTTATACCAAACTACAGTTGAACCTTTACCCCAATACCCAATTGAACTTGTTCTGTAGTGACAATCTCTCATTTTCAATGCACGGCTCCCAGTACGTGACTAACCAATATATATGCAGATCCTAGTATGTGACTTAATTACCAACTTGAGAAAGATATTGGCTGCAAAGTTCTTCAATTCATCACACGATGAAGATCAAGAAACTCCTTGGTCACAAAAGCCTACGGTGTACAAACACAACAGCTTCTTCAATAGAAAAATGAACTAGGGCAAATTCTATCTCCGGTCATAATTTACATGAATAAAACTTTGCTTCACACTTGCGCAACTTTTAATGGCCCTTAAAATAATCCTTATATATGTTTAGGGTTGTGAGAAAAGAAAGTCTAAACATGTACTCATGGATTGGATGAAAATCAATTCTGAAAAACTGAATTCCATAAACCTCGATAGATAGGGTATCTATCGAGCTAGTTGCCGAGCTTCATGTTTCAGCAGCTTTTTAAACCTCAATAGATGCTAGCTGTCGAGTTTTAAAATTCAGCACTTCTTCACTTGTTTCTTAGACAAATTTGCATGGTTTTAACACTTGAACTTGAAACCTTATTTCTTGAAGCATTAAACACATCCTAGATCTACCAAATTACAAGTAAAGTGCGTTTTGTCAAAGGATTAGCCAATTACCTAAAATGTTGACATATGTTCCTAACATGATTCACATATGTCCTAATAAAAGGCGAGGAAATGGGAGTAAAGTAGAGTAAATTTAGTCTAAAATTAGCATATTTTCAGTCAACTTACTTTATTTTCATTCACTCCCCCTCAATCCCCCTCAATCCAAACGGATCCTAAGTGTTGCTTGCTAAGATGTCATGGTCTTGGAACATATTCAAACCAGTTGGAATGTAATGTTACCATTTAACCCTAACCCTATGATCGATGTTATTTCATCATTATTCTTTTACTCTAATTTCATTATGCCATCTTTGTAACAAGAAACTATATGGAGGCATTGAGATTACCTCGAAATGCCCAGGAATAGAGATAGTTTGAAGGATTTTGACAACATAAAGCTTCTCATTTTCATCCTTATTGATCATATAAATAGGCGTTCCCACTGGAACCCTGATTACATCTCCACATTCCAGGTTAAAGCACTTTCTATCCTCATCACTTACAACGCTCATTCTCTCCTCATCCCTCACCATAGTAATAGTTGCTCGCCCTGATCACATTATACAATATTAACAAGAACCACAAATTTAGAATCCAAGCTAGATCAAGAATTGTAAATGACACAACGTAGTTCTTGAAACTAACAAAATAAGTAATAGTTTTTTTAATAACATATTTCACATTAGATGACATGTGACATGTCATAATTCTGTTGGTGCAAGATTATGCATGATACAAATAGTATAATACTACCCTATGAAAAATGAATGGACATTCGATTTGATTTTTATAAATTCATGACACATTATAACATATTATAATGTATTAAGGTGTAAATGTGTACATATACCAATTTAAAAAAAAAAATATATATATATATATATATCAATTTATTACCTTAAACAAGTAACGAAAACATATCTACTCTCAAGGAAAAAGATCATCTCCATAACATAACATATCAAAAAGAAGATCATCTCCATAACTTAACATATCAAATTGTAAAGCTTATGTACTAAAATTTAAAATATTTCTAGAAATACTTTATTCCATATTTCCATTACCAATTTATTAAAAAGCTGATGATCGAGAATGAATCGATTTCATAAAGCTAAAATGGGATTTCATAAAGCTACAATGGAATGTGATGCAAGTTTCAACTTATTTGAGTTTTTAGCTTCTTTTTGGTACTATTTATGGGTCTCATTATATTATTCAGCTAACTTTTAAAAATTGCCCCTAAAGGAGATGATCATATCCCTTATCCTCATCATTTCTCTAATTAATATCTAAATAATTTTTTAAATAAAAACCAAAAAAAAAAAAAGAAAAGAGAGAGAAAAAGCTAGCTTATAAACTAGTCCAAGCACACTATAATATTATATATTTTGACTAAAAATTAAAAACTGCCCCTAAAGGAGATGATCATATCCCTTATCCTCATCATTGCTCTAACTAATAACTAAATAAGATAAGAATTAGTAGGACGAAAAATTACATGCCCTTGGCATCAAAGAGAATAAGTTCAGCATCAAAGTGAGCTGGGCTTATGAAAGTCAGAGGATCGGCTTCAAGAATCGCCACACGATAGTTCTATAAGAAAGCACAAAGAATCTTGAAGAAGAAACAGAAAACTAGAGAGAAAATTGGTGAAGAAAATTGACTTTTCACTGAATGAATGAATCTGTACAAGTAATTGTGACTAAATACAAAAGCAGAGCAAAGCAAAATATCCCAAATTACACGAGATTAGTTATAGCACGTGTGTTAGTTAGTTATCTCACGTGTGAACACATCCTACTTAAATACATCACTAAACTACAAGTAGCTTTAGTCTGCATTAAACTACAGTACTACAATAACTACATTACACTGCTGTCGTTTTATCTCAGACTTCATTTCTTCTCATCTTTCTTCTTTTGCTTCGTTCCTTTTCTTCCTTTCTGATCTGATTCACAACTTTGATACTACCCCTCAAGATGAGAACCAGGATTGTGAATGTTAACAATGCTCATCTTGGTAAGTACTGCTTTCAATTGTTGACCACTAAGAGCCTTTGTAAGAAGATCAACTAATTGTGAATGAGTAGGAGTGAAGAACAATCTGATGACCTTATCTTGGACCTTATCTCTAACCAAGTGGCAATCTATTTCTATATGCTTGGTCCTTTCATGAAACATTGGGCTCTCACCGATATATATGGTTGCTTGATTGTCACAGAAGAGCATTGCAGGTTTTAGATGAAATACTTCTAAATCCTTCAACAAAGCCAAAATCCAAGTGATTTCACAAGTAGTCACTACCATGGCTCTATACTTTGCTTTAGCAGAAGATCTAGAGACTATGGATTGCTTCTTAGATTTCCATGAAATTAGAGAATCACCCAAGAAAATACAATACCCAGTAGTGGACCTTTTGTTATCAATACAAGATGCCTAGTCTGCATTTGCGTATGCTTTCAAGTGCAAATCAGACTTGGATGACAAAAGAATACCTTAACCAGGACTTCCTTTAAGGTATTGTAACACTTTATAAGCTGCATCCAGATGAGGTTTTCATGGCTTAGACATAAATTGACTCAGTTTATGTACTGAGTAAGCAATATCTGGTCTGGTAATAGTGAGATATAACAATCTGCCTACCAATCTTCTGTAAACACCAAGATCAGGTAGCAACTCTCCATAAAACTTGCTCAATTTTGAGTTTTGCTCCATAGGAACTCTGCAAGGCTTGCATACTGTCATGCCTACATCTTTAAGTATCTCTAAGGCATACTTTCTTTGGCACAAAGATGTACCTTGTTCTGATCTGGCCACTTCAAGACCAAGGAGGTTTCCAAGATTTTTGAGCTTGAATTCTTGATCCAAGAACACCTTAAGTTCTTCAACAGCATGAACATCATTGCTAGCAATGAGAATGTCATCAACATAAACTAATAGGGCTATGAAGGACTGATTGAACTTCTTGGTAAACAAAGAGTAATCAAACTTAGATTACTTGAATCCACATTTCAAAATGGTAGATGAAAACCTAGAATACCACTGTCTTGAGGCCTGTTTGAGACCATACAATGATTTGTTGAGCTTACACACCAAATGCTCCCCCTTGCTGTGAAAACCCTGAGGCAGCTGCATGTAAACTTCCTCATGGAGATCACCACGGAGGAAAGCATTGTTTACATCAAGCTAAATAAGGTGCCAACCCTTCACAGCAGCAATAGCAAGTAAAGTTTTGACTGAAGTCATCTTGGCTACAGGAGAGAAGGTTTCTGTGAAGTCTAGACCTTCCTGTTGAGTGAAACCCTTGGCCATAAGCCTTGCTTTATACCTCTCCACTATCCCATCAGCCTTATACTTAACCATATATACCCACTTGCACCCAATAGCCCTTTTATGAGGAGGCAAGGGAGTGACAGTCTAGGTCTAGTTAGATTCCAATGCTGCAATCTTAGCAACCATGGCATCCTGCCATTTAGGGTCTTTGATAGCCTCATTATAAGATTTGGGCTCAGGAATAGCAGTGATAAGAGAACAAAAATGGGCATAAGAGGGTGACAAACCAGAAGAATCAAGATATTGAGATAAAGGGTATTTAGTACCTGAAGTGGAGGAGGTGTATCCAGTCTTGAAGGTTGGATTGGAATGAACAAATTGATCTTGAACAACATTACTGCATTTATAATCTTGCAAATAAGCAGGAGCTTTAGTGATTCTGGTAGACTTCCTTAATGAAGGAGCAGAATTAGGAAGATGAATAGGTACAGGATCTGCACTAGCAGAAGGAAGAGGAACAGTTGAAGGTGTAGGAGTAGAAATAGAATTGGGTAAATCAGAAATAGGTAAATCTGAAGTAGTGTGAGGTAAAGGTAGGTCAGAATTAGACAAGGCAGGTGTAAGAGCTGAATGACCAGGTGAATCAAGAATAGAAGTGTCGATAGGATCAAAAGGATGAGAAACATAAGGTAAAGAGTCATTAGCAATATCTAAAGAAGGGAAAATATGAGGGAAAGTGATGGTAGAATGAGGTGAGGAAGAATATGTGGAGGAAATAAAAGGAAAGACAGTCTCATGAAAGAGAACATCTCTAGAAACAAAAATTTTCTTAGTTGCCAAATTAAGCACTTTAAAACCTTTAACACCATAAGGATACCCCAGAAAAACACATGGAATAGACCTAGGATCAAACTTAGATCTATTATGAGACAAAGTAGAAGCAAAACAAAGACAACCAAACACCTTTAGATGATCATAGGAAGGAATTTTGTTATAAAGCTTCTCAAAAGGTGTTTTGTTGCCTAGGGTGAAAGAAGGTAATCTGTTGATAATATACACAGCAATTAAGACACACTCACCCCAAAAAGTATGAGGCACATTTGACTGAAACTTTAAGGCTCTTGCAATGCTTAATATGTGTTGGTGTTTCCTCTCCACAACTGAATTCTGTTGTGGAGTGGCAACACATGAATGCTGATGTAAAATTCCATGATTAGCATAAAAATCTTTAAGGAAAAACTCTTGAGCATTGTCAGTCCTAAAAACCTTGATATTAGTGTAAAATTGTGTGGATATCATGGTGAAAAAGGAAATCAACGAGGGTCTGGTTTCTGATTTAGTTTTCGTAAGGTATACCCATATGGATCTAGTGGCATCATCTACAATAGTAAGAAAATACCTAAAACCATTATGAGTAGACTTAGCAAAAGGACCCCAAACATCACAATGGATAAGATCAAAAGCATTTTCAGACAAATGATTAAAGAAAGGAAAGGGTAAATGTTTCTGTTTTGCAATGGGACAAAGAGTACAATCTTTATTGCTATGTACATTGCTTACATCAGGAATACAATCATGTAAAGCATGAAGTTTGGCATCTGAAGCATGTCCTAGTCTAAGATGCCAAAGATATGGCTTGGTAATGACAGGAATATCAGAAACATTATTAACAAAAGTACCAAAAATAGAATCTAGAATGGAAGATATTACAGAATCTGATTTGCAAGAAGTTGTAGATAATAAGTAGATGTTGTTATGCAATTTACCCACTCCAATCATTTTCCAACAAGAAAGGCTCTGTATAAAGCTCAAATTGGACAAGAAAATAAAGCAACAGGACAGATATTTTGTCAATTGACTCACTGAGATCAAATTGAAAGTGAAAGCAGGAACACATAACACATTTTCAAGAACCAAACTAGTTATAACTTGAATAGTGCCAATGTGTGTGACAACAACTCTTTCAACATTAGGTAATTGAACAAAAGATGAAATGGAACTAATTATTTTAGTGAATAATTTGACAAAATGGACAATATGATCTGTTGCCCCAGTGTTAAGGACCCAAGTTTCCTTACCAAAAACTATTTTATTGACTAGATTCTTGGCAAAAATGGAATGTTGCATATTCAAGCAAACAGAATCTTGAAAAGAGGCAAAAAAGTTACCTGGAAGAGTAGAATTGGATGTGGCAATAGCATCATTGGAATTACCAAAAGTGGATGCATGAAAGTTCAACAGAGAGAGCAACTATTGATACTATTTTGAGGTAAAAGGGAAAGGGTTATTCTGATGCATAATCTCAGATTGCCCTTGATCATCATCAACCATAACCTGATTAGCCTTGGCAACTCTTCCCTTTTGCTTGTAACCTAGAGGAAATCCAACAAGCTTGTAACATTTCTCCATGATGTGACCAAGCTTTCCACAGTGGCTGCACACAGGCCTTCCTTTCCCAACACTGCCCTTGAAATTCTTGCCATTACTGTTGTTTGAAGAAGAACCTTGATTGAAAGCTTGGTTCACAGCAAGTGCAACTGATTCAACAGAAGGAGAACCATTAAAGGTTGAAGACCTTTGCCTTTCCTCCTAGATCACCAACGAGAAAGCCTTATCTATTGATGGAACAAGTTCCATCATAAGGATTTGAGTCTTGACTTGTGAATAGCAATCATTCAATCCATTGAGAAATTGCATGATTGAATCTTGATGATAAAGATGTGCAATCTTATCGTTTACTCCACAAGTGCATTTACCACATGAACAACTTGGCAAAGGCTTGAGATTCAACAATTGATCCCAGGCAGCTTGAAGATCAGTGAAAAAGCTTGTCATGGTAGAATCCCATTGCATCACAGTGGAAATTTGCTTTTGAAGTTAAGAAATCCTTGGTTGGCTTGTAGAAAGTGATTCTTGAGTGCATTCCACACTGCAAGAGTTGTGTCTTTGTAAATGACACTAGTTGTGATATGAGGTGAAACAGAATTCAAGATCCATGATGAGATCATTGAATTGCACTTTGACCAGGCTTATTTCTCGAGTGGTGTGATTACCATTGAAGCAGCGATGGAGCCATCAACAAAACCAAGTTTACTCTTGGCATCCAAAGCCATTCTCATTGCCCTAGCCCAGGTTGGGTAATTATCCTCAATCAGAGGTTGAGCAACGAGGATCGCACCAGGAGATTCACCATGATGTAAAAAAAATGGACTGTGAGGATCTTCCATTGGAGAAAGCTTGCACTGAGATGAAGAATGTGAAGTGGTTTCAGTGTTTGACACCGTTGATAAAGGCTCAAGCTCTGATACCATATAAGAAAGCACAGAGAATCTTGAAGAAGAAACTGAAAGCTAGAGAGAAAATTGGTGAAGAAAATTGACTTTTCACTGAATGAATGAATCTGTACAAGTAATTGTGACTAAATACAAAAACAGAGCAAAGCAAAATATCCCAAATTACACGGGATTAGTTATAGCACGTGTGTTAGTTAGTTATCTCACGTGTGAACACATCTTACTTAAATACATCACTAAACTACAAGTAGCTTTAGTCTGCATTAAACTACAGTACTACAATAACTACACTACACTGCTGTCGTTTTATCTTAGACTTCATTTCTTCTCATCTTTCTTCCTTTTCATCCTTTCTGATTTGATTCACAACTTTGATAAGTTCTCAATGCCACGAAGAAGTTTGGACCTCTTTGTAAACCTCTGAAGAACCTGAACACTACCTTCATCAGTCTCAACCCTGGACTCAAAATCCTCATCTTCAAACAAGTAAGGATTATCTTCCTCCTCTTCTTCTTCTTCTTGCTCCTCTCTCTCCTCTTCCCTGTCATAGCCTTCCCTTTCCACTCCACCATTTCCCTCTCCTCTTTGCCTCTCGCGTACTTTTTTCTCTCTTATGTACTCGTCACAATTTCGATCACACTGTTGCTTTTGTCGCTTACATTGTTTTTGGCATATTTTGAGCTCTGGGTCCTTGGCCCGAGCTAAACTAGCACATAAAACCCAAGAGAGACAAGAGCAAGCGAGCTAAAGAAACCTTAGCTTTGGAAGCCATTCTTGGTGTTACTATAGACTATAGAGTTTAGTTCTTGATGAAGAGTGTGAACATGGTGGTGGAGTATATATTGTGTGAGTGAATTAGGGAAAGATATGGTGATGAGAATGAGAAAAGGGAAGCCATGCATGAGGACGAGTGGACCCAACGTGGCTATCATCTGAGAAGGGATTGACAAGTGCTAGCTATAGCAAGGACAACAAATATGTCATCGTCTTGGACAGGGGCGTAGCCAGAAATTTTTGCTTGGGGGGGCCAAGGTAAAACTCTCATTTTGATTCAACGAAAAACTCAAAGTACAGTATATCTATAACATAAGCATATTGATAGAATTTTTTTGTCAGTGTAATTCTAAAGCACTCAAAAATCAAAATACTAATAAGTTAATCGACCAATTAAGCATCTTAAGTCTTTTTTTTTTTTTTTTTTTCTTGAGCTTCTCCTATTTTTTTGAAAATCCATAAGTCCATAACATTCATAGAAATCAAATATAAGTATACAACAAAACTGCAGAAGAAGAAGAAGAAGAAAAAGAAGAAGTTGGTATTTCTCAATATTTGCTTAGCTTTAAATAAGAAAACTTTTTGTTAAGGAAGAGGGAGAAACTAATGAAAATGTGATTACATGAGAGCATCCTATGGAAGAATTAATGAAAAGAAACTGAAGAGAGAGCACCAAGTGATGAGGAGAGTCTTTTGTGGAATAGTAAAGTGGAAGGAGATATTGTAATAGTTTTGAGAAAGTGTAAAACTTAAGTACAATGTTTTAAGTGTAATATATTAGGTTCTTCAATTAAATTCAAGCACATATTTAACATGTCCAATAAAATACAAACAATGATATTATTTTTAAGTACAATTAAATTCAATATATATGAGTTTAATCAGGTAATCTAATGTACTACACCTCAGTATTATCCTTTCACAAAAATTGAATAACTAAAAACTAAAAAAATATGGACGTGGATATCATGCTTTAGAGAAGAATGGGAGAGACAAGAGGGGTTAATTTTTATGATTGCACAGTTGGGATTTGGGGTGGGGAGAATTTTATGAGTGATGTGTTGGAGGGGGGGCAAATCTTTTAATCTTGTGGGGGCCAGCTCTTAACTCAAAATGATTGTAGCCTATATTTACTTATAATTAGATAGGTTTTAAAAAAAATTGGAGGGGCCATGGCCCCCCCAATGCATAAGGTGGCTCCACCCCTGGTCTTGGAGCAATTGTTTCTTCGATCTTCTACATCATTATATGGAAAAGGACTACCATTTTTTTTAATTAAAAAAATTAGGGTGAAATTCAATTTTCAAACTAGTACTTCTGATTTAATTTTTGTGAATTTAATTCTATATTCAAAAAAAATGATTTAATGTGATCATTTCGTTCAAATATGTTACTAAATTATGCCATTTAATTATATAAAAAAAGAAAATAAAATAGAAATAGAGGAAAGCTTATTCAAATGTGTGCCATTTAATAGACCTTGTTATTTAGTGAGTAATAATTTAAAAAATTACACAGTTTCATTTGCTAATAAATTCGAGTGGAAGTACCTAATTAATTCATTTTGATAATATAAAAGACTAAATTGACAAATTAAATTTTAAAGACTAATTTAACTATTAAAGCAAAAGTTAAGGAACTAAATTAAATTTAAACAAATTTTTTTTTTTTTTTTTTTTTTTTTGTAGAAGCAAAGTACTAGCCATGCTACACCAAAAATAAATAAATAAAATCTAAGATTTCTACTTTCTATCTATCCATGATTGCCATGACACCTAAAGTTAAGGAACTAAATGATAATTGATGTGGCCTTAATATCATCATATGTAATTGTTTCCAATTATTTTTTGTTTTAGATCGATTTAAAACAAATTGATTATCATTTATTAATTATAAATTATTATGTATTAAAAATTGTACTATTGTATTGTTTGTAGCCCTGTGGCAAATCGAAGCTGGGTTTTGCACTCAAAACGACACGTTGTTTTCGATTAGAGTGTTCCCGTGATGGTACGGACAAAGGAAACTAGGGGAGGTCGGTGACTGTTCTGAAATTTAGATTGATTAGAAAAGGTGGCAGAAAAGACAAACAGCAAGCCGTCTTAGCTCAGCCGGTAGAGCGCATGGCTTTTTTAACCATGTGGTCGTGGGTTCGATTCCCACAGACGGCGTGTTCTAGTTTTCTTTTTCTTTTTTTGGTTAAAAGGAAATTAACATTCAACTAAGCCAAAATGGCCAAACTGTTGGCAGTAAGCCTACAAATGTTTTCCCCCATGACATCTGAATATAGAAAATTAGCAACAACATCAGGTGGGGAGCTATCCATTACAACAAAATATTCTTGCATACTACATCCTAACTTAGCCAGTGCGTCTGCAACTCTATTAGCTTCACGGAACACGTGCTGCACCTTGAAGTGTTGAAATCTGCCCAACAGGGACCTGCAATCAGCCAGCAAGGAGGAGTAGAAAGCATTAGATGTGGTATTGGACTGAACTAACTCCACCACAACCTTAGCATCTAGTTCAATCACCAAGTTCTGCACTCCAATCTGATCTGCCAGCAACAACCCATCTCTTAGAGCCCAACGTGTTCTAGTTTTCAAGTTGCAATATTCATGTTGTTAATGAATATTTTGATTCATATAATCATTTGGAATTAATGATTATTCATGCGAGCAAAAGTCATCAGCGGACATGGGAAAAACAACTTAATATTTTAGAAAATTCTTTATTAAAATAAGTTAGTTTTTAGCTAATTACTACAAGCCCACTCAATATTTTTTTTGTTAGATAGGAATTTTAACAAATCCATCATTGAATTACATTTTCTTTTTATATCCTCCGTACTTACAAAATTTCCAAAAAATCAAAAATTAATCGCTATGTTATCAATAAAATATTTACATTTTAAGTTCTTGTAGTACAAAATTATATGTAAAAATAATTTTATAGATTGAATAGTAAATGACATCTTATTAGCACAAAATTTGACAAGCATATTAAGAACATAAAATACATGCAATCCAAATTGTTAAATTTTCAAAATATATATTATTGTTAATGTTTTTAGCTGGAGTTGTAGTCATTGCCATTAGCTATAATGAAGTTTGATAAGGGTATTTTTGGTAATAAAATTGGGACCTGTAAACAAACAGAGCCCATCAAGGAAAAGGCCGATGGCTTCAAAGGAACCTTCGACCCCATAGAAACCATGGGATTCCTAAGGAACCAACAGCCATGAGGATAGATCAAAGACAAAGCTGTCGGGTGCGCCTCCTTGCCAAACCGACGGAGGATCCCCTAACTGACGAAGGACCCCTAATTGACGGAGAGGCATACCGACGGGTCCTACGTGGTCTACACACATATTCATATATGGAAACATCTTATGCATCATGCACAAAGACCCTACCACACGATTTTCACCTTCCCAAAATGGAGAGTATCCCCAAGATCTCGATAGCATTAATTCCACCTTCTCCCAATAAGGAAAATCCCCCTATTCTCGAGATCTAGGGCTTTTCCCCACCACTATATAAGCAACAGTTCTCTTCCTTTCCCAGATACACAGAAAATACCTAACTCTCTCACTATAGAGTTCTTGGAGATTTCTCATTCACTGACTTAACCTTCGGAGGGTCTTTGGCCGATACCCCACCGATGCCTTCTGTTTAGTTCTTGTTTTCTTATTCTTTAGGTAACTATCGCAGCAATCAGGAGCCATCAACTCACTGATGATTTTTGTGCATCATCAGTTGGTGTCATCTATGGGAAACAAGTGATTAGCCATACCACCACTTCTAAGACAAAGAGTTGCATGGTCCAAACACAATTGATGGCTACCATCAATCACGAGACAAGGAATCCCTCCAACGCCTTGGAAAGGCAAGTGCAGACCCTGGCAGCAACAGTCGAACAGCTTACCCAACGTAACCAGGAGTTGGAGCAACAGCTGAACCAAATGAACGAGCGATGTCCTGAAGACCAGTGTGACAAACGGGACAACGACGAGCAAAATGGTAGTCATCTCTCGCCGGGGGACCGTCAGGAGAGAGAAGATCAGGAAGAAAGCAATGTCCCCAGCAGACGAGACCGACCGGAGGACACTAACTGCCCATCGAAAATAGAAATCAGTGCAATGCGCATGGCCAGGACATGCAAAATGATAAAGGAGAAGATGGACATAATGATGAATGCCATGAGGGGATAGATGTCCACCAACTTGGACGAGTTAGTTCAACAAAAGGACTCACCTTTCACAGTGCAGGTGACTTCCTTCCTCCTCCTTGCCAAGTTCCGGATGCCACAGGTGGAAACATATGATGGATCACGAGACCTGCTTGACCATTTAGAGTCGTTCAAAATCCTTATGTAGGACAAGGGATTCCGGATGAGATTATGTGCAGGGCATTCCCTACTACACTCAAGGGGCCAACAAGGGTATGGTTCAGCAAACTGACCCCCAACACTGTCTCCACCTTCAAAGAATTGAGCGGACACTTCGTCACCCACTTTATTAAAGGGCAAAGGTACAAGAGGTCTTCAGCAAGTCTATTGAACATTAAGCAATGAGAAGATGAGAGCCTAAGGTCGTACATGACCCACTTTAACAAGGAGGCCCTTTTGATTGATGAAGCCGATGACAAAGTTCTAGTCACCGCGTTCACCAACGGGTTGCAATCTGGAAAGTTCCTTTTCTCTATCTACATGAATAACCCAAAGACGATGGCCGATATGCTGTACAAGGCCACGAAGTACATGAATACTAGAGATGCAATGATTGCCTGAGGGGGCAGGCTAAAGAAGAAAGAAAGGCAAGACGATCCCCATCTAGACAAAGGAAGAAAGTTTGCCCGAACAAGCAGCCGAAGGGACAATAAGAGATCAAGACCTCCGCCTGGGAGAACTGTAAACTTCACACCCCTAAATACCCCGTTGGACCAAGTCCTCATGTAGATAAGGGACCACGTGGCGTTAACTTGGCCAGACAAGCTGAAGAGTGATCCAAACAAAAGGCCCAGAAACAAGTACTGGTCACTTCCATCGATACCATAGGCACGACACTTCCAAGTGTTATGATCTCAAGCAGCAGATTGAAGCCCTCATTAAACAAGGAAAGTTACAACAGTTGTGGGCGCAAGGGAAAAGAAGTGTCAGAGTCGCCACCTAGTTATATGGTCTAGGAACCATGAATATAGCGTCCTTTCAAGGAAGGACCTTTGGTCTTACTACCAGAGTATGAGTTTGGAGTTTAGGTATGCTCTTAGGAAGGTGTTAGACACTCAAGATCGCTTAACCCTAAGGTTGGCCTCCCATCATTGTGTCTTACGTCCTAACCTTATTAAAAACATGTTCAACATTTGCATCTATACTCACACACATGCTAACATACATCTAAGCATACAATCATGGCATCATTCATCCCAAAACACATATCCATTCTTAAAGCAAAAGAGAGCCAAATACAAAGGAAACCCTGGCATTCATCTAACATATAAAAAACCCTACCATCTAACATATAAAAAACTCTACCATACATCTAAGCATGTTCCATCATATTATCAAAGTGAAACCCTGACATAAATGCATGGACATTGCTTATGCATGACTTACCCTTTACTTACCTCTTAGCAGTACAGCACCTATGGCATCAATGTATGAACATGTAAATAAATGGCATTAAAACTAAGAAACCCTAATCCAAACATGTGATAACAAATAAACATGTTAAAAGATAAATAAATAGTTATGGGGTTTAAAACATATGAAAAAAGAGGCTACATAGCAACCCAACATGCTTAAAAACATGAAGAAAACCTAAAAATAACCTAGACAAACATATATAAACATAAACTAAACAAAGAAACAGATTAAAGGCAGAAAAGAAAAAGAAAAGTTCAAAAGAATACCTTAAAGCAAAAGCTCCTAGGCTTGATTTTTTACTGTTCCCCTCAGTCAATCACAATTCAATAAAACAGTGATTAGTAATCTTAAAGTCAAAGGATTGGGGCCAAAAAAGGTTCCAATCAAATAAAAAAGACTTGAGGGTGTTTTATGAAAAAATCCCTTTTGATTCACTATTTTCTAGTGAATCATAGGTTTTTCCCATGAGATTTCTGTGTTTTGAAAATGTACTATGTAAGGATTTTTATAGTTGAAAAAATAGGGTTTGGAACGACTCCCAGACGATGTGGGATTCATTCCAAACCTCAACCATTATTGCAGAAAAATTGTCTTTCATATGCTTCTAAAATTCTAGCTGTATATGCAAGAATGTGTCTGCATACGCATGCTTAGCTTGCGTACGCAAGCCACAACTCACATATGCAGGCCGAGGGCGACTTTGGTCATTTAATTTTCCAAAAAAAAAAAAATTCTCATTTAAAAGGTTATATTTTCCATTTTAACACTCCTCAAGTCAATTTAACATCTGATTGGGCTCTAAACTGACCTTGGGCTTCGAGCATCATTAGGGAACGGGAGCCCGAGTCGTAAGGGGTACAAAATGCAGTGTCTATAACGGTTCGTCAGGGGCGGAGAGAACCCGCCAAGGGACCCCGAACCCAACCGATGGGTCGAAGTAAGACCTAGGGCCTCGCTTGGAGAGATAAGGGTGATCATGAAGGGAATACAATGGCTGGCTCCTCTAAGAAAGCAAGGAAGACGTACTTACGAATAATGCAAAGTGTCTAGATTTTTGGATGACCGCCTAAAATGACTAGGGTCGACAACCTAGCCATCAGTTTCACAAAAGAGGACGCTCAACGACTTTAGCACCCTTATGACGATGCCTTGGTCATCAACCTATCGATTGCGGACTTCAACACTCGACAGGTGCTAGTGGACAATGGAAGTTCAGAAGATATCCTCTACTACCCTGCATTCCAGTAGATGAAGATCAACAAGGAATGTCTCCTACCCTTGGATACGCCTCTAGTTGGATTTGGCAGTACCAAGGTTTTCCCCATCGAAACTATCACCCTGCCAGTAACGCCATCATTGGGCGTCCTACGCTCAACACATAAAGAGTGGCCACATCTTCATACCACCTACTGGTGAAGTTCCCGACAAAGTATAGGATAGGAGAAGCACGTGGGGACCAGATGACCACTCGTGAATGCTACATAGCCATGTTAGAAATAGACGATCATTTGCTGGCATTAAGCATCGAAGAGCGACGAGTTGTAGTAGACCAATAGAAGACTTAGAGGAGATCTCCCTGGATGACAACATGCCAAGCTTAATCACTCGTGTCGGCACACAGGCCAATCCTTCAGTCCGTAAGGAGCTCGCCCTTTTCCTGGAGAACAATTAGGACGTCTTCACTTGGAGCGATGAGGACATGCTAGGGATTGATCCAAGTATCATGGTCCATAAACTCAATGTGTGCCCATCCTTCCCTCCAGTCCGACAAAAGAAGAAAGTCTTCGCCCAAGAAAGAGACAAAGCTATAGCCAAGGAAGTTTTCAAGCTACTAGAAGCAGATTTCATTAGGGAAGTATATTATCCTAAATGGTTGGCCAACGTAGTGATGGTCAAAAAAGTGAATGGCAAGTGGAGGATGTATGTAAACTTCACTGACTTGAACAAAGCATGCCCCAAGGACAGCTAGCCACTCCCTCGTATTAACCTCCTCGTAGACTCAACAGCCGAACACCAGCTGTTGAGTTTCATGGACGCCTTCTCTAGATACAACTAGATCAGGTTGGATGAAGCGGACCAGGAGAAGACCTCATTTGTCACGAGCTAAGGGCTCTTCTATTATAAGGTCATGTCATTTAGATTAAAGAATGCAGGGGTGATGTACCAAAGGCTTGTGAATAAAATGTTAGTCCAACAAATTGGGCAGAACGTCAAATTATGTGTGGACGACATGCTTGTAAAGAATACAAAGGAGAAAAGTCACCTGGATGACCTCTGGGAAACATTCGAAACCCTACGCCTCTACGACATGAAGCTTAATCCCAGCAAATGCGTGTTCAAGGTATCATCGAGAAAATTTCTAGGCTTTATAGTGCCGCAACGAGGTGTGGAGGCTAACCCCAAAAAAATTTAGGCCATATTGAAGATGACGCCTCCAAAGAACGTCAAAGAGGTGCAAAGCTTAAATGGTAGGGTGGCATCTCTCAACAGGTTTGTCTCTAGGGCAATGGAAAAGTGCTTACCTTTCTTCAAAACACTAAAGAAGGCCTTCGAATGGACCGACAAATGCTAGAAGGCTTTCGAGGAACTGAAGGCATACCTTGCGTCCCCATCGTTACTTAGTCCATCCAAACTCGGTGAAAAGCTTTCCCTCTACTTAGCTGTGTCTCCAACGGCCGTCAGCTCAGCTCTTATTCGAGAAGAAGATTGCATATAGTTATTCGTCTACTACACCAGTTAAGCACTGCAGGGAATGGAAGGAAGGTACCGCCCATGGAAAAGTTGGCCTTTACCCTAACCACGGCTACCCAAAAACTCAGGCCGTACTTCTAAGCACACACCATAGTGGTCCAGAAGGACAAGCCATTGCGAAGGGCAATGAACAATCCAAAGGCAGTCGCACGAATGATTTTGTGGGCAATAGAGCTCAGCGAGTTCGACATACTATACCGACCAAGAACTGTGATCAAGGCCCAGGCCTTAGCTAATTTTGTTGCCAAATTCACAGCGAAAGAGGATGAAGACAAAGGACCAACAACATGGATGATATGGACGAACAGTTTGTCTAACCAATGGGCTGGAGGAGCCAGGGTCGTCTAATAACGTCTTAAAATATATATTTGTTATATATGGGCATTATTTCCTTATTACTATGCTTAATTTGTATAATTAAGCCATGATTTGCATTAGTCCTTATTATTTATCTTTACATAATTTCTTGAATAAGATGTCATTCATTGCGTGTAATTTTCTACTTTTAAGAAATCACGTGAAAAAGATGAGTTTACAAGAGTTTGTGAGACAATGGAAGCCAAACTAGAATTAAAGAGGAGCTGAAAGACCATGCATAAATGTCTAAGGAAGTGAAGCTAGAGTGCTTGGGCCGTCTACCATGTTTAGAAGTTTCAAATATGGAAAGAAATCAAAGAGGCAAAATCTGAAAAGGCAAAAAAATCAAATTTGAGCACTGATTAGTATTTTAGGCGTACATTTCTCCTCAATCCAATTGACACAAGGCTAGATGGTTGGAATCGTGACTTAAATATCTACAACTTTCTAGTTTTGAGTTTTTTGAAGTTCACAATTTTTTAGTTTTGATTCACAGTAGTAACTCACAAGTTACTGCTGTAAATCTGGACGAAAATTAAAATAGTAAAAGTTTTATTTTCTTTGGACACTTTTACATTAGGGTTTTGGAGGGGGGCTATGGAGAACTAATTTTAGGGAGAAAAACCTTGTATTTTCCTTCGTCTAATGGCAACCTAAACTCTTTGCTAGGTTTAGGGGTTATGTTTCTTCTATACAGTATGAATATTCAATGTGATTCTTTCTAAGATTTTAGACAACAACATATTTGACTGTTCAATTAGATTTCTTTTGATGTATTAGTTCTCCTATGCTTTCAAGAAGTTCAATCATGTTTTCTTATTGTTTAGATGAATTTCTAATAGTTTCAAATAGAAATTAGGTTTTAAAGTGAATGGGTTTTTGTGAAAACTATTCTAACCTGTAGACACCCCATTTTACAACTTGCATTTAACTAACCGGTAGATCTTCAGATTTGTGATACAAAACAAATCTTGATGCTCTAACAATCATAATGGTATGTCATAGGTTTTGATCGGGCCACCTGATCAAAAGTTATCATACAAACAATTTTCAATGATCATGGTTTGCCTACACGATGGGCCTGATCACGTCCTATTTTAAACACTTAATTTTGATTGGTTCTCACAAGAACTAATTTAAAATTAATTAAGTGTGATTTTTGATTGGATTTCATTTTATTTCTTTTTTTTAAAAAAATAATAATAAAAAATGTTTTTCTTTATGGCATCTTATCAGCTCTTTTAAAAAATTTTGGAGATATGATCCATGAAAAATTCAAAAAAACAGAAAAATGCTCAAAAAACGTCATTATCTTCAGCAGCAACTTGAATCGCATTTTTGGCCTGAAAAATGTTGAAATTTGGATTTCTCTATTTCTATAAAAGTTGTAGAGAATTAAATTTCCTTTCATAAAACATCAATCCCGAATCAATTGGAATTTTGAGCAGCAAGTTATGGCCAAAATATGAAACAGGTGCAGAAGATAACACAAATTCAGCATTATCTTCAATTTTCTCTTAAAATTTCAAATGGGGATCAACATCAAATCTGTTCAAGCCTATCTAATAGACTTATCCTTTCCCTTTGCTTCAGAAGAAAGATTTTTGAAAAATAAATTGGATAAAGAAACAGATACATCCTGTGAAAAAATTCAAAAATGCTCAAAAGACGTTACTATTTTCAGCAGCAATTTGAAACACATTTTTGGCATGGATAACGTTGAAATTTGGCTTTCTCTATTTCTGAAAAAGTTGTAGATAATTGAATTTCCTTTCAAAAAACACCCATATTGAATCAATTGAAATTTTGAGCGGAAAATTAGAGCCAAAATACGAAGCAGGTGCAGCATCATTTCAAAATTTGAATGGGGATCAATACCAAATCCGTTCCAGCTCATTTAAACAGGTTATCTCCTCCCTTAGCTTCAGAAGAAAGCTAATAATTTAGCTTTAAAGCTAAGACATCCCTTTCCCTATAAATAGAGAAGACCTCTTCCATTTTCTGGACCTGGAATTCCCTCTAGAGAGCTAGGAAGAAAGCAGAAAAAAAAAGCTGTTGAGCAACCATTGTTCTTACTTTGGTTGTATTTTAGTACTTCTTTGCTTTCTCCCTAGCCCTTTAAGTGATCACTTCCCCCTTTTAATTTATGCTGGTAAGTAGTTAATTGTTTTTTTTTTAATTCTTTATACATGCTAGAATAAATGCTACAAATCATTATTCACTTCTTTTATGCTATGCTTGGATGAACATGCCTATATGTCTTATTGATTTTCTCTTACATGCTTAGATGAACATTTCTAGGTAATACACAATTTTCTCTTGAATGCTTAGATGAACACTTCTAGGTTAAAGCACAAATTTCTCTTGAATACTTAGATGAACATGTCTAGGTAGTTATTTTACTTTTTTTAAAATGCTTGTACAAACATCTCAAAGTATTTTGATTTTGTCTAGATAAACATGTCTAGGGTTTTTCCTTTACTTCTCTTCATAATTGCTTGGATGATCAAATATGCTTAAAGGTTTTATTTTTATTTGTTTCTCTTTGCAATTATGTTGATGACAAATAACACAACAATTTTGTTTTTCCTTCACATGCTTAGATGAACATGTCTAGGCTAGGAATTCTTTATTTATATTGATCTCTTGGATGAACATGCCATCACCTTCTTCTTTTTTTTACATTAAAATTGTTATCTAACAAGTTTTTTTTTTTTTTTTTTTTTTTCAAATTCCCCTAACACATATTTATTTACAATTCCTGCAAATCACATGTTTATATGACATATTCTTTGTATTTGTTTGACATGACATGACATTGGCCACCTTAACCTAGGAGACCGATTTTACTGGGCGAGATGTGTGCTTAATCCCTTCCCATCTCGTAAATTAGCCTCCGAACCAAGATCAAGGGTTCTAGACTATACTCTTGTATATAAAATTTTACATTTTTTTTTAGAATGTAACTAGGAAATTAAGCAATGTAATTTACTTTTCTTAGATTGTATCTAGGACAAAAAAGCATTGTAAATTTTTGTTACAAAATTCGATGTAAATTGTCATATACATTAATACAACAGAAGTATTTTTCATTAAAGGTTTTCTTATTTTTCCTTTTAAATTAAATAAGTGGCAACTCCATGTAAAACCCTCGATCTAGGGGGGAGCACATTTTACATAATCGCATTATTAATCTAGGTTATCATGCGTTTTTGAATTGTCTTAGTTTAACAGAATCATAGGTTTTTAATTGTTTAAGAACAATCAATTATGAAGTATATATTTTCTTAGATCACAAAAAATTTCATATTAATATAGAAAAACACCCCGATGCTCTGGTATTTACATTATTGATTTAAATCAATTTTTATTATTATTCTTGTTAACAATCACCAAGCTAAAGTACTTTTATTCTTCACCCAAATTGTTGTTTAATTATATTGTCTTTGAATTTACCTTGCTCCTTGTGGTTCGATCTCACTACTCTGAGAATTATATTGCTACGATCTCCTGCACTTGGGAGTGAGCAAGCATCATCCTATAGTTGCCAAAGAAAGATATAGTGGAGTGTACGATCTGTCTCCAATCTCCAACAACCAACAATGAGGCCGAGTATGAAGCGGTCCTCTCGAGCCTCGATCTGGCTAAAGTAGTAGGGGCCTCATCAGTAGTCATACGCTGTGATTCACAAGTTATCGTCGGATATATCAATGGAGACTACGAGGCTAAAGGGGAATGAATGAAGGAATATCTAAGCATGGTGAAAGGAAGGGTGAGCCAGAAGCTCTTGGCCAAATTTGTACAAATCCCAAGGGAAGAGAATGAGCAAGTGAACCATCTAGCCAAGGTTGCATCCATGGAGCACTTGGTCATCATCGGCCAGGTACTATCCTTTGTCCAAACTCCCCTACCATTGACAAAATAGATGTACAGGTGATTCCCATGGGAGCTAATTAGACGACACCAATCATATCCTACCTTAGGAACGGGATACTGCCAGAAGACCACAATGCTTCATGCAGGCTGAAGGTGCAGCCGTCACGCTTCATACTAATCGAAGATGTCCTTTACAAAAGGGGCTTCTCTCATTTGTACCTAAAATGCTTCATCCCTGACAAAGCAGACTACATCATGAGGGAAGTCCACAAAGGAGTATGTGGGAACCACTCGGGAGCACGCTCGCTAGTCCACAAGCTGATACGAGCAGGATACTATTGGCCCACAATGTAGAAGGACACCCAATCCTATGTAAAGGTGTGCAACAAATGCCAATGCTTCATCAACATCATACGGCAACCATTGGAGGAGCTTACCCCAATGAACACTCCCTAGCCATTCGGCCAGTAGGGGCTTGACATAATGGGACCTTTCCCCATAGCAATGTAGCAACTCAAGTTCCTCGTCGTAGGAATCGATTACTTCACTAAATGGGTCAAGGTAGAACCCTTGGCCACTATCACGGAGAAGAATGTTGGAGGCTTCGTTTGGAAGAACACTATTTGCCGCTTTTGCATCCTAAAGTCTTCGTCTCTGACAATGGAAAACAATTCGATAATGACATATTCAGGGACTTCTACCAATAGCAGGGAATCAAAAACCATTATTCATCACCCGCCCACCCATAAGCCAATGGTCAAGTTGAGGTTACAAACCGATCCTTGCTCAAGATGATTAAGACTCGGCTTGAGAGAGCAAAAGGGATGTGGCCGGACGAACTGCCAAGTGTGTTATGGGCATATCGAATGATGGCTCATACGCCTACAGGTGAAACACCCTTTGCCTTGCGTTTGGGAATGAAGCCATCATCCCGACAGAAGTTGGGTTAACCAGCTACAGGGTGGCCCATCATAACGAAGGGAGGAATGAGGAGGGAATGTGCCTATAGTTGGACCTTCTAGATGAAGTTAGGGCGACTGCAAAACAACAGATCACACGTTATTAGGACCTAGTGGCAAAGCATTACAACACCAAGGTCAAACCTCGGCACTTTTAGGTTGGGGACCTAGTCTTAAGGAAGGTGACGATAGCTACCAAAGACCCCAAACAGGGCAAGTTAGGCCCCAACTAGGAAGGACCTTATAGGATCATTGATTGTCATAGAAAGGGGACCTACCACCTGGAGTCCCTCAACGGACAAAGGCTCCACCACCCATGGAACACCGAGCACTTACAGAGATACTACCGGTAATAGACGACTACAAACTATGTTACCGCTTTTTTTTTTCTCTTATGTTGTTAAAATAGGATATTAAGTTTTTGGTTGTTAAAGTAGGATATTAAGTTTTTTTATTATTGAAATAAGACTCTTGAGGATTATCAGACACATTATCTACATCATTTGTATTTTTTAAGAGATCTACCCTTTATGAGATTGATCACAAAATTACTAAGTCCAACCTACGGGGTGAATGAATGACCAAGGATATCGACGAGTACTTTATCACCAAAAAATTACGAAGTCCTACCTACGAGGTGGACAGACGACTAAAGATACTAATGGGTGTCTGGTCACAAAATTAGCAAGTCCTACTTATGAGGTGAACGGATGACCAAGGATACCAACGGGTACCTGGTCACAAAATTAGCAAGTCCTACCTACGGGATGAATGGATGACCAAGGATACCGACGGGTACCTAGTCACAAAATTAACAAATCCTACTTATGGGATGGATGGATGACCAAAGATACCGGCAGGTACTTGGTCACCAAAAATTGCTAGTCCAACCTAGGGCAACAGATCCCTAAAGACACCAACGGGTACCTAGGTCCAAAAAATTACTAAGTCCTACCCATGAACCTAAATTATTCTGTCCTAAGAAATGCACAATATCACTATAAGGTGGACGGATGTAATAAATGCATAATACCTATTAGGACATATGTGATTTGATGTTAGGAACATAGGTCAATATTCTATGTAATTGGCTAATCCTTTGACAAAACGCACTTTACTTGTAATTTGGTAGATCTAGGATGTGTTTAATGCTTCAAGGAACAAGGTTTTAAGTTTAAGTGCTAAAAGCCATGCAAGTCTGTCCAAGAAACAAGTGAGAAAGTGCTGGTACTGAGATTATAGTGGATTCTCAGGAGTGGTGATACCTTTGATAATAGTGGATTCTCAGGAGTGGTGACCTTAAAATCAACCGATGGGGTTTTTGCCGTATAGGTTTTCCTCATTCGTAAACAAATCACCATATCAATTTAATAATTTCCGCTGCACTTTAGTTAATTGGTGCCTATCAATACCAACGGGAAAGTAAAATTAAAGGTATAGCGAAGTCTTTACAACAAATAGGGGGGCATATCCACAATTACAATAGACCTACAAAGCGAAAGCAACAAGCAACAAGAAACAAGTAAAAAAAATGGATAAAGGACGATAAATATAAACCCGACGAGGTTAAACATTTATACATAAATGCCCAAAATAAGGCTTACCATTGTTTTAAAATTATTTTTACAAAAAGAGAAAAGAAGAAGGTAAAACTAAGACGGGGGAACATCAGAAGGGGGCTGGTCAGAAGCAAACAGACCCTTGGGGGTAGACGGGCCTTCTGGAGCGAGCGGGCTATCAGGAACATTTCTATCCTCAGGAATGTTCTGATCAAGAGCTTCAGTCTCAGCAAGCTCCTTCACCTCCTCCTCAGCCGTATGAACAGAGGCGTCGGCTTCATCGATGGCGGTGTTAGCACCACCAGGAGTTGGCAGGACGGTGTCATCGTTGACTACCTAAGACAGATCCTAGTCTGGGTAGACAGTTGCCACTTGCTTCAGGCAATCATCGAACTCTTTGCCATAGTAGCCGCCGCACTCATCATAATACGACTGAGAGGTCTGGAACCCTGCCACGGCGTCGACCTTAGCCTGCTCTATTTGCTCACAGAAGGCGGCCAACTCCATCATCAGATTGGTGTTCGCCTTCTCCAACTCTTCACGGTGATGGGTCTCCTTCTTTAGCAAGGTAAGCTTCGTCGTCAGTTCCACATTAAAGGTACGAGCAACCTCCTTGTATTGATCCCACTCTTTCGCCTCGTATTCTTGACATTTGTGATATCGACGGATTACCCCTTCTTTGGCTACGCACCTATCCTGAAGGGCTTTCATCCTCACCATTGCCTGTAAAAGAAAAGAGGTGACAATTAGGATGGGGAGAAAACAAAATAAGAGAAAATAAGTAAGACTAATGGATACTTACCCTCGCCAAGTTAAAGAGGCCAGAAGCCCCCAGATCCTCAGTGGCATGCTTGCCACACTCGTCTAGGTCTGTCTCCTTGATGATTGAGTTGACCATCTCGACGACGTACTCCTTATGGCTCACCAGCCTCTGGATGGGGTCAGGGACAACGAGACCATGTGCCATCATAAGGCCCTTACCAACCCCATGACAAGGAGGTGGGGGAGACTTCTGCTGCTGATCCACTCGGTTAACCCCAGTGGATTGGCCCGTCGCCTTCTTGGTAGGACGGTCATCTTTCGTGGAGCTCTTTCTCTTGGGAGCCGCCTTGGAAAGGACCACTTTAGGAGTTGAGGCCGACGCCGCCCCTTGCTGCTTAAGGCGAGCAACAGCCGACTTCCTTACCATAGCCCTCTGCCTACTTGTGTCCATCTCTAAAAAAGGTGACGGAAGAGATTAGAAAAAAGGGACAAACTAAAATGAATTGACAGAAAGATAAACGGATGGAAAGAAAAAACTTACGTTGGAGAGAGAAAGCGTCCAACCATCGGGCTTCAACTATTGGCTTTAGACCACCGCAAAAAGCGTAGAGAGTATCAAGGGTGACTAGGTCCTTCCACTTTCTCTGCTCAAGTGGGATCACCCAAACTCACCTAAGGAAGTTCTCATGTTTTTCGTTTATTTGTGGACGGGCTTGAGCTAAAAACAAAAAGCAATAGGTAAGTTACATAACTAAAACTGACGAGGTAAGATGAGATAAACACCGACGACTCACATGATTCCCTTAAAATACCCTAAGTGTTATCAAACCCATCGAGCATACTATCCTACTCCTCGGGTTTGCACACCAAGTCTGTCCCCTGGACAAAGAAATACCTATTCTTCCAATTCCTATTGGAGTCAGGCATATCTGACACCAACCTAAATGACGACTTTCTTGCCAAGAAGTGGTAAATACCCTTCAACGAGTATATCTGCTGAGGCTTGTAGCAATAAAAGAACTTATTAAGGGTAAGATGATGGTTGCCACCACTCAATTGACCCCATATCACCTCAGCCCCAATAAATATCCTTCAGGCATTAAGGGCGAGTTAACTGACAGATATACCCAGATAATTGGCGAGCTGACGGTGCAGCTCCGTCAGCGACAACCTTAGTCCTGCGGTAAACATGTCATCATACATGCCGACGTCTGTTGTCTTACCCAAATAGCACTTCTCAAACTTCCTTGGCAACTGAAGAGGGATGTTTAGGAATTTGGTAACAATCGCGAAGGGTGTTGAAGACCTTCAGGGACATGGTCGGGTAGAAATCATTCACCCTCCATATCATAAGAAGGATGAAGGGCCTATGATTGCTACTGTCTACCTGACTTACGGCCCCATCACCTTCCCCATGATCCCCCTCATCACCGTCGCCTTCTTCTTCACTCTCATCTCCCTCCTCTTCCTTTTCCTCCTCTTCATCCTCCTCAGCGGGGGAGTGAACAGATTGCTCCTTTTCTAGGAACCATGTTAAATCCTCCATGGGCTCGCGCCTTGACAGATAAACTTCGTCGTAGCCCACACCCTCACGGACTGACGACGACTGTTCACTCGTCGCTTCTCTATCACCTGACATCTATTCACCTACAAGCGACATATTAGGACATATGTGATTCACTTGTTAGGAACATATGTCACTATTTTGTGTAATTGGCTAATCCTTTGACAAAATGCACTTTACTTGTAATTGGATAGATCTAGGATGTGTTTAATACTTCAAGAAACCTTGTTTCAAGATTAAGTGTTAAAGCCATGCAAGTCTATCCAAGATTCAAGCTGAGAAAGTGTCTGTCGCTAAAGCTCGACAGCTAGCCATCTATCGAACTTGAAAAGCTGTTCCAGCCCCGTGGCTCAACAGCAACTCGACAGATAGCCATCTGTCGAGGTTTATGAAAAACAAAATTTTAGTTCTGTTTTGACTCCAATCTGTGATTATGTGTTTGGGTTTTCTTTTCTCACAACCCTAGACATATAAAATGATTATTTTAAGGGTTGTCAAAGTGGACACAAGTTGCACAAGTGTTGAGCAAAGTTTGTTCAAGCAAATTGTGATCAAAGATAGAATTTGCCCTAGTTCATCGTTGTTGTGTTTATACACCGTAGGGTTTTGTGACCAAGCATCTTCTCGATCTTCATCGTGTGATGAACTGAAGAACTTTGCAGCCAACAACCTTCTCTAGTTGGTGATTGAAGTCACGTACTAGGATCCGCGCAATTGATTAGTCACGTACTGGGAGACGTGCATCAAAAGGAGAGATTGTCACTATAGAACAAGTCCAACTAGGTATTGGGGTAAGGGTTCAACTATAGGTTGGTATAAGGTACTAAAATTTCTTTACTTGTAACCGCTTGTTTTGATAATAGTGGATTCTTGAGAGTGGTGACTTTAAAATCACCCGGTGGGGTTTTGCCGTGTTGGTTTTCCCTATTCGTAAACAAATTACCGTGTCAATTTATTTTTCACTGCATACTTAGTTTAATTGGTGATTTGTTTGTGCTACCATGTATTTGCATGTTAATTTGATTAATTAATAAACTTGGCTAATTAATCAATTAATTCATCACAAGGGGTCAATTCGTTTTTGGCTTATCACAACAGATGTATTCTAAGAACCTATTCGATGGGTCTTTAAAAAACGACGAACAGCTGGAAAAGCAAAAAAATGGGGTAAAGAGAAGGAGACTTACGAAAGGAGTCAACGGTTGCTCGTTAGTCCAAGTGACGGATTGCTTATTGGTTAAAACGACGGATGAATGTAGCGATGGAATAGCTTAAGATCAGCTTGGGATCACAGCTCTCAAGAATTGAAAATAAAGTAAAAGGAAAAACTAAGGGAGGAAGAACTATTTATAGAGCGAAGGAGCGCAGTATAAGAAGCGACGCTTCTAATTAGAAACGAGACCAATCAAAAAGTGCCACATGCCATCTAGCATTCATTCTCAGAGCTAACTATCCCATTAATGACACACTCTTAATAAAGCAATTAATGCTCATAAAAACCCTTATTACTCCGAGAACCGTCGATTATAGCCAATGGGACCACGAAGTAAGGTGCAACTTATAAGGATATTTTTGGTAATAAAATTGGGACCCGTAAACAAACAGAGGCCGTCAAGGAAAAGGCCGACGGCTTCAGAGGAACTGTCGGCCCCATAGAAGCTGTGGGCTTCCTAAGGAACTAATGGCCATGAGGATAGATCAAAGACGAAGCTGACGGGTGCACCTCCCTGCCAGACCGACGGAGGATCCCCTAACTGATGGAGGACCCCTAATTGATGGAGAGGCATACCGACGAGTCCTACATGGCCTTACGTGGTCTACACACATATTCATATATGGAAACATCTTACGTATCACGCACAAAGACCCTACCACACGACTTTCACCTTCCCAGAATGGAAGGTATCCCCAAGATCTCGATAGCATTAACTCCACCATCTCCCCAAAAAGAAAATCCCCCTATCCTTGGGATCTAGGGCTCTTCCCCACCACTATATAAGCAACAGTTCTCTTTCTTTCCTAGGTACGCAGAAAATCTCTAACTCTCTCGCTATAAAGTTCTTGGAGATTTCTCATTCACTGACTTAACCTTTGGAAGATCTTTGACTAGTATATCATCAGTGCTTTTTGTTTGGTTTTCGTGTTTTATTATTCTTCAGGTACCCATCAGAGTGATCAGGAGCCATCAACTCACTGACGATTTTTGTGCATCATCAAAGTTTGTAGCAAAATCTTGTCTTTCTTAAAATACATTTTCCACCAAAACAAAGTATAAAATCCAAGTCTGCTTGGCTAAATTGCCTTAGTACCGTTATTAACCTTTGGCCGAATAGACTCACGTTAGCATTAATTACTTGTTGGCTCATTGCTATTATTCAATGCATAGGAGGAATCCTTAAGCTAACTATAATGTAAAAGTGAGAAAGAATCCCTCTCATTTAAATCCTCCAAATGTCTTTAACTTTTATTTAGACGTAATAACATTTAAAAAAACTAATGAACTAAAAAAATAATAATAAATTAATAATGCAAACCACACAAAATCAAATTAATGTCATGTATATCACATCTTAGTAAAAATTTTCATTTATAATTTATCTATATATATGATAAGTAAGTTTTGGTTTTAATGGCAGGGGAATGCTTTGGGATAACATTCCTTCTCATTTAAATTCTCTTTAAAACCAAAACTTACTTATATATTTAGATAAATTATAAATGAATTATTCTTGGTAATCCTCCTAATATAAATGAAAGTAATAAGGCTAGTGGGTATATAGTACTCCAAAAGTACCATAAATACGTATTTTTCACTCTCACATAATAATGAATCTTATTAATTAAATTCATAATGGAACCCACAATTAATTTGAGGGGGAAAATAGGTATTTATGGTCATCTAGAATATTCTATAATTTTCTATAATATAGACAGTCAAACACATTGTAATAGTATTGTACCTATTATCAAAAGTGAACGCTATAAGCTGAAACTTTCTAAAAAAATAATAATAATAGCATCAGGAATCTTTGGCAATTCTTCTTTTTCTCATTTGATAATTTCATTCTTCCTCATAATATATTATACATAATAAAATGAGCTATAAGTCTAAAAAAAAAGAGGCTATCTTTTGATGAACTTTTTTTTTATGAACATCTTATTAATATATTACAGTGGAAGGTTAATTAATAAACCATAATATGATGTCAAATGCCTTAAAATTTTTAATAGGCTTCAACTTTGTGCTTCTATATCTAAACTTAAAAATCATAAAAAGATTCAATTAAAGTATATTATGCTTCGATATAACACTTTAAATATATAATACTTCTAACCTATTTAAAATTATTTTAATTAAATTCATCTAAAACTGCTTCTAATTTTATATTAAAAATCTCTTTGAAACCATTTTTAATCCATATTTTCTTATAAAAACTTATTATTAGTTCAAATATAAATTTAAATAAATAATTTGCATGTTCTAAAAAATTGGTTGTTCATTTTCAATATAAGTTAGTAATGACTCAATTTTTATAACTTACTTGAAAAATGCAAACATAAAATAAATTTATTTCATCCCAATAACAAAATTAAGTTGGTTTTTTCTTTTGAGAATAATAAAATAAAGTTAAAAAGAAACAAAATATATACTTCTTGTTTTTTTTCCTCTAAAAAAAATAATAATCAAGATTGAAGAACTTGCATACTCTACCAAATAATATCTATATAAGGCCTTTTCAAAAGTTACAAAAATGTAAAATCTACCCTTAGTAATATTCAACTTAGGGGGGAATTTTTAATATACACTTAATTATATTTATTTTTAAATATATTTATGTATGGGATTACAAGCCAATTCATAAGATTGATAATATTGTTAATAACACATTAGATGACAATATAGCAATCTCTTTAGAGAAACAAAATATAAAAAGATCACAATTAACAGAATGTCATACGTATTATAAATTGCAAAATGAATACATTAGGATTGGAATGCATGTCTTAAATTAAACAGCACAACTTAATTTATCGCACGATTCATCCCCCTCTATTCCTTTGAGTAAGACTTTGTGCTTCGGTTCATTTGCTCAGGGTAGATTGATGTTAAGTTTTTCTGCACAAAGAACAAACGCATATTAAGGCCGATTCGTTTGGTGTCCAAAAATTCCATAGGATTAGGGGGTTTTCATGGAAAAGAATTGGAAAGAAACAAATTAAAAGAGGACCTTGTATTTGTTTAGTCTATAGAACAATTTTTTTTTTTTTTTTTTTTTCACAAGCATTGAGGTAGTAAGTTGTCAATTATATTGTAGACAAAATTCTGGTGTCACTAAGTTACGAAGGACGGTTTGTATGGCGTCCAAAAATTCAATAGGATTAATGGGGTTTTCATGGAAAAAATGGAAAGAAACAAATTAAAAGAGGGCCTTGTATTTGTTTAGTCTATAGCACAATTTTTTTCATAAATTTTTTTTTTTTTTCAAAAGCATTGAGGTAGTAAGTTGTCAATTGTAGACAAAAAACTGGTTATTCATTTCTAAAACTTACCAGCAAGCTCTTTTTCACTACAGTCATTGTCACACTTCTTTTCACAGTGGGTTTTACCATTGCCTTCAACCGTGCATTCTTTGTGGCAGTTGGTGAAGCATTCCTTGAACTTGTCCACCTCAGCAGCCTTAGCCTCTTGAAGGCTGAATGCTGCAACGACAACAATGCACATGAGAAACACTGCAACGAACTTGTTGGCCATTCTCTTAATTTGCTTATGTGTATGTGTGTTAAATTTTTTTTTATTTTTTTATGCTTGCCTTTTCCTTTTTTTTTTCAGTGTTCCATTGACAATGGCGTAGAGGGTATATATAAGGGGCTAGTAAGGCTGTCGTTTTTTTGGATACTTCCTAGAATTATGGGATGATTTGTGATTAAAAGTATGGTTGATGTATAGGATTTGCTAAACTTGGGTTGGTGAATGATTCAACTTTGTCCAATTTTAGCGTTTGCTTAAGAAATCATTGGAAAATCGGTCTTTACGCATCTTTGGTTGCAACCACTTGTAACCAAATCTCTCTCACGTACAAGTATGCACAATGATAAATGAGTTCTTTTATGACCACAAATTTTATGCCACAACTTTTACTACAGCTCTAATGTGTTAGTGAGTAGTTGCCTATCACTTCAGAGCTGTGGCAAAAAGTTGTGCTACAAAAAGTTGCGTACACGTATTTTCTTAAGATAAATTAGACGTGTGGAAGGAACCCTTGTGAAATGGCGTCTGTGTCCACAAGAACTAAGAGCATGCTTAGCAGCTCTACTGGGACTTGCAGCTGCAGCTTCTTCTTTTGACTGCAAGATAGAACTTCATTGATATAAAAACCGTATGAATAAAAGGGAAATCTCCCAGACAAACAAACGTGGGGTATCCATATGTACAATCCACAGAGGGATGCAAAGTTCTGTTCTGGATGTGTTTGTTTACCCTCAAAGCAGGAACAATTCCTCGCATTACAAATGGCCCATGCACGCAGTGGACACCACACCAATATATGTTTTTTTTAGAATTATGATTGAAGTTTAACTTTACCATTTTCTAACGGTTTAAACTTTTAAGACTTTCCGAGCATTTTAGGTCAACAATCACCAATTTACTGTATGCATTCATCTATACCATTTTCTAACAGTTTAAACTTTTGAAACTGTAAAAGCATTTTAGGTCAACAGTCATAAACTTACCATGTACATTCATTTACATGGGAAGAATGTTGTTGCACACCCTAATTTTACCATTTTTTAACGGTTTAAACTTTTAAGACTTTCCAAGCATTTTAGGTCAACAATCACCAATTTACTATAAACATTCATCTACACCATTTTCTAACAGTTTAAACTTTTGAAACTGTAAGAGCATTTTAGGTCAACAGTCACAAACTTACCATGTACATTCATTTACGTGGGAAGAATGTTGTTGCGCACCCTCCATGTGAAGACTTTAAGCTTATTTGAAACATCTAACTTCCACAATTGTGATTAGGATATCTAGTAGTTGTTGAGATTGGTATGAAAATTTTGTTGTGGGGCTTGGCCATCTAATTATTGTTGACTTTTAACATCTTGAATATGTTGTGTGGGTACCATTTAATTATATATATGAGCAAAGCTTCCATCAACTACTCCATTGTATTGGATGGGGATAACACAGTTATTTTAAATACATGACGTGCCTATGTGCATGGATTTTCAGCTCACAAGAACACGCAATCCAAACTCTCCATGCATTGAATGTACCTTCATGGATGAAGCGGGTTGGTGGAAATCCCAACCTGGAGGACTATTGCTTAGAAGTTGAATGCATGAATGGTTATTGATCAAAGAAAGCATGAAAGATCTAAATTAAGGGATATGGAGTAAGTGACTATTGGTGGTACTGGTCTGAAATTGAGCTTGTTATTAAATGAGATGTAAAACCTAAGGATGTGAATAACTCAACATGATATTGTAAATTTGATGCGCCATTGAATGTTTTTATTAATGGATCTCAAATATGATACCCATTTCAGTATTACATCAAACAACCAAAGATACTTGACATACAATGGCCCTCATGGAGCTCCAAACAAATCTAAAACAAGTATATTCTCAACCCTGAGAAACAGAGTCAAATATTTATTGAAGGAAGGACTACAAAAACAAAATAGGAAGCAACTTTAGTAGTACTTTTTTTTTTTTTTTTTTTTTTTTTTTTTTTTGTGAGATAGAACTTAGCAGTACTCAAAACACCATAATTCCAACAAGTAGTGCTAGGAGAGGTGCTGGGGAAACATAAGATGAAGCAGATGCTGGTGGGGTCAGCACAGGTCGAATTCCTGGATTTGTTGTGGGTGCTTTTGTTTCCACTGGTGGAGATGCTGGTGTCAATTGCAGAGTTGTGTCAGATTGTGGTGCTGGAGCTAGTGCCACTGTCTTAGAAGCTGTCCAACAAAAAATTTAAATGAAAAAAAGTTTAGGTATCAAGCAAGATTACACGTGACCAATCCTGATTAGTCTACTAAGTATTCATAGCCAACCCTAAAAATTTGTGACTAACGTTTGATTGTTGTGTTTTAGTTAAGGAATCAAGCATAACAATATTGGCGACTTTGTTTCCCATTCTAGTTTCAGAGATATATATATTATAACAATACTCTTTCAGTGAAACGAATATTGTTGAAATTTCAGAACAGAATTACCTCGTGGACTCAAAGGAGAAACAGCTATAGATGAGGGACTTGGTACATGTGAGATAGGACCTGTCAAGAAAGTTCACATTGCTTATTGTAAGCACAAATCACAAATGTAGACGAATTGAAATTTAAGACAGTTACCTCGTGGACTCAAAGGAGATGCAGCTATAGGTGAGGGACTTGGTACATGTGAAATAGGACCTGTCAAGAAAGTTCACATTGCTTATTGTAAGCAAAAATGTAGTTGAATTGAAATTTAAGAGAGTTACCTCGTGGACTCAAAGGAGAAGCAGCTATAGGTGAGGGACTTGGTCCAAGTGAGACAGTACCTGTTACGAAAGCTCACAAAGTTTAAAGTAAGCACAAATGTAGATGTGAAATTTGTGTTTTACATGCTTCTTTGCCATTGGATTTTTCAATTTTATGTATCTATGTATAGAAATATATATTAAATCATAGGAATTTTTTAGTACCCGGAGCTGGTAGGGGTGCACTGGAGGCTGCAAAATGCAATGAATTGCACCATCAGATATCTTTCACATTTCAAATGAACTCTAAGCGTTATTAAAAAGTTCAAATTCAGATTAGATAATGTGATTCACACCTTTGCATTGTACGGGCAAGGCCATGTTACATGCTTGTGGAAGAGAAAGTGCTAGAGTTCGGTTTATAGGGAGTTGAACAGGCACATTGGCGGTTAGTACGAGGCAAGCACAATCCACACTCGTGCTGGTGAGTGACTGCAAGGAACTGCAACAGTCAGATGTTGGTGATGAACCATTATTGCTACTTCCAGTAATGAAATTAAAACATGGGGTAAAGCTATTGATCATTGATGTTGTACATGGTGTCCTAATCTGCCCTTTAACTAATATTGCTGAAATGACTAAAAGAGTCGCTGATATTGCAATAAGTCTAGAACCCTTGATAGTCTCCATGAGTTCTAGGAATAAATCAACTACAAATGGTCTTCAGTCTGCAATCTGTGAAGAAATGGTTTGGTTTGGCTTTGGTTATTGATGAGGTGTTTTATACATATAGGATCTCGGAAATTTGGAGGGAAAAAACAGGTAGATTTGACTTGGGTTTTGGAGTTGAACTACTCTTAACTAATACTCATGAGTGAAGGAATCCTTATATTTCTAGTTAGGTAGGTTTGACATGTCAGATATATAACTTTTTGTTTTTATTTTTGGTCAATAGGAAGTTATAATTTTTTTTTTCATTTAAATTTTGTTAATGACTCAAGTAATGATATCATAGTGCATAGTCGAACTTGGTCTACAACCTTATGTGCTTGGACTTGCCGGGCATTAACTTTGTATGGAAATCTGGATTATGCAATTGAAAGTGATGCAAAAAAAGGTATTCATTAACAACTCTCCGTAGCAATAGAAAAAAAAATCCATTGTTTGATCACAGAGCTTGCAGGTTTTACTATTTGCTATTGAGTGGGTATATTGAGATGATTGATCCTAACTAATCTAAATTTAGATTTTAGACATATTCTTACAAAGCTTTGTCCTTAAAAATGTCTAAATAATTGCATATTTTCTTTAATGTCGAGAAGTTCTTAAGTTATCATGACAAGTACTCCTAGTTTAGTAAGAGTTGGTCACCCAAAAAATACCAATTCCTTTGTCCCTTCCAAACAAGTTTGCTATATAAAAATCTCATCCTTCCCTTATTTTCTCAACTAAAATCCATATCTCACTATCCTGAATATTGTTCACAGAGTTCATCTATCCTCACTTATAGACATTTCAGGCAGTCAAAAATTCCAACATTAGTAAATGGCTTTTAAAGGAATTGAAAAGGGTCTAGTCCTGGTCCTTGTGGCCATGTTATGGAGTGGAGCCATGGCTCAGTCAGGTTGCACAAGTGTGCTCTCCAACCTGGCCCCATGCCTTAACTACATAACTGGAAATTCATCGACCCCATCATCATCATGTTGCTCACAGCTCTCTAATGTTGTTCAATCATCCCCACAGTGCCTCTGCACTGCCCTTAATGGTGGTGCTGCCTCATTGGGTATTAATATAAACAAAACTCGAGCTCTATCACTACCTAGTGCTTGTAATGTGCAAACTCCACCCATTAGCCAGTGTAAAGGTAAGCTCAAGTTTCACATATACTTATGCTTATGGATCATTGAATTAAGCCGAAAATATATTATACCCACACATTTTTTGCATAAAATTGCATGTTGTTATTGTTTAAAAGTACGAGTATTTTCTTATTAATCCTCGTAAAATGAATGTCAATTTTCATTTTGGTCCTTGTAAATTGTTTTTCCTTTTTTGTTTAACAACTCACTATACTATGGTGAAGCAGGTGCCAACGGAACTCCACCAGTTGGTTCTCCAGCAGATTCTTCTGATGAAACACCTGCAGGCGCAACTACCACTTCAGCATCAGGCATTCCTTCAGGTATATATAGCATGATTCATGTGTTCAAGTTTTGGTATATTTTTTCTCCAAATAGAAAAAGAAAAAGAAAGACATATTTAGGGAACAAGGTTCCATATTTAGCTTTCATTTGACATTGTGTCATGCACATATTGTCCAATTAGAAGAGTTCCATAGACAAAATATCCTATGTTATTGACACAATATGAAATTGTTATGTCCTGACTCTACCAGGACTGCAATTGTTATTGAAACAGCATTGTCCCTAATCGTCACCTCTTCAAAACTTAGTTATATGTTGAGACAGGTCTCCAACAAGTTACATGCACTTGTCAATGATTTTTCCTTTGTTTTATTTTATTGCTAATTTTTCTATAGACTGATGTTTTCATTTCAATGCTTGTATGATTGCCGGAGCAGGGTCAAAAACAACCCCATCAATAAATGGGGGTTCTTCTGATGGAAACACCATCAAAGCACCTCTTCATTTCATGGTTTTCCTGCTCTTCATTGTCTCTTGTGCTTCAACTGTCACAATGTTCTGAGAATTAGTCTTCCATAGGGATTTCCTGTTCTAGTTTTAGAATAACTCTTTGCCCACCTTGTTACGATGTTGAATATGATCCTTGCTTTTACTTGGAGGACTGTGCTTGTATTATTTAGTTTTATTATTTGATGCAATAATAAGGGCTTCTCTTTGTCTCTATTATTTGTTTAAAGACATTATCTTAACTAACCAGACCAGATATCAACCATCATGTTCCAACAAGATAAAAACAAAGCCATAAAATTATAAAAAAGAAGTTAGTTTCCAAGAAGGTGCAGGGACAAGAATGTTGGAGTTCACAATAATATCTTACAGTCATAAGATGGAATGGTTGTAAAATTCCAATTAAGCGCATAAGAATAAATTGAATGAGTCCCTTGGAAATTCAGCCAACATTTTTTTTTTTCTGAAAGAATGAAATTCAGTTTATATTATACGTTTCAAGTCAGTGCAAAAGATGGACTATCCACCACAATATATAGCAAAACTTCAAAACCAATATATCATTTTGTGAAATCATGAAATTTTTGGTACTGCCAAATCTGGAAATGGTCCAATTTTTATGATGGTTATGGCCTGCTTTCTGAAATTTGTACCTTTGAGCAGAATCTTAAAATATAATCTTAAAAATCTCATTTCCATTGCGTGCCTATTATACCATGTCTAACACTTCCATAATGTTAGTGATTAATGCCAACAAAAAATTGTGTAAACATACAAATTCAAAGTCATGTGCAGAAATCTTTTCTTGGAGTAAGCACCATGGAATTTCAAAACTGCAGAAACTGGAAACTTGGAAGGAATTCCAAACTGTGGACAGTATGTAGATGTTTTCAAAGCATCAAATACAAAAATAATAGTCTGCATCAATAATTAACCATTGTGACTGAATTTTTAACTGGGAAAAAAACTAATACATTCAAGATTTCCCTGCAAAACTATGATATTGATGTGGGTTTGGTTTTAAAATGGTCTACTATTGAGTTTAGGTCTAATGTCCTCAGTGAAACAAAATACAGTGCTTCCTCCTTCTAAGACTTGAGACAGATACTTTATCCAATCCTGGCATAGATTTAGATAATATTGGACATAGGAAATTCTCAAATTTTTAGAGTACAGACATGGGAAACAATATACGAAAATCAAGGAAATGGCATATTTTTGCAACTATTTAAGGAAATGAGATCCCAAGTTAAGCATGATTTTCTGAGTGCTTTTGAGCATCATTGTCATGATATCCTTAATTAATGCTTTTATAATTATCATAACCAGCATAATATTGAATTCTGTTTGAATTGGGTTCTAGTGTTGCATGCGGTGACTGTCAAGCATAATATCCATGATACTAAAGGGCCATTTCACTTGGTCTTTCCTGTGGTAGTTGAAAAAGAGAAAAAAGTAATTCTACATACACAATCATCTTGTTAGGTAGCAATTTGTTATGATTTTCACATAAGCTTACCATCAACACAACTTTATTGTTTACCATTGACAACTTGTGACTTCAACAATTGTGGAAAAAATTGTGTAAGAAGTTGTGCCTCATTGAAAGTGAAAAAGATCAACATGCCATGTTGTAAAGAATAGAAGGAGAAGGTATCTCATGCCTCGGATATATGTATCTTATTTCTTATTGTGTGTGGCCTCCACACATACTATAAGAGAAAGGATGATTATATCAAATGCATAAGATAATTATTGAAACACTAAGTGCTAGCTGAATATGAACCAGAATATTCAACCACCACCTCAATCAGGTTTTGTTAACCTGCATCCAACCAGCAGAGTTTTTCAATTCTGAATAAAATTAAACAAGTTTGAACATAATCATGAGGATGGTCGGTGCTTCCCTAGATTATTCCTCGTTCTGACCTGCTCATACTGGACCATGGCCAGCCTTTCAATTTGGACACGTATAGCTCATTAGATGTAGAAAACATAGGTCGTTGTACTCCTAAAATTTAGCATGTTTTTCCTGAATTATATTACATAAAAAGATGGTAGTAGAAATACATAAAGAGAAAGGCACAAATACACAAAAGCTAGCACACTCAAGAAAGAATCAAAAGGTTGACTTTATTATTTTAATTTAATAAAGTTCCAAGGATTTAGTTGCTTTCCAAGAATCTGTTAAAATGTAGGAAAAGTTGGTGACCCACATATAAGCCAGATGCCTCACTTATGTTCACAACATTCCCTTTATAAACCACATACAAAACTCAGAAAAGACACAAAAACAGGAGCTTCCTTCATTGCTTATTTGATCATAGACAATATTTTTGCCAGAAAATCTTATATTATCCAATGGCAGATAAAAGAATGCAGACGGTTCTAGCTTTTGTCCTTGTGGCAGCTCTATGGGAGGATCAATGGCTCAACCGAGTTCAAGTTGCACCAATGTGATCATTAGCATGTCTCCATGCCTAAATTATATAACAGGAAACTCCTCCACCCCCTCTTCTTCATGCTGTACACAGCTTGCTAGTGTGGTCAGGTCACAGCCACAGTGCCTGTGTGATGTCCTTAAAGGTGGTGCCTCATCTCTCGGTATCAACGTTAATCAGACTCAGGCTATGGTACTTCCTGGTGCTTGCAATGTCCAGACTCCCCCTATTGGCCAATGCAATGGTAAGAATAAAACCTTCAAACCGAAAATGCAATATGAATTTCAATCAAATATGGAAACGATTTACACTTAGGATGAACTTTCTAACACATTATCTGCAATTGGTCAGCTTCATCTCCAGCAAACTCTCCTGCAGGAACACCATCTTCTTCAGGTACAAAATTTGAGTCCAACTTACATAAGTTCCATACTGGAATAAAAATTGGTCCATTCTCATAATATTAGCAATATGTGCATTAACCTATGAAATTTTGGATTTTATGGTCACATGTACATTAACATTTTAGTCTTGTTACTCTATTGGTGCAGGAAATGGATCTAAGACAGTACCGTCAACTGGTGGGGACACATCAGATGGGAAAACTACCGAATTGACATCTTCTCTGCTTCTCTTCATAGTTTTCATAGCATCATATGCTTTGACTTTCACCATCATCTGAGCTATATTACTGTGTTTCTAATCTACTATCACCATACATATATAGGGGTGTTGTAATCTTATATGATTTTTTGGTATGTTCCTTTGGTCAAAGGCAGCATATCATTATACTCTTCTTTTTTTCTTTCTTTTTTTTCGGAGTTGGATTCATTTTATTCCCATTTTGGAATAAATTTTGTATGAATTTGGAGAAATCCATTGCATAAAATGGAAGTGAATAATTATTAATTTATTGTTGCGATAAATTTACATACACAATTTTCGTCCTAAACTTTTTTATAAAAGCTGAGATGATAAGTTGTGGATGATATAGACAAATAAAGTAATAATAATGATGGATCCATGTGAAAATTAATAACAACTTGTTACCTCAATAAATTGTAAAAATAAAAAAAATAAAAATCGTGTCTTTAACATTACTTGGTTTGTTAAGAGGTCAAATTAAAAATACTGCACCAAACTTTCTGATTAAGATTCTCAAGAAAATAATAATAAAATAAACTCAGCCAAAAGTTACAAAAAGAAAAAGGAAAAAAAAAAAAAGGGGGTTCAATGATGATAGATGCATTGATCTATATCAGAAGCTTCCGGCAAGGACAATATTATCCCAACAACATAAAATATTATACAGCAAAAAAGGGAAACCATATCAGCAAGCAACCTCAAAATCAGGGAAGTTTGACCCGCAAACCATTGCTGGTTAAGGTCTTGTTCTTTTAGGATTTGTTGGTCTTTTAGACTTAATTTTATTTAATTCTTTCACATGCACGCATACTTGATGTAAGGTCCAATTCCTAGTCAAACAAAATGACCTTCCAAATGACCCATTAAGCACGTCTTAATGTCTTATTAATCATTGGAAAATAGCCCTACAACCCCTCAAAATGTTGACATTATTAATCATGGGCAAAGATTATTTTTATCAATTTAATTATTTTATTATTCAGCTTATTTTTGCTACTATTCATGAGTCCTACTACACTTTTTGGTACTATTTATGGGTTACACTGTATTATTTCAGCTAATTTAATTTTACCTTTTTTACACTACTTTCAGCAAAAAAATTTCAATTTCAACGAAATAAACAAATCCCAAATAAAGACTATATGTGAGCAATTCTCATTACACTATACTATATGTAAAAATTTTGGCCGTCCCTCTTCGATTCAGTGCCTGAGTTTTGACATTGGGATAAAATGGTACTTGTAAATTGTAGTGCCCTAGACTTTTAACTTCTAGATAATTGTAACCTCAAGGTTCTCAACAGGTAGATAACATGTTACCATAAAGTAATTTTCCACAACCGTGCCAATTTATTCAATTCAAAGTTCTTTTATATCATCAAAGTGTTAGTTTTGTTTGTAGGGAATGCAAGTGGAAGCTATCAATTTTTGGCTCAGAAATCAGAATTTAATCATGTCCTTCTAAAACAGATGAAAATCCAATTATCATTGAGTCAACTTTAACTCAAGATGTATTGAATTTATTTTCATCTTAATAAAGTTACAAGTTTTTTCATCAAAAATGAAAACCCAATCAACAAGGGAAGAACAAAAACCACGTGTCATGCATTTCATGCCCAAAAAATGTTGCTAATTTGTCCTTACCAGAAAAGATTTGGCACCCAACATGTGACGTAATTATCCAAAATGGGACCAAAAGCAATAATTATCATTCTATCACGAATGAGTTCTAAATTAAGGGTTTGTTTGGGATCCGCTTATTTTACTAAAACTGAAAACTTTTTGCCAAAAGTACTATAGACAAAGGTAAAAGTTAGCTGAAATAATACAATAAGACCCATGAATAGTATCAAAAAGTGCAGTGAGGCCCATAAATAGTAGCAAAAATAAGCTAAATAATAAAATAAACTAGCTCTTTAATTGGTAGCCAAACGCACACTAAATTATTATTTTTTCCATAAAAAATTGATAGAGAGTGAGACAAATTTGTTCATATTATTGTTCTAATACAAGTCTATCTATTCTCCCTATATATAATAATAATAATACTAATAATAATAGGTGAAGCTGAGAGAAACTAAAATTAGAATTCCAAATTAGAGTTCCAATTTTGCGCCATGTATCATAAATTATTTATTTTTAGATAATTTTATTTCTTAATTTTAGAATCAAATGTGAGACCACATCATAAATATTCATCCAAGTGAGTTATTAAGTATAAAAAACAAAAAGTCTAGAATAAATGAATCATAAAAAAAAAAAAATAAAAAAAAAAAAAGTGCTTCACAATAATTTTTAAAAAAAGACGTGGACAATTTACATTTTATACCTAATAATATCCTTACAAATTTTTTTAAAGAGTTAACAAAATATAAAAATGATTATCAATAGTATTTAAATTATATATATAAGAATTATATTATGCATCTTATTGTATATATCTTTAAGTGTATCCATGCATATGCATGAGATTACAAGTTAATAATAATAATAGGTGAAGTTGAGAGAAACTCAAATTAGAATTCCAAATTAAAGTTCCAATTTTACACCATGTGTCCTAAATTATTTATTCTTAAAAAGTTTTATTTCTTAATTTCATAATAAAATGTGAGACCATATCATAAATATTCATCCAAATGAGTTATTAAGTACAAAAACCAAAGAGTCTAGAATAAATGAATCGTATGAAAAAAAAAAGTGCTTCACAATAATTTTTTTAAAAAAAACATGGACAATTTACATTTTATACCTAATAATATCCTTACAAAAATTTTTAAAGAGTTAACAAAATATAAAAATGACTATCAATAATATTTAAATTATATATATAGGAATTATATTATACATCTTATTGTATATCTTTAAGTGTATCCATGCATATGCATGAGGTTATAAACTAGTATATATTAATAGCCAAAACCTAGAGAAAATCCAATTAGATTTTAATTGGATTCTCAATTTTGTGCCACGTGTCCCATTTAATTTTTAATTTTGTACCAAGTGAATTATTGAGTGTAAAAATTGAAAAGTTCAAATTCAAGTAGATTCTAAATTAGATTTTAATTGGGGTCCAATTTTTCACCACGTGTTCATCTAAGTTTTAATTTTTGTGGCAAATGAATTATTGGATGCAAAAATCGAAGAGTCTAAAACTAATTAAATTATAAATATATATATATATATATATCTCTCTCTCTCTCTCTCTCTCTCTCTCTCTCTCTCTCTCTCTATAATAATAATAATAATAATAATAATAATAATAGGTAAATCTGAGAGAAAATCCAATTAGATTTCAAATTGAAATTCAATTAGAGATTAATTTTGCGCCACTTGTCCTATCTAATCTAAATTTTTAAATTTTTGTGCCAAGTGAATTAATTCAATGTAAAAATTGGATTTCAATTAGAGTTTAATTTTGCAACACGTGTCCCATCTAATATAAGTTTTTTTTTTTTTTAAATTTTTGCACCAAATAAGTTAATTTAGTGTAAAAAAATGAGGAGTCCAATATAAGTAAACTATAAAAAACATAATTTTTAAATGATTTTTATATTTATGAGCCTTTTTTTTGTAGGAGTAAAAACAATTCAAGTTTATAAGTCATCTATATAAATATATATATATATATATATTAATAGGCAAAGCTGAGAGAAAATCCAATTAGATTTTAAATTGGAATTCAATTAGAGTTTAATTTTGCGCCTCGTGTCCCATCTAATAAAAAATTTTAAAATTTTTGTACCAAGTTAATTAGTTCAGCATAAAAATTGGATTTCAATTAGAGTTTGATTTTACAACACGTGTCCCATCTAATCGAAATTTTTTTAATTTTTGTGCCAAATGAGTTAATTTAGAGTAGAAAATGAGAAGTCCAATATAAATAAATCATAAAAAAAACATAATCATATATCTAACACTATATATAAAATTAGAGGAAGAGAGAGTTTGAATCATTTTATATTTATGAGCCTTTTTTATAACTAAAAACAATTCAAATTTATATGTCATCTCTCTCTCTCTCTCTCTCTCTCTCTCTCTCTCTCTCTCTCTCTCTCTATATATATATATATATATATATATAAAGTTTAAAGAAAATCCAATTAAATTTTACAATTGAAGTCCAATTTTGCATTGTGTGTCCTAAATTATTTATTTTTAGAGAGAGTTTTATTTCTTAATTTTGGAATCAAATGTGGAACCATATCATAAATATCCATTTAAGTGAGTTATTGCGTACAAAAACCATAGAGTCTAAAATTAATGAACATAAAAATATTTAAAAAATGGACAATTTAAATTTTCTACCTAATAACATTCTTACAAGACATTTTAAAGAGTTAAAAAAAATATATATAAGAATGACTATCAATAATATTTAAATTATATATGTAAGAATTATACTATGCATCTTAATGTGTATCTTTTAAATAAATCCATGCATATGCATAGGGTTACAACCTAATATATATAATGAGAAACTATTACATATTTTAGAAATATATAATTTTAAAAAAGTGTAAGCTAATACCTTGTATAATTTAAATATTTTTTTAAAAAATTTGTATAATTTGAATTATATAATTGTGATTGTTTTTAATTATACCTATGTATATATATGAGGCTACGCACTAGTAAATTATAAAGGCTAACAAATTTATTTCAAAATCTTTCTATAGCTACTCATAAGTCATGAACTTTTATTCTCAACTAGCATGTAGCCCGTGCTTACGCACGGAAACATTAACAATTGTGATGATAAGATGTTCATCTTGGTAGATTCGGTTTCCACATTGAGCATTATGAATGGAGGTAACTTGACACCAACATTTAAAAATCAAATTGGACACATAGCACAAAATTAAACTACAATTAGAAATTAATTTGATTTGATTTGAATTCTAAAATTGTACTTCAACTTAATATAATATATATGATTATATTTTTGTCCACTTTTAACAAATTAACAAAATCTTAATCCAAACACACTAAAAACTATTAAAAAAATAAGATTCAAAGAAATCTTGGTTTATTTTTAATTTCTTATTTTGAAGGTTTTTTTTTTTTTTTTTTTTTGTGTGTAATTTGAGATATTAATATAAGCTACAATTTATATAAGGATAAAGTTTAGCTACAAAATTAGTTGTAACCTTAGGCTACAAACTTACTTAATATCTTTTAATTGGATGTGAATTTTGACAAATCCACCATTGGATTACATCTTCTTCTTATATCCTCCATGCTTGCAAAATTTCAAGAAAATTAAAGATCAATAGCTATGTCATCAATAAATTTTTTAAATTGCAAGTTTTTGTAATTTAAAATTATGCACAAAATATAAGCTTATAGATCATATAGTAAATGGTATCCGATTGACACAAAATTTAACATGTGTATTAAGGGCGTAAAGAACATGCAATTCAACGGTTAGATTTTCAAAATATATTGTAGTATTTATTTTATTGAGTGAGTTTGTAGCCTTAAACTACAACCAATTTTGTAGCTAAACTTTGTCCTTTATAAAATGCTTCATCAACATATGAGATTATTGTTTTTGTGGTTATTTCAATTTTGATAGTTAAAAACGCAATTTCAGTTATTGGGATGACAAGTTATAGGCTCTTGGTTGTAGCCAAGAACAAATTCAAATGAAACTTGTGTGTGTTATCATCAAGCTAGCACATTCAATCATCCTTTTACTTGGCATAGGGGACACTATCAAGATTTCGATACCATGGTTCAACCTCTTGCTAAGCTAATGCCTTTAATTTGCCTACATAACTTTTACTATTTGGAAGTTAAAAGATAGTTTCCATTATTAGACACCATCAAAATTTAATAGGAAGCAAGTTCTATACAAAACCATTGATCTCCACTTATTAGGTTGCATTATCAACTTTTGTTTCAAGGTATTGCTTGGCCTAATGGATTCAATCATTTCTTTTTAACCCTAAGACTCTTCAGTGTCGTGGGTTTCAGTTAGCTCAACTGGTAAAATTTGTGATGGTTGAATAAGAGATCCGAGGTTCATTCTTCACCTAAACGAAAAAGTGATTAGTGTCTTGGTCTGATGATATTGAGCACAATCATCAGAAGTTGATGTTATAGGTTGAAACTTTATAAAAAAATAAACTCATCAGTGTCATACCTTGATTAATTACTGAAATATTTTTCAATAGTTTTTTAACAAATTCATTATTAGAATCTAAGTTATAGTGTTGTATGGGAGCTATACAATGTTTATTAAGCTACCAAACGTGTTTAGTAATTATTTGTGCCTTCCACAAAAATTAGAACTTAGAACTTAATATGTCTAATAATTATTATTATTATTATTTTCATGTTGATCATTTTTAAAATAAATTTTTAACAAAAAGAATAAAATTTACATCCAAAATACAAATAGAAAAAAGAAAAAAGCATTATGAATCAAACATCTCTGACAACAAAATTTCATGTAAATAGCCAAAAATTGTTCTATCTTTCTCTGTCCATCATGAACCTCATGTGGCTGTAATAATAATGATAGAAATAAATTACAGTAAATTATTCCACAGGGTTTTATCCACTTGAACTTTTCATCTATTTAAATGATATCCACATGAAAAACCATGGTTACATCAGATAAATACAAAATAGCCCTTGTTAAGATACATTTTAATGATTCTCAAAGCACCAAAATACAGCAATGCCGCAAGAAAATGTCTTTAAAAGAATCGCAATTTGTGCATGGATTCTGACATTTCTGCTTTATTTTCAAACCAAATGTTATTACCATATCTAATTCATATTTTTGCAAAATACACATATGGCATAGCATCAACCCAATACATATTGGATCCCCATCCAAAAAGCTAAAGAGTTACGTACGTAGATATGTGCACATTTTTTTTAAATAAAAAAGTCTTACTTCTAATGGACTCTAGTTTGTGTGCCTATGTGTGTTTGTAGAAGTGGGATCTACGATACATAACTTAAACCATTTTGGCTCGCTTGGAGTAACCTGAAAAGTCTCATTCACAGCATGTTATAGCTCTTAAGAGAACTGAATCTAAAATATTATCTTTTTTTGGCGATTCATGCAGCACAGGAAGTCCAAGACGAAAACAACGTCATCGGGTTAACGACAAGAACTGATCATTGAGATTGGAATCTTCTTGGAGGCGCCAATGAAGCGTAATGTATGAGAATGTGAAGCAAGGAAGAGTGGGATTGAACATTGTGTTTGAACCAGGGCTTGCTCTCAGAAATCCAAAAGGAGGAGGAGAGGGCGGTATGTGGATCTAGTTGGTAGAGGTTGAGAGAGAAGAAGGAGGAGACATGGGATGACGATATGGAATTAGGAGGAGGAGATGAGGTTTTATTTTTAAAGTCTTTCTCGTTGGACTCCTCAGTTTTGGTAATGGTATTAGAAGAGCTCCAGAGTCTATTGAGTTCACCAATAAAAGTGTGCAGGTAGAAATGTTCTTGCTTAGGCCAATGAGTATTATTATTGTGGTTTTCTTGACTTCCGTGTTAAATGTTAATGCATCATTTATTTTGGCACAAAAATTATAAAATTTAGATAAAACATGTGGCACAAAATTGGATTCCAATTTATAATCTAATTAGAATTTTTTTTTTTAAGTTTTGGGTAGGATAAGTGGTGCAAAATTGAAAATCCAATTGAAATCTAATATATATATTTTCTTTCAGTTTTACCTATTAATATATATATATATAGATTACATGGAATAGTGTAAACTAAAATGCCACTTAGCTCTGCTAATTTGTCAAGCAATCTGGCTAATTTCCATATTTTCGTGCCAAATGCTGAAAATTGAGAGCACTTCTGACTTCTGTGTGCATTGGGCACCCCATCTGGACATATCTTCATGCCATCCACTCCCAATCATACACTGGCTCTTCATTAAAATTCTTCATATGTCTTACACACCACTCTCCAAGGAGACAAAATCTGTACTAGATGGCCAGAAAATTTTAAAATAAAAGACGAACATTTTAGTGTCAAATGGAATGACATTAATATTATTTTCAAATTGATAAGTTTAGAAACATCACAATTTTTTTTTTTCAATTATTGATGTAATATGTTGTGATTGATGCATAATAAATATGTTGCCTAGAACTAATCGACAATGCAAGTTAAAAGTGTGTAAATTTCAGTTAATTTGACTAGTAAAATGTTTTGTCATCCAATAAGAAACTTGAGAACAAATCCACTTATACTAAAAATAGATGCTTTAAAGCTTTTGACGTGGTAAATAAAACAAAAAGAATGTAATAGTCTAATTAGAAATCACCCTAATCAAGAAAGGGTCCTTCTCATGATATACTTCTTTTTCTTAATTTTTTAAAACGTTCTATATTTCTTGAAAATATCACTGTTTTAAAAACCGGACCGGACCGGCCGGTCCGACCGGTTCAACCGGGAACCGGGAGCCAATCCGGTCCGGTTAAAAACCCCAAAACCGGTCAATAACCGGTCAACAACCGGAAAACCGGCCAAAAACCGGTCAAAAACCGGGGTTGAACCGGAAATTTAAAAAAAAACGGTTCTATGTCCGGTTCGGTTTTTAAAACCATGGAAAATATAGATCTAAATCACAATTAAACCTTCTAATTTAATGGTATTCTCAAGGGAAAAGCCAAAAGTCACTTTATATATCATTAATGTGAGATTGTGAGCTAACAACCCTTGTTGGTGAAAAAATCAATTCAATTTCAACCCCCACCCCCAAAAAAAAAAAAAACCCAAGTGATGAAATGTCAACAATCGCACGCCAGCTAAGCTAAGCATGAAAAAGCCAGCAGAATTTACTTCTATTTTTATTTTGATCATATCAACCACGTGCCATAGATGTGTCAAACCTAGCATGGCTCATGAAGGAAAAATAACAAAAGTGCCATTTTCTGCAGTGACAAAAGGGAAAACAAAGAAAAACCCAAAGGAATTAAAAGAATATCCCAAGTGCCTATTCTATGTTCAGTAGGGTACGCCAATGCTATGCCCCTATAGCTATATGCCGTATACGAATTGAAATGTTAGGAATACACATTTTTTTCACTCTGACCCATTGATTGTATTTTGTAGAAGAACACTATTTTTGTTCAAGTCTATCCAAAAATTAAAAAAAAAAAAATGTAAAAATTGTGAAAAATATTGTCTTTTTTAAAGGTTTTTATATTTGAAACTTATTAAAATAAAATAATAATAATGAGAAAATAGAATTCATATATGTAAAATAAAAGGGTCTAATAATAACCATATTCTTATAACGCTCTCACAGAAAAGAAAGTACACATTTCCTTGGACACAAGTTGTCATAAAAACCTTTGCTCTTGTAACTCTGCGTTTTTATTTTTATTTGTAAAGCTGTGAAAGTCCATCCTCTTAGGCAAAGCCTTCTAAATCCTACGCTACCCTCTTTATCTCTGTAGAATATCTAAGCAGCAAAGTGCCAATCTTTGGTTCTTCAAGGGGTCTCTGGCTTTGAGGTAAATAATTGCTTGGCTTTCTGTTTCTCTTTTGCAAGCCAAATTTGATAAAATCAGAGTCTTTTTTTAGTTCTTCATTTGAGAATAATTTGTGGGAAATCGGTTTAAATTTTGGTTTATTTTTGAATTCTGTTGAATACCCATTATTTCTGAGGTTGAATTCCATGTGGGTTTTTTCTTAAAGCTGAAGGATTGTGCTTGTATTTGTCTTTTTTGGTTAAAAAGTGTTTCTTTTTTGTGTTTTGTTGGTGGGGTTGAAAGTGGGGGTTTTGATTTTGATTTTTATTTCTGTTTCTTTGAGGTTTTGATTTTCTTGTGTTTGTACATGAATTGGTCAATGAATTAGGCATAAGGGTGCTTGGTTGTGATTGTGGAATTTGATTAACTCTGTGCAGTTAAATGAATTTTGATTGTTGTATTGCCTGTGAGTTTCCTTGATTCTGTGTTAATATAAGTACAAATGCATGTGGGTTTTACTTGAGAGTTGAGAGTTCTGTTGATAATGTTAGTGTTTTAGACATGGATGGATCATGTGTCAATGGGGACGGTTGGTGTTCTTTGATCAAATTCTTGTGTTCATCTTCTTAGTTCGTGAGGTTTCTTTTAGTTTCTGAAGGATGGAGAAGCTCTATTATAGATCCCATACTATTTACCTTTGTGTTTTCAGCGAGTTATACTCTTAAATCTATGTTAAACAATGCCTTTTTTGTTGTGTCATATGGTTGGGTTCCCCTCAAGCCAAATTTATGTGTCGTATTTTGAATTCCTATTTTTGGAAATTTGAGTGTTGGCCTGGTGTTAGTTTAGGTTCAAATCTAAATCATTTGAAAAAAGTACCATGTGGAATTTCTGCAATCAGTTTGCTTTTTGTTCAAAATTTGGGACTAACGCTGTTGTTTATATTACTTCAGAATTTGGTACTAATGCTCTTTGTTGACATTACGTAATCCACATAAGTTCATGCCATAATCTGCTACTCCAAATTTTCTTATATCTGGATATACTTGAATGTATTTATTGACATCAGCTGGACAACCAACATAAAAGTTTTAGTTTGAAAGATCAACCAACAAAGTTTGGCAATGAGTTATAGCTCAAATGACACTTCCTTCTCCCATAAAAATAAGTGAAAAGTGAGGTTGTGGGTTCAAAAATAAAGGGTATTACTCATTCAAAAATCATAGATAGGCTATTTATGTATGGATACTCATATTGTTATGCCATTGGCTTACTACAAAAGGATTTGGTTTTGCATTCTTTAGAAAATTACAAGAAAAGATATCCAGTCACCTTCTTGTTTAACTATATTATACTTTTACAAATTAACAAATTACTATGACTTAGAAATCATTGTGACATCAACATTTTTTCTGTTGCTCATTTGGTTGCAAGAGCCTTGTTTGTTGTTTCATTGTATGTATGTACGCATGCATGCTTATGCATATGTACATATGGTCCCAAGAGCCTTGTAGTTCAACTAGCACTTCCTAGTTTTTCCAACAGAGACATTCAGGGTTCAAAATCTCCCACCCCCATTGTTATAACCATCAAATATGCATATGTACAAATGTTGTTTCATTAAATGTATGTATGCATATAGCTGTGACATGAATATGTCCATATCGTGGGAAAGGAGAGTTCTTATGAATGTTTTATAGTAAATTCACTCTTCCTTTCTATCTAATAAGCATTGAAAATTTTTAAGTGAGCTGGCTAAATTTTCTTCTAACCAAATCCTCATTTCCTAGCTCAACTTTGGTCATTGCTTAATCTATAATTAAGGCCAATTGGGACATGGAAAGTGTCTAAACTCTGTTTGGATATGGGAAAATTGAGGAAAACTATCAAATTGATTAAGAAGTCAAGTTCTTATTTAAAGCAGTTTTTAAGTTTGCTTCCCATTCCTCATCCTTTGCGAGATTTAGTGGTAGCATTTATTGTCAATGATTTAGAAGGGGCAGTTATGAGTTCCTATGTCTTAATTCCTTGTTTCTAAAGGCTTTGTAACAATTCATATTTGAAAGCATTTTGTGACTCAAAGCTTTAGATTTGAAACTGACAGCTGAGTTCTGTTTTTCAAAAATCCATATATCATAGGCTGTTGGAAAATTGAGATCTCAAATTGAAAGTTATGTTTCAAAACATTACCCAATGGATTAAAGATATGAACCAAAAATTGGTGAGATCAGATCTCTTTTGTTTGGTTTCATAGGGGACCACAAGATTGTTGAAGAGTGATACTGTATTTGTAGTTTAATAGGTTAATGATGAATGTGAAGTCAGAACACTCATGGGGTTATAATATTTGAAATGAATATATATATATATATATATATATAGTGGGGTGTGAGGCTTTCAGCCCTATGATTGTTATATAGGGTGTTCATAGGGTCAAGCCTTCTTTTCCTTCTGAATGTTTTTATCTTTTAGAAAATATACAGTAGGACCTGCAGTTTTTTTATGGACATTTGACATTTGATGTAACTTATTGCCATTCTAAAAAATTTTCATGGTACCTTAAAATACTTATTGCTGGAGATTTTATGATCCATTACAGTACTTTGTATACTGGTTCTAATGGCTGTTATATCAGAATAATTGTCTACCCTCTTTTTCTTGTCTTTGTTGAAATCAAATCACCCTACCTACATGCTTGTTTGTTACCCTTTTATTTAACTTAAATCACATGGAATTGACCAGTTTTTTAAATTGATCACAAATTCTTGATAAACCATTGAGGCCATTACCATCTATGGTTAATTACCCTCACAAGCCTCCTCTTTATTGGATGTCACACATCAGCCGCATAGATAAATCCTCATAAATGCCTAAATTAGAAATCACACAGAAATTACCAGCTATTCCCTTTTCTGTTGCTGCATGACCTCCCCCCTACCAATTCCCCTTCTTTTAGATAATTTGTTCAGGTCACTCTGGATTACTCATGGATAATTGGATATACATCATACAATTCTGTATTTTTGTTTGCAAAGGAGTTATAAAGAGCCCACTTCCTTGTCACTGTTGCTTTTATGGTTCTATTGAGATAGTACAGTCACAAATATATGTTACCACTGTTGGTGGTGATGCTTGCAGGCTTCAATTAGATGCTTCAAAAGAGAAACATAGTGATTCCATTATCATTTAAACCTTCAATTGCATCTTGATTTGTAATTTATGTTGAGATTCAATAGTGGTGACTTTGTTCTCATATATCCATATCCCTCTATATTTTGATCTTTCAGATTGCATATGTCAATGCTCCTGTGCATCAAGAAATAACCAGTGAAGAATCATATGAAAAGGATGAAACAGTGATTATTATGTCTGAGCTGATTGAAGGACTTCCTGACGCTGTTGCCCTGAGGTGCCTTGCACGGGTTCCCTTCTACCTCCATCCTAGGTTGGAGCTTGTTTCTCGTTCGTGGAGAGCTGCTATCCGTAGCTCCGAACTATTTAAAGCTAGACAGGAGGTTGGAGCAACAGAGGATCTATTGTGCGTGTGTGCTTTTGAGCCTGAAAATTTATGGCAGCTTTATGACCCTCTCCATGACCTTTGGATTACGCTCCCTGTTCTCCCCTCCAAAATTAGGCACCTTGCCCACTTCGGTGCTGTCTCCACTGCTGAAAAGTTGTTTGTGCTTGGTGGTGGCAGTGATGCTGTTGACCCCTTGACTGGTGACCAAGATGGGAGCTTTGCTACCAATGAGGTATGGTCATATGACCCTGTGACTCGACAATGGTCCCCTCGTGCATCTATGCTTTTACCTCGTTCTATGTTTGCATGCTGTGTTTTGGATGGAAAAATTGTTGTTGCTGGTGGTTTCACCAGCTGCAGAAAATCAGTTTCTCAAGCAGAAATATATGATCCGGAGAAGGATATATGGATTCCAATACCTGATCTCCACCGCACCCACAATTCAGCTTGTTCAGGGGTGGTGATTGGAGGCAAAGTTCATGTCTTACACAAGGGGTTATCAACAGTCCAAGTCTTGGATGATGCAAGGCTTGGATGGACGGTTGAGGATTCTGGTGGACTCCAAGGCCCAATGGCAGTTGTTAAGGGTGCGTTCTATTTAATGAGTCATGGAGTTATCTTCAAGCAGGATGGGAAAAAGGTGGTTGTATCAGCATCTGAGTTTCGTCGGAGAATTGGGTTTGCAATGATTGGGCTGGGAGATGAGATTTATTTTATTGGAGGAGTTCTTGGCCCTGACCGGTGGAACTGGGACATTGAGCCAATGTCTGATGTTGATGTACTGATGGTAGGGAGTGAGAGACCAACTTGGCGCCAGGCAGCTCCGATGACAAGGTGCCGCGGAACTATTTTTGGGTGTACACAGCTGGTAATTTAGGTCTCTTATTATTTGTTCTTGTTGTTCCTTCTTGTGAAATTGTTCTCTTGTTGAGAACACAGATCCCTCCTTTTTAAAACACAAGGAAATGAGCTACTTTCTAAGCTACCTTGTTTTGTTTGTATCTTTTAAAGCCATAATCCGTGGCCTTATTTTCTCTTCTATTGCTTCTTTGTAGTTCTGACAGGAAGTACTATTTATAGAGGCAGCATTCAAAGTCTAGCACCAGTAAAATAGTAATCAATCAATCAATATATCTATTACTATAAATAATTGCAGAAGACATTTCCACACCCCATATGTCATGTCAAATTCAGCACCGAACCAACACAATTATTCATACACAAATTACAACGTTTGGATGCAGCTTAGGTCCAGAGTGCGCTGTGACATTGGACCATTGTGATCAGGACATGTGTTCCTTAACACATGTCATGATTGCAGTGGGTCTAGTGCACTGAACGCATAGTTGTCAAATTGTAAATTGTATGGTTAGTCGATTTTTGATTTTTTTTTTTGTATCGTATCGAATCGTATATCGTAAGATACACAAACACTTAATAAAATTATAAAATAATTATTGATATACATATATAAAACTTATTTATTCATTATAAATTCAAAATATATTTAACTAATGACCAATTTAATCATTACTTATGTAATAAAATTTAACAAAAATAACTAAATAAATCAAATTAACTTATGTTTATAACATGCACATTCAAATTGATTAAATTCAGAAGTAATACATGATATATGAACCAAAATAATGATATATTTTCGTCATCTTGGCTAATTAACTCCATCTAAGTCAATGTTATCATCATGTTCAGCATCTTGCAAAATTATTTTTTCATAGATATTTTCTTTATTATTATCAACATTTACTTTTTTTTTTTGGTTTTTTTATTCTATTTTTTTTTTATATGTTTTCTTGGCATTCTAGCTCTTTAGACTCAGAATAATAATAACAAAATAAAAAATAATTATATTTTCATTTAATACATTATTAATAGTATAGAAAATAAATTTGCACATATGAAAGTGAGTGTTATGAGTATAGTCTAAATTTTGTAGGAGAAAGAGAATGGAGGAAAAAAAAAACTCATGGAATTGCTATTTCATTAGACTCGCTATTTCATTAGACTCAATTAAGTTTCCCAATAATTTTGTGTTAATAAAGTTTAACAACTTGTTTAAATCAAATAAAATCACAAATTTTAACAAAAAAACCAATTTTAAACCCACATGTCTATGTATCGTACGAGACGTATGATTCACCGATACGATACAATTCATACAATATGCACATATGTATTGGACGGTTCATGAGTACTTACGATACACCCTTACGATATGAAACTTTTTGTACACGATACAATATGTATCATACGATATATATCGCGTATCGTACGATACTGACAACTATGACTGGAGGCACTAGACGTAATCTGCATCCACAACATTTTACACAATCTCGTTCTTCTCGAATGAATGACCACACTTTTTCCACCACTTTCTTGCAGTTTACTCTATAAATTAAGTATGAAAGAATTCAACATAATTTCATATAATTATTATTTGGTCTAAACCTTTTTTTTTTTTTTTTTTTGGGTGTGTGGATAATTTGATAATTGGGGGAAGGAGCATAGTTACAAGGCTCTTTTGCCTATTTGGTCGTACTTTGTTTTTTGAGATAATTACAATATACTGTTAATTCCGTAACTCGAATCCTTTACCCTACTTTAACAATACTCACATGTCTTATTCTTGTTATGTGTAGTTTATTTTCTTGTCATTTTCTAGTTGGGCTTCACAAAAAATGGGCTTGTAGTCTTGTATTGTTTCTTCACTTATCATAGGCTCATTGGGCTTCATAAATAAATTCCAGATGGGCTAAACCCATCAGAACACTTTTTGTTGGGTCCGAAACCCAAAAGCCGAAACCCTGAAACTGAAAGTCAAAAAGAAAAACCCTAGTTGTCTCTCTTCGCGAAGAAAAATGGAAGAAACTCTGATCCAAGGGGGAGAGACCAACAAAGATATAGAGGTCGCTCCGGCTCTTATAGCGGTTCACCCGACCCAGAAGTCCGTTGCCGTCGCTGTCGGGTCGGACCTTCGCGTCTTCGATTTCCAGTAAGTTAAAAACATGTTCTCCCAACTTTTGAATTTGGTTTATCCAATATTTATTCGGATCTGTTACATGGGTCAACCCGGTTTTAGCTCATTTATTGAAAAAAGATAAGCTTTTTAATATAATTAGTCTCTCTGTTTGTGTTTTTTTGTTTAATTTCGGATTGGAGGTTAATAATGTGTTGGTGTTTGCTCAAGCATGAAGTTTATGCCTTATTTGGTTGCTGAGAAATGTGAAAGAAAGTTAATAAAAACCCATTTTTTGTTATAATTTTTTATTTAGTTCAATACTTGCATCAGCATAGTTTGGTAATTTTATTAAAATTCAGTTTTTTACGTTTTCTCGGCTACTAAGTGAGCATTTAAAGATTGATTTTGATGAAAGTTCTTACCTTTTGGCTTTTGTAAATTGAAATAAAGTTCCCAATTTATCAGAATTTATGGGGAAAAAAAGTGCAAATTTGATGAGTGTTTGACTCTCTGAACTAGCATTGACTTTCGATGAAAGTGTAGAATGTAATTGAGCAACAATTTTTTTCTCTCTTTTTTTCCTTCCTTTACAGAGGGGTTAGTGCAGTTTCTTTGGTGGATGATACCAGCGGGCCCTTTCATAAGGATTCCATAAGAGCTATTCGTTATAGTGCCGATGGTTATCTCTTTGTATCTGCAGGGGATGATAAAGTTGTGAAGATATGGTCCACGGAGTCTTGGTGCTGCATTTGTACTGTGTAAGTTCTTGAAGCCCCAATTGGCTTATCTATTGTGAAACTTTTAAGGCTTAAGAGTTCTTAATAGAGGAGATTGTGAAATTTTCATGTTTAAGATTTTGTACATGGCTGGTTAAGGTTAGGCAAAATGTTGGATGGTATCTGATTGCTATAACTTTGACATTGAGGATTTGTTCTGCTTGTCTCATCTATGCCATATGTGTCTTATAACCATGGCTTCATCTATGGCTAGGGGTGGCAAATGGGCGGGCTGGGTCATAAATGGGTTGGGTATGTAATTAGCCATTTATTTATTTATGACCCGTTTATATATAAATTAATTATCCATTATCCGTCCAACCCTATTTAATTAGTAACCCACCCATTTAACCCATTTAACTCAATATGACCCCTCTAAAACTAGTTGCACTTAACCAAGCGAACTCTCTCTCTCAAACAAACAGTGCCAACCACTCAGATCAAAATTATAAGAGTGCCTTTGGATTATGCAATTTCTGGTAACTTCTTTATATAATATTTATAGAAAATGTATATAATTTTTGATAAATTTTATGTTAAATGTGTAACGAGCAGTTAAAAACTAACTCAGTTTTTAATAAGTTAAGATTTATATTATTTGAAAAATAAATAAATAAATAAACTGAAAAAAAAAAAAAAAAAAAAAAAAAGCAAAAGCAAAAGGCAAATCAACTTCTTCCAAAGGCACACTTAAATCAAAATTATCCAAAATATAATTTAATCTTTTCTTTTTCTTCATAAAATTAAAAGAACATGATCCCCAAAACTTTCAAAAAGCCTAATAGTCCATTTAGAGCTAGAACTCAGCCCATGAAACGTAGTTTAACCGAAGATGTTTCCGTTGTCAACGTCACAAGCTCCGCCGTGAAACCCGTTTTCCTAACCAGAGCGGAACGATCTCGGCACAACAGCAACGATCCCAGCAAGAAGCAGCCTTAGCCCTAAAACGCCGTAAAAAAGAAGCCGATGAAATCAACAAAAGCCGTCAAAGCCTCCTCTCCTCCGCTTCCAACAACCACAGCCACAACCACAACCACAACCACAACCACCACAACAGAAACGACCTTAGCAAACCATCCGATTCTGATCGCCACCGCGATTGCGACCGAGACCGCGACTGTGATTGTGATTGAGATCGTGACCGTGACAGGCGCGACCGTAACCGTGACCGTGATGGGGACTGTGACAGAGACCGGGAACGAGACTGAGATCGACGCGATAGAGACCGTGAGCGCGACAAGGATGCTAAGTCTCGCGAGCTGGCGCGGTTGGAGAAATTGGCAGAGCGTGAGTGTGAGAAGGAGAAATTCAGATTCTTGTATTTGGGTTTATTTAAATTTAAATTTTAGATGGGTTTAGTGGGTATTAGTGGATTTATACATTTAGACCCATCTAATTAAATAACCAAATGGGCCTTTATCCATTTAACCCAAATATTTAAATGGGTTGGATTAAGACTTATCCAAATAAGGTGGGTCATGGGCGGGTTCATGGATATGGATAAAAATTGCCACCCCTATCTATGGCATTCAATCTGCCAGTGTTTCTCTTTGTTGTCTCATATTAAGTTTTCCAACTTTCTGAATAGGCCTTCTGAGAAAAGAGTGAGTGCAGTTGCCCTGAGCAATGACAGTTTGTATCTATGCTTTGCTGACAAATTTGGCATCGTTTGGGTTGTGGACCTAGATGGCTTTGATGGCAATCAAATGTTAGTCAATAAGAAGGCAGCACCATTGCTTGCTCACTACTGTAGCATTATCACTAGCTTGGTGAGTATTGATATAACAGCAGAGCTTCTCAGTATGTAATTTTCAAATTTTTTTAAATGATTCCTCAAGAAAAAAAGAAAAGAAACTTGTTATGATGTTAATTTTTATTTTTTCATTTATTTGCATGGATTAATTTCCCTCTTACATGATTTTGACATATGAGCTGGCTATGCATACTCTTTGCAGGAATTTTCACCAGATGGGAGGTTTGTTATTAGTGCTGATCGGGATTTCAAAATTCGTGTAATCCAACTTTTCCTACCTACTGCATAAGTGCTCTAGCTACTTTTGTTTCCCATTTGGCCATCTCTTGACAAAGTATTTGTCTTATGTCAGGTTACTGTGTTTCCAAAGAAACCTTTTGATGGAGCTCATGAGATACAAAGTTTTTGCCTTGGTCATACTGAGTGAGTGGATTCATCTTCAAAATAATTGTTCTATTTCCTTCTTCAAAATTCATCATTGGGTTTGATCTTATTCAAATTATCGATATCCCAAAATGTGAATTTGGAAGAATATCTCAATAAGCTTACTTTATTTGACTTGGCATTTTTCTTTTTGTAAGCATTTATGTGGTTGGTGATTGAAATATTTGTGCCAATTGCAGGGTAGTAATATTCCCTGTTAAATCTTTATTGCATAAGTTATCTTTTATCTTCATGTTTGACTATTGTTGTAGCTGCTAGAGAATAATTTCTGCCACTTTCATGTATCTATTGCCAGATTTGTATCCTGCCTTGATTTTGTTTCCACTTCAGATTACCCCCAGGGTTTTCTTGTCTCTGGAAGTGGTGATTCAACAGTAAGATCATAACAACTTTGCAAGATTAAATCATTTTTTTTAAGGTACTGTTTTGGACTAAAAGTAGATCCATGCCTCTCTTGCAGGTTCGCTTGTGGGATATATCCTCTGGATCTCTCCTTGATACCTGTGAAGTTGGAGCAAAGGTATTGCACTTGTTCTAAGTTTTTCTGAGGTTCCAGCTGACCTGTTGTTCTTCTGAAATATCACTCATTGCCCTCACCTGGGTTGGTGTAATAAGTCATGAAATTTGTCTCCAATGCCAATGAGCTCTAGCTCAAAGGGCATCTTCTCTCCTTAAAAAACAAGGTGGATCAAAGGGTGAGGTCATGCTTTCAAGACCCACTAGGTGTGTAATTGCATTTCAGTGAGCTCTAGCTCAAGCAACACCTCCTACTCCATGAGAAGGGTGTAGGGTAAGGCCATGGGTTCAAAATTTACCAGGTGCATGCGTAAATTAAATAATTAAAAAAAAAGTAATTACCAATTAAAACATTTGTCTTTAAATAATTACTTGATCCTTATTTGGTCAGTTTTTGAACTAGGGGTAGAGCGGTTTTTTGGTTTTGTATGGAATGGACAGTTTTTTAGCCGTAAGAAACATAAGTGGTCTTTGAATTACACCCCAGGCTGCATTAATGATGTTTATACTACCAAAAATTCAAGGTCAGTTACCTTCACCTAATAGGTCGGGATTTTTAAAACTAGGAGGTGCAATTTTCTTAGGGCCTGTTTGGTAAGCAAGCTCAAACTCACATTTTCAGTTTTTAAACAACTTTACACACATTTCTACACACTTTTTTACCCACACGTATTTCAAAAAACTACAAACAACATTACTCAAATGTGTAACCTAGCTGTTTTTACACACATTTCTACACACTCTTTTACCCACACACATTTCTACACACTTTTTCGCCGTTAACCTGGCTGTTTACTTTGTTTCATTTTCACATACTTCCTGAAGGCAGAGCTTTTAGAGTCTAATGGAAAAGAAGAGGAGTGCAATCTGGCTGTTACCGATCTATGCACCTTCCCAGATGGTACACTGATTGCAGTGGCCACTCAAAGGCAAGTCACTAAGCCTTTCTTATAGAATCTTGTCCTCATGGTGGATTCTTTTTTTGGTTTGTGGTCTGAGTTCTTACTAACATTTTGGATTGCAGCTTGCAAGGAATAGTATTGTTGAGCTGTGACCTCTCCACTCGAACACTTTCAATAACAAGGGTAAGGACATCAACCACTTGAGCCATAATAACAGTATTACAGTGCAACTCCCCACAAGAACAGACTGCCTTTTGATCAGGCACTTTTTGATGCATTGATTTAATAGATTCATTGGGTCTAGTGGATCTGCTTCTTGATGTTGATTGATGTTACCATAGATATTTATAATTGCTCTATCATGTTCAGCCTTTTAGAATTAGATTTCTTCTGTCATGTTAGCATGAAATAGGCATACTTCTTGTCTTGTGTTAATAATTGTGTGAATTCCAACATCTTCACTGAATTTCTAAATGCAGACTCATATATCATGAAGCATACTAAAATTTATGATTTTTATATTTTTATCCGGTTCAATTCTTCCAGGTAGTTTCAATAATGGGTGAGGCCTTCATTCCCACAAGCCTAGGCATGAGCTCTTCTGCCGGATTATTGTGGATGGTGACAGGTGTCTCTAACTTGCATGGTTTCGATAACCCTCCTTTGGCCCGTGTGAGGATCATCTCAGGTTTTGAGAAAAGTAGTCCTGGTGATCCAACCATCTTGGAAGATAATGAGATTCTTGGCGGAGATAAACTGCTTGAGAAGTTGCAAGGAAGTGTGTCAGTTGAGGAAAAAGTTTTCCTGGCAGCTGCTGAGGCTGTGAAAACAGCAATGAGCAATTTGTTAGTTAAAAAGCAGTACTCTACAGAGAAACGAGAATTTAGAAAGAGGGCAAGAAATGATAGAAAAATTAAACAGTGATGAGCTGCTTGCAATGTCAACAGCCCATTTATATCTGATTTTTGGAGCAACTGAGTTTGATCTATAATTTGTAGTTCTCAGGTTCTTGTAGTCCTAGTTATTTATATTACTATCTACAATTTAAGAGCAATTATGGCAGGGTGTAGGTGTGATATTTCTTTAGGGCTTAAAAGCTGAGCACTTATATGGAGAGGGCCGAAAGTGCCTCTAAGCCAAAAGACTCTTATTAGCAAAAGCCGTACTCAACTCCACCAAGAAAATTTAGGCCTTAAATTTTTTTGGTTGCTCCCAAACAATATTTCTAAATGTAAATTTTGTTTTCTTTGGTGATGATCCTGCATTCTCTTTAGGAACCAAAAACAAAGCATAATAATCTATACTTCTATATAAAAATGAAAATTTCAGTGTACAATTGGGTGCCTATAAATTTACTGGTGTACCAATACTCTAGTTGCTTTGTAAGCTGTAGATTCTATCTATTGGTTTGTGTATATTAGTTTTAGATATGTTTTCTTGTCTTTGGTAGTACCGTGTTTACCTCCTCAATAAATAAAAAATTAAAAGTAATGTTACAGGTACAAATTGTTTTTTCAAACAGTAAATGTGGTGGGTGGTTATTGGTCATTAAAAATGTGATATTAGTAGTGTTCTTAATTGAGAACTAGTAAGGATTTTTCATATCAATATATTGTAAAATAGTTTGTGTCTGTAACATTATTAAAAAAAATTAATGACAAGACCTGGAATGCAGTTCTGCGGCAAGATGAATCAAGTTTCTGTTTCCCAAATCTTAGACCCAAGCAAGTACATTCAGAAAGCAATGAAAGATTGCTGTGATAAATTGTATCTAAATAACAAACTAATAAGATCTAACAAAATAAAAAGCCAAGGGAAGGAATGTACTGTAAAGTGTAAACTAGTGTAGAAAAGGAGGAAACAAACTATATGCATTTCAAACCTGGGAAGATACAGCAATAATAAAGAAGCCAGTAATTGGTGAGGATTCGGTTGCTGTCTCTGCGTGCGACAAATATTAGAAAATAGGATACAAATTAAAATGGCTTAAAAATACAATAATCAAATTACAAGAATGTAAGAACAAATAGTGATTGATCATGCCTAGTACTATTCGTTAATATTCATGTCGATAACAACCTAGACATTACCAAAGTGTCAGCACAAGAAGAATGAAACCCCGTGGGCCATCACTAAGGTAGTCAAGTCAATTGCGTGTGGAGCCCGATGTGGAATCACTAATCAAAGCTTGCATATAGGCTAAGAAAGAAAGGTGAAAATTAAGTGGAATCTGCCGAATCAAGTCCACGCAGTGTGGAGCCTAAGGTAGAAACTTACGCGTAAACTACAGTATGGAAAAAAACCCATTAGGCCATGAAGCACAATAGTTGATTAAGCATTTCTGTTTTGGCAATTCACTTCTCTTGAGCTATCCTGTATTACGATCTCAATTTGTTGCCAAAGTGAGAGAGAGGATATGGCTGACATACTTCTTTCTGCCCTGGTGAGCTCTATGGTGGGAAACTTGAATACTTCAGCACTTCAAGAATTCGGAGTTGCTTGGGGCCTAAGAACTGAGCTTGAAAATCTTGGAAGCACGCTGTCTACCATCCAAGCTGTTCTCCAAGATGCAGAGGAGAAGCAGTGGAACAGTGAGGCTGTCAGGAATTGGCTGAGAAAGCTCAAAGATGGAGCTTATGATGCAGATGATGTCTTGGACGAGTTTGCAACTGAAGCTCTAAGACGAAAGGTGGAGAGAGAGAATGGTGTGAAAAGCCAAGTAAGTAGCTTCTCTTCTCTTCGAAATAGACTTATATTTTGCATGAAGATGGCACATAAATTGAAGAATGTGAGGTATAAACTAGAAACTATTTCCATAGAGAGATCTAAGTTTCACTCGAGAGAGGGACACATAAACATGGAAGTTTTTGATACTGAAGCACGACAAACTAGCTCGCTTGTGAATTAAAGTGAGATTTATGGAAGAGATGAGGAGAAAAAGATAATTGAAGTGTTGCTCACTAACGTTTCTGACCAAGATAACCTTGCCATTTATGCAGTATGGGGCAAGGGGGGTTTGGGGAAAACAACACTTGCATAGTTGATATACAATGATCAAAGGGTTGAGAGGCGTTTTGGGATGAGAATTTGGGTGTGTGTTTCAAATGACTTCCCAGATAAAAAGGTTGGTGAGAGTGATCATAGAGTCCATGGAAGGCAGTGCATGTGGTCTAGTAGAGAGATGGATCCACTACAGCAACGCCTGTAGGGAAAATTGCATGGGAGGAGATTTTTTCTTGTTTTGGATGATGTTTGGAATGAGTAACATGAAAAATGGTACGGCCTAAAAGATGTGTTGAGGTGTGGGGCGAATGGGAGTAAGGTTATAGTGACAACTCAGATTGAGAAATTTGCACTTATGATGGCCACACCACATGGGATGTTTGTCCGAGGATGATTCTTGGTCCTTATTTAGAGGGCGTGCATTTAGATGAGAAGGGTAGAGGAGAAATCAGAATTGGAATCAATTGGTAAGGAAATAGTGAAGAAGTGTGGAGGCGTACCTCTAGCAATAAAGGCTCTTGGAAGCCTTATGTGCTTAAAAAGTATGAAAAGTGAGTGGTTATCCGTGAAAGAAAGTCAAATTTGGGATTTACCAGCAAGTGAGAATTCCATCTTACCTGCCCTGAGGTTGAGTTATCACCATCTACCTCCTCATCTAAAGCAACGTTTTGCTTATTGTTGTGTATTCCCCAAAGATTGCTACCTTGAGATGGACAAGCTGATAAAATTATGGACGGCCAATGGTTTTATTCCCTTCAAAGGATCATTAGAGTTGCATGATGTTGGGCTTGATATCTTCAATGAATTAGTTTGGAGATCTTTCTTTCAAGATGTTAGGGAGGTATATCCTGGCTGCATAATGTGTAGAATGCATGATCTTATGCATGACCTTGCTATGTCTATTATGAGGTTCGAATGCTCTACATTGGAATTTGGTAAAGAGCTGAAAGTTCCTTACAAGATTCATTACTATTCTTTTACCATGGTTTCTTCAAATGAGGACATATACAAATTACAAAGCCCAATCCCTACGCTCATGCATTGGGGTAGCAACTGATTATAACTGTGAGCGTAAAGCATTTTTGTCCTTTCTTTTGAAACAAAAGTATCTTCGGGTATGGAGTTTTGATTATGATGCTAAAACACTATTACTATCAGGCAGCAATTTATAACATTTGAGGCATCTTTATATATCTTTTTCTACAATCAAAGTTTTGCCTGAAACAACAACTTGCCTCTTGAACCTGCAAACGCTGAAACTAAATAATTGTTGGTATCTTTGTAAATTACCTAATGGTATGAAGAACATGAAAAACCTTATGTATCTTGAGATGGCTAATAATTGTAATTCTCTTACTCGTATGCCTGAAGGAATGGGACATCTGATTTGCCTCCAATCATCGAGTGTTTTCATCGTTGGCAGGGGCAATGGTTATCAAATAAGTGAGCCAAAGGGACTAAACCTTTGAGATAATTTGACAATAAAGAAACTTGAAAATATAACAAATTTACTGGAGGACAAAACTGCAAATTTGATTGGGAGTTTGGTTTGACAAAGAGAGGACAAGAGCCGTGTATTGGAACATGTTGAAGATGTTCTTGATGGTCTCCAACCTCATTCAAACCTAGGAGAGCTGTGCATAAATCACTATCATGGTTCAAAGTTCCCAACGTGGATGCAAGATTTATTTCTTCACAATCTCATTGAAATTTGGCTATCTTATTGTGAAAGATGTGAACTTCTGCCAACCCTTGGCAAACTGCCATCTATGAAGCATGGGTGCGTTTCTGAATTCGGGTGCTGGTGCGGGACTCGGCAATTTTTGAAAAAGTTGGGTGCAGGTGCGGCGGGGTGTGGCGATTAAAAAATTATTAAAAATATTTTATTTATATTTTCTATATATTTTTACTATTAAAATATTCTTAAAAAACACATTACTATGCCTTGATTCACAAAACAAAGAAAGAAGAAGGCAAGAAACACAACAAAACACAAAACACAAAAGAAGCAACAAATATTCAGAATAAAATTAAGAAATGACAGATTTAGGATGTTTGGGTCTCATTCAAAGCCGATTTCGGCTCTTCTGGCATGATTCAAGGTCGATTTCGGCCTGTTTTGGCCATTTCGGTCTGTTTGGGTCGCTGACCGATACGACCTGATTCGGCCAATACAACTTGATTTTGGTCAAATATGCCCGGTTCGGCACGAATCGAAGCCGAGTTAGCATGAATCGAGCCAAGTCGGTGCGAATCTGTGAAAAAAAAAAAAAAAAAGCTCAGATGCGGCACTGACGCGTGGGAAGCCATGTCGGATGCCGCACCCCACGTCGGACTCTGGTGCGGCACCCTCTCAGCCGCTCAGCCGCGTCTGTGCTTCATAGACTGCCATTCCTCAAGGATCTTACAATAACTGGCATGCATGCTGTGAAATATATTGGCAATGAGTTCCAAGGGGACAGTGCAATATCGTTTCCCTCATTGAGGAGTTTCAACTTAGTTTGTATGGATAATTTGGAGGAATGGGGAACAATAAATGAAAGAGAAAGTTTTTCCCACCTAAGCAGATTATCCATCTCATATTGCCCAAAGTTAGTTGAGTTACCTATAATTCCTTCACTTACAAGTTTGTATATTACGTCGCGCCCAAAGATTATTGAGTTGCCTATATTTCCTTCACTTACACGTTTGTACATTGAAATCAATAGTGCAACGTTAATTAGTTCAGTGGTGAATCTCACTTCACTTTCTGACCTTACGTTATTTAGTTCAGTGATGATAGTTCTTCCGGATGGACTGTTTCAAAAACATAAGATGCTTGAGTCCTAGAATATTCCCTTGGTGCGCAATTTCAAGCCACTGGCAAACCAGCTGAATAATCTTTCCACATTGAAAGATTTAAAACTTAGTTGTTGTGACGAGATTGAAAATCTTCTTGACACACTCCAGAACATGCATTCTTTACGGCTACAGGAAATAGTAGGGTTTAAAATTTTTTGTCATTTCCTGCGAATGGTTTGCGGGGCTTATCTTCACTACAGAAGCTATGGATTCAGGACTGTGACGCATTATGCTCTTTATCTGAAGGAATTCAATATTTAACTAACCTTGAGGACTTAATAATTAAACGGTGTCCGAAGCTAATGTCACTACCAGAGGGTATTCAACATCTCACTGCTCTTAGTACTCTACACATCTATGTTTGTGAATTTGCCATGAATGAATAACTGAGTATGCATATTTTGTGTGTTGAAATGTACTTGCTCTGTGGTAAAGCCTGATGGATCTTAATTTCCTATTGTGTGTGCTTGCAGTAAACCTAGTGGCTGAGGTTCAAGTCTACAAGGCACTTGGTAAGACTAAATTGAGTCGCTGAGGTTTGAGTCTACAGGGTATTAATATTCCCTATTAAATCTTTATCATAGAAGTTATCTTTTATCTTCCTGTGTATGTATTGTTGTAGCTGCTAGAGACTAATTTCTGTCGCTTTTTTGCATCTATTGCCAGATTTGTGCCCTCCCTTGCTTTTGTGTTTACTTTAGACCACCCCCAATGGTTTCTTGTCTCTAGAAGTGGTGATTCAACAGTAAGATTGTAACAACTTTGCATGTTATAAGTTGTTTGCTTTAAGGTACAGTTTTGGACTATAAGTAAATTGATGCTTCTCTGACAGGTTTGGTTGTGGGATATTTCCTCTGGATTTCTCCTTGATACTTGTGAAGTTGGAGCAAAGGTATTGCAATTGTTCTAAGTTTTCCTGAGGTTCCTACTGACCTCTTTGTTCTTCTGAAAAATGTTGGCATATTCTGGAAGCAAGGCGGTAAATTAGAATGTGAATAAGATTAAGAAGGGAAAACCATGGACAGACTAGACTTATTGCTCCTGAATTTTTATTGATAGAGCAATGGATTAGAAATTTGGTTTCTATCCCTATGATGCAGAGCTACTGCTACTGCATAATACCAGACAGAATTCTCTGTTCTTCATAAAGGCATTACAACAATACATATTTATAATTGAAAAGCTCATTCTAGAACCAAAGAGCTAGCAATCTGGATACAAAGACTGGCCCTCGAATACTCCAACAGCTAGCTTATCATCTTGGAAATACAACATCCCTTCATCTAGAATTTTCTTTATTAGATTACAAATTAATTTCCAACAAAATATCACTCACTGCCCTTGCCTAGGTTGGTGTATTAAGTCATACGAAATTTGCCTGTAATGGCATCTTCTTTCCTTGTAAAAACAAGGTGGAGGATGAGGTCATGCGTTTGAGACCTACTAGGTGTGTAATTACTTGTCAATTAATTTTACCTCAGGTAGCACCTCCTACACCATGAGTAGGGGTGGGGGGTCAGGTCATGGGTTCAAAGTCTACTAGATGCATGTTTGTGTAATCATTTTTATAAAAAAAAAAATTAAAACATTGCCATTAAATAATTTCCGGATCCTTGTTTAATTGGTGTTTGAACTAGGAGTAGAATCTTCTTTTTGTTTATGTATAGAATGGACTCGTTTTTAGTCATATGGGCCATAAGTGGTCTTTGGATTACACCCCAGGCTGCATTAATGGTATTTATATTACCAAAAAATCAAGGTACATTTAGTTTTACCTAATATAAAAAATAACAGAAATGAGTTGGGATTTTTAAAACTAGAATATGCAATTTTCTTAGTTTTTTACCATTAGCCTGCTTGTTTACTTGGTTTCATTTTCACATGCTTCCTGAAGGCAAGGTTTTAGAGTCTAATGGAAGAGGAGAAGAGTGCAATTTGACTGTTACTGATCTATCCACCTTCCCAGATGGTACACTGATTGCAGTGGCCATTGAAAGGCAAGTCATTAAGCCCTCCTTGTAGTATCCTATGTTCATGGTGGATTCTTTTTTTGGTTTGTGGCCTAAGTACTCATTAACATTTTTTGGATTTTAGCTTGCAAGGAATAGTATTGTAGAGCTGTGTCCTCTCTACCCAAACTCTTTCAATTGCAAGGGTAAGGACATCAACCACTTGAGCAATAATAATTGTAGTATAGTGCAACTCTCCAGAAGAACAGACTGCCCTTTGATCAGGCACTATTGGATGCATTAATGTAATAAATTCATTGTGTCCAGTGGATCTGCATTGGGTCCAATACTTACCAAAAGAAAAAAATGTCCAGTTGATCGTTTCTTGATCTTGCTTGATATTACCATAGCTATGTATAATTGCTCTATATTGTTCAGCCTATCAATTTTAGGATTAGAATCCATATGTCATGTTAGCATGAAATAGGGATACTTCTTGTAGTGTGTTAATAATTTTTCTATTTCCATCTGGTTTAATTCTTACAGGTAGTTTCAATTACGGGAGAGGACTTCATTCCAACAAGCCAAAGGATGATCTCTTCTGCTGGATTATTGTGGATGGTGATGGGTGTCTCTAACTTGCACGGTTTTTTTATCACCCTTCTCTGGCCCGTGTGAGGGTTGTCTCGGATTTTAAGAAACGCAGTCTTGGTTCTACAGATGATGAACCAATTGTCTTGGAACATAATGAGATTCCTGGTGGAGATAAACTGCTTGAGAAGTGGCAGGAAAGTGTCTGTTGAGGAAAAAGTTTTCCTGGCAGCTGCTGAAGCTGTGAAAACAGCAATGAGCAATTTGTTAGTTAAAAAGCAGTACTCTACAGAGACATGAGAATTTAGAAAGAGAACAAGAAATAATAGAAAATTAAATAATGATGAGCTTCTAGCAATGACAACAGCTCTTTTGAAACTGATTCTTTGTGCAACTGAGTTTGGTCTATAGTTTGTAGTCCTCATGTTCAAGTAGTCCTAGTCATTAAGGGTTGATTTTTTATTTTTAAATAAGGGAAATGCTTGTAACAGAAACTGTTGCATACACATTTACATGGTAGAAAATTTCATTGAAAACGTGACTTGAAGTACTAATGTTATGCACGCATCTACATATACATCTAAAAGCTGAAGCGTAGCATTTACTGTTACTACGTTTTCGTTGAGCCACATCAACGGCCACATTATCCACTTATTTTCTACCTTATTTTCTCTTTCTAAACTTTTATTCTCTCTATTCTAAAAAAAGAAGAAGACTATTCTTCTCCCTATTAGTCCACATTTACTATTACACTTTTTTCAACATTTTCCCTCCCTCTTTACCTCTTTGTTTTCATACTACTCTCTACTTTACCTCTTTATCTCTCCACTACTCTCTACTTTACTATTACACTTTCTTCGTCATTTTCTCTTTCTTATATTTTGACTATTCTTCTTCCTATTTTCTTTTGTATAAATTCAATATCATTTCTCCCATTCAATCCGTATTTTCCCCACAAAAAATTGTGAGTACTCTCACTACAAGAAAAAAAACCTATTACAACAAGTAATATTACAACAACAAAAATAATTGGAGTAATATATCTACTATTGCATCTGTGAGTTGTTTTTGTTGTAATAGTAACTTAAATTTATTACATCAATTAAGATTGTTGCAAGAATTACCGTGTTACATCTAAATGTGTTGTTGTAATAACTAAATCTTATTTTATTTTGAAATATATTGATGCAATAAGTAACCACTTATTTCACATCAAAATATATTGTTGTAATAGATGAAAAATATACTTTTTGTTGTAATAGTAACTTAAATGTATTACATCAATTTAAGATTGTTGCAAGAATTACCTTGTCACATCTAAATGTGTTGTTGTAATAGTTAAACCTTATTTCACATCAAAATAATGTTGTTGCAATAAGTAACCACTTATTTCACATCAAAATATTTTGTTGTAATAGGTAAAACCTTGTTTCACATCAAATGTTGTTGTAATAGAGGTCAAGGACGGCTTGATGCATTTGGGGGCTTAAGGCAAAAGCTGAAATCGAGGCTTTTTATATATTTAAGGCAAAAATACACTTTTGGTCCCTATATTTTGAGCCAATTTTCATTTTGGTCTCTACTTTTTTGGAGCGCCTATGTTGGTTCCTCAAAATCGAAAACATTACCATTTTTGTCACTACTGTCATCTCAATAATGGAAATTGTCTACGTAGCAAACCTTCAATCTAATTAAATTAAATAATAAAATATTTTTTGTTGCTTTTCATTATATATATATATATATTTTTTTTTTGGGAAGAACATAAGAACATGTTCTTCATGTTCTTCCCCAAATCAAGACATGTCCAACTGACCCGAGAGCTCCGGCGGTCGGCGGTGGGTTATAGATCCCAAAAACCGACTCCAACGATCGGCGGCGGGTTACAGATCCAATAAACCAATGATCGGCGGCGGGTTCTCTCCTCTAAAACTCGCCTCAACCAACCTGATCGGAACCTTACCAAAATCCGGTGAGATTTATGCCAGATTCGGGGATATCTCACTGAATCTAGTGAGATCTCAACCAGATTTGGTGGAAATCTCATCGGATTTAGCAAGATCTCACCAGATCCAGTGAGATCTCCGCCAGATCTAGCAAAATTTTGTCTAAAATAAACTATTTAGGCTGGATTTTTCCACCGTGGACAGTTTGTACCGAACTGACCACTTTCTGGCACAAATCCGACCGCTCTAATCTGACTCCCTCTCCGGTCGGCAATAGGTTTGAACTTCCTCCACTTGATTCTATTAGGTCGGTCACGGGTTGGGCACAAACTAGACCCAAACTGACCCGTGGACACCCCTTCAAACCTATAAACCCAGTAAACAAACCAATCTCCAACGAACCCATAAACCTATAAATTTTCTTCGAAAACAAACACAAAAAACCCAAAAAAATTTAGCTTAAATACAAAATAATAAATCCCAAAGCCCATATTTTCTCAAACACAAGCAAAATCATCAAATTTCAAAGTCTAGCTAGCCCCACCCCGAAATCTCCAAAGACCCACAACATGCCACACCCAAAATCTCCATACTTTTTTCATGTTCTTCTTCCCTAAAACCCATGGCCAAAAACCCATTTTCCCCATAAACCCAAGCCAAAAACCTATATTCCCTGTAGATCCATGTTGAAAATCATTCTTCCCCATAAAACCATGTTCGAAAATCGATGATGTGAACTTTCTCTATCTCATGTTCTAATCCAATGGCCGAAACTCATGTTTGACGACTCATGGCCACACCCCATCAATTGAACACTATCTTATCATATTTCTCTCTATCTCTCACTCTCTAAATATGACGTAAAAAAAAATTAAATATTACATCAACTGTTAGGCTATGTGGAGTTTAGTTGTGTTTGATTTGGATGACGACCCGACCCGACCCGACCTGAAATGATGTTGCATGGTTTTTAATGGCAGATTTTCTGAGGCTTAGTCCATGGAGCGGAAGCTTGGGCCAATAGGCCCAAGCTGTAGCGCTTATTGTGAATCCTGTGCGCAGGATATAGAAACCGTTTTTTTGGTGATTAGGGTAGACACAAAATTTGACAAAACATTTCACACTTGTTAATGTGGTAAATATGATTTTCAGACCCGGATCGTTCAAACAACTTAAAAAGAGAAAGGTTCAAAGTTTTTAAGGTTGGACCAAGGTTCAACTGAGGTCGAACTGTGACAACATTATAATTAATATAATAATTATTTAAAAGATAAATAAATTTTTGGTCCGTTTTGTAGCCCATTGTGAATCTTGTGCGCAGGATATAGAAACCGTTTTTTTGGTGATTAGGGTAGACACAAAATTTGACAAAACATTTCACACTTGTTGATGTGATAAATATGGTTTTCAGACTTGGATCGTTCAAACAACTTGAAAAGAGAAAGGTTCAAAGTTTTTAAGGTCGGATCAAGGTTCAACAGAGGTCGAACTGTGATAACGTTATAATTAATATAATAATTATTTAAAAGATAAATAAATATATTAAATTAGTAAAAATTGCAAAATTACCTAAAATAATCCAAATAAATATAAAGAATTATATTTCAAATACATTTCTTATGTCATAACTTTCATAATGCAAATAAAAAAATTAAATTCTAAGCATAATTGACAATCCAATATTTTCTTTTTTATGCCCATTCAACCATTTGTGAATTTAAAAGAAAAAAAAAATACAAGTGGAGTGGGCGGACATTGGTTTGTGCCAATTAAAAAAGAGAGATGTTACGTCTACAATATTTTTACAACAAATCACATGTGATTAGTTGTTATTGGTTCAAATTTGAAACTAACACTAAGATTACTTTTTTGCCCTAACAATAACAACCAGTAATAACCTGCCACTTAAGATTTGTAGTAAAAATGTTATAGACATATCATTTCTCATTAAAAAAGAGAGATGCTACGACTACAAAGCATAAGTGAGTAACAGTAAAGCAAGCCTTTAATTAGTAGTTGAGAGTAAAACAAGGCAGTGCAATAGTGTTGAGCCGGATATTGTTGCATTATTTCATGGGACAAACTATTGGGTAGCGGGAAAGTTTTATTTGAGAGAAAAAATTGGGGAGCGGGAAAGGTGAATTATTTTCCCAGTTTTTTCTCATCTATTCTGTTTTCCCCATATCCTCTCAGTTCTGTGTTTGTCTCCATCCATGATACCGTATCTCAATTTTGAAGTTTATCTCTACTGGCTTGAATTTGGTTTCTCTCACGCAAACAACTAGAAACTGTCCAAAAAAAAAAAAAGTTTTTTGAGAGAGGCAAAAAAAAAAAAAAAAAACGTGAGATTTGAAGGAGGCAAAGATGAGAGATTATTGAAGATTGTGATTTGAGGAGGAGCAGAGGAGTTCATTCTCTTTTACTGGGTTTTCTTTGAGGAATTTCAATCTCTCATTCCGGTTGGCTTGAGAAATTTCTCTGACTTGCAGGTATAATCTTTTGCTTCTCTTTAAATTTAATTTTTATTAATTTGTTTCTAGAGAAGACTTAGCAAAAAAAACAAAATTTTACTTTGGATTTTGAGCAGTGAAGTAGAATCAAGTAGCCTGATACAAGAATATAGGTGTTGTTATTTTGGAATCTAATTTTTGAAGGTTTATTGGTGAATGTAAGGTTAAACTTGTGATTTTTTTAAATTCAAATTATATGTGTAGTTTGAATTTATAGAATGCTCTGTGCAAAGATCTATTCTTTACACTGTTAGTGAGTGGGAAAAGATTTTGTTCATGTTTTTGGAGTTATATAGTTGTTCTGCTGAATCCAACTGCATTGTAGGGATATAGTGAACTTTATTTATTTATTTTTTTAACTATATAATTGGGGCTGTATTTGTGTGTGGTTTCTGTGTATTGATAGGTTATATTCAAATTAATATACATGCAGAGATATATGTTTTGTTGCTTTAGAATCCAGTCTTCGAAGATTTTATTGATGAATGTATGGATTAGTAGAGTGCTTAGTCCAAAGATCTATGCTTTTATAATGTGTTAGTGAGTGAGAAATGTTTTTTTTTTCTTCATGTTTTTGGAGTTATGTAGTTGTTTTGTTGAATCCAAGTGCACCATAGGAGGTCAGTGAACTTTGTTTTTATTTTAAATTTGAATTTTGGTTGTTTAAGTGGGTTTTTAAGCATGTAGCTGTATGATTTTCTTTGCCTTTACTCACATATATTTAAGATGATTTTTGGGGCATTTGATAAATTAATAAACTTTATTGAAAAAGAAAATCACTAACTAGTTCACAGGATGTTAACTTAAATGGCATCAATGTCAAAAAAAGTGCAACAACCGATAAACTTGTCACAATTTAGAGCTAGAAAGGTCTGTTAAATCAGACATCCATTTAAAAAAGGACCATAAAAGCATTTTCCTAAGATCTGTTTTACCCTCTCCAAATAGTCCACATAATGCACATTGGTATTGCATACCAAATATCACTGTTAAGAGGTGTAGCAAACCTCTCCTTCCAACATTCCAGCAAATCAAATGATAATGTATTATTGTGGGAATGGTCCTCTTAATCTGGGTTATCATGATATTTGCATGTCCTATTAGTTTGAGCATTCTGGCTTCAATATTATGAAGTTATTATGTTTCTAATGTTTCATGGAATTTATTATTGTAGGCTATCACTTCATCAGGAACAAAGAAAGGTGAGCTGTTTCTGGCTGATGAACCCCTTTAAAATTTATGTTTCTGACTGATATTGAAGAAGACGATAATGGTAATAACAAATCAGTTGTCTTAACTTGTTTTTTCTTATTATTTTATATTTTTTTTCCAACGTATGCAATATGATGCCTTTATGTTATGTTTTTTTTTTATTATTTAATAGTCTATATATAATTTGGATATTTGATTCCATTTGAAATATATATTATGTAATTAGTTGTCAAATAATGAATGTAATTTCTTTATGTTACATTTTCCTACTGTTATCTTAAGGTCAATGTATATACTTTGGATGTGCTCTCATTCCCATTATTGTGTTATTTAGTTTAGGTATCTATATTTTGGATGGCTCCACCATCAGCATCACAGCGACGTCATCCACAGATGGTATCTTTACAGCCATCTACACCATTACCACAGCTGCTACAACCATCTAGTGAAGTTTCAATGCAAATACCGAATGATGCATCCTTATCTCAACTATTAGATGACCCATCCACATTACCACCTTCACAAAAATTTTACTCACATGCTCGTCGTCCACGTCCCATGACATCAGGTTATATCATTATTTATATGATGAACTATCTCTCACATTTTTATTTCATATCATACATGTGTGTGCTTTTTCCTCTACATTGTTCATAGAAAAAAAAAAAAAAAACAAGCATTGTAATTTTCTTTTTATGTTCTATATCATTGTAGTATCAAAGATTTTTAATGACATTATCACTCATTGTTTAGTCATTGCCACTGATCTTAGTTTTTTCTACACTTTTTGGTATAATTATAGTTCAATTTATTAGGAACCTGACAATGAAGAATAAAGACTTGAAATTTTGAATGTTATTGTTCTTGTGCTAACTTCATTATGCAGAAACTTTCTTTTAAAGATTCATTATACAGAACTAGATTAGTTTAGCAAATTAATTATGAAATTGCCAACAAATACTTCATTATACAGAAATTAATTACATTCACATCCAAGTAATAACTCGTATCTTGTTGGCCTCCTTGAATATTGTTTTGCTAAATTAATCAATCAATTAATAACAGAGGTGTGATGTTTTTTTTCATCTAAATGTAGATTCTGTTTTGATGGATAAGTGCTAATCTGGGAAATAGGAATTTGAGTTTATATCAAAACATAATTTCCATGACTGAGAATTTGAAAATGCCTACCAATTTTTTGAGTGATAAATTATTATAAAGTTTATTTTTTATTCCTTTTGTTTCATCTTAATATTGGTTAAGATAACATTGTAATTTTGTGATGAATTTATATTATTATGATAATCTCATTATTTCTTAAGAGATGAGAAATTTGAATAATAAATTTGAAATTTATAAAGTTTTGTTGTATATCAAATATAACACACTAAAACAGAAGTTAGAAAAATATAGTTCACCATAAAAAAATATTAATCAAACATACAAAATATAATAGTATGATATATTTATACTTTGTAGAGATAAAATGATAAAAAATACTTGTAAAAATATATATTTTTTTATAGATAAAAAGTACTTGTAGTAATTGTTACTTTTTATATATTACACTCCATTACATAATATTTATCTATTCCCACGCATTGCGTGCGTCTGCAAACTAGTTGTTTCATAATTTTTTACACAACATGTTGTGATTGGAGCAATGTTACTTTCATCTATGTCTATCAGTGACAATTTTTAATTATGGGTCAAACACAATAAGCCATGTCAGCCATTGGGAAAACGATATCTCCCTAAGCGCTTTTTTTTAGGATTGAAATCTGAGCTCCTCCCTATCGAGAGAGTAAAAAAGTCACTAAGCTAGATGCTTAGCCAAAGCATCTATATAATATATAAAGGATGAAAGTGTAGAAATTATTGTTACCACCCTCCTGTTGAGCCACATTAGTATAGTATTTCGATCCATTTGGTCCTATTTGGTCTAATTCGGTCCACGTTGGTCCATTCGATCTATCTCAGTAGGAATGGTAATGGGTCGGGTTTCTTTATGCCTGGACCTGACCCGTGGGTCTGTACCCGTTACCTAAACTCGGTCCATTTAATAAACGGGTTTTTTTTTGTTACACCCAAACCCACCCCATTGGGTTCGTGGGTCCCAGCCCAAAATCACAAACCCAGAAATCAGTACAAGCCCAAAATCACAAATCACAAAATATACATGTAATTTTCTTGGCAATCACAGCATTTTCTTGCCATCCAAACGGATGCCAAGATCTAACAAACCAATTTGTACAAAAAATCCATCAAATCCCAGAAATTTTACAAACCCAGAAATAAAATTAGCAAATCTTAAAACCCTAGCAACAAAACACCAAAAAAACCCAACAAATTTGGCTAAAAAAAAAAAAAAAAAAAAAACCCAAACCCAAATTTTGCTCACAAAAACACGAAAAGAAAAAACACCGAAACTACATCGATTGTGGAACTGTAACGGGTGAGGGGTGGTTCATGGTGGATCTGTAACGGGCGAGGTGCTTGATCGCTTAATTGTGGTTGGGCTTGTCGGAGAGCATTATCTTGTTTTCTGGGCTTGGTTTTGGTTGTGGTGGCTTGGGTGAGTTGCCGGTTGCGTGGTGCTTGATCGCTTAAGGGAGGGCGGTGACAGCTTGGGCCGGCGATGAGATTAAGAGTGAGTGAGCGTGGGAGAGGAGAGAGGCGGCTGGTGAGTTCAAAGTGTGTATTGTGAAATGAGAGAGGATTAGTTTTAGGGTTTATAAGTGTGTGTGTGTGTATATATATATATAGGAGTGTTTTTTTTGTAATTGTATTAACTTGTAACCGGGTCGGGTTGGGTCTGGGTTGGGCCTGGGTTTTACCAAAAACTTAGACTCGACCCAGACCTGCTTCTGGTTTTTTTAAAAAACCCAAACCCAACTCTATTCTTTATCGAGCCGGGTAAAACCCAATCCATTAGGGTCGGGCCGGGTTGGCTATCCGTGGGTTAGGCAGCAATTGCCATCCCTATATCTCAGTCCATTTGGTTCCTTTGGTCTATTTTGAACTAAGTAGGCCTTAAATTGATTTTTTTGTAAGTTACCTTTTTAGTTCTTGGTTTAATTTTTCGATTGAAAAATATGAAATTTTATTCTATTTGGGCCAAACTCTTTAGTTTGGGGCTAAAAAATATAAACAAAATAAGCATTAGAAATTAATGATATGGACCCTAATAAAAACAATAAAAATGATAAATATTCAAAAGATTATTTTAAAATTCAAGTTTTAATAATATAGGCATTATACTTATATTTGAAAAGAAAAAAAAAATGCTACAATTCTAAATTTATATAATAATTTAAACTTAATGAAACATGTTACATGTGCTCCATAGAATAGGGATGAACATTTAAAAAAAAATATATTATTGGATATCTTTAAGTTAGTTAACCGATTATGGTATTTTTTTTTTTTTAAAGTATTTTTAATAACATCTTCTCTATTTATATAAAATAATATTATAATTATGTAATTTAATTTTTTATTATTAAATTATGTTATATATATATATAAATATATATATATATATATTACTATTTATTGTTATTGAATGCAAAATATATTATATATTTCATTACATAAAACTTATAAAATAGAAAATAGTCTTAAAAAACATATATACCATTTAATTTAACTTACAATTTTTATATTATTTTCTTATAAGATAACTACATTACATTTTTCCCCACCCTGCGTTTGCTACTAGTTCAACCTAAACCACAATAAAATGAGTGGAGACCTTTATATTTCTTTTAAGGGACTCCCAAAAAAATGGAATGAACCCAAAAGCCCTTTCCCTACAAGAGGAGGCAGAGCTAATCCAAGGCAACAAAAAGATTAAAGATGGGCACCATGCGAGCTTTAAGAAGGGGGAGAATGCAAACATAGGCCCGAGATTAGATTAGGGTCTTGTCAGAAAATCCTTTAAAGATGAAGTCATCGGGGAAATCTTGGGTGCCTATACCCAAGCTTTTAACCTTTCTGAAATGATGGAGGATGATGATGTTGTCTCAGATGATGATGTGCGGAATCTCTGAGCAGGCTTTGCAGCATTTAAGCTCTCCAAGTCTACGAAACAACGGATTTGAGCACCGTGGTCTAAAGCTTTTATAGTAAAAGTTTGTGGCCGATCCGTAAGCCTTAACTTCATTTAGATGAAATTAATGGCTTTATGGAAACCAACAGGCAGGTTGGATTGTGTTGATCTTGAGAAGGACTTCTTCCTAGTTCGCTTCTCACTTAAGAAGGACCATGACTCTGTGTTAAGGAAGGGTCCATGGTTCCTAGGGGAACACTTCCTCTCCATTAGGCCTTGGGAGCCCAACTTCAAGGCTAAAATGGCTAATGTGTTGTCAATAGCGGTCTGGATCAGGTTTAATGGACTGCCCATCAAGTATTATGAAGCTCAAGTCCTCAAAGAGATTGGAGACGCTGTGGGTAAATTTTTGAGGATTGACATACACACATACAGTCTCAGAAGCCAGGGAACGTTTTGCGAGGCTTTATGTGCAGACTGATGTGAACAAACCTCTCATCACAACAGTCCTAATCAGGAAACTAGAGTAGCCAATTTTGTATGAAAAGATTCAAAAACTTTGCTTCGGATACGGCAGAGTAGGCCACTGAAGAGAATCTTGCCCTTTCGTCATTTGTGGCCTAAGCCACCAGAGAAGGAGGTGCCGAAAAGCTAGTTGGAGCCAATGTCTATCCCACGTGACAGGCATGATCCAGGACCCTCTGTCAGCTCAGACAGTATGATTAGGGATGTACAAGAGGGGGACTACGGACTGTGGTTGGTGGTGACACAAAAAAAGGTGGACATAAAAGTCCAAAAAGCATAGAATGTGTGGGCAGATGAGGTGGGACGAACTCAAGCTAATCGTACTCCAAATGTTACTGTGATGGATAATGGGCCATTAAAGGACAACAAATGAAAGCTTACTTTGGACCTCAGCTTTATCAGGCCCAACGCACCCAAGCATCAGGCTAGCGAGACCACTAGGCAAATGGGCCAGTCTAGTAGCGGCCCAACTAAAAGACCCGCCCATCCCAACCCCTTCTTGAGGGCCTCAGTTATGGCTAAAAAGGTAAATGCCCGTGCTAGGGCTTCTGGCAACCTCTTACAAAATCCCATTGGAGAAAAGCATCCGCCCCATTTCAACCAAGTTCAGCGAACCTCTTCGTGGAAAGAGAATGGAGTAATCTCTTCCCTCAACCTAAATTTCCAATTCTTAAGCATAGTATAGGTGGGCCATTAATTTGGAAGGAGTAGTCATAGAAATTCCGGAGATAATCATAGCAAAAATTTGAGCTAGTCCGACCTGGGTGATGGGTTGGTTCAATCCAAAACTCAAGAAGGCATAGGAATATATCTTTCCCCTCACCAAAAAGAGCATCAAAATGGGGACACTAGCTCTAGATGATCCAGCTTGGAAGGAGATGATAAACCCCTGGTGGCAATTCCTTGCCGACGATGCCAATCCGAAGGAGGAGAGGCGAGTAGTTTAGGAATTAATACCTTAAATATCACCCCTACCGATGTTGTGCGAAGTGAATCCATAGGAATCTCTGACAGAGAGGAGGATGTTGGAATCCAAACCAATTTCAACGACCATAATGGGCAACAAGCACATCACCAAGATCATACAGATCTTTCGCCCCATAAAGGAGTTCAACTTTCACTTGATTGCATGCGAGCTAAAAATGGGGGTCCTAGAGCACTGCCTGACTCTGATGCCAGGGAAGGGTCAATATGGGGAAATGGTGAGATGAATAGGATGGAATTTGAGGGAGTAAGCAAGTGCCTTACCTCAAATCACCAACTCATCATGAATATCATCATTTGGAACAACCGGGGTGCTCTGAAGCCCAACTTTCAAAGTCACGTAAGAGAGCTTGCCCAGATTCATAATCTAGCAATTATGGTGGTTATGGAAACCCAATTAGGTGGTCCTAGAGCGAAGGAGATCACTAATAGACTACCGTTTGATAGTGAGATTCACATCGAGACCATTGGGTATGTGGGAGGTCTGTGGTTGCTATGGAACTCAGATAGAGTTGAAATCACCCCTCTTGCGAACATTGAGCAGGAGATCCACGTGGTGGTAAAGGTACGTCTTTTAGACACTAGCTAGCTTCTCTCTGCTGTATATGCAAGCCCAAGAATAGCTTAAAGGCGCATTCTTTGGAATAATCTCATTTATGTTTCTGAATTAAATAACATGCCTTGGATGTTAGCTAGAGATTTTAATGAACCTTTTGTAAATAGTGATAAATTTGGTGGGAGGGTTGTAAGTATTAATAACTCCCTGCAATTCAAAGATTGTTTAGACAGTTCAGAGCTTGTGTTGCACTTACCATAGAGAGAAAGGTCATACTACCAAGTAGTGTCGTGTGTTGAAGGACCATTTGGAGCAGCTTGTAAAAGTGGGACATTTGAAGGAATTTGTGGTTGACCAAGAAGGGGTAAATACAGGCCAGGGCTCGGGAAGTTAGAGTAACAACACACTTCCCCCGCCCTTGGGAATTATTGAGGTCATTCATGCAACTTCCATCGGAGTCAGTATGAGCCGTCGGAGGGGCATATTGAGTGTGGTGACCCCACCTGAAGCAGGCGTTATGGACTGACCAAAGAAAAAGCTCAGGAGAACCTTGGTCCCGATCACATATGGTGAAGCAGACTTGGAAGGAACGTCTCAACTGCATAATGATGCCTTGGTGGTGACTTCAAGGGTTGGTGGATTCTTAGTAAAGAGAGTGTTAATAGATCAAGGGAGTGGGGCTAAGATCATGTACCCTGACCTATATAAGGGGCTAGGGTTGAAGCATGATGATTTGAGTAAATATGATACTCCGATGGTGGGATTTGATGGCAAAGTGGTAGTGCCTGAGGGGCAGATAAAACTCTTGATAATAACTGAGGGAAATGAGGTTGAGGTAAATTTCATAGTGGTTAATGCCCTTTCACCGTACATTGTGATTTTGGGATGACCTTGGATCCATGGTATGGGGGCAGTATCTTCTATGTTGCATCAGAAGATCAAATTCCCAGTTGAAGATGGGGTGGCAGTGGTGCGAGTTGACCAAAAGGCAGCAAGACAATGCTTGGTAGCTGCCATAAACCATGAGATCAAACAGAAAGACCAAGTTGAAGCAGAGTAATTATTGCAATTAAAGGATGTCGAAAGCCTATTGGAGGTAGACAGCGCGGAGGAGTTAGTTCAAGTGTAGATTTTGCCTTATGCTGATAAGTACTTTTGGATAGGTAAAATATGCAACTGGAAGATCAGGTAGAAGTTCTCCTATCGTTAATATAGAATTTGGATATGTTTGCCTGGAATCCGTACAAAGTTCACGAGGTGGACCCAACTTTCCTTATGCATCGGTTGAATGTAGATCCTTTGGTCATGCCAAAGAAGTAGAGACCCAGGAGATCGGCAAAATCACATGTGGAAGCAATGAAGGAGGAAATGAAGAAATTGAAACAGGTAGGGGCTATTAAAGAGGTGTTTTTCCCTGAGTGGTTGTTTAATATGGTGGTGGTAAAGAAGAAGAATAGGAAATGGAGAGTTTGCGTTGATTTTACCGATCTCAATCGAACATGCCTAAAAAACCCATTCCCTGTACCAAAGATCGACTAGCTGGTGGATGCTACAATCGGACACTAGAGAATGAGCTTTCTAGATGCCTTTCAGGGCTACCATTAGATCGCTTTAGCACCCAAGGATCAAGAGAAAATCTCCTTCATTAGCCCCGAGGGTAATTACCATTACACAATGATGCCTTTCGGATTAAAGAATGTTGGGGCAACGTACCAATGAATGGTTACCAAGATGTTCAAGGAACAGATTGGTGAAACGGTTGAAGTTTATATCGACGACATGGTGGTGAAGAGTAAAAGAGGTGAAGAGCATGTCCCTAATTTGGTAGAAGTTTTTGAAATATTGAGGCAACATAAGTTACACCTCAATGTAGATAAATGTGCTTTCGGTGTAGGATCGGGTAAGTTTTTGGGTTACATGATAACTACGCAGGAAATAGAGGTCAACCCCGATCAGATTACAACCATTCAACAACTTAAACCGCCCACTAACCTTAAAGAGGTGCAAAAGCATGATTGCCGCCTTGAATAGATTCGTTTCGAGGTCCGCGGACAGGTGTAAACCCTTCTTTCGGTTGTTGAAAAAGTGGAAGGGTTTTAGTGGATGGAAGAGTGTGACACGGCATTCAAAGACCTGAAGTCTTATTTGGCTAGCTCACCTGTCTTGTCCTGGCTTGATACCGAAGAAGATTTGTATATGTATTTGGCGGTTTCCGATCATGCGGTGAGCTCGGTATTGCTAAGACAACAGGACGGGATCCTAAGACCAGTGTATTATCTCAACAAAACTTTGGTTGACACATAAACTAGGTATTTAACATTAGAAAAAATGGCGTTAGCCTTCGTGCATGCTACGAGAAAGCTGCCACATTATTTTTAGGCTCATACAGTGTAGGTGTTAACTGAGCACCCCCTGCAGTCGCTTTTGAGGAGGTCGGATTTCACTAGAAGGATAGCTAAGTGGGGAACTAGGCTTGGATTGTTTGACATACGGTACAAGCCGCATAATTCTATTAAGGGTCAGGTGTTAGTGGAATTTTTAGCTGAATTCGCCCCCGAACCGGGATTTCCTGTTAGGATATGCCAAGTTACGGTTAGAAAATGGCGCGTGTATGTGGACAGTGCATCTAATACAAGAGGATCTGGGATCAGGGTCATAATGATATCTCCTAAAGGAATCTGGTTGGAAAAGTCACTGAGGTTAGTTTTTCATGCTTCTAACAACGAGGCTGAGTATGAGGCCCATATTTCCGGTCTTAGGGCGGTCCAGCAGTTGGGTGTTTAGGAAGTTGAAGTGTTCTCGAACTCAAAACTAGTGGTGAGTCAAATTGAAGGGAACTTTGAGGCAATGGATTCCCGTATGTAGTAGTATTTGAAGTTGTACGGGGCTCTACAAGCAACTTTTCAAAAGGTGAGTGTGGTCAGGATACCGAGAGTCAGAATAGTCATGCCGACTCATTGGCAACTTTGGCCTCATCATTGGATGAATGTGTTCCCCAAATGATCTTTGTAGAGCTATTGGAGAAGCCGAGTATAGAACACCATGCAATAGTAGCATTAAATACAGTACTAGGACCAAGCTGGATGGATCTGTATATTTCATTCCTATCTAATGGATCTTTGCCGACTAATCCGAAAGAGTATGAGAAAGTAAGGAGTACATCGGCTCGTTTCTTGCTTTTCGAGGACAACAAGTTGTATCGACGCTTGTTTGGGTGACCTTATTTGTTATGTCTCCATCTGAATAGAGTTGCCAAACTTTTGGCCAAGTTGCATGAAGGGATATATGGAGGACATTCAGGAGTAAGGTCTTTAGCCCACCCAGGGATTTTGGTGGCCGAGTATTCAATAGGATGCGGCCGACTATGTCAAAAAATGTGACCAGTGTTAGAGGCATGCCCCAATCATTCACCAACCGAGTGGAAATTTGAACCCAGTCACAAGCCCTTGGCCTTTTGCATAGTGGGGTCTGGACATAATTGGACCGTTCCCTCAGGCTACGAGGAACCGGAGGTTTGTGTTGGTCGTTACCGATTACTTCACAAAATGGGTGGAAGCTGAAGTTTTGGCAAATATTCGAGATGTGGATGTGAAGAAATTTGTGTGGAGAAACATCATTACAAGATTCGAGGTACCCCGGGCACTCATTTTGGATAATGGACTACAATTTGACCGTAAAACCTTTCAGGAGTACTACAGTAATTTGGGAATAACTAACAAGTACTCATCACCAGCTTATCCCCAGAGTAATAGGCAGGCGGAAGCAACGAATAAGACGATAGTGAATGGTCTGAAAAGGAGCTTGGAAGGGGCAAAAGGAAATTGGGCCAAGGAATAACTAAACGTTTTATAGGCTTGCCGAACCACACCGAGAAGATCAACGGGTAAGACTCCCTTCTCTATGACATACGGGGCAGAGGCAGTGAGCTAGTGATATCGATTGAGATCAGCTTGTGAAGCATGAGAGTTGAAGATTTCACATGAAGTGATAATGATGCTTGAATGGTCAGGACTTTAGACTCTTTGGAAGAAAGGCGAGATATGGTAGCTGTTCAGCTTGCTGATTATTAGCAAAAGTTGGCGAAGGGGTATAACATGAATGTAAAGCCCAGAGAATTTGTAGTAGGTGATCTTGTGTTGCAGAAAGCAATAGGGAGTATGAAAGATCTGAGTGCGGGAAAGCTTGCCCCGAATTGGGAAGGTCCCAACCGGGTGACGGCCATAGTCGGGACGGGGGCTTATTACTTAGAGGACATGGAAGAAAGACCTTTACCCCGACCGTGGAATGTTTATAATCTTAAAAAATATTATCCTTACGTGTGGAAGGGAAATTGTAAGATATGTTTTAGTTTGTAAATGAACTTGAATGGAGAGTACGGAATGAATTCAGTTGTTGCGTTATGTGTTGTTAAACAAGTATTGAATTTTTCTAAGGACAGAAACTTGGCCTCAGCCTGACTCCGGTCACTGACCAAGTAGAAACCTTAACGAATTTTTCTAAGGATAGAAACTTGGCCTCGGCCTGACTCCGGTCATTAACTAGGTGGAAACATTAACGAATTTTTCTAAGGACAGAAACTTGGCCTCGGCTTGACTTCGGTCACTGACTATGTGGAAACCATAAAGAATTTTTTCTAAAGACAAAAACTTGGCCTCGGCCTGACTTCGGTCACCGACCAGGTGGAAACCTTAGTGAATTTTTCTAAGAATCCTGTCTTGATCCGAGTCTATTCGCCGATTACTACTAAAAAAAAGAAAAAAGAGCGAAGCTTTTAGAAATAGAGACTATTTGTATAAGGAGGGTCTCGATTGAAGTGACTCAGTGTGTGAGTCTGTAGTCCATGGGATTTTGATTGATAAACCCTTCGGACAAGGATTGGGAAAATTTTGGGTGTGTTACCGACTATTAACACTTAGGATATTTTGAGGTATGATACCAAGATTTAGCTTTAAAATAATAAATCCTATGTATGAAAGGGGTTCATTCATGCAATTATGCTCTAATGGAAGCGTTACGACAGCGTGAAAAATAGATTAAATGCTACAGGAAAATAAAATGGGGAAATAAGCAAATGGGGTGATTAAAAAAAATTTAAGCATTCAGTATAAAGCAGACCAAATAAAGTTTAGTACATAAATAAAGTATCACTGGGCTAGATACAAAGAGTTTGAACAGCCCTATTCGAAAGAAGAAACAAAAAGTAGAAAATGTTATAACAGGTCAGGTGGTCGGTTCCCGGGGCATGACAGAGGTGGTCATGGGAATTTCACAGGCAGCTGGAGGAACTATACTCGGGGTTGATTGAGGGGCATTTTAGGTCTCAGTGGGAGTGGTTATGATCGGCTTCTCCTCATCAATCACCACCATGTGAGCATCAATCTATTGGGACAACTCCCTCATACCAAGGTTGTCTTCCCCCTCTTCTTCCTCAGCGTTCTCGGATTGGTCATCTCCCTGAACCTCTATGGGCGGATCATTGGGCAGGGGAATTTGATTGGTGCCTCTGAAAGCGGAGTTCTAGGGGAGACCAATTGCATTAACCGCCGCCATCCAACCTTCCCCAAATCCTAATCTTCGAGCTTGGAAAATGACTACCCTGGTCGAGTTTTCGGTATCCTTAAAGCCCATATTATAAAAGACTTGCTCACAGTTCTTCATTGTTTCCTTTAGGTCGGCAAGTTCTTTGTCCCGGGTTGAGACGATGCTAGAGACCTCGGCAAGGTTGACTTCGGCCTCCCCGAGCTTTCCCTACAGGTCCTCAACCTTTTGCTCAGCCAATTCTCGGGCCCTCTCCACCGTGATTGGTTGACGTTCTACCAAGTTCAACTCTAGGGTTTTTTTGTTCAAGCTGACCTTAGCCACCTGCTTCAGAGCTTTTTCCTTATCGACCTCCTCCATCATGCCCTTTAAATGACCCTCCACCACATGGGTCAGTTGGGCAGCCTGGGACAGTGACAGAGATAAAAGGGGAAAGTTAGTGTGATCAAGGTACTAATGCTTATAAAATTGGTATAAAGTTGGAAAAGGTAAAGACATAATAATAAAGAAATGCTAACTAATGAGGAATAAGTATACTCACGGCTATAGTGTGCCCACTTTAGTTTCAGGACAATGTCCTCATCCTAGGAATCCGTGTAGTGGTCTAGATTGGCAAGCAACAATAAAGCCATGCCAAGGCTGTTAGAGACTTGTCCCCCGAGGCCATTCCTCTAAGTCCGAACGTAAGAGTCGGTGGGCAGGACTTTGTCTCCCGATTGAAAGTTGCACTCCCACCCAGAAGAGGAGGTTGAAGAGGTGGAGGTCACATGAGACCCGATCGTAATTGGTTGACTAGTGGGCCTAACCCCTTGGGGGGTTTCCTCAAGCTGTGGAGTCGGTGTAGTGCCAATGGCGGTAGTAGGGGACTGGTAGGTAGGAGGAGTACCAGATTCGATGATACAGTCCTTGGCTACCCTCTTCCTCTTCCTACATTGGCGTGCCACAAGGGGGCGATTGGCTTGCTGGGAAATTGGCTGAGGAGCAACTTGTCCCCCGACCAGTTGTGGCGTTGGGAACCAGCGTTCAAGAGCCATGTTGCGCCATTGAACCATTCTTGTGGTCGGATTCGGGGGAATCGGAGTATGCACCGCTTGACCGTGAAAAATCGTGTCACCCAAGCCGTCTCGTACCAGTTCAAGTGAGCCTTCTTGGACTATTCTGGGCCCTTGATGCCTAGCTTCCCCACTGGTCAGCACTTGTGGCAGGAATCCGAGTAGCTGAATGTTAAGATAAGATAAAAAGGGGCTTTCGACTGTTAAAGCTCCCGAAGAGTCTTGGTAGCTAGTGTACGAAGGGACATACCCGAAAACCAGGTGAGAGGCTCTCAATTGCTCATCGTAGTGCACAAAAATTTCTGAGCGTAAGACAAAATTCAGCTCCCGAGCTCGTACAACACTAAGGTCGGGCTAGAACCTTTTAGAGTCTACAACAGAAAATAATGAATGAAATTAGTAAAAATGTGTAAAGTAGTAGTAACAGATCGAACGTAAATAAATTAAAAAAAAAAAAAAAGAAAAAAAAAAAAGAAAGAATGAAGCTTAAGGTGAAAATGCACATGACATGGTTATATTGAAGAGTCAAAAAAGAGGGTACCGACCTATCTGACGGTGAGAGGTCGGGCAGGTGAGTTCTCCATTGAGCCAATTCCCACTCACTCTCATGAACTCCCCCACGAAGTTCCTATTAGAATCGAGGAGGCAAGATATCAGCCTAACCATAGTGTTTTGGGTTTGAAGGTAATAACTGTTCTTTAGGCTTCCCCAAATAGCATAAAGGAAATTAATGTCATGGTGTGTAAGGCTAAGGCCATACAGTCGGTTAAGACGCCCTACACAGTTTACTACCTTATAAAAATTAGGCAGACACTGGTCGGGGCTAAGCCCGTAGAAACTGAGAGTTCTAAGTAAATGGGGATCTACTGGAAATCTAACCCCACCCTCTAGTATTGACATTAAAGGAAAAAAAGACCACATGAGGCAATCTTTGGTCCTCTATATCTCCCTCGTGACAGTATGATATGTTCACATCACGAGGGATATTAAACCTAGTATTGAAGGATTCTACATCTGCATTTGTGTTTAAAAGGTATGAAAAACCCATATTTTCCTATTTAGATAACTATCGAAGAACGAGAATGGAAGAAACAGGAGAAAGAAGACTTACTGAGTAAGTTCTTGACGAGAGGGATGGTTTCAGGAGAAATTTAAAGGCTCGGGAAGAAAGAGTAAGAAGGATTCTAAATTTGAAAAGAACTAAAGAAAGTTGTAAATGAAAAGAGTGACAGTATTTATAGGGGGAAGGGTCATTTAATGCAATTGCAAGACAACTAATCAATACGTACCGTTGTTTCTACTCACGCGTGCCTCAGTATTCGAAGTGTCAGCTCATCAAGACCGTTTGATGTGTCAGATGTTGCCACACATTCATAAAGAACAATCTGTCATGTTTGTTGTGTTAATGGAGTGACGTTTTGTCTTCCCGAGGTATAATCGTCGTTTTTGTAAAGCCCGATCGAGCGTTGAGACAGGAATCCCTGATCCTATCACCACTTCATGAAAATAGGATCATGGGGGGCTATTGTGGGGGGTTTAGGCCTAGAAAATCAATACCGACCCATTTAGCTAAGGCCCAAGATTGGCCTGAGTAGCCAAGGCCAACCCATAAGAGGGAAATGGACCTCAAACTCGGTTGGAGTGAGCTTAGCCCAAAAACACATGTATTGGGACAAAGAAATTATTGTTCGGAGGAAATCCTATAGCGCTCGGCCTAACGCCGATTAATGAGATGGTGAGGAACCGACGAAGAATTGACCAAGCTAAAGTCGGTAGCTGAGAGTTGTTAGTGCCTTTGGGGAACTTGCTACTGAATGCTATTTGGCATCTAGAACAAGTTTCAAGAGAATCCTCAAAGGAATGATGATTCCTTGGGATTCTAACGAAAGTGGAAATGCATGTGAATTGGTGAAACAATAATGATTAGTATCCCACTAAAGAAATACTATATAAGGGGTGGGAAGACAAACAAAGTGAGGGATTTTTTGGGGGGGGGGGGGAGAAAGAAAAAAAGAAAAAAACAGAGGTAGAAGAGGGAAAGACACAGAGGGAAGGGATTGTGAGCAAAAAGAGAGGAGGAAGAACTATGAGAGGGCGAGGTTTATAGGTTTGTAGGTTTAGAGGTTATCAAAATGGATACAGCTTGGACTATCTAGTCGGTGCTTGGAGTCCTACCCGTAGGATTGTTAGAAAGCCCACAAATAAATAAATTGGGGGCCCAAATCCTTCGCTCAGTTTCACAGCCACAGTAGGCTTGGGGTCCACATTGGCTATTCGAGAGAAATCGAGAAAACATCTAGTTACTCAGCTGAGTTGTGGGCATTACGGGATGGGCTTAATATTTGTCTAGAGATAAATTTCCTTGATATAGAAGTTGAGTTATATGCTAAGATTATTGTTGATGCTCTAACAAATCCTCTTTTGACTAACTTGAGTCATTCTTCTCTCTTGGATGATTGCAGGCAACTAAGCACTAGATTCAGCCACATTTGCTTCACCCACTGCTATCGTGAAGCTAACAGATGTGCAGATGGCTTGGACAAGAAGGGTGCTACTCAAAGCGATGATTTTATTTTGTTTAACAGTCCACTTGTGGACTTAGAGACTAGTTTTAATTTTGATTTTAGTGGTCTATACTTAGACGATGTTCTGTTTCCTTGCTTTCTTAATTTAATGAAATTTCCTTTTCTACCAAAAAAAAAAAGAGGGACTCCCAAACAAAATTTCTAACCGTTTTTTTTTTTTTAATGTTAATCCCGCATTCTCTTAGTAACCCAAAAGCACATAATTAACGTGGAGCCTAACCCGAAAGCACATAATTAATGTTAAGAGACCAAGGTCACTGGTTAGTGATTGGTGATTGCATAAAAACAAAAGGAAAGTGAATAATGCTATTTTGGACAATTTGCCTTGTGGATTCATGTCCCCATGTCTCACATTTATTGAGAACCATGCGTGTTGAATGCAAGCACTATCGTGACCTTTTGGCTTTTTGTTATGATATGTTCTTCTTTTCCTGTATTCTTCGATTGGCCAGAAAACTGCAAAATAAGGAAAGTTTTGATGTCTGCTAACCGATTTGACGGCTTATGAGTAATTCATGCTTCTATAGCTCAATGATAAATAGACTTCTTTCAGAAAGGGCCACATTAAAGTTTGAATGCTAAAATATTCAAGAAGATAAGGGAAAGCAATTTTTTAGTGGAAATAAATAAATGGTATCTGACTATCTGTTGTGTGATGATTTGCTTTTTGTAACTTACATCAAAAAAATAAATAAATAAAAGGAAGGTAATTTGCTTATTTTTATATAATTTTGCAATAGATAATTGAAAGCTAGAAAGATAAATAGAAGTAAATTTTGTGCTATATAGATTTAGTTTGAGTTTCTTAATATTCTTTCATTTGATTGGTTCAATATGGTGCATTGGGTTTTTTGTGGTGGCTTATTCAACCAATTTACAACATCATTGAAGAAAAATACAATGTGGATAAAGTGTTTGTGGAGTGGAGACTCATTTAGGGAAATTCGCTACTTAACAAGTCTTCTTCAAGAGAACAGCACTTTGTTCTATGCGTCTCAGATATCCTTTTATCTACTCGCGAATGGCCTAAAGCCATCAGCAAGAATTGTGTTTGTAAAAACTGTGGAAGCTTTTGAGGCTTTTAATTTTACGATATTCATAACAGTTGGGATGAAATTATTCTGTGTCACATTGAAAAATCAAAAAAGATAGTTTAAAATGTGAAATTTCAGTGTCGGATTATGTGTTGATAATATATATATATATAGCCACATACATAAGTAACTAATTAGAGTGGATTAATCCGTCAACAATCTTATATATAGCAACTTAAGACACCTTTTAGTATTTTTAAAGAAGATGTTTAGGATTCAAATTACTACTCTCCGATTGTAATTATTGGTGCAAACCAAGACTCTGTACAGTTTGCGGCCAAGTTGATGAAACGGTTACTCATGCACTGTGGGAATGTCCTCTAGCTCGAAATGTATGAGCACTGGTAAGAGGTAAACTGTAGAAGTGTGGAGTGGCGGCACCGAACTTTCACCTCCTCGCTAGACAAATGGTGGCTAAGCTCATGGGACCTGAACTAGAGCTGTGGGCAATGGTGGCTTGGTCTATATGGAATGTGAGGAACAGGTACCACTTCGAAGCGAAGCAATCCCAGCCAAGTGATATTCTCCGAGGCGCCACTTCGCTGCTACAAGACTATCAGAGGCTACACCGAAGCCTTGCTCGACCCTAAGCACTTGAGTGTGCTATGCTGCTTTGTAATACGTTGGGTTTGTTTTTTCCTATTGAACTTGATTTACTGACAGTAAGTCACCATATACATGCATGCTTTGTAATACGTTGGGCTTCAGTCCCTTTACTTCAATATATTTCTATCTTCACAGTCAAAAAAACTAGTTAGCATTTCTTAGTATTTCTAATGGAGACATTCTAAGTTCAAATTCACCAACTCCCAAACTCTCTATATAAGATTAACTTGACAACCACATTGTTTAACTTCCATGTATACATATTTTGAGAGCAAGATCTTACAATCTAACACAAAATTTGAATAATATGGAGAAATCAAAATGTTACATGTGATAACTTTAAAAAATAGGATAAAATTTCCATTAATAAAAGATGTAAATTCATTCAAAAATAAAAAATAAGCGTGTCGTATAAATTGGTTATTGTTATTTTTACCCAAAAAAAAAAATATTATCTAATTGAATAACTAAATAAAATAAATAGACATATATCTCTTAGAATAAACTTCAGATAACATCAAAAAAAAAACCCAATAATTGAGCAAAACAACTAGAAGTATGTCCCACGTTTAAAGTAAAATCTAGAATGAACCACCATAATGATCACGGATGACACCACCTACTCTTGATGTACTGGGATTGTCATTTGAACTACCATCCATATTTAACTTAACATGAAGCGTCCAAAAGATCCAAGATGTAATTATTTCAGTCAACCTAGCTATTAGTTTTAGCGGCACAATAAATTAGTTGGACCACTTGATAAGGGATTAGAAGAGAGATTGTCTTGTTCAAATTACAAAATGGTTCGCATCCATTTCCAAAAAAATAAATAAAATAAAAATTTGTTCACATCTATGGCTATGGTCAAACCATTTTGATGTGATTCCAAATGGTCAATAAAAGGACTTGTGTATATATATAAATAAATATATATATATATATATAAGCTACAGTGAGATTTCAGTTGTAACACTAGGGTTTCTATTGTTGTCATATATGAAGTTTTTATTTTATTGACTAATTAAGATGATTAGATCATAGGAATCTTTCCTCGATGGGGATGAAAAATATTTTATTGCACCAGCAAAAGCAATCAAAATCAGATTTTTTTTTCTATCATTTTTTTTTTCGTCAAACTATAATTTTGGTTGCTATATTATATATTTGTCATAGTTTTAGTTTCGTCCTCATAAATTTATTTGTCTCAATTTAGACTTTAACTTTTAAAATCAAAGCCCTTAAATTATTAATTGGGTTAATTTAGTCTATTAATTTAAATTCTCTAAAAAAAGTCTATTAATTTAAATTCATTGAATATCAAATATTTAATTTTGGAAGTTGAGGAGTACAATTGGAACAATAAATGGTTGAGAGACAAAGTTGAGATTATAGGAACATAATTGAAATTTCCCATGGACCAAAAGTGTAGGGTTTTTTTTTTAAAATCATTCATACCTAGCAAATTTTAAATAAGCTACTCTATCACTTTATTACTTTAGTTATGACTTATGAACCAATAATTAAGGTCAGAATATGATCTCTCCATTTTAGGTTTTTTATTTTATTTTATTTTTTTGGTATCTAAACAATAAACCTAGTACCACATAATTTTAAATGATGTAATATAAAATACACTTTAAATAGTTAAGATTTAATGATTTAATTTCAATTATCAAACAAAGAAGATTATTTTTTTGTATTGTCCTCACATTTTAAGTTTTAACCCCATCCTCGAAAACAACTAACCAAGTAAATGGGGCAAAGTCTTTATATTAGGGATTGTTCTACAGTTCCATGGTTAGCCTTTGCTAACTAGCCCCACGAGAAAATCCATACGAAATTGCCTACCATTGGTCCACTACATAATAGTTAGCTTATAATCAAATGTCAAACAAATACTTAATTAATGTACGTACCTTCTTTATTGAGTAAGTACATTTTTCTATTTTAAATTCTATGGTGATTTGTAATTATTTTTAAATCGAACTTTTTTTTTTTTTTTTTGAGAAGATTTTTAACTTGAATTTGAGCAATTGGTAGATTATGCAGTTGAAAGTAATGTTCCAAACTCTTGAAGTTTTTTTTTTTTTTTTTTTTTTTTTTTAAATTTCCATTGTACTTAACTTTAAAATTTACATATATATAGTCTCAACCAAAAAAAGAAAAAGAAAAGGAAAAACGATACCTATAGTATTTTGATATGGGTTAGGTTTGTGGCCAGTTCCATTGGACACACTAAGATACGGACATGTGTCCAAAATTGGACACATGTCCATATCTTAGTATATCCAATGAAACTGGCCACAAGTCTCAGTCTTTTGATACATTCTCATAATTCTCAAATCTCATCCTTATTTTTCTTTTATTTTTTTCTTTGATTGCGTTATTTTCATATGAAAATAATTTGTAATTTAAAGTTGAAAATTTATTTTTGTGAGGTAAATAAAGTAATAAACTATTGAGGAGATCTGAGTCATCTGACCCCGAACATACCCTTCCATTAAGGAAGGAAAATGTCGGTTGGCGCAAATGACATTTGCGGAAAAAATGCAATTAATCCTAAGTTTTTACTAACATCAATATATTTACTAAAGGTACATCGTTCACATTAGTTAAAAAAAAAACACAAAAAAACACAACTTGGCTTTTCTTCAAACCTCCATACATCAATCTGATCTGATGCTACAAGAACAACTTTTAATAATTTGGTCTATCAAAAAAAAAAAAAAAAACTTTTAATAATTGGGTCAGAAAGAGGATTATACTAAGGAAAATGCTACGAGTGCCCTTAGGGCACTGGTTAAGAATCCAATTAAAGAAAGTTTTTATGAAAAAAAAAAAAAAAACAATTAATGTTTTGACAGCTTTTTTCATTTCCCATAAAAGTGATGTCAAAACTTTCTTAAAATGAATTGTTAATGAGTGCCCTAAGGGCACTCGTTAGCAGGACCCTTATACTAATAGAACATTAATTTACTACTAAAAATTTGGACCCTAGTTCCATTTGTCATTTACTTTTTATGCAGTACTTCTTTTTCTCTGCAACCACTTGGCAATTTATTTACACTACAAAGGGCACAATTTAAGGAGACAGTAGTAGAATTATCTTGGTAAACAAAGTCACTCAATTGGGAGGGTCAATTTCATCCTACTTGGCGCCAACACTAATACCACCTAATTTGACGTGTGATTTCATTTCATTTCAATGCTGAGACTCTCAGGTTTTGCCAAAGTGCCTCAGTCAATATATTCAATAGAAACCAGTCATGTTTCTACATTTGCTATAAGAAAATTATTGTATGACAATATCATCTAGTTTGACATGGAAATGACATTTGGGACAAAGAAAGGGACTTCCACTCGTTTTATGGGCATGATGATAGTAATTAAAATTTATTTAATCCTGGAGAAGAATACATCAGAAATAGTCCCTAATATCCATCTTCCAATGGTGTGTTGCCATGTGGAATCGAGGACAATTTTAGAACTGTGCCACCTACTTCTTCAAAAATATAATTGATGTGGTTGAAAGGAGTGTGGGTAAAGAAAGTGATTTAATAGAAAAGGCCATGTCTATTGAAGAAAATGGAAATTAGACAAGTGACATATGTATATTGAAGAAAATGGAGTTTTGTGAAGTGATGTGTGTGTGAGAGAGAGAGAGAGAGAGAGAGAGAGAGAGACTTTTTGAGTTCCTTGAGCAAGAGGTCACGACTCTAGTAACTTTTGAGCCATTTTCAATGAAACACACGGACTATTGTGAGATGATTGTGTCTACCCACTACACAAAGCATCTTTGTAAGAATTAAGAACAAAATTGATGCTTTTCAAGGCATATCATATGAGAACACTTTATAAAGTTCTTTAAGAAATTTAGGGTAGGACAGATGCCCCATTACCATAAATATTCCCGTGAGTATCATGGCACCACTAGACTACTTTTTTTTTTCTTTTTTTTTTTTACGATTATTGTGTTGGAGAAATGGTTAGAACTATAGGAAAATTTCTTCAATTTATTATTAATTGTAGTTATTCATTCTAAATTTGATGATTCTTGGAAATTATTTTAGATGATAGAAACGAATTTCAGTTAGCTCAATTGGTAAAGTTTTTTATGGTTGAATAAGAGATCTAGGATTCAATCTTTGCCTACACCAAAAACCGATTGGTGTTTTGGTCTGATGATAAAGAATTATCATTAGAAGTAGACGTCATAGATTGAAATTCTCTAAAAAAAATTTAGGTGGTAGAATAAATATTACAACCATGATTGTTAAAATCACAATATGGATCGTAGGATCACACGATTTTACGATCCTACCTCACCAAAACATTTAGGATCGTATTAGGATAGTAAAAATGGTAGGATTGTATAGGATCCTACCGATACGATCCTACCAAAAACAAAAAATTTTGGTTTTTTTTTTTTTTATGAGATAAATTTTTTGTTTTGATGAAGCTTTAAGGGTTTTTATTTTTTCATGTTGTGATGGTATGACTTTTTATTTTATTTTTATAAAATTATGTTAACCTAAGCAAATGTTTTCTACTTCCTAGTTCACTTGTAATCAAAATGAATGAATGCTTCATCATATTTCTAAATGAAGAATTTGATATTAGCTTTGCTGCCTTTTAAGTTATAATGTTGTTAAATTTGTTTAATCAATATGTGTGTTCTAATATTACTAAAATATTTTTTTTTATATAATTTTATCAGTTATGCTTGTATTTGTATATTAATTGATTGATTTTTTTAAGCATACTCTTTAATTGTTGTTGAGTGGTATAACTTGAATAGTTGAGTATGAAATTGTATCTTGATGTCTTTTGTAGCTCTAGTATACAAATATATAATGTCTACATAGATGATGAAATGGATGATGATGATGATTAGGAATTTAGGACGGTGGTTATAAGAACCTTAGAATGAGAATAATTAAATGTTCACTTCACCTTAATATTCGTCTTGCTTTTGGATTTTATATTGTATTTTGGATTTCAAACTTGGAACTTAGAACTTGGAAAATATTTTCCATATGTTTTGATAAATATTTTGGTATTTGGTTGCTAATTAAACATTTATTAAACTTTTTAGATACTTTGGGTCAAAATTTAAATATATTTATTTCGTTAGTATAGACTTAGCAATATATGACATGCAAATTAAATCATATGATGCAAATCTTAGTTTTTTTTATGGATAGATTTATAATTTACGTGATTATTCAACATACAAAGTCATTTTCAATGTGTTCTTTGCTTTAAATCTGAAAATATGTAGGATCTTACGATTCACGATCCGATCCTACAATCTATGATCCCACCTACCTTCAACAATCTTATGTAGAATCCCGATTTTGACAACCTTGATTACAACTCACAATTTTTTTTAGGCGTAAAACCCATTTTTGTCCCTACATTTTCACGCGATTCCCATTTTGGTTCCTAACTTTTTTTTTCACCGTTTTTAGTCCTTATCTTGGAAAACGCTTATCATTTTCGTCCCTGTCGTTACATCAGAGACGGAACTTGCACAGCTGGTAGATGGCTTAACTTAAGAACATTAAAATAATGCCACATAAACCACGTGGCTTTCCACGTCAGCATCTAAATTAAAAAAAATTTAAAAACAGAAATAAAAACCAAAAATTACATTAATTGAGATCTAAGTGTGTCTTGAACAAGAACACAAACCCAGATCTAAGAACACAAAATTAAAATCTAAATATCACAAACCCAGAAACACAAACACAAACACAAACACAAACCTAGCAACATATATTCCTTGTCAACCAAACACAAAAACAACAAACACAAACCCAAACCCAAACCCAAACATCAGTAAGAAATGGGTACAAGGAGCTGACTATAATGGATTTCTTCAAATCCGTCTTCTCCGAAGACCCGGACCAACCCCAAAACGACGATGCTCCCGAACCGAACCTGGACCCAAATCCAAACCCAGATCTGGACTCGGACTCCACCGTGATTTGGAGTTTTGGCAGATTGATCAAAACGATCACATCGAAATCGGAGTCAGTGATCTAGACCTACCGGTGCGATGTAGAGAATTTGGGTCTGGGTTAAAGAAAGAAACGTCTGTGATTCGAGAAGTCGCGTCGCGCGTCGTCATGGATTTCCCGGCTTCACTCGACGCCGGCACTTCCGTCCCTCAGGAATCGCTCGAGTTGGTTGGTCAAGCCATCGATGATATCGACTCCTCTGTATGGAAATCGACGACGGAGATCGTCACTCATGGCACAAACAAACTCTTCGTAGCCGTCGCTGCCGGCTCTGATTCCTATTTCAATTCCAATAACGGTAGGCGATTGAGTAGTAGTAGTCAGGTTTGGATTTGGGTTTGTGTTTGGACTTGGGTTTTCTGAAGATGGATTGCAGGTTTTTTGAAGATGGATTGCTGGGTTTGTGTTTGTATTCTTACTGATGTTTGGGTTTGTGTTTGTTGTTTTTGTGTTTGGTTGACAAGAAAAATCAGTTGCTGGGTTTGTGTTTGTTGCTTTTGTGTTTGGTTGACCAGAAAGATCTGTTGCTGGGTTTGTGTTTGTGTTTCTGGGTTTGTGATTTTTGGATTTTAATTTTGTATTCTTAGATCTGGGTTTGTGTTCTTATTCAAGACATACTTAGATTTCAATTAATGTAATTTTTTATTTTTATTTATGTTTTTAATTTTTTTTTAAAATTTAAATGCTAACATGGAAAGCCACGTGGTTTATGTGGCATTATTTTAATGTTCTTAACTTAAGCCGTCTGCTAGCTGTGCAAGTTCCGTCTTTGATGTAACGGCAGAGACGAAAATGATAAGCGTTTTACAGGATAGGGACTAAAAACGGTGAAAAAAAAGGTTAGGGACCAAAGTCGGAATCGCGTGAAAATGTAGGAACGAAAATGGGTTTTACGCCTTTTTTTTAATGCATAAATAGTTATCTGTGCGGATGTGTCTAGTTTCTTATGCATATTGGCTATTTCAAAAATTTTTCGTTTACTTTTCTTTTTGACACATGCATTGTCATATGCCCATGTCCAAAGAACTCCAAGTTTGTACACTTCTCATAGCATTTTTCCAATCAAAGAACTTTTTTGCCCTACTTAACCTCTCAAAAAATTTCTCGGATGCAATCACCAACGATGAGTTACTTTATGGCTAAGTCTTGGAATCAACCTATTGAATTTGAACCACCATTTTTTCGAAGAAAAAAAAATGTAATGAGTGAAGAATGGAAAGGAATAGAAAAGAGGATATGATAGGATTGTCTAAGCTGACCAATAGGATTAGGAAGTATGTCATACCATATATGGGTCAAAATTTAACACTTCAATAACTTGGGACGTGGAAACCAAATGAAGAATAATCTACACCTCACACTCTCTCAAAACAAAAAAAAAAAAACATCTCACATATCCACACTTTAGATGACCATCAATTCAACCCGTATGATTTGTGTATAGAAAAAGTTAATAGATATCCTAAGGACATTTGTTAGTAAATTATTTTAAGAAATTTTTTATGAGGAGGAAAAAAAAAATTCAATTAATATTTTGACAGTTTTTTTTTTTTTTTAATTTCTTATAAAAGTATGATCAAACCTTTCCTAAAATAACTCGTTAATAAATACCTAAGAGCACTTGAGAAGTAAACTCCCATAAATATAAAGTTCCAAATTCCTACTCATCTCCACGCCATACCAAAAGGTAGTAATATCTGTTGAGTAATGAGTAGGCTTTATGGATGGCAATTGATCTTGATAGTAAGAGGTTTTCAAGTAATTGAAAAGTGATAACTTTTTGAACTCCTAGTAGTTACAGTTTTCAAATCTTGCTGAGGTGTTTCATTATACAAATACCCAGATGTGGTTCCTGCTAAAAAAAAACAAAAAACAGAAAAAGACAACTAAAAAGAAACCCTAGGTTTAGACTTTAGAGTTACTATTTAAGACTTTTTTAGTAGAGTAGCGTAGAACCATAGACCCATAATAACGCATGGTTAGTGGATTTAGCCCCAAAAAAGAGTTTATGAGATTTAATCTGTTAAATAAATCTACGATAATGATTTTATTAATTGAACCAATTAACAATCACGTGATTCTCAAAAAATAATAATATTAATAATAATAACAATCACGTTTTTCTGTTTTACATGAGAATTTTCCCAATGAAACCAACTTTGGATCCAACGATCGACAATCACAAAAATTGTCATTCCCAATGCAACATAAAAAATTTAAAAAAAGAAAAAAGAAAAAAAAAGGCTTTTGCTAATGAGGCTAACAATTACTACAATTTAAAACACAATAAATGAATCTAACACAACACAATGTGGTGATTAATGATAAAATGGTCAACCTTTTCCTTATCCCAAACGGTAATAAAAACAATAATTGGCAACATTTACGGTGCAATATGGAGTAATAATAAAAGGGAAATGTAAAATTGCTTAAGGTGAATAAAAAGAAGAAGGAAGTGTCATGGCGAGAGAAACTTATTCTTATGACATCCATGGATTAATGTTACTCCCTCCGTCCCATCTTGTTTGTCCTGTTTGAAAAGTCAAACTTTTTAAGAGAACATCATTTATTATCTTGTCTACCTTTTAAAAATGTATAAGTTTACAAACTACCTTTAAATAAATTTATCAAAAAATTGAATTAGTAAATTAATAGGGGTATAATAGGAACATTAGTAAATTAATAACTTTTATTTTTAGAAACAGGACAATATTTTGGGACATCCCAAAATGGAATAGAGGACAAACAAAGTGGGACGGAGGGAGTACTATTTTCCAAGTGAAATTGGGGTTAAATTATGGGTCAAAATAGGAGCATCGACGATCTCCCATTCACTATTTTCATCAATGCCCTCCAAACATTTGTTCTTTTATGGTCATACCTATCTACTATATTCAATTAACAGGGTATTTGTATTCTTTTTTAAATTAAAATAGAAAAAAAAATAAAAAGACAACAAAAAATCTTGTTGTCTATCCATTAAAACGTTACAAGATCAATAGTTTTATTTATTCATTTTGTTATATAAGAAAGTGGTTTGTGATTGATATAATTTAAGACTTTCAAATTCATAACACCTTTTTTTATATATATAAATTTATTGAATCCATCACCCGAGCATTCCCAAATAGACGTTACAATATCAGTAGTAAAGAATTTACCTTATGTTTAGCATCCCCAATACGCTAAACATGACATAATGTCATAAACACGACGCAAATTCAAAATAACCAGAGTGTGCCAGTTTGGCAATTTTTAGTGAACAATTCTCCATTTGGTACCCTCCAATATTTTCTTCTCTGCAAACCAAAAGTGGGGCCCAAAAGAGGGTGGGGCCAGAGGTTAAGTATACGTTAACAAAAAAAAAAGCGAAAAAGACAAGGCCCATTAGGGCCCACAATTTGGCATTGGAATTGTAATTATGTATATCTTTATTTGATCTCTTTTTGAGAGGTGGGGTTAATATAAAAAGTGGGACCCTTTCACATAAACATTTTTTTTTAAGTGGACCCACAACCCTACGTAATTAACGGGAAATATGTAATATGGTTGAAAAATTATTGTGTATTCTTGGAGTATAATAAATGCGTACTCTTTCCACCATGAATTTAATTAGTAGGACCTATCATTCATGTGAGAGGAAGAAGTACACATTTATGGTACTCCGAGAGTACACAATAATTTTCCAATAGGATTATGTAGTGTACGTCTCTCTCTGCGACCTCAGGTCCGTGGAGCAGTACAGTGGGTCCCATTTTCAGTTTTCACCATTTTTTTTTAATAATCTTTTGTTGTGGGCCCTACCACCTTTACTAAGAGCCTAAGTGACAAGCAATATATCAAGCAAGCCCCCAAATTTTGCTTGACCTATTGAGCCCTCAATTCAAACCCCATTTAAATGTAAAAGAAACCCAAAATAAAATAAAAAGTTTACCTTTAAATGAAACCCAAAATAAAATAAAATAAAATAAAATAAAAAGTTTGACTTCTGTTGGAAGGTGTAAGGCTAAAAATTTGGGGCCCAAGCCCAAATTGTATGGAGTCTTGGTCCAATTAGCCCTATACAATAAATTTGTAGAGAATGGATCAAAGAACTCGGTTCTAATGAATTGGACAACGACTAGTATTGGATTAAAGGACAATCAAGCATAAATAAGAGATATTGACGTCAATGGACTTTCAGTCCTAGGAGGCCACAATTGTTGTGTATTGATCACGGTCGGATACAAAGATAGTTTATATTGCTACAGTGTTTTCTCTTTTTTTTTTTTTTTTTTTTCTGATCCCTTTCTTATAAGGGTTCTTCCACATTATATAGCTCATTTCTGATCATCTTGACCCTACACTTGTTGATCATCTGAATCCCCACTTGATTGCCCATCCCATCAGACACCCCTTTTAGCTTTTTGTGAGTTGTGATAGTCAAGGCAGCACTGTTCAGAGGTCCTCTCTACATTAATGCGGCCAGAAAAGTAGCTGCAGTGCATTTAATGCGGTGGTAGCAGCTTTTCCTTAGATATTTTGAGTTTCTTTCCTCTCACATGTTCATGGAACACATTTCAATTGCTAGAGTATATACTTGGACTATATTCGCCATGTCCGATGAGTAATTCCTCCTCGGATCTCCTTCCCTTCATCTCCCACTTATGAGACTTTTACTGGGAATCATTTAATAGTTATTTCCTTCTCCTCGGACTTGTTAGTATCCTCGGACAAGGCCCAAGGCCCAATACATTATTTTGGGCTCTAGTCCCTACAATAGCTCCTCAAAATTTCGATTTTTCCCTCCCATCCGAGGAGAAAAAGTGGGGTTTTGATTTTTAAGAGATAAGATCAACTGATTTTTGATTCACACGTGTGGGAGTGCGGTTTTATATGCTTCATGATTGTTTCTGACGCTTCGTAGTCTACGAGGCTCTATTAATTACTCCAGGCGGCTTTGTGTCCCCCGCATCCAATGGCGAAACGCAGATCCAATGGCTGATGTTTCTTCTAGTATTTTGAGCGGGAGTACTCCCTTCCATTTTCTCCTTCTATATAAAGCCTTGAAGGAATCCCCTTTTCCTCTCTTTTTTACGAATCTTCAAGAACTTCAAAGAACTCCAGCGCCCAGTCTTCATAAAACGCACCAAACTCTTAAGTTTCCGTAGTCATTTCCTGTAAGAAGTGTTCTTTCGAAAAAATCTCTGAAAGTTTCAGAGATTGTCATACGAGTGCCCGTAAGTTTTCATTTCTTTATATTACCCTTTCTCCTGCCTTTCTCCTCGGCCTCTCAATTTATCTAGATGGGTAGATTCAAGCATTTAGTAGACACACCGGCTGGTGTGGAGGGCTTTAGGGCTAGGTACCGTATTCCACAGGGGGTGGTTGCTTCTTGGGAGTAACGGATGGGTTAACGTTTAGGTGGTGGCAAATGAAGCTTGGATCAACCCCTGGGGCCTCGTAGGCATCCCACGCAAACACATCCACGTTTTCTCTAAGGAACCCAATCAGCTCTTCTTTCTCTTGGGGAGGCAGTTCTGAGCCAACTTGAAAGAACTTTTCCGGATCAACGCCAACGACTACCTTTTCTAGACTTTCGCATTTTACCTCCTCGGTTGATTTGTTATCGGGCAATGTTGAGGGGGCTGATTGCTATAAGCCCCTTCTAGTAGAGGCCGATGGCTCGGCATTGGGTTGGCGTGAGATGGCAGCTACCATGCACTGTTTGGCCATGGTCTGATTCCCCACAATCTCTTTGACCTGGCCCTCCGACGGGTATTTCACCTTCAGCCCCTAGGGCATGAAGCCAAGGTCTGGCCACAATAGCTGTGTAGGGTGAATAGGCGTCGACTACAATGAAATCTACCTCCACCACGTCTGAACCAGTCTGTATGGGCAGTTTGATCTGGCCCCTTGGAGTAACGGTCTTCCCCTCGAAACTTACTAAAGGGGAATCGTACGCCATTAGGTCTTCGGGTTTTAAATTCAGCCCCCTGTACAGGTCGGGGTACATTACTTCCACAGCACTGCCCTGATCTACCAGTACTCTCTTCACATCAAATCCCCTAATCCTAAGTGTAACTACCAGAGCATCGTCGTGGGGTCGGATGGTTCTGATCTTATTTTCGTCTGAAAATCCGAACACAGGTGAGGCTCCCTTGTTGGCCTTTTTGGACTCTCGATCATTATCCTCGGTGGAGAGTCGAGCCACAGACATTACTCTGGAAGGATAAGAGCCGATCCTTCCCAGAGCAGCAAGGGTGACATTTATCTTGCTCATGGGAGGTCTTAAGGACGTGTCTCTCCGGGGCTCCTGGTTTGCCTGGCCTTGATGACCACTGGAAGGATACAAAAGGTGCTTCAGTTTCCCTTCTCGGACCAGCTGATCCAGGTGGTTCCAAAGGTTCTTACAGTCCTCTGTAATATGTCCATGGTCCTGGTGGTACTGACAATACAGACTCTGATTGCGCTTCATAGAATCTCCAGCCATCTTATTCGACCACTTGAAGAATGACTCATTCTTGACTTTCTCCAAAACCTGATGCATCGGTTCTCTGAATACGGCGTTAACCGACTGCGTGTTGGTTGATCCTGATTGCCCTGCGAAATCTCTCCTCGGATGGTTGTTATTGTATCAGTTCAACCTGAAATCACTCATCTTTTGAGGGATGACCTTCTCCTTTCCTTTCCCTTGCAGCTGGTCCTTCTCCACTCTTTTGTATTTGTCAATCCGGTTCATAAGTTGACGTACACTGGTGACAAGCTTGCCAGTCAAAGATTTCTTCAAGCTGTGCTCGGTTGGAAGACCGCTTTTAAAAGTGCTGATGGCGACGTCATCAAAGTTGTCGTCCATCTCGTTATACATTTCCCAATATCTGTCCGAGTATGCTTTTAGAGTTTCTCCCTCACGCATGGATAATGACAACAACAAACTCAGAGACCGTGGAACTCTGCTGTTCATAATGAAGCGAGAGCCAAAGGCTTAGGTGAGCTGCTTATAAGAATCTATGGAATTCGTCTTCAAGCCGTTGAACCACCTCATCGCTACAAGTCCTAGGCTAGATGGGAAAACTTTGCACATCAAAGCTTCGTTTTGGGAGTGGATGACCATTCTTTGATTAAACTGGCTCACATGCTCTACGGGGTCCGTTTGACCATTATAAATGGTGAACGTAGGCTGATGGAACCGCCGAGGTAGCCTAGCCCCTTCTATCTTGCGCGTGAAGGGTGACTTAGAGATCTGATCCAGAGCCTTACTCATGGCATCATTACCCAGGCCCCCACTAGATGGGCCCTTGTGCTTTCGTCTATAATGGTGCTCGTCCTCATAAGAGAAGCTCTCGCTTGGAGGAGTTCTTGATCTCTGCCTGTAATTGCCGTCTTCTTCATCATTAGAGGATATGCCAGAGCTGGAAGGAGGTCGCCTCCGCTGTGCATGGCACAGTTTCTTTTTCAAGTCGTCTATCTCTTGCTGCATGGCTTGGTTGTTGTTTCGTCTTCGGGATACGCGACTGCCCACTTGGGAGTGGCTTTTGCTCATCTGGGTGATATGTACACTTCCTTCTTGATTCCTTTCATTCTCCTAATTTCGTTCATATTCAGGGCCAGGAAAATTACCTTGTCGCTAGGATCCTGTAGGTTTTGTCCGTTGGGGATCTGCTTGGTGTGGGTTTTCTTGATGTAGACCTGATCCTTCCATGTCTAACTGTTGCACTCACTAACACACAAGTTCTTTCCCACAGATGGCGCCAATTGTAAGGCTAAAAATTTGGGGCCCAAGCCCAAATTGTATGGAGTCTAGGTCCAATTAGCCCTATACAATGAATTTGTAGATAATGGGTCAAAGAACTCGGTTCTAATGAATTGGACAACGGCTAGTATTGGATTAAAGGACAATCAAGCATAAATAAGAGATATTGACGTCAATGGACTTTCAGTCCGAGGAGGCCACAATTGTTGTATATTGATCATGATCGGATACAAAGATAGTTTATATTGCTACAGTGTTTTCTCTTTCTTTTTCCAATCCCTTTCTCATGAGGGTTCTTCCACATTATATAGCTCCTTTCTGATCATCTTGACTCTACACTTGTTGATCATCTGAATCCCTACTTGAGTGTCCATCCCATCAGACACCCCTTTAGCCTTTTGTGAGTTGTGGTAGCCAAGGCAGCACTGTTCAGAGGTCCTCTCCACATTAATGCAACTAGAAAAGTAGCTGCAGGGCTTTTAATGCGGTGGTAGCAGCTTTTCCTTAGATATTTTGAGTTTCTTTCCCTCTCACATGTTCATGGGGCACATTTCAATTGTTAGAGTATATACTTGGACTATATTCGCCATGTCCGAGGAGTAATTCCTCCTCGGATCTCCTTCCCTTCATCTCCCACTTATGAGACTTTTACTGGGAATCATTTAATAGTTATTTCCTCCTCATCGGACTTGTTAGTGTCCTCAGACAAGACCCAAGGCCCAATACATTATTTTGGGCCCTAGTCCCTACAGAAGGATTACTTGTCAGTTGATAAAATTATTCACTTCATTTTAAGTACATGATCTTATCAAAAAAAAAAAAGTACATGATTTTTTAATGACTTATATAATTATTTTAAATAATATATATAGATGATTTTATGAATTGTTATTGAATGAGTTAAATGGATTAAAAGAGATTATTTCAAATCAATTGGGAAGAAAACTTTGTTAAAAACAAATATGAAAATTGGTTTACTTTGAAGTTTTCTTCTTATAACGTGTGCTTATCTAACACTATTAAAAAAAATTTATTGTTAGATTTATATTATCCGTCTAGCATTTGTATAATATCAAGATTATCTTAACGTATTTATTATGTTGTTTATAAATGTTTATATTTTATTTATTTATTTATTTATTTTTTGTATTCTAAAATTTTATATTAAAGCATGAGTTGAATGAATTTTATATAGTAAATAGCATTTGATTACTAAAAAGTATGACATATCGGATAAGCATGAACCATGAAGAGAACGTGTGATCCAATAATGAAATTTTATTTATTTAATTTTTTTAAAAAAAAATTACTAAGCAATGCAAGTATGCAACCTTAACAAAGAATTACACACCTATTAATATTTTTTCATTAGATTACATTATCTTCATAATATGCTTACTGTGGGTACCCGAGGACCGAGGAGGAAGCTGAAGGGTCTCAACATTGGCCCGAAGACCGAGGAGGAAGTCAAAAGGTCGCAGCATTGACGTGGTAATACTGCAAGCCACGGGCCTAAAGGGAGAAGCCACCCGAGGAGGAGAAGAAATGAGTCTTGATATTCTATGGTATTCTAAGTGGAAGCTAGAATTTGAAGAGAGTGGAAGTCAGTAGGCAGTAAGGAAGCTTTTGGCCTGATGTAGCTTATTGCATTCGCATTAAATGGTAGACAACAGTTTTATCAGTCGCATTAATGAGGAAGTGACCTGAACAGTATAAGTCACAGCTAAGCAGGTCCCTTCCACCACCTGCTTCAGATGTGAAAGGTAACAAGTGTCAAAAGAGTAGGAATGTGAGGTAGAAATGGATGGTGAAGATGTGATGAAGGGAAAAGTATATAAGGAAAGGAGGGAGCATTGGAAAGGGGGATCAGAAAAAGAGAGAGAGAGAAAGAAACAGAAGAAAAAGCTCTTGGAGAAGAAAGTGAACAGGACCACCTTTACGCAAACCCAGTCTCCCCAGGAACACCTGTATAGAACCTCATACTCATTTGTTGCTGAATAAAAAAAGGAGATTCTCCCTTGTACTTGTCCTCAGACAGAACCCGTTGTTGTTGTTCTTTCCCATCTCTTACAAATTTTATTGGTTTGGGCCAGGTTTAAAAGGTACAAACCATTGTTCTAAGTGGGCTTGGGCCACAAATTTTTGGTTCCTTACACTTACATTTCAAGTTTTATATTTAAAATTTTAAATGTTAAACAAAATAAAGAGTTTATGGATTGAGTAAAAAATGACACCCAATTGACATAAAATTTAACATACATTTTAAATGTAAATAAAACATATAATCTAATAATTTGATTTTAAAAATATTTATACAATTAAATGTTATGAGTTGTGTAAGCATTAGCTAAGAGTTTTCATTTATTTTATGTGGAGATATCAAATATAATACTTTGAGGTTTCAAATGCCTGGAAGCAGCATAAAGTATAAACCATGATGTGATTATAGACTATTCATGCACGCAAATGGAAGACGCACATATATAATGAAGAAAAGAAACATTATTTATTCCAAAGAAAAGATAGTGATTCCAATCTAAAAATGAAAAGAAAAGATAGTGACAATAGATTAGTGCTATATATTTGTGTCATGTTGATTTTTTTGTTCCACCTCACTAGATCATAATCAATTTTTTTTTTTTTTTTTTTTTTAATGAGAAGTATAAAAACAAGTGAATAAATCTTTCTTCTTTAAAAAAGACAAACTAAATTAAAGTTGTGCTGTATATTGTAAACGCAAAGATATGTTGACTAATTCATTTACTCCACCGCAGAAAAAAAAAATTATATATATATATATATATATATATATATATATATATATATAAATTTACTAAGTTCTCTATTAGGATTCTCCAGAATTCTTAAAATAATTCTTTAAAACTTATCCATTCATTTTGAAATTAATAAACCACATCATTAAATTTTAAACAAACTTTAACTATCATAATTTTAGTATTTATTTATATTATTGATGATGTGGCAAAATTCAATTTATATATTTTAAAATAAATTGATAAAATTTAAAAAGTTGTTGATGGCCATTTTGGAAGCCCAAGTGGAAAAGAGAAGCCCAGCAACGCAGACAGAAAAGAATTGGTAAATGGATAGAAAACCCATTAAACCCAAGCGGCAGGAATAATAGATCACAGGCCCATGAGATAAACAAATGGGCCTTGAGGGGGGTAAATGAGCTTAAAGGAGCCCAGAAAGAGAGAAATAAGCAAAACATGGGCAATATATGATGTGGAAAAGTGAGAATGGGCCACGACAGACCCAAAGGATGAAAGCAAAGAAAGTAAGGGGTGGATGGCAAGCCCATGAACCCCAAGGATGAGGGATAATGTAATTGGGTCGGGGAAGCCCAAAGAACTCAGCAAAAGCCCATGGGAATGCAAAGTTAAGAAAAGGGCTGAGGAAGCCCAAGGAAAGCAAATGGGTTAGGGACGCCCAAGAGAAAACAAATGGGACATAGGAGCCCGCCAGTGATGTAATAAAAGAACCAATGGTCGTACTGAGTCATTAGGAGAAGAATAAACGGCAGGCCCAAAGAGGCCCAGTAGGATTGAGGATAACAACTTCGTAGCAGGAATGATGGAAGGGCACGGCAGGAGATGGTAGCAGAAAAAAGGGTGGCCTGAAGAAAGGCAAAGCCCACCGTCAAGTAAGGCCTAGTCTCTAAGTGGGGCAAGCCATAAAAAGGGGAACTAGGAAATAGTAAAAAACGAACGGCAGAATGTACAAGCCAACCACGGCAAACGCATGAGCAACAAGCAGATTTTGGACATACATGGAAGAAAGACACGCGCAAGACCCAGACCTCACCAGCCTGTACCTAGCCAATACAGGACACGGTGAGGTCATGGGTTAGAGGTAAGAGGGCATGGTTTGGCGGTGAGGAGAGGGAAAAAACCTATTTTTGAGGTTCCTGCTCGGACTCTTTTGGGGGAAGTGTCTTACTAGGATGACATACCACCTAAAAGAAGCAAAACTGAGTTGGAACCACTAGGTGCATGCCATGAGGAATAGAGAGAGAGAAGGTACCCACACCATAGCAGGAAAGGGTGCCACAGCAGACAAACAAACAAAATAGTTTTCTTTTGTCTGGCAATGGGGAGTGGCACACAGACGGACTAGTGGTGGTCGGCAAGTACACCCAGACCAAACAAAGGTAGTTAAGGGCTAAAATAGTAAAACCCGGTTACGGCAGGCACTATAAAAAGAGGCCCTTGCCGTGTACAGGGGACAACGACACAGGCACCACGGTATTAAGAATTTGAAAACCAGGAAATAGAAAACAAGTATTAAGAAAAAGAGGAAGAAAGAAAAAAGATAAGAAAGGGGAATATTAGAAGAGAAGGAAAGAAAAAGATAGAGAGTTAGAGCGGCAGGCATGCACCAATAGGTTGATTCCCTCTCTCCCTCTCAAAGTCTTGCTCTCTGCCAGTAACAAAGGGTTCTCTTGTGCACCAACCATTCAGGTCCGTTTGCCTCAAAGTGATTAATTTCCACTGCAGGATTTCCCTAGGAAATTATTCACTTTGAGAAGAGGCGTTCTTCCCTCTCTAGTTTTGGTCCTGCGGATCAAACTTGATCTGATTTCTTTCTTCTTTTGATTAACCCATATGCTACCCACTTATTCCCTTGTTTTTTCTTTATAAAAGTAATTGTTATTAAATTGTGATTATCTTTCCTTAGTTAGGGATCATCTATTCACTTTAATTAAGAAGTCAAAGTACTTTCTTTTATCTTATTATTATCATATCTGTCTGTCACGACTCATCTAAAATAGTTTTGTCCGCCGTAAGTGCGCTTTTGGCAAACGAGGTATAGTTTGCGCACAAGCCGAACCAAATTGAGTTGCAGTTGGATCGGTCTCAACTCCCTTATTCAGAATATTTGGGTCCAGTACCGTAAGAGGCAGCCCAGCCCGATTTAACCAAAAAGGTCCACTACAAAAGTCAATGGTAGAGTTACCTTAAAAAGAGGCAACTAATCACAAAACCTATATGACAACTTTACTTTTGTATATTTGGCTCCCACAAGTCTAATGTCAAAACAAATTTCACATCATTTTTACAATTGTCACAATTTATGATTGGTGTACATAAAAATTAGTGTCAGTAGTGGCCTTATGTAAAAGTGACCTTACATTAATCATAATCTACCACCTCAACAAATCATGAATATATTTAAAAAAATTATTTTGCTTATATATAGCATTTAAGGGCCGTGATAGATTGCTTATTCTAGGGCAGCAATTGTTTTTAAGAGAAAAGGGAGCCACTCATGTACTAGCACAGTGGCTTAATCTGATTTTAGCTTTCATTATGATATGCTTATCCAAAAAAAAAAAAATTTATTCCAGTTCAATTATTTAGAAAGCCAAGCCTGTCTCTAGGTCTAGTCCCTGTTTTATATCCAAAAAAAATAAAAAAATAAATAAATTAAGGCTCTAATCCCAGTTTCCAAGTAGGCACGATTATTTGTTTCCTTAATCCTTGCCAATGACTGGCCTAGCCATGTGCTTTCATCTAAACCCCAATCCTCATCCAAATCTTTTTCTTTTCCAAAAGAGACTAAGTAGAAAATTAAAGTAAAAGATTTAAAATATGCATAAAAGATCTAATATAGGAGTACCAATTAATTTTGGACCCAGCAATCAATGCTTCTGGGACATGCAAACGTGGCCTTTATAGAACTTAATTACACTATAAACAAAGAAGCTTTGTTTTGGGTCCCATTATGTACCCTCAAACTCTTTCTTTTGTACGTATTTGTTGCACACATATGAATCTTTACTCCATTTTTTTTAAATGCTGAGATGCATCACTATCAACTTACAAGATGCTTTCTCAAAAAAAAAAAAAATCAACTTACAAGATGTACACACAATAATGTAGGAGTTTGAGGGTAAACCATCACTTTTATCACCCTTAAAAGTGAATAATGGCCTTGTGCAAACGAGAGTTCAGACAAAACCCTCATAATCATAGACCAACTCAAATAAATTTAAAAAATCTCTTATGAAAATGAAGTATTTTCTTTTTTTCAAAAACATCAAAGTAGAATAATATACTACATTACATGCTGCAAAAATGGTATAAATTACATATACTAATATACATTCATTGTGATATATCCTAATACATGAAGGTATCTTATATTTTTATTTATTTATTTCTTTAATATTTAAGATGTCTCATTTGAAAACATTGCGAGATATCAAAAGAGTTACAAAACTCTTGACATATAATATTTTATTTTATAACACTTACATCTATTATGATTAGATTCATAAATTTTTTTTTATCAACTTTAGCAAAATTGAATGATGTGGCAAATGACAATATCACATACGAAGAAACAAATCCAAGAAAGGACTCCCCCCCTAAAAAAAAAATATAGGATGACATTAACCATTTAAGAGCATTCAAATCAAAATATCTAAAAAAATACATGGTAGCTTTTAGCAATTCAAAAAGTCATTTTTTATCTATTTTAACAACTCATTTTACAATATATTCAAAATCAAAGATTTTTGTAAGGACTGAAAATGTATTGTATTGACCCCAAAAAAGAAATGGGCTCAACATTGACGGTCCACACAATAAATTTGTAAAGAGTGGACTGGAAAGTTAGGCCTTAGCGGGCGGGCACTTGTTAGTCATGGTGGTCATGGCGGTTGCGCAGAGATGAATATGATTTAAGGAGATTTTCTCTTTGGCGCAATTTGGGTGACTCCTGCTCTTGGGCTTCGGGGGAGTCCCCCCCTTTTCTGGATTGCCTCTTCCTCCTTTTATACTAGCTTCTACTCTCCCCTGAATGTTCACGTGTAAGTTGAGATTCATAGAGTTGATACTTGTCCCATCAACCCATACCCAAAGTGGTTGGGAGTGGTTGTAAAGGCTGAAAAGCATGGCTCTGTCAGATGCAGAGTACTTAATTGCAGTAATGACAGCTTTTCCTTTGTTCTTTGTCGTTCTAGTACTTTTCCTGTTCAGTGGAATGACCCAGGATGTCATCATCAGGACCGAGTCGCTCCCTTTGTCCTCGGCTATAGTTATGGCCGAGGAGGGCCCTTCCTTTGGCCGAGGAGGATCCTTCCTCAGATAGGGCCTTGGGCCCAACGGGGACATTGCTATGGGCTTCTCGGTTTTATACCCCCCACAATTTTATTTTAACATACAACACATTAAAATAATATAAAACAACATAATAAAATAATATATTCTATACAATAAACACCATAAAAAACTAAAAAGAGAAAAAATAAGAAAGGGGATGTACCGTGCCACAAAATATATATATATAAATTCTTTTAAGTTATATTTTTAAAAAAATATAACACCTTTTGATTTATAGTCCATTTTAGTGTTTTGAGTTATACAATAGTATTTTAGCTATTTTCACATTTTTAATATGAATGCGCAACAAATTAATTGTCAATCTTATAATTACTTGAACAATATAAATTTTAGGGTTGAACTATTCTTTTTATTTTTCAATTATTTCTCCATAAATGATGTTGGCATATAGCAAAATAATTTTAACAAGTTTTGTCCTAACAAAAAATTCTTTAGTAATTTTTTTAATATAAAATAAAAAAGTGTTTTCTAAGCAATCCTACAAGTGCGTGCGTTTGTTTCTGCATTTATAGCAGCTCAGTTCACACAACAGTGATAGATTTTAGACAGAGTCGAAGAGAGTCTGGAGTCTGGACACCTCTCGCAAAAAGACAAAACTCGTTGTGTGCAAAACACACACAGAATAAGAAAACTAAAAAAAAAATATATATATATATATATTTTTTTTTTAAAGTAATAAAAAATTTGGGAGTTAAGGGTGTGTTGTAAAAACCACTGACTTTCACGCACACCCCTCCTCTTCTTCTCTCTTTAAAAGGTTCACGACCAAACACAACTCATCCCTTTTGAGTTAAAGCCTCTTCTTCTTCTTTTTTCTTTTTTTTTTTTTAGTTCACTTTTCTCTCTGTGCATGTTCGTTGTGATTTTGCAAGGACTGAGACCTGAATAAAGAGGAAGTGACAGAGTGAAATTGATGGCAGTGAGTGTGAAAAACCCTCTGATAGAGAAAGCAAAGTTTTGAGGCTTTCAATTTAATTACATGGTGATGATGGGGTTTCTTTTTCATGGGGAGGTGTAAAACAATTTTTATGTCCGTGTCTTTCTGAAACACCTTGAGAGTATAAAAATACACGGTTCTTTTTGTTGTAAATGGCAGTGCTCTTGTTCACTTCCGTCCTTGATCACATGGTTTGCATGCAAATTGCTATGATGGGAATTGTTTTTTGTTAACTTCATGAAGGAACAAGGGGAAGAGGAAGCCCAATCTTTATTTCATAGTTGTTTTCTTAATGCTAAGCATATGGAGGCTACAGAGATCTAGCAGGCTTTTCAGTTTTTTGATAGAGAGTGAACTTTCTTTTTTTTTGTTTTCAAATACTGGGTTTTTTGTTTTTTGTTTCTTGTTTTTTTTTGATGAAGCTAAGTGCATTACAGTAGCGCTTTTCTAGGAAAAAAAATAGAACTTTTTGCTTCTAACCTTTGAGACAGTCACCTGCAGCAACTCATGGTGATTTCTGAGTAAATTTAAATTACGCTTATTTAGTACAGGTGAGCTCTCAGTTATGCTTATGTATCTCTGGTATTGTTCTCTGCATCACTTTAATTTCTTTTTAAATTTATTTTCTTTGGTGTGAAAGACTGAAACTTTATATGTACTTCTTGTTTCATGTTAGGCAGTGAGAAATCAGAATTTTATTATATTTGGCTAAGGAGTATATGAGAATAGAGAGTTATGCTGAGAAATAGATCAAGAGCAGTGACCAGCAAGCAATCTTTAATGTCTGATCACAGCTCTCAATCATCACCATCCCAGAAACGCACAAGACCTATTCCATCTTTCTTTGGTTCACCAAGATTCAAAGCTCTAATAGCAAAGGGTCTCTCAGAAACTGAAGCTACGATGAGTCCAACCTCAATTCTTGAAACACCACCATTCTCTCCTTTTGGAAGTCCTTTCTCTTATGAGAGAAACCAGCCTAAATCCCCAAAAGTTGTCTCAGAAAAAAAACACTCATGGGACAAAATGGACTCCAAAGGCATTGGCCTTGCTCTTATAGATACTCTAAATGATGGAAGTATTGAAGAGAATTGTTCTAAACCAAGCAATGGAAAGGTTCTCTTTGGTACAAAGCTTAGAGTTCAAATCCCTCCCCTGCCAGCCTCTACAGTTTCTCCAACTGTTGAGTCTCCAAAATCTCCAGCTGATCTTGGAATCAAGACCAGAAATTCACAAATATCAGCATTTGGTTCTGCCAGTTCTGGCATCCAAACAAAGGAGTCTCCAAGAGTGGTCACAGCTGGTAGTCTCTCTGTGACCGAGATGGAGCTTTCTGAGGATTACACATGTGTGATATCTCATGGGCCAAATCCAAAAACCACTCATATATTTGATAACTGCATTGTGGAGACCTACTGTTCCTTACCAGATGAACCGAACTCTATGTTGGAGAATTTCCTCAGCTTCTGTTACACTTGCAAGAAGAATCTTGAACAGACTAAAGACATTTACATTTACAGGTTTGTTCCATTTCCTTCTATTGAATTGAGAGTACTAGACATTGTAAAAAAGTTAAGTCTTCAACTTTGAAGCTTCTTCCTTGACAACTAGATAGAAATATTATAGGATGCATCATAAGTATTTGATAAGTTTATAGAATTGAACATAGGAATTGAACAATTCTATTGTGTTTAAACTCGTGGCTTTGTTAAGATTCTGGTAAATGATCTCATTTTTATTATATTCTAGTACCATGTTGATGCTTTTGGTTAAACTGCAATTTTAGTGTTATGATGATATAGAAGATGGACAAAAATAGAGTTTCACTTAAAATCGTATGCTACACTAAAGTGTTTTCTTTTATATTTCTTGTGAGTTATGACATCAACAAATTCTAGTCCTAATTGTTTGCCTCTAAACGTGTAGGGGTGAGAAAGCCTTTTGCAGCCGTAAGTGCCGGTATCAAGAAATGCTGTTAGATGGAGTGGAGAATTCTGAATTTGATGATGCCCATAAAGAATTTTCTTGATAAACAGTCTATCCTTCATTGCTCTCCAAAAGCCTGTATTTTGAGAAAGATATTGTCAATTTTCCCATTCTTGATTATGGTCACATGAGGATTATTGATTTTAGGGACAAAAACTGCTAGATCAGAGTGGGTTTTTTTTTTTTTTTTTGTACTTTCCTTTTTCTTTTCTTTTTTTGGTCTTTTTTAATTATTGATCTTGTTTTTGCTTTTTACCCTCTCCATTGCAGATAGAGATAAGAGAGGATGAGATATTATAGAGTTGATTTTGCTCAAGTGATGACTAAAAATTTGATTGCTTCTAGGCTTTTCCCACTGTTTTTGACTTGGAGTAGATGATGATGTGTGATTGCAAACTTGGGTTATCTTTTTTTTATTTTTCTCATTAATCATGATGCACATTATTTTACATGGGGACCAATTATTTCATTCATGAAGATTCTCTTCTCTTGAGTGGCTTATCCTTTCTGCTCATACTCATTTGTCCATCTTGGTTGGGTTCAATATTTGAAGAATTATTATATTGTGATAGTTTCATCTAAAAACTGATTTTTTTAATGGAATAGATCCAAACTTGAGTGTCTTTTCCTTACCAATACTTCATGGCCCAATCAATTGATTATGGTCCTTTTTTTTTTTTTTTTTTTTTTTTCTGAAGAAGTTGTTAAGAATTTTGGTACATATTGCAGAGATGGTCCAAAGTTTCAAATCTAACTAAATTATTCTTCAACAATTTATCTGCCTGCAATTACATCATCAACCCCCTCCCCAGCTCTGTAATATCCAGAAGAGAAGGTAAGCTTTTGAAGAATTTGCCAATGAGTTCCAAGTACAAGAAATAAACAAATAGACAAAGCTCGTTAATAGTGTCAAAAACTAATCTAACATAGTGGTGAAGGGTTAAAGGCATCCATAAACAAGAGGTTGGTTTACCATTATGTCTTCTGTTTTAGCCAAGTTTGTTTAGTGGTTTTTACTCTTATCCATTAAAAACTATACTAGGCTTTTAAAAGAGCCGAACTATCTTTGTCGTTCAAATGTTTGCATTGATTAATAATGTCATGGCCAAAGGGAAAAGGTGATTCTGATTGTACATAAACATGCTTTAGCAAATTCCATGATAACTTTTGTGATCATAAGCTGATATTGATTTCTCAAACAAGCTTTTCTGATGTTGATTACTATTTAAACAGATGGATGAGATAGAATCTCGCCCAAGGTAATGCCATCACACTTGTCTTGGCTAATTGGACTTCATAAGCCAATATGTAGTTGATAACATTGGCTCAAGCCTATCCCAAAATGCTCTTCATCGCACTAGTTTTTTCATTGATATGTTACACGTATCCATGAGTCTTGAATCTAATTCTCCATTACATTATTAAAGGAGGAGGAAGTTAGAATTTATTGACTTTTCTTCATCACTTGGCTAATTGGACTTTATTAGCCAATATGTAGTTCACAATATGGGCTCAAGTCTATCTCAAACCTCTTAATCATAATAATTTTTAATTGATAAGTTACACGTATTCTTGAATCTAACTCATTATTAAAAAAGAAAGAAGTACCATTTGAGTTAGAGTTTATTGAATTTTTTTCAACATAATGAGAGAGAGGAAATAAATTTGTAGATAGGGTTATAATAAGTCAATATATTATATAATAAGCTTAGTTAATAATGTTTTCTTCCCTCCCATTCAACTCTTGGTTGTTTATTTTCTTTTCTTGTCTAACATGAAAACCTAATTTACAAGTTTTCCTCACCTTTCTTCTCTCTTCTAAAGTCAAATGAAAAGAAGAGTCCCTTAAAACTCTAATGTTACAACCCATAGATATTTCTGCTGGAGTTCAATATGTAATACAACAAGGGTGGTTTGGGCTTTAAGAAAATTTAGGACTGGAATAAAGCTTCCATATTGAAGATATGTGGTCCTTATCTACCAAGGTGCCTATGAGTACTATTGAGTAGCAAGGTGAAAAATCACATCTGCTTAAAAGGGGGAGCTTTCATTGTATTATCTGAACCTAATTAGTATTCCTGGGAGTTGAAGACAATGCTGAAGTTGGGAGCTACTCAAGGCCTCTCTTTGAAGAGTCATAATAGAAATTGTTAGGTACATCCTTCTTGTTGGATAATTGACAACTCAATGGTCCCCTTCTTCACACAAAGAGCCAAAAATTATCTATGACCATATTAGTTCAATGAATGATACTGCCATAGAGTCTTAGATCATGAATTCATGATCTTCAGAGCTAAGAAGCATAGACATGGACAGCACACAGGGACACGAGACTCTGAAAAATTAATTAATTGGTTAATCAATATTTATTTATATCTTTATTTATAATTTACAATTTTGGAATATTTTCTATTTATTTTAAGTTTTAAAAATAAATAATAATTATCAAAATCGTTAAAATCATAATCAAAGGATTTCTTAAATAATAAGTTGTATTTTTTTACTTCCGACACATTGAGAATACATATGCAGAAGTGTCTCCGACATATCCATTATCCAATCCAAATACAATGAATTTTGGAGTGTAATTGTGTAAGTACTTAGGTAGAGTGGGAGCCTCTTACTATATAAATATGTATACATACTATGTTGGTGGGAATTCAAGCCAGTTGCGTAGAATTTGGTATAGCCCAACCAAGTTCGTACACTGTCACTAGGGAACAACAGCCTCAACCCAAAAACAGTTTTACTGCAATATTGAGGCAAGCCACTAGAAATTTAGATCAGATCTGCCAAAAGTAAAAACTAGTGGAGATAAATTTGGCATAAAATAGTGATCTTGAAGCATAGATCCATTGCCTGATTATTATTCATTACTAAGAGATTATCCAAGGACAGAATACTTCAGCTGGGATATTTGGGTGACAAATATGTGTTTTTTGCAAGATGATTATAGGTAATATGTTAACTAGTCGCAAATCAGTGCGATGCGCAAGAAAATTTGATATGATTATTTTTTATTGGATAATTATTGAATTAATATATTAGATTGTATATTTTTAAAAATTCAATATGTGTTATTTGAAATTATATTTTAAATTAGAAGTTTTTTGTAGTGTAATAAAATATATTTTGTAGTCAGGTATTATATATAGTGAAATATGTATGAAAATACAATACAATAATTTTTTTTTTTTTTTTAAATTGATAGTGTGAGAACTATTAGACCAAGTTGTAAATATGTATACTTTGTTTATTACCATACAGATGTATGCGATTCAACTCTTATAGGTATATTTTTCTCCAATTGAAACTAAGTGAAAAAATAAATAAAGATAATTATGCAATAGATCATTATCAATAAATCATATATCATAAAGTGGAAACATAAAATAAAATAAAATGCAAAAAGAAAAAATTCCTTAAGTACCTATACATAAATACATTAATAGCATAATGATGCTCTAGAGTAAATTATATTTTATCTTAGTTTCTTTTTGGCATTTTCAGTAAAGATGATCAACTAAGCAAAGTAAAAACTTACCAAGAAAGTTTAAATTAACTAAAAATTTGATGGTGGAGATGCTAATTATTTGTAATAAAATGACCAAATTAAAAATAACAAATAGATTTGAGAAAAACACATAAGATTTCTAAAAGAAATTTAACCAAACACATGAGATGCAACAATACAAAATTACTACACCGAATATTTTTTGACTTTTTTGACTCTACAAATAAAACAATTTTATTAATTTTTTGTCACAGTATAGACTATAGAGGCAAGTCAGCCTACCAGATAATCCAAATGATTATCATAAGGACTTGCAACCATAGAGCAATTTTTGGTAAATGTCTATTATATTAAACATTTGATGATATTTTAGGCTTAGATATCATAAATCTGGCTTCTCAACATAAGCTGAATGTCACTCCACAAAAAGTCTAATTAGGGGATTCTCCACAACATCACCAACTTGAGTCTTGTAACGGCGAATTGATATCTTTTCATTGCTTGTAACAACTACAACCTCGTCTTTGCAAGTTAAAACCTCATTTGCCACAACCATATGCATCTTGTACTTTTTAAGAGCCATATCAGCCTTCTCCAAAAGTATTTGTATGTCTATCTCTAGCTGTTTAGCTAGGTAGAAGAGAACTTTCAATCCCAGCAACAATACAAAAAGTCAAGGAACTTATAGCAAAATGCTTTCTATACAAAATTCCAGTAGAAGGGAGACTAATATGTCATCCACTTTCTTCAAGACATAGGGAATTATGAAAGACCATACATCATTTGCCTACTATTTTCTCTTTCTCAAATTCACATTACCAAAGAAGTATATGAAGCTAAAAACATTGTGAATACATTTCTGTTTAGTGGAAGTCCATTGGTAGGCACATTCAAATTTGTAGCCATGTATATAAACTCAAATTTCTATTAAAAAAAAAAAAAAAACTACATATTAACCCAAACCAAAATTCAATCAAAGCTATAAGAGTGATTTGTGATAAGAAATTTAAAAAATACAACACAAAAAATTAAATAAAAAAACCATCAACCTAAATTAGAGTTATAGGAAAGAACAAAAATCAAGCAAGAGAGAGAGAGAGTACTCATAGTTTTTGTGTGGAAAAAAATATGGATTGAATGGAATAACTAATATCAAATTTATACAAAATAAAATGGGGAAAATAAGAGTCAAAAAATAAGAAAGAGAAAATGATGAAGGAAGTTTAACAATAAAGTAAAGAGTAGTAGGGAGATAAAGAGGCAAAGAGGGAGGGCAAAGGTTGGAGGAAGAGAAGAAGAGTTTTATTTTATTTTATTTTATTTTTTTTAGAATAGGAAGATGAAAAGTTTAAATATTCAATTTTAACAATTACTTGAAATTAGAAAGAAGAAAACAAAAAGTTGAAATCAATTTGGGTAGTTGAATATAATCAAATATTTGCATCTAATAAATAGTAATGTTTGTAATGAATAGTCAAACATGTGCATATATCCACTAAAAAGATCATGAAATATTCAATTTTAACAATTACTTGAAATAAAAAAATAAAAGAAAATGAAAAGTTGAAATCAATTTGAGTAGCTGAATAGTCAAATATTTGCATTTAAAACAAATGAATAGTAACATTTTGAACAGTAATGGAGTGTATTAATAGGTTTGTCCATGAACTATATTTAATTATTTTATATAAAATAAAATAGAAAAATCATAAAGGAATTTTTTTTTAAAGTATGACGTAGCTTAACAGGAGTATAGTAATATTAAATTCTACGTCTCAGTTTTTAGATATATATAGAATATAGATGTGACTTTGGTAGATTCATTTGAAAGTTTGCTCTATTACTCGGCAATTAGTCTGTTGGGAAGACTAATTACTGTAACTCTGATGAAACTTGGATGCACCGCATTATGCTTAGTACTTCAGGCCTACAGGGATGAGAGTTTTATATCAGAAAATTACATGTCAGATTAGAATTGCTTCTTGTAGGAGATAAAAGACACTGAGCAGGACAGAAAGGTTAGCTATGCCGGAGACGTCCCTGTTCAAACTGTTTGATCCTGTTTACTACATGTGGTTGGTTAACATTCTTGGTTCGTTTGTCTGTTGCTTGAAATTTTGGTTTTCTTTTCGGCTTGTAGTTCTGCTTCTCTGCTATGAAAATGACCCTTCATTCGTGATTCAAAGCTCACAAAATTGTTGCCAATGCATATTAGAGAAGGATAGTAGCGGCAAACATCACAATACATTATACAATTAAGGAAAATAGTAAATACTAGTGGCAACCAAAAGGACAAATTGATGTACTACAACGTTAATGTTCAAATAGTTGGAAGATGACTTATTGATTCATTATGTGATCGGTGGTGTTGGCACTCCAAGACCTCATCATCAATCACATGCTACGCAATATTTTAACAATCATGCCAACATCAAACTGCAGATATATACCAGCAAACACTCTATAATGCAATACCAAAATCCAAATATGAATTATTGCATTGATTCACAGTAGAAAATCTTAGGAACCCTTTTATTAGAAGAAGATTCTTGTGCAGATATAATGCATGTTTCATAAACTGATTAATATAGCAGCCGAGCCACCCACCCTTGTTTTTGGACTGAGTACCAAATGCTTTAAAGTGGCATATAAAATTGTAAATTTGACACTTTAATGTAAGTCTCCAGGTACTTTATCACGTGAATTGAACACCATGATCAAGTTCTATCCAACTTAATTAACCGAGACTCATCCTAAGATTCTACCAGTAAAGTCTACTGATAGTATTTTGCAATTGAGAATTGAGAGCATGACTGAAAATGTGCTTGACTATATTGGCCATTGAACTTCAGTACCAAATGTCATAATGATAGGATAGATGCTCTGGGACGTTGGGTAGACTGAACGGTTAAAGATTCAAACAGTTCTCCGATAATAGTGAGTATGTGACACAAAAGGAGGTATAGTTCACCCACCCACAACCCTTCAAAGCTTCTTCTGGTTTCATTTTTCCTTTTCAACGGAACAAAATAATTCTTTTTTTTTGTTAAAGTGCCTTTGCAAAGCGCATGCTAAAGGGTAAAGATTAAAGAAAGTATCTAAGCATAAGATGCCCAGGAATTTGGGGACAAGAAAGGCACCAGGATGATCGTGACCTCACCAATGGATTTAAGTATAGGATTTATAAAACTTTTGGACCCCCATGTCCAGATTAGCTGTCAGCAAGTGAATGAGTCTTAGCAGTGAGCAAAATCCACACCCTTCAAATTCTAAAGTATCACACAGACACAGCATCAAACATCAATGTACCCGTTCATGTGCAGCTGCCTGTGATAAGTAGAAATTTTTATTTCAATCCAACTCAAGGAAAATAAGACGCTTTTTACATTAATGTCTATAAAATGATAAACAACCCCAGAAAGAACTTTAATCAACCCCAGGAATCAGTGTTTACACAATAAAATCACAATCTTTTCAGAATCCAAAAAAATAAAATAAAAAAACAAATTACCATATCCAACAACGTGCACGCGTGAGTGAGTGAGAGAGATAGAGAGGAAGAGAGAATAAAAGGTTTGCCTTTGCCATAGCTGGCGTGCAGAAGAACAAGGGTGTCATACAAAAGAGCTCATGATTTAAAACTCAGAATCATGATTTACATTGCAAGCCTGTTTGACATGAGCCTATAAGCTTTAACTTATTTGAGTTTTTAGTCTTTTTTTTGGTACTATTCATGAATCCCATTATATTACTCAGCTAGCTTTTTACTTTTTTTTCTATACTTTCTCAGCAAAAAGTTTTCAATTTCAACTAAATAAACTGTTCTCAAACAGACCCTGCATTAGATTCTTTAAGTTATACATTGCCACACACAAAAAGAGCAAAAAATACACCAAAGATTTGTTCAAGTTCTTAAAATCAGCACAATTTTTGGTAAAGCAGCCAATGGATACTGTAGTCACTTAATGGTCAAAACATGGTCTACAGGGACCCGTAGGGAACTCAAAGCACCAACTCTAAATCAAAAAACTAAAACCACAAAGACCACCATAGTTCCTGATGCAATCTACATGACCCACCAGCTCACGGTAGAGCCAAAGCCAAGCAAAGACACAACCTACACTACAGAAACACAAGTACGAATGGCTACAATGACCATCACAGATTAATACAACTAAAAGAAAATTATGTCTTTAACATATAACAGCTTACAAGAAGTGTTGTTGTGTGTTTTGGGGGGGGGGGGGGGGGGGGGGGGGGTGATATCTACTCTGATAATCACTTATTGTATACAATTGGCACAAGACTCATTTATCCCTCCCCAACCCACTGGACACTCAAATTGGCTTTGAAAGGGTCATTCAAATTAAGAAAGTTCCAAACTAAGATTTTGTACCACTAGCAATAATGCAGTAGATCATAATTGAGCACATAATAACATTAATACTAGAAATAATAATATATCACAATCCAGACTGATGGCAAAACATCAACCTAAATGAAAAACAAGAAAATACTAGCATCAAATATAACATGAAAATGGATAAGATGACAACAACTTAGTCAAACGCTACAAATAGACTTTGCTACTTTAAAGGGTTTCATAGAACAAAAGACCATACAACCAAACTTGCACATTATGCATTTGTCTAACAGAAGCGACAACACGAAGAAACTTCATGCAAGCTCCTCACAAGACTTATGTAGACACACTGGATCCAGCACAAACATATCCTACTAGTGAAGCCAGCTTCTCCGACAGTCTCCTGTTTCACAAATGTTGAGAAAAAACAATAGCAATTAGATGGTGCTACAAAAAATACTATAGCATAGGATATAAAAATTCAAGATTGCATTACCTTGTGCATGGCTTGGTACGATCAACAACCTCCAATGAAGATGAGCCTTACAGAAATCAAGAGGAAAGGACTCTCTGCACTCAAAAGAACAAGAAACTACAAGAGGACCACAAAAGGCTTAGAAGAGTAAAGAGCAACACGGATTAGGCCTACTAACTGAAGAAGCAGAAGCAGCAAACTACTACTATCCCTATCGCTTCCCACTTTTCCCTCATAAAAAAACAGGAAAATGGTGAAGGGAATGAACACCTTGTAAAGTGTACAGAAAGGAGTCAGATCCTAAATAAACAAAAGAAACAGTGAGTATGAAGAGGGGAGAATATTGACAAGTAGGTAAGAATCTATAGGAAGGGAGATTATCTGAGCAGCCAATTTTGGCAACTTTGATCCATGGAAGAAAGAGACTAATCAATTAGGCTATTCAGAAAAAAGAAGGATGCTAAAGTTTTAAGAATAAGAAAAGAAGCTGATGGTAACAAAAATGAAACAGAAGCCTACAGGGTTTGTTAAGATAGTGAGTTCAAGATTCTACAGTATATACAGTGTCTGAAACCAGAGACCTAAACCTAAGAAGTAGGAACAGACTAGCGATAATTAACAATTCTGTAAGGAACTTTTCCAAGAACTTGAAATCATAATTTCCAACATTCAACTAGAAACATGATTTCCTTCAGGTCCAATAGATTGAACAGCACTCTGCCATTCCATCCCATTGCAAAGAACAGCACCAGCAATGATTCAAGTATATTCCCATTCATTTCTCCCCCCTTCTACTTCGTAAACCTCCCAAGTTAGCTTCCATCCGTATCGCAAAACCCCATACAATATAACCTACCTCTCTCATAGAGATACATCCATCATCTAAATCCAACTCTATCATTTCTGAATTTCCATCTACACCTCAATTCTTAATGCAAAATCCGGAGATTGTTGACCCACTACAGCCAAGTCTTCCATTTCTGAATCCCCATCGCCACCACAACTCTTAATACGAAATCCAGAGATTGTCAACCCACCACAGCCAAATCCAATTCCAAATTCCCATCTACACCTTAATTCTAATTAAGGAATCCGGAGATTGTCGACCCACCACAGCCATCACCATTGGGCACCACTACTGAAAGCTGAAACAAACTTGAACATACCAACTAACATTGCCAACCAATTTATTCACTCTATATACAATCTAACACTAACCCATTTTCAAAGCTAAACCTATTTACAGGAGCCAAAGAATGGCCCCTACCACTCACTCATCATCATCAACATCAAGATTGAGAATGCGACGCAGAGTCTTGGTCGCAAACATATCCCTTGTGCAATTGCTATGCTCCCTAGTAGGTGATGGGGGTGCAGACTTAGCAATTGGGTGGTGGTTGTTATCTGCCACCAAATCCGACCCAGATGGCAAATCAAGCGACACAGTCCGTTTCGGCTTGAGCGAAAACTTGGGTATGGGCAGAGAACTCGGTGGTGGTGAGTTTGAGTAAGTGGGTCCAGCCCAGAGCTCACAAAATGAGAGACCCCCACTCCCACACTCACACTCACAACTACAACCAGTGGTACTCTCATTACCAATAAAAGCACTCTCTTTCTCACAACCTTTCTTCCCAATATCAATAGGAGTGCTTTTGGCACTAGTGTGTGTGGTGTTGCAATCAGATGAAGAGTGTGAATGTGAAGGTGGTGATGATGGTGAACAGGTATGTTTGGTTACAGGAGAATAGAAAGCCTTGAATGGGGTTGGGAGTATACCTGCCCCAGATTGGTAACTCCGGCAATTGATCCCTCTAGAAGGCACAGATGACCCGAATCGGAAACCGAACCGACCCGACCCATGGGCCTTACCGTTACTACTCCTACTATAGTATTGGTGGTGGTGGTGGTTTCTATGCTGAGCCACAACGACGAGTGTCTCCATTACTAACAACTCACTGAGTCACCGTAACTCCTCGTCCGAGTCAACTCGGTCCCGGTAAAAGTAAACCAACTACTAGATCTGGTAAAATTTCTCACTCTACTATACAATAAACAAAGAAAAAAACCACAGCTTTTTACCACTGAAACTTGTAGATCTTCGCCATAATACACCGAAATCGAAAATCAAACCAGCGAATTCAGCCAAACTCGTTGAATCAGATCTTCAGAGAAACCAATCAGAATCACTGTAAAAGCAAAAACAAACACAGAAATGAGAATCAGAAGAAGAAAAAGAAAGTTTGGATTTTCGATTTCCATTTTGTGAGTTCGTAGTGGAGAAAAAATTACCGTGAAGGGGCAGGAGGAGAAGAGAGAGAATCAGAGTGAGAAATTGTTGATTTTCTGTTGCTGAATCTGAGAACTAAAAGTTAGGTTTTTGTGTGTGAATTTTGGGGGGTCAGAGGAAAAAACTGAAACAAGGGTTTGAAAAGCAGAAACCACGGATATGAGAAATGACTCTCTCTCTCTCTCTCTCTCTCTCTATCTCACACACATACAGTCGTCGTGGATGTATCATTTCATTTCACATCACATCATATCATATCGTGTAGTACTGCTACTGGCGAGGGAGGAAGAGTGGGCTTGGATTTCACTTGATTTACGAGAATGGCATTTTTTTTTGGATTGGTGATGCGTAGATATTTTTATTTACTTTGACTGAATCATGACTGTTTTACCCTTCTTGTAGATAAGGGATGTCAAGTGGATGACACGACACGACACGACACTCTCACCCGATTAACTTGACCCGCCCAATATTCATACCTTAATCTCTCTCTCTCTGTTAAACCTTAAAAAAAATTTGAAGACCTTCAGATCTTTGCTCATCACCATTACCGCCCAAAAAGAGATCAAAGACCTTCGGTCTTTTGCACAATCTCATTGAAACCCAAAGGAAATTAAAGATCTTTGGCCCTATGTCTAACGCTATTGAGCCTAGAACGAGATTGAAGACCTTTAGTCCTTATTGACTCTTTACATTCTACATAAATGGCAACATATCGAGATTTATGGTTTATGGATTTTATTCTTTAATTTCATTTCATCACCACTCATTTGACACCTAACCATTGAGTCAAAGATAAGAGGCGGAAGACTATGTCGGAGTTGTCCAAAGACAATTGTAATCCTACTCGATTTGTGAGCACCCTAAGATTAGTCACAGGTTAGTTATTGAGTTACGTATAAAACCTATCACCTATACCAATCATTTTAGGTTGAAGAGTTAGAGCCTGTTTGGTTTAACTGTTTCCGTAACTCAATTCTCAGTTTCCATAACTCATAACTCAAAAATGGTGGGACCCATAGCAAAAAGGTTGTTTGGCCAAACGATAACTCTGTTTCCATAACTCTGTTTCCATCACTCAATTCTCTGATTTTTGAGTTATGAGTTATGGAAACTGAAAACAACAAAAGACTGTTTTCAGTTTCCATAACTCATAACTCAATGGCATTTCCGTAAATAAACACACATGAGGGACCCACAGCCGCAACTTTTGACCACCTTTTGACTTTTTTTTTTTCTTTTTTTTTTTTCTGGGTTGGCGTTGGCTGTTCGTTCCTCTTCTTTTTTTTTTTTTTTTTTTACTGGTTCGTCTGTTCTGTTCTATTCTTTTTTCTTTAGTACCTAGACTCACCAAACTTAGTGAAAAAAAAAAAAAAAAAAAAAAAACCCAGACCGAACAGCCAACCCAGGAGGAAAAAAAAAAAAAAAAAGAAGAAGCTGCTAGTGGAAAAAAAAAAAAAAAAAAAAAAAAAAGCTGCACTGTGACAGGCGTGGGCCCTCCAAATAGTGTGAAAAATAGTGAGTGATGGAAACTGAGTGATGAAGGCAAACGGATGTGAAAAATTGAGTGATGAGTGATGAGTGATGAGTTATGAGTGAAGAGTGATGAGTGATGAGTGATGGAAATTGAGTGACGGAAATTGAGTGACGAAAAAGGCTTACCCAAACAGGCTTACCCAAACAGGCCCTTAGGCATTTTATGCTGACTAAAATAAATTTGAGTTACCAACTTTGTTTTCAGTTTGGTGATAGGATTCCTTCTTAGTTTTTAGTTTTTTTTTTGGACTAGTACACCAAATTCCCCTTGGTTCCCTCAATCTTCGGGCCTCATTGTCCCACCTGCATATTCACCCCTACCATGATCTACTGTAGTTGGCACCCAAAGGTTAATTTCTACCTTGGAAGCTACATTGTTGTTTTTCCCACTCTCACTTATGTCATCCCATATTTTATCCAATGGTCACTATTTGACTTGGTCCTTGTAATGCCCCTTAGAGATGTAATGCAACTCACTCACCAAAATTGTGCTAGTTAATTAGTCCAGAAAAGATTATGTCTATAATGAGACCTGATAGAGGTTGTCTGGATAAATAAAAAATGAAGAAAAATATCTAGCCACCACTTAAGTCGGTCAGGTCTTCTCAACCAAAAAAAAAAAAAAAAAAAAAAAAGAGTCGGTTCGGTTAATTTTCATTAAGTAAAAAAAAAAAAACATTTGATAGTTAAGGATTTAAATCATAAACATCTTTATTAATAAAAAAAAATCAGGATGTCAAGGGTACTACTATAGTCTTTACACAAAATTCATTTTGTGACTCTAGATTTTTCACCAGCCAAGTCACTTATCTGTCGGACTTGTAGTAAGTATGGGTAGCAATATAGATGACCACTTGGGACAGTTTTGTAACTACCACCACACATATCGGACCCACAAAAGTAATGCAATAGCAATAGGGTCTCTATTTTTAGGTTTTGTTTGGATATCGTTTATTTTGCTAAAAACTGAAAACATCGTAGCAAAATAATTTGTAAATGTGTGAATAGTATCGTAGGACTCATTTTTAATGAAAGTTTTGATAAAAAAGAGATTTGTGGGTCCCATAAATAGTGCACGAGACCCTGGAGAGCAAAATAGCCACATAACGTGTTTCTAAAAAAAACGCAGACGCAGACGTTATAATTTGAATCCAAACAGGTACTTAGCATCCGGTCGAAAAAGATTTTATTTTATTTTTAAGAGAAAAATCCAGTCGAAAAAGATAGAGATAAAGGGTTGAATTTTTTTTTTTTTGGTTGATAATTAAGATAAAAGGTTGGTTGGTGTGTTGTGGGTACAAGACTATGAATGAACCTACAGGTGTTCCTTTATTTGGCCATTCTTTGATGGTAATAATAATAGGTGATGAAAGTGGAAGAGAAAGACCAAAGGGTATCTGAATTTTTATTTTTATTAATTTTAAATGATAATAAAAAATCTCAAAGTGGTTCTTTGCTTGGTGGGGTGGATTTAAAAAGTGAGAAAAGCTGTCAAATAAACGATTTTTAATTCTTTACTAGTTTGCACGCCGAAAGGAATACCAAGAGTTCCTTTTGGGCAAAGTGCAAACACCAAATGTGCCCCAATTTTTGAGTCATTCCTTTTGGTTTGGTATTAGCATTGATTTTGATCAAAGCATGTAATAATTAAGGAATGTATAAATCAAATTCGATCCCTAGTTTGAGGTTTGGGCTTGTAAATGGGCTATCATATTTAATGTGTTTGTGTGTTTTTAAGTCAATAGTTATACTTAATGTTTTCTTCAATCATGTTGGAAAATCATATTCGTGGAGTTAGAGAACTGGTGGAATCCAATTCTTAGCCAAGCATCTTTGACCAATAACTAATTTGAGTTTCTGCAACTTCTATCCTAAGTTTCTTCTTTAAAAAAACAAAATAAAACAAAACAAAAACTTCTATACTAAGTTCCTAAAAAAAAATTTATCAAAAAGTTGTGGTAGAATATATTAAAGTTCATTCTCTATATTTTGCTTCTCAAAAAAAGAAAAGAAAAGAATATATTAAAGTAGCATTATGTATGGGATCGTAAACCGTGCATCATATTTAATTAGTGGAGATTTTTTTTAATGACATTGATTAGTGGATATTTGGTTGGTGTAATAGAATTTATATGACTTGATGACAGTAGGTGAGATATAATCTCCATGATTAGACCATATAAGTTTCTCCAAAAAAGAGAGTAAAGTTTGCATCTTGTAGATTCCCAAAAAGAAAAAGAAAAATGTTTGCATTTAGAATTGTTGAGAGTCTCGCGGTTTTTTCTGTTTCTCCTTCTTATTTCTTTTTTGTCTTTTTGGTTGTGTTTTGCAACAAAGAGTCTTGTTGTTTAATGTATAATTGATTCAAATATCTCTCCTTATTGTGCTATTGATTTTTCTTTTCTTAAATTAAAAAAAGAAAAAAGAGTTCGAATCGAATTTGATTTGCATACAAACTACAAAAGTTCTTATTTTTTTATTTGACATCCATTTGCATGGAAAATCATATTAACAAATACCTATCTAATTATTATGCTACAAAGATCCCGTTTTAAGGGTAGAAATATTAAAGATCTTATTATTGGATCTCAAACAGCTTGGTCAAATTAGTTGCACATATTACCCAAGGATCGGTAATGATACTTTGGTAAAAGGAAAGCCACGATTTTTGGTCAATTTTATTTTTAAAAAATTACTTTTCATTCATCGAATACAATAAAATTAAGATGGCATATATTTTAAATATTGTTGTAGTTAGTGAAGAAGACAGTTTTTTTCTAAAATAATGAGGCACTAACCTCAATAGGATATCAAAATCTAATTTAAAAATGAAGATATTCCTTGATGCCATAATGCCATATATATACATTTATTTAGCTAACGTAGAATTTAAACAAAAGAAGGTGCATGACTGCATGTGATTTGTCTCTGAATCAATCAAACAAATAAAATATGGACATGATGCTATATGTTAAAGTTTATTATTGTTTGCTTGCTTGTAATAAGAGATTGTCACATATATTTGGTTTGTACTCTCATAAAACTAAACAAGTTTAAACTGGTCAAGACTTAAGAATATTATATTGTTCAGGTTGTAGGCCATCAATCATAGATTTTTTTTTTTTGATAAAATCAATCATAGATTTTGAACTCTACTTTCTTAGCTGCTGATATGCGTGATTTTTTTTTAAGGGTGAATGGAAAAATGAAAAAGGAAAAGAAAAAGGAAACAGTTGAACATGTTTAGACACTTTTTATTTTCTTCAAGTATTTTAACAATTTTATGCGCATAGTGAATTTGACCAACCAAACCAGTTTAAATTTGTTCAACTACTTTCCCTAAAAATTTAAAATAAAATAAAATAAATAAATAAAAAACCTTTTTCAACTACTTGTTGAACAAACTTTCATGTATTTTAAAAGCATTTAACCATCATGAATTTCTTATTGGAAAACTTCTTTGAAAAATAGACTTTGCCCAATAGCAATTTTGTATATTCACAAAGAATTTACATTGGAACAACACTTTATATCTTGTGCCACATCTACTATGTTCACAAACTCCAAGCCTCGTCTACCCCAATAAGGCTATATCATAATTTTTTTTAGTGGGTCTTGGAGACAAGCTAAACCCAATATTGGCACGCACACTGGGCCTAAGATTTGGACCAAATAGATGGGCCTAGTTAGACTTTGCAATTGTAGCTTGGACTCTAGGCCCAAATGGGCCTATTTATTTTTCTTTGTTTAAATAAAACTTTCCCTTTTCTGGGAGGAAAAACTTGAGTTACCTTCAGGGTTCATTGATATCTATCTAATTGAAAGTGTTTAATTTGGTCGCAAATTTTTCTTAAAACTTCACTCATGTGTTCTTGATCTTTTTATTTTTGTCACATACTAACGAAAGCCCATAAGTAATTGCATTTCCGATTTTCCAAAAAAATAATAAAAAAGGTAATTGCATTTCCATTTCTCATGTAGTTATCCCGAATTCACGCTAAATTATCGTTCCCACCAAAATATTAGAAAAAAATAAAATCATATTATGCTATCAGCTGTAGTAGAGTTCCTTCTTAAAAAAAAAAAAAAAACCTGTAGTAGAGTTATCATGCTAAGTTCCTTTGCTAACTCTGCCAAGAAACAGTTACATATCAGAAGTTATGTTGAAAAATATATAACTTGTTCAGGTTGTGATGAATATCACCTAAAATCTCCTAAAAGGTACTTCTTTCCGATTTCTTGGTGTTATTTTCAATAAAATTTACTAAATTTAGTTTATTGGTTGATGCAATTATTGATTGTCAGTTTTTTTTTTTTTTTTTTTTTCCTCTCTCTAATTTTGAAGGCACCTTTTGTAGTTTCAAGCATTTTAGAAGTGTTGACAAAATATTTTGTCATATGAAAGTTGTGAAATTCACAAAATTATATTGGGGAAAAATGCTCAAACACTCCTTGAACTTTCAAGTAGTGGCCATAACACCTCCTGAACTTTAATTTTGGCCAATTTACTGCTTAAACTTTAGACACCTGCCAAATTAATACCTCTATTACTCTTCTGTTAATAAACTAATGGTAAAACTCACGTGAGAGGCACGTGGAAATAAAAACTAAAGCCGAACAGCTTGAAACGTTGAGAGAGAGAGAGAGAGAGAAAGTTTGAGCTTAGTTTAGAGAGAGGGGAGATGATCCAACTAGAAGTCCATAACCACCTCAATGTCCTCTCTCCGGTGCCGGAGTTCTGCGGTCATCTCACTAGCTGCTCATTGTTGGTGTATTTTTCTCTTTCCCTTATTTTATTTTTTTGTTGCCCTCTATTTTTCTAATTCTCCTTGTGCAATTTTTTTTTTCTTGGTTTGATAGCTGGTTGTGGTGGATTGGGTAGGCTTCGTTGTGGTAAAATGCCCATTGTTGGTTGTTTTTCCAATTCACTGCTCTTTGTATGTAAAATGCAATGCTTTTTGAGTATGCTACATAGCTGTTTGATAAAATGCCTGAGAGGGATATGGCCATTAGAGGGGTTGGTTGTTTGGTAGGATTTTAGATGGGTTTGAAATTTCTTGATAATAATTCTAGTTTATTTTGATGCATTTCTAATAACTTAATATTTTTGAATATATTATTACGATGAATCCGTTGATGAGAATTTACTTTGGCACCATATGTTTGTGAGCTTTTTTTTTTTTTTTTTTTTTTTTTTTGAGAAAGTATGTTTGTGAGCTAATTGGTGGGAGAACAAGCTCTACTACTTTGGCACCATTTGTTTTCTCCTACATAGAACGAGATGCATTGTTTACTTGCTACAAATTAAGGTAGTTCATCATGAGAACTACTTCTTTAATACTAAAATTACATTACATATATTAGTAATAATAAGCTAGACAAATGATATAATCAGGGGCAGTAAGGTAATCATCTTCCAGGGTTCTCTAATGGGGTTTGGTTGATTGGTAGGATTTTAGTTGGGTTTGCAATTTTTTGACAATAATTCAAGTTTATTTTGATGCATTTCTACAAACTTTTGTGGGTTAAAAACTTCATTTTGATTTTCAATGCTTGCAAAGAGGTGGTATTTTAGCACTTGGTGTGTATATTTTAGCACTTGGCTTTCAAACCTCAATTAGTTAATAGTTATTGGTGCTGTAATATGTACACCAAAAGATCATGTTAAGATTTTGCATTCAATTCGTTTTGAAAAAAAGGGAACCTTTTAGCATTTGGGATAGTGTGTGTCACAAAAAATGACTCTTTACAATTATTTGACTCTTTACTGACTATTTGCGATGAATTATGTTCACTATATTTTTTTTAATTAATAAGTGGCAAGAATATGGACAAAATTAGTTTCTTTTTCTTTTCAATTTTTTGGGAGGAATAAAATGGGTAAAAATCTCTAGCTTTAAGGGAACAATTTAGCTTATGGATGGGGAAGTTAGTATTTTTTTTCTTTCTACTCTCTATATTGTTCTTTCTTTCCATCTCTTTCTATTAATCTTCTTGTTAATTTTGTATTGCAGCTATGTATGAATGTCTATTGTCACTTCCTACAAATTCATCTGATGAGGAAGGGAATTCCAAGCCTAGATTCCATGAGTTTAACCAACACACTGACATGAAGAATGTATAGCTAACAAATGGACTCAAATTTGTATCACATGTAGTCTTCAAGGAGGCATTAAAGGAGTGGTGTATTAGAGAAAATCACGATTAGGCAATAAGTGGAGAGTAACAACTAGATGTAAAAAAATTATATAAAAAAAAAATGGTTGGAAGATAGAGACATCCCAAACACAAATGGGTGTTATTTTTTGTATAATTATTGATTCATTGGGTGTTATTTTTTTGAAACAATTTACTATTTGTAAACGCTTACTGATATTTTAATTCATGGTAGTTGAGGAGAACAATTTACTATTTGTAAACCTTTTGGTTTGATATTTCATCGCTTAATGTATATCAAAGCAATCAAATAAAGTGATAGTGTTAGTGTTAGCTGAGAAGAATGATTTTATGCAAGCCATATATTGGCCTCTTCCTGATAGGATAAATTTCACTATTTTCTTGATGATTTTTTTTTTGCTTTCTCAGTAATAAGCTCTCAGGAAATTTCTACTATTTCATGAAAGGATAAATTTTCTTTAAATTTCCACTGCACTTCAAGCAAGAAGCTTTTTCAATAACTCATACATTGGTGGAATTCAATTAATTTCATAAGTTGAACATTACGTAGTTGTGAATATTTTTATATTATATTACATCTAATCTAGATAGGTAGGTATATTACATCACAAGCCCTTTTTTTAGGGCTCCTACATAGATAGTCACTGCAATGTATATATAGTAAGCTGGCACTAGAGTCCAGATTTACAAAAGCCACTGAAAACATCTCCTTCATGTTGATTGATTTTCTCCACATGACAAATGAGTTTGACATTTTGGTAAAATATATTGATATGTACTCCAAGTCACTTAGGGATCCTCTATGTGCATTGCAACTTTGTTCTTCTCCAACAGTATACATTATGATTCTACACAACAACAAAATTAAATAAAAAGAAAAATAAATTTATTAGACTATGCACAACTTAGAAACCAAACACAAGTAAATGAAACCAAAAAGAAACAAATGAACACCCCCTAAACCAGGTACTTTCACCACATGATTCAAAAAAGTATAACTTTGTGTCACATGTCATGAAAATTAATTGCTCTATTCTTAGCTTGTCAGATCAAGACGTAAACTGCAGGTGATATTAGCTCATACTACTAAATCTAATAAAGCCATAATCATAAATTCATTATGTTTGGGTATTGTCGAATTTTTCCTTTACAAAACTGAGTTGCAATTAACAGGACTCCAATAATGTAAGCAAAGAAGTTCTAAAGAACAAAAATATATAATTGAATCAATGAAAAGGATTTGCATATAGAAGAAATAAGTAATGAAATAATAGTTTTCTACATTTCATCAACCTCAACTGGATGAGTCATAAGATCATAACATCAAATATTTGTTACATACTTACACCCCACCAACAAACTCAAGGAAAGTTAAAATGATCCTTTTCTTCTTTTTCTCTGGGAATCAAACTAACGAAATCATCAATCACCTCACTTGAACCATTTAGAAGAAGAAAATTTAAAAAACCAGTGTTACCTTTTGAACTCCCAAATGTAATACAGCCACTGTTTTTTCAAATTTTCTTTCGCAAATCATTAAATGAATGACATGATATTATACTAGAGAACAAAATCACCTCACTTTATACGTACACTAATTTTAAGTCCCAAATTTAATGTTTGTTTCATTTTTAATTTCCATTAGCTTATATGAAACAATCAAGCTCACTTATTAATCATCTAACTACACTACATATACCACATTCACTATAGAAGAGCCAAGTAAATAGTTAATAATAGTAGCCCAGCTTGTTCTCCCACCAATTAGCTCACAACCATATGGTGCCAAAGTAAATTCTCATCAACGGATTCATCATAATAATATACTCAAAAAAGATTAAATTATTAGAAATGCATCAAAATAAACTAAAATTATTATCAAGAAATTTCAAACCCATCTAAAATCCTACCAAACAACCAACCCCTCTAATGGTCATATCCCTCTTAGGCATTTTATCAAACAGCTATGTAGCATACTCAAAAAGCATTGCATTTTACATACAAAGAGCAGTGAATTGGAAAAAAAAACAACTATGGGCATTTTACCACAACCAAGCTTACCCAATCCACCACAACCAGCTATCAAACCAAGAAAAAAAAAATCGCACAAGGAGAATTGGAAAAACAGAGAGTAGCAAAAAAATAAAATAAGGGAAAGAGAAAAATACACAAGCGGTGAACAGCCAATGAGATGATGGTGGAACTCTGGCACCAGAGAGAGGATACCGAGGTGGTTATGGACTTCTAGTTGGATCATCTCCCCTCTATCTAAACTGAGCTCAAACTTTCTCCCTCTCTCTCAACGGTTCAGGCTGTTCAGCTTTAGCTTTTATTTCCACGTGCCTCTCACATGAGTTTTATCGTTGGTTTATTAACGGAAGAGTAACAAAGGTATTGATTTGGTAGGTGTTTAAAGTTTAAGTAGTAAATTGGCCAAAATTAAAGTTTAGGGGGTGTTACGGCCACTAATTGAAAGTTTAGGGGGTGTTTGAGCATTTTTTCCAATTATATTGATAGAAATCTTTTTTTTCCCTAAAAATATTATTATAGAACTAAAGTTAGCTTATAGAAATCTTTTAATATAGAAGGTTATTGACAAAGTTGAGTGGTTCTTTTTCAACCCATTTGGGTTGCATTTGAGATTTGAGAAAAAGTTAGTTTATTTTACTTTTTAGCTTATTTTTACTCCTAAAGTGGGTTCCATTGCTCCAAAAGTCAACTTTTAGCCTTTTTTTTATATTTTTTTTTACATACTTTCAGTAAAAAGTTTTCAATTTTAGCAAAATAAGGGATTTCCAAATAGACCTTTGGTTTCAAAATATTGAATAAGTAGACTATAGATTAAGTTTTTACATTTTATTATATGGTCTAATTTACTTATTAATAAAAATCCCGCATATTGAACTAGAGTCATGCACATAACATATATGTAAAAAATTAAAAAATAAAATAAAAATGAGTAGCATAGGTAAAAAAATAAATAGAATAAAATTCAAACCCTTTGATATTACTTTTTATATTTCTTAAAAAAAAAAAAAAACTTTAGGTGTCTAAAAAATTCCTGGTCGGTCTAGTTGGTCCACTTGATCCTATTTGTTCCACTTTGGTCCAATTCGGTCCATTCTATCCACTTTGGTCTTATTTGGTTCTATTCAGTCCATTATGTCCACTTCGGTCTTATTCAGTCCTATTCAATCCACTTCAGTCCTATACGGTGTACTTTGGTCCTCTTCGGTCCATACGTTCCTATTCAGTCCACTTCAATTCATTTTGTCTACTATGGTCTTATTCGGTCGACTTTGTCATTACGAGGTCCATTTGGTTCTGTCCAGTCCACTTCAGTTTCATTCCGTCCAATTTGGTTCTATGCGGTCTACTTTGGTCCATTCTAGGTCCCCTTTGATCCATTCGGTGCATTCAATCCATTTTTGTACACTTACATAATGGGAAAAGATAAGTTTGGACCGAATATAAAAGCTCGATCAATGATCTCAATCATGCTAACTCCACCAAGAAATAACTACATGTCAAAGGTTATGTTCACCATTTCTTAACCATTTGAGAAATTAATAGGAGATGATAATGAGTTACTGATTTCAATGGAATACAATGGAATTGAAATCATGTGCAATATTCTAAGTATTGCAACTGATACAATAGATATGAATGACGGAGATTTAAAATTGAATAAAAAAATAAAAAATAAAAAAGGAGAAATACAATGAGTACATTTAGAATAATCGCGCCGATCCTAATCCAATACAATGAGCACATTTAGGATAATTTTGGTACTGATCTGTCACATCATCGTGGTACTAATTGTGAAAACATGACGTAAAATAGCAAGATGAACAAGTATGAGGCAAACTGGACAACGACGTAGTGGTCCTATATATACTCCAATATAGTCCAACTCCAACCCCACATTAGAAGGTATAAACGTAACATGATATGATACAAGAGGATGAATCCAAGTGCATGCAAATGAACATTTTAGCCAGAATCCAAGGACTTTGGACCAATTACACAAATTCCTTCTTTTGTCTCCCATCGTCCATATATAAGCCTCACCTAGCCTCTTCCTTTAGGATCACAATAATGTGAATTTCAGGATAGATTCTAGACTTATATGTTTGAAAAAAATAACTCACAATTGTCATCATATATTTGGCATTTCATGCAAATTTCAGCCAGAGGGTAAAATAGTTACTATTCCTTCCCATTTCTTAAGTTGAAGATTAACAAGTGAGTTCAACAAGAGTTTTAAATTTTCCGAGCTTGGGATGGCGCAATATATATTGCTCCCTCCCTGCATTTGATTGATTACAGAATATTCATCATGTTCAAACACAACATTTTGGTTAAAAAGATTTTAATTATTGGATTATATAATTTCAGAACAAAAGAGTAAATTAGTACTTGAGCTTGAACAATTTATGATATAAATATATATATATATATATATATTTTTTAATACTAATAAGCATTATGATTTAAAGTTTGAAGAAAAGTACTGTTTATGGGTCACGCTACCCAAAACATGGATTGTGGTGAAAACACTCTTACAATTAAGCTAACTTTTGATAACTTTAATCCTAAAATATCACAAAAATGTATAAAAAATGAATGAGAGACGAAGAATGAGAATAATTGAATAACAGAGAGGGTGATGGGGATTAATGCCCTACCAAACCTCATGTGCTTCCTAACTTCAAAAAACACTAAATACTATTATTTTCTCTAATTTAGTACGTAGGTTCGAAATTAGGTTTTCCTTTATTTTTTTATTTTTTTGATGGAAAAGGTTTTCCTTTATTCAATAGCTTTATCATTTAATGTCTTTTAAGAAGCAAATTTGTTTCTACGATCTTTCCCCTATTTTTACCCTTTTGTGCATCGCTAATGTGGCAATGAAGAAAGACCCATCCATAGCTACCTCCAATATAATTACACTTGTTGGTGTGAATTTTTTGAGCTTAACTCCCTTTACATAAGTGTTTACATTTATTTGAGTAAAAGTTTCACATTTGTCAATAAGTGAAAAATGAGATATTCGCGTCATTATTGATGTGACCAGCAATATTACCTATTGTATATATTCATTTGGGCATTAAAGAACGTATTAATTCAACCTTGCTAAATAGATTTGCTTAATATTGTAAGAAAATAGGTTCACATATTTCTGCATCTCTCTATGTATGCTTTAAAACCTAGTTCTTTTCATATATAATACGAAAGAATACTCATTTCTCATTTTTTTCTATTTCTCTAACTTATGATATTATGTTTCTAAAAAAAAAAAAAAAAACTTATGATATTATTTTATTATTTAAGGAGATAAATAGTTTGTATATTTTTTATTACTCTAATAAATAAATAAATAACTAAGATCTATCCATTGACTTATCAAAATGTGACATGTGTCCCAATATCAAAAGACTCAACAAACAGCAATTTAGAATTAAAAACCAAAAGTGGGCATTAATTTGTTATGATAATTTCATGAAATAAAGTGGGTGGACAAGAACTAAGGACGTGCAAACGATTCCCTCATCACAAACACTCCCATTCTCTCCAACCAAAACGAATCACTTCTTCCCTTTCTTCTTTTTCGTACTCCAATCCTCCGCACCCTAACGCTAAGAATCTCTTTCTCTCTCAAACAATATTCAATCTTTACTTTCTTATCAAAGGCTCCAATCTCAGCCACGTATTTATATATTATTATTATTATTATTATCATTTCCCTGCAAAGTTCTTCTTCATAATTTCTTCACACCCAAACAAGACCTTAAAGAAAACCTTTTTCCTGTAGCTATATAAGATGATGAAGGTTCACCCAGCACCAAAGAAGCGAAACATGAAGACAAACCAAAACGGCGTCTCATCCAAGAAGCTACGAAGACTCCCCCACGTGTTCGCCAGAGTCCTCGAGCTTCCTATACGCTCAACCGTCGATGTTTCAGTTCAAGAAACCTCTGACTCTCTTCGTTTCATTGTCAGTACCACCACCAACAATAACAAAGATAAGTCAAATATGAGCCAAGTGAGAGCTCATACGATCAAAATCTTGCCGGGCATGACGAAAGTTGTGATTAAAGGAATAGGTGGTCGAGATGATGAAGATGATGAGCTTGATGTCTGGCGGTTTAGGCTCCCGTCTTATACGAGACCTGAGATGACAAGCGCGAGGTTTAGCGGGGGTAAACTTGTCGTCACCGTGCCTAAGGGCATGGACACGGTGAATAATAGTGATGGTGATGACGATGATGATGATGACAATAACAACGGTGAAAGTAAAATAAAAGAGAAGGGTTGGGGTGGAGGGAGTGGAAGACTGATTCTTATACAGTAATGTTTCCCTTTTACGCATGTCATGTTCTTGATTTAAGGTTGGACTTTTAATGGCATGGGACATGTATGGTTTCAATATGTGAAATTGAGTTAGCTTTTGCATTTCTTTCTCATAACTCTTCTTCATTTTGTTTAGTGAGTTGTGAAGGAGATTTTTATTTTACTCGTGCTTTGAAAAAATGAAAATTTTAAAAAGCTTATTTATTTAAATGACTTTAACAATTAAACCATCAAAACTTATAATTTCGGCTTAAATGGACGAGACTTAATTACTTATGCTTGTGAGTTTATTGACTAATTTTTTTGGTGGATTGAGAGAATTTATGTGTGTTTGTTAATTAGATTACGTTTTGAAAGTTCTTTTGTGATATTGCCTTAGAAGGTTACTTAAAAGAAGGAAAAAAAAAAAAAAAAAAAGGCTAAAATTTAAAATTGATCTTCTAAATTTCAACTTTTGTCATTTTAGTCTTATAAATTTTAGTTTTGTCATTTTAATTCTTAAAGTTTCAAATTTTGTCAATTCAGTCCGACGTTACCCTTCAGTTAAGTCTTACCATTAACTAAACCAAAACGACGCTGTTTTAGGTTTTTTTTTTTTTTTTTATTTTTTTTAATTTCCTATTTTAGTCTATTTTATAGTCCGTTTACTCATGTAGTTTGGGAAGTAGACTTTATAATTTGCTTTTGGTTTAGTTCCTTTTCCCATTTTTTAGCAAGCAAGGATAGTACTATTCCCAAGTTTTAGCAAGGATAGTACTATTCGTTTCCCTCGTTTTTGTGCCCATGCATTTATTAAAAGTTGAGATTCAAATATTTTTTTTACATGTTTAATACTCTTTTTGTCAGATACCTTTCTCATCGTAACTCTTCCTAACCGTTTTATTTTTCTTTGTATAAGAAAGACTTTCCCTTTTATAGGGAGGAAAAAACCTCAATTATTACAACTTGAGCTGCCTTCAGGGTTTAGTGATATCTATCTAATTGAAAGTATTTAATTTGGTCACAAATCATATACTATATAGTAAAAGTTGGGTTTAGAAGTTGTGGTTGCACCAAGTGACTGTACCAAATTGTAAAAAAAAATTTAGATTTAAATTTTTTTTTTTTTTTTTATTCTTATCTTCTTCTCCTATAATTTTCAAGTTGATAAAAATATTAATTTAATTACAATCCAAACTCTTTATCTAATCTTTTTTTATTTAAATTATATTAGCACGTGTAACAAAAAACAACATAGTACACATAAAAATCTTAAAAAAAATATCTGCAACAATTTTCATCTAATCCTTTATTTTTATTTGAATTATATTACTACGTGTAAAAAAAAAAAAAAGATAGTACACAATTTTTTTTTTTTTTTTTTTTTTAAAGGCAACGTATTCAACTACATATTCAATGTATTCAATCTATATGACATTTTTACTTCTTTTTTTTCGTTGAGATAACTTCTAATTTTTTTCATTCAATCTATATAACAATTTTTTTTTGGATAAACATACATCCTAAGTTAATTCTTCTTCTTCTTTTATAATTCCTAGAATGTTTAGAAATCTAATTTCCTCACAATTGAAAATTCTCTCTCTCTCTCTCTCTCTCTCTCTCTCTCTCTCTCTCCACCAAATTGCAGAAATTTTGTTAGATTTAAAAAAAAAAATTTGACATATTTTTTTTGTTCTTATCTTCTTCTCCTATAATTTCTAAGTTGACAATTTGATTACAATCCAAATTCTTCATCTAATCATTTTCTTATTATAAATTATAAGTTGATAAATAATATCAATTTGATTAGAATCCAAAATCTTCAACTAATCCTTATTTTTTTAATTTAAATTATATTACTACACACACACACACACACACATATATATATATATATATAAAGCAACATTGTACACTTTAAAAAAACAGCAAGGTAGTACCTGTAAAAAAAGAAAAGAAAAGCAACTACTCTTAGTATTTAAATAAAACACTAAATTTTTTGAATTTCCTCTTGCCACTTTTTTTAAGATTTAGACTTTAGCTTTACACTTCCATAAATTAGACTAACATTAGATTGTTGTGTATATTTACTAAATAATTCATAATGAATATGTACGATACGATTCTTTTTCTTTATTCTTCTCTTCTTCTACCTTCAACCTTTTAGGTATGTATTTGTTTACTCTAATTTTTTTCATTAAATTGAATACGTTTTGTGTATTTTTTGTTTAACCTAATTTGCTTATTTTTTATACAATTTATATGATTATTGTTAGGTTCTAAGTTATTAGGAACTAATGTATTAGAACTTCATTTTGTAATGTTGGCAAACCATGATCAAAACAGGTTTTAGTCTTGCTCAAAGTGTGTTTATGTGTAAAGTTGGAATCGAGTGTACTGCAGAATTTATTGGTTAAATTTGCCTGGCTCGATCGATCGAGAATTAGACTCGACCAATCGAAAGTCGTGCAGATTGTTTTTCTGCAGAATTTTCCAACTCAGCCCAAGCCCGTTTGACGTGTAGGGTTTTATATTTTGTCTTAAGTATAAAAGGGAAAACCCTAGCCACGTTTTAGGTTGCTCCTTATGTTGTGTGTGTGAATCTTTTGTGAGATCAAGAGGTATTTGCCTTCACACATACTTAGGGTTTCCAAGATTCAAGATTATGTCAAGAACTTGGTGATCATTCAGTTGCTGCATTCAAGAGCTTAAAGATACACAAGCGGGTGTGCTTGTGCTTGCTAGGAATTCAAGAAAGAAGTAGTCCGTGGACTCGGAGCTGTCACGTGGTCGTGGTAGTAAGTTTCCTACTCGAGTTAGCAATAAGATGTTAGTGGTCTAAGTCGCTATTGTGTAAACTTCAATTCTTTCATAGTGAATTCGGTTTACCTTGAGGATAGTTAGGTTAAATCCTCCCCAGGTTTTTACCGATTTGGTTTCCTGGGTCATCATATCTTTGTGTTCTTTATTTTCTGCACTTTACATTGATATGATATATTTGTGTTAACCTAGATCTGATAATTTGACTAAGTAATCACTTGGCTAAATAACTAGGTTAATCTGGTTGTGTTTTAAAGGGTCTAAAAACAAACAAGTGGTATCAGAGCGGGTTGCTCTCTTCTTGTAGATTCTTTGATCTCTGAGTTGATCCTTGACCTCGGTTGTCATGGAACACGGACACTCTCTTGTTATTCCACCTCACTTTGATGGGAATAACTATGCTTATAGGAAAGTAAGGATGAAAGCATTCTTGAAATCTATTGATGAGAGAGTCTGGAACTCCGTTGAATACAGATGGGAGAAGCCCACTACTCCTGTTAGTGAGTGGCAAACTTCTCAAAAAGAAGCAGCCGCATTCAATAGCAAAACTATGAATGCTATCTTTAACGCTGTTTCTATGGAGGAATTTAAGAGAATCTCTAATGTTGAGGTTACTCATACTGCTTGGAATATCCTCCAAACTGTGCATGAAGGCACAAAGGTAATTAAGATTAATAAGTTGCAGCAATTAACAACTAAATTTGAAAGCATTAGGATGTCTGATGATGAATCTTTTGATGAATTCTATGTTAAGTTTAATGATATTGTTAATTCTGCATATAACCTGGGTGAAATCTATGATCAACCTAAAATTGTTAGGAAGATTCTTAGATCTTTAACTGAAGATTTTAGACCCAAAGTGACTGCCATCACTGAAAGCAAGGATGTGGACTCCATCCCTGTTGATGAACTTGTAGGATCTCTTCAGTCCTATGAGTTAAACCTACCTAAGACTAGCAAATCCAAATCAATGGCTCTTAAGTCTGTTGATGATGTTGATGTGAGTGGATTTGATGATAAGCTTTCTGCTACAGAGATTGCTTACCTTGCCAAGAACTTTAGAAACTTTCTTAAGAACAATAACAGAAGGGCAAGAGGTAAGAACACTGCTGAACTTAGAAATTTTAGGAGGAATGATCCCACTAAGGTTAATAACACTGAAAAACCTAAAGAAAAAGTAGGTCAACCCTCTAATAATTCTATGGGTCAACAATGTTTTGGGTGTCAAGGGTATGGTTATGTGAAATCTAAATGTCCAACATTCTTGAGGTCTAAGGGTAAGGCTATGGCTATAACCCTTAGTGACGATGAAGTTTCTGACAATGAGTCTGGTAGTGATGAGGATGGAAACTTCATTACTTTCACTGCTACTACTGTAGTTGATGAAAGTGTTGCTGTTGAGGAGAACCCTTCTGATGGGGAACTCTCTGAGGATGCAGATTTACAAGAAGCCTAGAATAAACTTTGCAAAGTTGCTGCAAAGGATGCTATGAGTGTTGATTTAGGCTTAAAGAAAATTGCATCTCTTGAACTTGAAAAGAAAAATTTGCTTGTGAAACTGTTTGATGCTAATGAATTGTTGAATAATGTGAAGATTGAGAACATGCTTTTGCTTGATAAAGTTAAGAATTTGGAACTTGAATTATCTGTTGCTAGAAAACAAACTGATAGGTCTGCAAGCTCCAAACTTGATCACATGCTGAGTGTTCAAAAGTCTCCATTTGACGACACTGGCTTAGGTTTTGTAGAAAGCATCTCTGTGCCTGCACCCCATTCCATAAATTTTGTTCTTTCTTCTTCTTCCGAAACCCTTGTAAGTGAGGTTGTCAAACCCTCTGTGAGTGAGGCTGCTAAATCTGTAGAAGCTACACCTCCTAGGAAGATTAGGGTTGATCTTTAAGAGTCTAAACCTAAGGCTCATAACCTTCTTAAGGGCAAGTTGCATGATAAGCCTGCTTGGGTTTGTCATTTTTGTGGAAAGTCTGGGCACATTCGTCCAAACTGTTTCAAGTTGTAAGCTGCTAAGCGAGCAAATAAACCAAAAGTACATGTGCCTCAAGCACAAGATCCTATGGTACTCATTGGTGAGTTGGTAAAGGCTTTAAACCTTTATTCCAATCCTGGAGTTGCTCAGAATTCTAATGTGAATAAGAACTCCAATGCTCGAGGTTCATCTAAAAAGTTTTGGATGCAAAAGGCTCAATCTAATTAAGTCTCTCTGACATGGTCCTTGTGCTTCATTGCTCTACTCTTTGTGACCATTGCTCTTTGTTATGTTTTTTTTTTTTTTTTTTTTTTTTTTTTTTTTTTGTTTTCTTTGTTTCTAGGCTTGGATTTGAAATCAAGGTTGGCCAATTTATTTTTACATAACATGTTTATGTACTTTGTTTAGCTTGGAAGAGCTTATTTATTGCACTTTACTAGTTGAAGCCTTGTAGTGCATGTTGTGTGGGACGATGTTTATAGTTTTTGATCACATGATCTTGATCTTGAAGTCACATGTTTTTGATTGTCGGACTTGAACTTATTGAGAAAGGCATAAATAACCATCTCACCACTATTTACTAGCCAATCATGAACACCTTAGTGCATATCGTAAGATTCTGTGATCGAGAAAGTGTAGCACATGCACAAAAAGAACATAAAGTGTAGTCTCGGTTTAAATGCTAAAATTTGTATGTACATTATTTGGCTTTAATAACTTCAAAATCAAATAAAATTGGTGTGTACATTATCCCGACTATTATAAATAAGTTTCTGATCAAATAAAATTTGTGTGTACAATATGAGGCAAATCAAGAAACTTACATGATTGCAAACCTTTATTCTAGGAGATGTGGGAGTGATATGATGTAACTCTTTAGGTGATAGTCTCTTTCAAATCTATGTTATGAATTTTGTAGAAATTGTGCTTGATTTCTATTTCCATATCACCTCACATGTATCTCAAGTCTTTACTAGTTGCACACACTACACAAGTTACTCTTTGTTAAACTTTGTGCATGGTATTGTGTGTGATTTTGGTTTGGCCAACCAAGTTTGAAATTTCCTAGAATATTATGCAAAACATGTTTAATGTTTGAAAATTTAAGGAGAATTGATTGAAAATCTTAATTTTGGGAAAACTGGGTTCAATTCATGTGTTTTTGAAAAGCATTTCATCTCATATTCATGCTTTTTATTTCAAAAATTCAATACTTTGAGGAGTTTCTGCATAAAATTGCTTTGTTTTTTCAAAACTTTGTTTTTTCCAGAATTTCGATCGATTGAACCTGTTTTTCGACCGATCGAAATTGCGATTAAAAATTTTGGTCAGCCTCTGTCCATTTCGATCGGTGCTCGATTGCTACTGGATCAATCGAAGCATTTTCAATCGATCGAATCTATTTTTCGATCAATCGAAAATCGCGATGAGAGTTTTTTTAAAACCTTTTATTTTCACGTGTTTTACACTATTTCAAACTTTTTCAATAACTTTTCTCTCTCATTCGATCGGTCAAGGCTACCAACGCAATTTTTTGTCGTTTTCCTCCAAAAGTTTTGCAAGGTTTTTCTCCTCTGAGGCCGGTAAGACCTTTTTACCCTTCTTTTTGCATTTATTTTCATGTTTCATGCATTAAATCATGCATTTTGAGGAAAATTTCGAACCAATGGATTTTTGGGATTTTTGATGATTCAAGCTGTTTTTCTTAAATTTGATCAATGGGTTTTTGTTATAAGATGCTATATAACTATTCTTGATGGTTTAATTTGATCAATTTGGTGTTTTGTGAGAAATTGAAAATTCTAGGGCTTGAATGTACCCGAATTAGGATTTTTGTTCAATTTGGTTTAATTTGATGAAATCGGCTAGTTAGATTGACTCATTTGATCATTATATTGTGTTATCTACCTTGTGTAATGACCACTTGGTCAATTTCTTTAAAAACTTGAACAAGTGGTTTTTCATTTTTTGGGGTTTTTGTTATAAACTCTATGCTCAAGCCAATTTTGTGATTTTAAACTTCAATTGAACTTATTCTCACTGCATTAGACCATGCATCATGATATTATACTATTCATGCATCATATAGATTGTTATTTCTATATTTTTTTTGTGCTAACTTGCAGTCTGCCCTTGGTTTTTCTCTTGTTTTTTTTTTTGGTTCCTTTCTGTGTGTCCTTCCTATCCTTTGCACTATGTCTAGGAAGACTAGAGCCAATAGGAAAGCTTCCTCTTCATCTTCTCCTTCCTTTGAGAGTGAGCATTTCCTGAGTGAGAAACACCAAGAGACTTTTGAGAAGCTAAACCTTAAGTGACACATTTGTGCTGAGAGAAAGGTTTTGTTAGATGGGCTTGATCCTGCCATTAGGGCTAATTTTGAGCATAAGGGCTAGCTACCATTGTTGGATTTTGATCATCCACCTCCAGCTACCCTGATTAGAGAGCTCTACTCGAACCTCTCTATCCACGTCTATGATTCCAACACTTTAGTAAAGAGTTGGATACGAGGTGAAGGGTACACCATTACTCCTTCAGTAGTGGCTGATGCTCTTAGGGTACCTATGGTCCAACATCCTGTCTATCCCTATGATGAGTCTCCACCTCTTGATGACATCATGTCATAAATCACTGGGTCATCTATCCAGTGGTGTTCTGATCCTCGGATCACTACTACTGAGCTCACTGAGACTCATTATCTCTTTTTTAGGATTGCCTGTCGTTCCTTATGGCCTATCTCTTATCTGCACACCATTCCTTTAGAGCGTTGTGCATTTTTGTACGCCCTTGTTACTGATGCTCCTATTAGTTTTCCTCATTTGTTTCTTCGTTTTGTGACTAAGGTTTATAGGAGTTCTTCTACTGCTCATGCTCTTTTCTTTCCTGTCTTTATCCATAGGATTTTGTTACAATTAGGGTTAGAGGATTTCCCTGCGTCTAAGCTCGTTCACATTATCGCTCCCATAGGTGCCACCTTTCTTAGGCAGAGGGTTGCTCAGTTGAGAGCAAGCTCTAAACGTCCTAGGGTTGAGCGTTCTGATGTCGTACCCCCTCCTCCCACTTCTACAGGTGATACTTCGGCTGAGGCGTTTGTTGACCCTGCTGCTACTGCTGCTGCTGTTCCTCCACCATCTATTTCGGATGATTCAGACATTTGACGTACATTGGAGACTGTCATGACCGTTCAAGCGGCTCATGGTCAGCTTTTGGTGGACCTGCTTGATGAGATCCGTGCTTTACGAGCAGAGTTGGAGCATTTTAGACGATCACCTCCGCCACCTCCTTTTGATGATGGACTCTGATTGCCCTTTAGCATTCCGTCACAAAAAGGGAGAGTACATTTGTAGAGAGTTTTTGTAGTTAGGGGGAGATTTTTGTATTTTGTGGAGCTTGTGGAGCTATTAGATTGTATCTAGGCACTTCATCATGTATTTACATTTTTTGGCTCATGATGTATTCTTTATTTTGTTTGGGCTATTCATGTTAGGGGGAGATACTTTGTTTTGTTTATGTTTCTTGTTTCACATTGCCAATTAATTTATATTTATGAGTTATTCATGATATATGTCTTTATTTTGTGTTGTGTGTTATCAATAATTTATTTTTGATTTACTTGTATTTTCCACACATGCGTTTATGCATTTGTTTAGTGTTTCAGGAAATATACAGGTTGATTCAGTCGTGCTGCTGTCTACACTTACAACTGATAGATAGTAGTTAGGTTGAATTTGTTGTAATGGGCAATATTTGTTATTATGGGCTGTTCTTTGTAAACTTTGAGCTTTTTGTTAAGTTTGTGTTTTGTCACGGATTTCCAAAAGGGGAGTTTGTTAGGTTCTAAGTTATTAGGAACTAATGTATTAGAACTTCATTTTGTAATGTTGGCAAACCATGATCAAAACAGGTTTTAGTCTTGTTTTAGACTTGCTTAAAGTGTGTTTATGTGTAAAGTTGGAATCGAGTGTACTGTAGAATTTATTGGTTAAATTTGCCTGGCTCGATCGATCGAAAATTAGACTCAACCGATTGAAAGTCGTGCAGATTGTTTTTTTGCAGAATTTTCCAACTCAGCCCAAGCCCGTTTGACGTGTAAGGTTTTATGTTTTGTCTTAAGTATAAAAGGAAAAACCCTAGCCACGTTTTAGGTTGCTCCTTATTCTGTGTGTGTGAATCTTTTATGAGATTAAGAGGTATTTGCCTTCACACATACTTAGGGTTTCCAAGATTCAAGATTATGCCAAGAACTTGGTGATCATTCAGTTGCTGCATTCAAGAGCTTAAAGATACACAAGCGGGTGTGCTTGTGCTTGTTGGGAATTCAAAAAAGAAGTAGTCCGTGGACTCGGAGCTATCACGTGGTCGTGGTAGTAAGTTTCCTCCTCGAGGTAGCAATAGGATATTAGTGGTCTAAGTCGCTATTGTGTAAACTTCAATTCTTTCATAGTGAATTCAGTTTACCTTGAGGATAGCTAGGTTAAATCCTCCCCAGGTTTTTACCGGTTTGGTTTCCTGGGTCATCATATCTTTGTGTTCTTTATTTTTTGCACTTTACATTGATATGATATATTTGTGTTAACCTAGATTTGATAATTTGACTAAGTAATCACTTGGCTAAATAACTAGGTTAATCTGGTTGTGTTTTAAGGGGTCTAAAAAAAAACAATTATGGTTTGAGAATTAATAATTAAATATGCTTAGGCATGATTTTTAAATTATTTTTGTTTTATGACATGGGTTCTAATGGTGATATGTTGCTTTCATCCTCTAAATTTTGATTTAGAGAAAAATCTTGTTTTTAGCTTACTATTAAGCATGTTTTGATTATAAATTGTTGATAACAATTTTTTTTTTTTTTTTTTTTTTAATTTCTTGATTGAAATAGCTTTGGCTAACTATTAGAGCTAGACACTTTGATCTATAAAAGAAGTCAATCTATCCATTTATTTTTTTTATTTTTTTTATCAATCATTAAATATGGTTTGACATGATTCTTTATCAATCATAAAATTTTATAATATAGAATAATGACAAACAAGAACAAGGATACACTAAAAATATAGTGTACAAAGAGGTATTCAACAATTTTCCAAAGATACAAAAATTCTCATTAGAGCACAATTGGTAGGTTACAAAATAATAATTTTTTATTAGGTGTTATCATTTTATATTTGATAGCTATTATACCAAAACAAATTTTCCTTTTGTTATTATAATAATTATTTGAGAGATTATTGTTTATCAAATAAAATGTATATTCATTCTCAAAAAAATAAAAAATAAAAATAAAAATAAAATAAAATATATATTCTATAAGTTTATAATAAAACCGTGCAAATGCACGGGCCTTTAACTAGTATTTCTTAAAAACTTCATTCTTGTTCTTGATCTTTTTATTTTTGTCACATACTAACGGAAAGCCCATAAGTAATTGCATTTCCGATTTTCCAAAACAAAAAATAATAATTAAGTAATTGCATTTCCATTTCTCTTGTAGGTATCACGAATTCAAGCTAAATTATCGGTCCCGCCAAAATATTAGGAAAAAAAAAATCATATTATGCTATCACTTGTAGGCTTGTAGGAGAATTATCATGCTAAGTTCCTTTACAAACTCCACCAAAAAACAGGAGGTTATGTTGAAAAATATATAATATGTTCAGGTTGTGATGAGAATATCACCTAAAATCTCCTAAAGGTACTTCTTTCTGATTTATATATTGGTGTATATTTCCAATAAAATTTACTAAAGTTGTTTATTGGTTGATGCAATCATTGATTATTAGTTTATTACTAGCTTCTTCTTTTTTCATCTCTAATTTTTAATGGCACCTTTTGTAGATTCAAGCATTTTAGAAGTGTTGACAAAATATTTAGTCATATGAAAGTCGTGAAATTAACAAAATTATGTTGATAGAAATTGTTTTTTAATAAATATCATTAAAAACTAAAATTTAATATATAAGACTATTGACAAACTTGAGTGGCTCTTTTTTTACCCATTTGATTTCAAAATATTGAATAATTTTTTTTTTTTGGAGAAAGAAACTAGTATGTATTATTGAAAGAGAACACAAACTAGCCAAAATTGGCCTGGAGAACAGGAGTAATGTGTGGTGGAATATCTTCCATCCACATCATAAGACCGCTAACATGTCTAGTATGTCTACCAAGGTTATGAGCAACTGAATTACCATGTCTATGAATATGAGAAAAACTACAGGAAAGAAAGGAAGCTATCAAAAATTTTGCCTCGGCAATAAGGTGACCATAGGAGGAGAAAGATTCATTGTCACTACAAAGAGATTGAAGAAGAAGACTATAGAGATTAACTTTTTACATTTTATTATATGGTCTAATTTACTTATTAATAAAAATCCCACATATTGCACTAGAGTAATGCACATAATATATATGTATGTAAAAAAAAAAGTAGTATAGGTGAAAAATAAAATGCAATAAATTCAAATCCTTTGATAATACTTTTTATATTTCTTAGGAAATACATATAAAAAAAAAATACTTTAGATGTCTAAAGACTAATACATATAGATTTAAAAAAAAAAAAATTCAGGAGCAATAACTAATATATTTAAAAGTTTTAGTATAGCATTTATTATTGTTAAGCTCCTACTGAGTCACATCAGCTTAGCATTTCAGTCCACTTCGGTCTTATTCGGTTCACCTTAGTCCTATTCAATACACTTTGGTCATATTCGGTCCACTTTTTCCCACTTGTTCTTATTATATCCTTTATATGCTTGAAAAAGGAGATCAAAGATCAATTGATATGTTATCAAAAAATGTTAAATTTCAAGTTTTTGTGATCTAAAATTGTGTATAAAAAATAAGTTTATTAATCAAATAGTAAATAACATCCAATTTGAACGAAATTTAATATGTATGTTAAGAACATAAGAAACATAAAATTTAACGATTAGATTTTTAAAATTCACATAAAAAAAGAAAAGAAATATATGAGAAGTTTGAAGAATTTATCTCCAAACTAATTTGGAAATAAACTTTATTATACAGTTGAGCACATTTAAGATAATTTTGATATCGATCTGTCACATCATCATGGTATACTCGTTGAAAACATAACGTAAAATATATAGCAAGATGAACAAGTATGTATATATATATATAATGTGATGTGATGAGGCAAACTGGACAAGGACGTAGTGGTCCTATATATACTCTAATATAGTCCAACTCCAACCCCACATTAGAAGGTATAAATTTATGTAACATGATATGATACAAAAGGATGAATCCAACAAGGACATGCAAAAGAACATTTTAGGCAGAATTCCTTCTTTTGTCTCCCATCGTGCATATTATAGCCCTCACCTCTTCTTTTAGGATCACAATAATGTAAATTTAAGGATAGATTTTAGACTTATATGTTTGAAAACGACCAAAATTAATAACTCACAAATATTGTCACTGATGTATATATAGGTATATACAAGGATAGGTTGTAATAATGTTGTTTGAATTTAGAGTGATAAGGATAATTTTGTAATATTGGAACTTACCCATGGCAAGGCGTAGAGCGACGTCCCAAACCAACCTGTTAGCCTTGCGTCTATCAACACAAGACAAACAGTAAGTCTACAAAGCTGACAGAATTAACTTAGGACGGGGATTGAAAGCTGACGCCGCCAATGATGAAGGGATGAGCGAGATTGACGGTTCTGACGTAACCCCAACTTGGTCTCTACATATACGTATAATGAAATTTCTTGTACCCCACACCCAATGTTGATCAAAAAGACTCCTACAAGGAAAGGATTCCGAAAAATACGCTCATGAGGACTCCTATAAGGAAAAGACTTCTTAACCAAGGAAAGAGATGTCAACCTTTTTCTACTGTAAAAGCCCCAATACCCTCACTAACCAAGGTACGCATAATTTACCCCACTCTGGCACTCTAGAGTGTGAGAAGTTCTAACTTGACTTTTGGAGGTACTTGGCCGGCACCACACCGATGCTCTCTGTGAGGTCTTCTCTTTTTGTTGTACAGGTGTTGTTTCGAGCACGTGAGGACTGTGTGACTTACTGTTGATTTTTTGGCATCATTAGTTGGCGTCGTCTGTGGGAACACTTTGCGATTTGTAAGCCATATTATCGCTTCCCGGACGAAGAGTTGCATGGTACTTACTCGCTCGATGGCGACCACCAATAACGTACAGGGAGACGAACCGCGACCCACTGCCCTAGAGAGGCAGGTCCAAACCCTCACAACAGTAGTGGAACATCTCACCAAACAGAATCATGACCTAGAGGAACAACTGCGGTAGAAGAATGCAACAATAGGGACCCAAGAGGAAAACCAAGAAGGTACCGGCGTTGAGAGAAGAGACCAAAAGTGGCCGGAGGGTAGCAACACCCCAAGCAGACCAGAACGACAGGACATGAGCCTCCCTTCCATCACAGACACGGCTCCCCCTCACATTGTCGCAAAGATGCAGATGATGGAGGAACGAATGGACCTTATGATGAATGCCCTCAAAGGACGGGTGTCCAGCGACTTCGATGATCTGGTCCACCAAATTGATTCGCCTTTCACCACATTCGTCAACTCCTTCCCCCTATCACAGAAGTTTCGCATGCCACAGATAAAAAGCTACGACGAAGCCAAGGACCCTCTTAGTCACCTAGAGACTTTCAAGACCTTGATGCACCTTCAAGGAGTAGCAGACGAGATCATGTGTAGGGCCTTCCCTACAACGCTGAAGGTTCCTACGAGAATTTGGTTCAGCCGGCTGACGCCTAACTCCATTAGTACTTTCAAGGAGCTAAGCGCCCAGTTCACTTCACACTTTATTGGGAGGCATAGGTATAAAAAGTCTACTGCATGCTTGATGAGTATCAGGCAGCGAGAGGACGAGACGTTGAGATCTTACATAGCCCGCTTTAACAAGGAAGCGCTCTCGATCGATGAAGCTGACGACAAAATACTTGTAGCAGCCTTCACAAATGGGTTGCGAAAAGGTAAGTTTTTGTTTTCTTTATACAAGAATGACCCGAAAACCATGTCGGATGTACTTTACAGGGCCACCAAGTACATGAATGCCGAAGACGCGTTGCTAGCTCGAAAGGAAAAGCCTAAGAAGTTAGAGAGGCAGGAAGACACGCAATAGGACAGAAGGCGGAAGATGGCAAGGACTGGAGAGTGAAGGGATGATAGGTGCTCTAAGCCCCCTACGGGGAGGTTCACGAGCTTCACCCCATTGACCGCCCCAATCGACTAAGTCCTAATGCAAATCAAGGACGAAGGAGCCTTAACCTTCCCCGAAAAGCTGAAGGGAGATCCCAACAAACGGTCTAGAGACAGATACCACCGTTTCCACCATGATTACGGTTATGACACGGCCAACTACTATGACTTGAAATAGTAGATCGAAGCCTTTATCAAGCAAGGGAAGTTACAGAAGTTCGTCAGCAAGGAGAGAACAAATCCGCCTCCTCAAGAGCAAGCCTTCCAATAGGACAACGAGCGTCCCAAACCATCCCTAGGAGACATAAGGATGATTGTGGGAGGCACGGCGACCACCGGCTCGTCCAAAATGGCCCGAAAGACTTACCTCAGAATGGTTCAGAACGTTCAGCTAACAGGTGTCGTCCCGAAGATGCCATGGGTCGATAACCCAATTATTGGTTTCTCGGAAGAAGATGCTCGACATCTTCACCACCCGTATGATGACGTGCTCGTCATTAGCATCTGAGTAGGAGACTATAACACATATCGGGTCTTGGTTGACAATGGAAGTTCTGCAGACATTCTCTACTACCCAGCGTTCCAACAGATGCGGATTAACAGAGAACGTCTAGTTCCAACCAACGCTCCACTCGTTCGGTTTGGAGGAACAAAAGTATACCCTCTGGGCGCGGTCATATTGCTTGTAACAATTAGGAACTATCCTTAGAAAATCACTAGGGATGCTACATTCCTTGTTGTCGATTGCTCCTCCGCCTACAATGCCATCATAGGACGACCAACTCTTAACTCATGGAAGGCCATAACTTCAACCTACCACCTGATGATTAAATTCCCCACTGAGTACAGAGTAGGGGAATTGCGAGGAGATCAGGTAGCTATGTGCGAATGCTATATTGCAATGCTGGAGATGGATGACCATCTACAAACCATAAGCATAGAGGAACAGTAGACGAGGGCGAAACCCGTAGAGAGGCTCGAGGAGATACCCCTCGATAGCTCCAAATTAGACAGAACCACGAGGATCGACACTTTTGCCAGCCCAACGGTTCGCCTAGCGCTCGTAGCCTTCCTCAAGGAGAATCAAGACGTGTTTGCCTAGAGTCATGAAGACATGCTAGGAATCGACCCGTCAGTCATGGTACACAAGCTGAATGTGTCGCCTTCTTTTCCACTCGTCCGACAGAAGAAGCGAGTGTTCGCCCAAGAACAAGAGCGAGCAATAGCAAAAGAAGTCGGCAAGTTACAAGAGGCAGGCTTCATCAGGGAAGTATACTATCCCGATTGGCCAGTAAACGTGGTGATGGTCAAGAAAGCCAATGGGAAATGGAGGATGTACGTAGACTTTACGGATCTGAACAAAGCATGCCCCAAGGATAGCTACCCACTCCCTCAAGTCGACGTACTGGTAGACTTTACAGCTCAGCACTAGCTACTGAGCTTCATGGACGCCTTTTCAGGGTACAATTAGATCAGGATGGATGAAGTGGATTAGGAGAAGACTTCGTTTGTTACCAGCCAAGGTCTATTTTGTTACAAAGTAATGCCATTCGGCCTTAAGAATGCGGGTGCGACGTATCAAAGGCTCATGAACAAGATGTTTGCGAACCAAATCGGAAGGAATGTTCAGGTCTACGTCGACGACATGTTAGTAAAAAGTCGAAGAGAAGAAGACCATTTGAAGGATCTCAAGGAAACATTCGGCACCCTTCGCTCTTACAACATGAAGCTTAATTCGAGTAAGTGTGCATTTGGAGTGACAGCGGGAAAATTCCTAGGCTTTATGGTGTCTTAAAGAGGTATCGAGGCCAACCCAAACAAGATCAAAGCCATAATAGAAATGGCCCCCTCGAAGAACGTGAAAGAAGTGTAGAGTTTAAACAGTAAAGTAGCCACCCTGAACAGGTTCGTATCAAGAGCGACGGATAAATGTTTACCCTTCTTTCACATGCTAAAGAAATCTTTTGAATGGATTGCTGAGTGTCAGCAAGCATTCGAGGAGCTAAAGGTCTACCTCTCTTCCCCACCGCTGCTAAGTCCTTCGCAACCGGGGGAAGAGCTCTTCCTGTATTTAGCTGTTTCCCTGGCAGTCGTCAGCACGGCCTTGGTCAGAGAAGAAGATAAGGTTCAAAAGCTTGTATACTATGCCAGCCAGGCATTTCGTGGTGCAGAGGAAAGGTATCCACCCATGGAAAAGCTCGCCTTCGCTTTAGTTACGGTAGCCCGCAAACTCAAGCCTTACTTCCAAGCCCTCACAGTAATCGTCCTAATCGACAAGCCCTTACGACGGGCAATGAGCAACCTCGAAGCTGCTGGTCGGTTGGCACTATGGGCGATAGAGTTGAGTGAGTTTGACATTCAGTACTGCTCGCACACCGCCATCTAAGGCAGGTTGTTACTGACTTCATAGCAGAGTTCACCAACGGGGAAGACAAAGGGGTAGATGAATGTCCATAGTGGAGTATACATACAGACGGATCGTCTAACAGGCAGGCCGGGGGTGTAGGTGTCGTGCTTCTCTCTCCTGAAGGAGAACAGATCGAATGTATGGTCTGCCTCGACTTCCCTACCACCAACAATGAAGCGGAGTACAAAGCTGTAGTGGCAGGGCTTAATCTCGCCAAAGTAGCAGGAGCTGCAAGAGTGGTTCTTTACTACGACTCTTAAGTCGTCACTAACCAAGTAAACAAGGATTATGAGTGCAGATGCGAAAGAATAAAGAGATATTTGGACCAAGTAAGGAGAAGGATAGACGAGCTAAAGGCCAAAATTATCCAGATCCCCAGAGGAGAGAACAAGCAAGCCGACCGCCTTGCCAAAGCCGCTTCAGCCGAACATATGACTACCTTTGATAACGTACTCTTTTTTGTTCGGCTTTCTCCACTAATAGATTCTGTCGATGTGCAGGAGATAGGTTTCGAAAGCAATTGGACCACGCCGTTAATCTCTTACTTGAAAAATGGCGTCTTACCAAACGGAAGGGAGGCCGCAAGAAAGCTGAAGGTCCAAGCAGTGCGGTTCATCTTGATGAAGGACGTCTTATATAAGAGAGGCTTCTCCTGCCCATACCTAAGGTGTTTGGGTCCCGAGGAAGCGGACTACGTCATGAGAAAAGTCCACGAAGGGATCTGCAGAAACCACTCAGGGTCACAATCGTTGGCACACAAGCTGATTTGAGCGGGGTACTACTGGCCCACCATGCAAAAAGACACTTAGACTTATGTCAAAGCCTGCGATAAATGCCAAAGATTCAGTAATATCATCAGACAGTCGTCCGAAGAGTTGACTCCTATGACAGCCCCATGGCCATTTGCTCAGTGGGGGTTAGAAATCATCTGGTCGTTCCCAATAGCGGTGTGACAGCTGAAGTTCCTGATAGTAGGCATAGACTACTTCATGAAATGGGTGGAAACTGAAGCCTTAGCCACCATTATGGAGAAGAACGTGAGAAGCTTCGTTTGGAGGTCCATCATATGCAGGTTTGGGATCCCTAGAGTCTTAGTCTCAGACAACGGGAAACAATTCGACAACGACTCTTTCTAGGATTTTTACTCGCAATTAGGGATCAGAAATCACTACTCCTCCCCCGCCCACCCTCAAGCAAACAGACAGGTTGAAGTCACAAACCAATCCTTGCTCAGAATTATCAAGACTCGACTCGAAGGGGTAAAGGGTATATGGCCTAAAGAGTTGCCAAGCATACTATGGGCGTATAGGACAACGGCAAGGACGCCCATAGGAGAAACACCATTTCAGCTAATGTACGGAAGCGAAGCAGTCATTCCAGCCGAGGTCGGACTCACAAGCTACAGGGTGGACAACCATGATGAAAGAAAAAACGATGAGGCTATGCGTCTACAACTTGATCTAGTTGACGAAGTTAGGGCAACAGCAGAACGAAGGCTCGCATGGTACCAGGACCGCTTGGTTAAGCACTACAACTCCCGAGTCCGACACAGAGACTTTCAAGTCAGAGATCTCATTTTGAGAAAGGTCATGGGCGCTGCTAGAGACCCTACCCAAGGAAAGCTCGGTCCCAATTGGGAAGGACCCTACCGAGTCACGTCATGGCAGAGGAGGGGCACCTACCACTTGGAGACAATGGATGGACGAAAGTTACACCACCCACGAAACACCGAGCACCTGCGGAAGTACTACCAGTAAAGAGGATGGCGTGAAGAGCAGCACCCCTTTATTTTTAGTCTACCTTAGTTAAATTTAGCTACACTCCTCAGTTTTTCTATTTTTAGATTTTGCTACAATAACTCTTTTTAAGCCCAAAGAGCAGGTCTTTTTTTTTTTAAGAACTACTTTTTCTACGAATGCATGGTTTATTATAATAAGAGGAGTTTATTCAGATATGGCTAAAGTGTTTATCTATGGAAAATAGTCCACGAAGTAGACGAGTAGACGACCCTAATATACAGTCCATCAAATGGATGACCTCATCTCAAGAGGATGAAAAATTATCAAGTTCATAAATTGGAAAAACTTATTAATGTCCATAAAGTGGACGACATTGTTAAGTCCATAAAGTGGACGACTTTATTATTCAAGCCCATAAAATAGGCAACCTTATCCCAAAAGGATGAACATTTGTTAAAGTCCCTAGAATGGACAAGTATCAAATCCAAAATGTGGACGGGTCCATAAATTGGACGGCTTTATTGTTTAGTCCATAAAATGGACGACCTCATCTCCAGAGAAGTAAAAATAAAGTGGACAAGTCCATGAAGTAGACGAATCCACAGAGTGGACGACTTCATTGTTCAATCCACAAGACAAATGAATTTATCCCAAGAGGATGAAAAATATAGTTCATAAATAGACCAGCTTAAAACCATAAAGTATGCAAGGTGGTCAAGTCCATAAAGTGGATGAGATTATAAAGTTGACGAGACCAATAGAATAGACCTATGGACGGGTCCGCGAAGTGGACGAGTCCATTGTAAGGTCTATTAACTCTCAAACATTATTTCAAGACGAACGAATCAAAATTTAAAATAGACAGGTCCATGAGATACATACATGTGCCAATAAACAAACGACCAAAGCAACGAATATAAATCAACATAAGGTTTAGTCTTTACAAATCAAGCCCAAAAAACAGCAGGGCAGAGTCTTAAAAACAGAGCAAATCAAAAGGAAAATACATAAAACTATGAGGCTAGAGGGATTAGAGAGTTCCCGTCAATCTTCTTCTCAGCAACAGGGTCCTTGACGTTCACGGGCTCATTGGACGGGACTAGAGAGGTGACAGGGGCATTTGTGGCTGGCTGGGCGAGGACGACATTACCATCTTTTGGATTAGACTCAGTGGAGTCCTCAGTTTCCTCATGGACAATGTCGCCAGCAGGAGTTGACGGCAGGGGCTTGTCCACAGAAATTGTGGAAAAATCCAGGTGAGGATAGAGGGACTTAACCTGCTTAAGGCAGTCCTCAAACCCTTCACCATAATATCCGCCACAAAAATCTATGAACGGCTAAGAGGCCTTGTATTCATTTACGGCGTCAGCTCTGGCCGTCTCCACCTGCTCAAGGAGGGCTGTAAGCTCTTGCTCTACTTTCTCCTTCGCTTCTTGCTCACTCTTTCTCCTCCTTCTCCAGCTTACCCTTCAGATTTTTTACCTCCTCGTTAAGAAAGCGAATGGCACCCTTGTATTGTTCTTCCTCGTCCGTCAAGAGCTCTATGCACTTATGCAAGCGGGCAATCACTCCTTTTTTAGCGACACCCCTATCTTGCAAAGCTTTCATACGCACCAACGCCTACAAGGCACAATAGCTGTCAGCTAGTAGACAAATGAGTAAGAAAGTTGAACACAAAGGAAAACGTACTCGAGCAAGATCAAAGAGGCTTGACGCCCCTAACTCGTCAGTTCCCTGCACAGCACAAGGGTCTACATCCTTATATCTGATGATGGATCCTACCATCTGGTGGCATAGTCTTTGTGCGTGAGAAGGAGACGGTCCGGTCCCTAAGCAACAGGGCCTGATGACGTCATCAGACCCTTACCTATGCCGTGGCCAGTCTTGGGGGGCGTAGGCTTTTTTAGGGATTTGTCCCCAACAGTAACAGAAGGCTTCTTGGATGGACGATCGTCCTTCCCGTCGGCTTTTCTCTTGTGCGCGCCCTTCCCAACAACTTTTGGAGTTGACGAGGACGCCCCATCTCCCTTCACCTTATTTTCTTCTTTCTTCTTCTACTGAGTAGTAAATGCGCACACCTGCGCCCTCAGCCTAGCAGCCTCTATTTCTGCATAGGATATGTGACAGGCATAAACTAAGTGACGCCTAAGAAGCAAGAAAAAGAAGAATAAAGCGACGGAGGAAAATAAGAAATACTCACGACGGCAAGAGTAAGAGTTTAGCCTATAAGCTGTCGGGGTTGGCTCTGGACCACCACAGTACGCGTGTAGTGTGTCAAGGGTAATCAAATCCCTGCACTTGTGCTTTTCAAATGGAATTTCAAGAACCCGTTGGATGAAGGCCTCCTGCTCACCGGTAATGGATGGACGGACACTAGCTGAAATAGAAAATTGACGACGACATTAGAACACTTGCAAGAAGACTAAAAGGTAGAAAAAAAGATGACGGGATTAAACCTGAATCCTTAACAATGCCCCAAGTGTTATCAAAACCATGGGGCATTATGTCCCACTCCTCCGGACGGCATACCCAATCTGTCCCTTTTACAAAAAAATATCTGCCCTTCCAATTCCTGTTAGAGTCGGGCATGTCTGATACAAGCCTCAGCACTTTTTTCCGAGCAGCAAAGTGATAAATCCCTTGTGACGAGCCGATGTGTTGGGGTCGGTAGCACCAGAAGAACTCGTCTAACGTAAGCTGATGGTTCCCTTCGCTTAGACGACCCTACAAGATCTCCACTCCTATAAAGATCCTCATGGCATTAGAAGCGATCTGGCTGATGGACAAACCAAGTTAGCCAGCTGACGGTGTAACGCCGTTAGTGGCAGCCTCAATCCTGTTGCGAGCGTGGCGTCATACATACTAGTATCTGCCGTCTCTCTAGAGTAGCACTTCTCGAACTTCCCAGGAAGACGGATTGGTATGTGATCGGGGATTTAGAAATGGTCTCTCAAGTTCTTAAAAATGTTGGACGTTATCTTTGGTAGGAAGTCATTGAAGGTCCACATTTGAGGAAGAATGAATGGACGAGTGTGCCCATTTCTAGGGTTTCCCGAACTCCCAACCTCGGGGGTCCTATCATCTGCGTCATTTTCGTCCCCGTCACCCTCCATTACCCTGTCATCTTCAATCTTTCCCTCACCATCAACTTCTCCCTCGTCTATCTCTTCCTCTCCTATATAATTTTCCCCATCCTCGTAAGGAGAACGGGCTGACATCTCTCTTCTGACGACTAGGAATGGCCCTCCTCGGGCTCCTGTCTTGTTTGGTAGACTACGTCGTAGCCCGCTTCTTCACGGATTGATGACTGCTCACTAATTGCTCCCCTAGACATTTTTTACCTACAAGCGACGGAGTTATTCTAAGTACCTAAGTTGATGGCCTCACTAAAAAGCTACACTATCAACTAAAATGCAAAAAATGATAGATAGGAGAAAAGAAAAGAAGACTTACCAAGTAAACGGTCTCTGGGAGAAGTGACGGTCTCAACAAACGGTTGAAGAGTGTAAAAAGACGAAGGGAGCAAGGTTCTCCAAACAATAAGCTCTCTCTCTCTGGATTGACAATAAAATGGGAAGAATGGGAAGGAACTGAGATATATATAGAATTAAAGGGTGCATGGAAGACGAAACGACACCCTCGTCCAGAAGCGGATCCAGTTGGAATGCGACACATGTTCAAGCAATTAATGTAGGCTACTCGAGGAAATGCCCATAAATGCCTCTTCCTTATTCCTGAATAAATGAAATTAAATAAATGGAAGTCACAAAAAACTGAACTCCATAACTCGTCAACTTTAGCTGACGAGGTTATGGAGTAGAGGGCAACTGATAAGGATAATTTTGTAATATTGGAACTTACCCATGGCAAGGCATAGAACGACGTTCCAAACCAACCTGTCAGCCTTGCGTCTATCAACACATGACAAACAGTAAGTCTAAAAAGCTGACGGAATTAACTTAGGATGGGGATTGAAAGTTGACGCTGCCAATGATGAAAGGATGAGCGAGATTGACGGTTCTGACGTAACCCTAACTTGGTCTTCACACATACGTATAAGGAAATTTCTTGTGCCCCACACCTAATGTTGATCAAAAAGACTCCTACAAGGAAAGGATTCCGAAAAATACGCTCATGAGAACTCCTATAAGGAAAAGACTTCTTAACCAAGGAAAGAGATGTCAACCTTTTTCTACTGTAAAAGCCCCAATACCCTCACTAACCAAGGTACGCATAATTTACCCCGCTCTGGCACTCTAGAGTTGTGAGAAGTTCTAACTTGACTTTTGAAGGGTACTTGGCCAGAACCACACCGATGCTCTCTGTGAGGTCTTCTCTTTTTGTTGTGCAAGTGCTGTTTCGAGCACATGAAGACCGTGTGGCTTACTGTTGATTTTTCAGCATTATCATAGAGAATATTGTTTCATAAAGTGAAAATTCAGGTTCTGAAATTTTCTAAATGAAAATTTTGAATTAAGCATTTTCGATCGGTCGAAGTTTTGGCTCGATCAATCGAAATGGTAAAGAAAAAATCCTGGAGCTTCTGTCTAGTTCGATCGCTAGTCGATTCCTGTTCGATCAATCGAAAAGAGCATTTGATCGATCGAAAGTACCTCTCAATCAATCGAAAGAACCTCTCAATCGATTGAAACTCGAAAGCTGAATTTTCTGCAGAATTTTTCTAGTGACTGTTCGGAAAGGTTGAAGAGGTTTCAAGTCTTGTGAACGGTTTTATGAAACATTTTAACTCTCTATACGTGCCTTTTGATGAAATATAACCCTATGGGTATAAATAGAGACTTATCCAGAATTGCTATCTGTAGAACCACAAAATAGTAAGTTAGAGTGAAACACAAGTAATCATGTGGTCATTCTCCAGAATTGCTTTTTATTTGTAGAACCCAACATCTTGGTTGTATCCTGTGGACAAATTTGCGATAACCCTTTAGCAACAATAGTGTGGGGGGCAAATATTGTCTAAGGAAAACAATATTGTGCCTCCAAATTATCTATTTTCTATTTGTCTTTTATATTAACATTGTTATTCTATTATTACTTTGTATAATATCCCCAACAGTCATCATATATTTGGCATTCCATGCATGCAAATTTCAGACAAAGGGTAAAATAGTTACTATGCCTTCGCATTTCTTAAGTTGAAGATTAACAACTGAGTTCAACTAGAGTTTTAAGTTTTCCAGGATGGCAATATATATTTCTCCCTCCCTGCATTTGATTGATTACGGAATATTTTTCATGTTCAAACACAATGTTTTGGTTAAAAAGATTTTAATTATTGGATTATATAATTTCAGAAAAAAGAGTAAAAGAGTACTTGAGCTTGAATAAATTATATATATATATATATATAATACTAATAATGCTTATTAGTATTATAATATATATTAGAATACTAATAAGCATTATGGTTTAAGGGTTTGAAGAAAGCACTGCTTAACACTACCCAAAACATGGGTTGCGGTGAAAACACTCTTACAATTAAGCTAACTTTTTATAACTTTATTGCTAAAATATCACAAAAATGTCTTTGGATATATAAAAATGAATGAGAGACGAAGAATAAGTGAATATATAACAGAGAGGTGACGGGGATTAATGCCCCATCAAAACTCATGTGCTTCCTAACTTCAGAAAACACTTAATACTTTTATTTTTCTTTATTCGATAGTTTTATCCGAGGGTCCTTTCTCTCCCTTTTATCTCCTACCTCCCTGGCTATCTTTCTTTATATGCTATCTTTCTTTATATCATTTAATGTCTTTCAAGAAGCAAATTTGATTCTATGATCTTTCTCCTATTTTTACCTTTTTGTGCATCGCTAATGTGGCCAATGAAAAATAAAAAAGACCCATCCATAGCCACCTCCAATATAATTACACTTACATAAGCTTTTACATTTATTTGAGAAAAAGTTTCACGTTTGTCAAAGTGAGAAAAATGAGATATTCGCATCATTGTTGATATGACCACCAATATTACCCATTATACTTATTTGGGCATAAAAAATGTATTAATTCAACCTTTCAATATATACTCCTTTCTCTATGTTTTCTATTTCTCTATTTTATGATATTTTATTATTTAAGGGTTTTTTTTTTTTTTTTTAAGAAACAAACACACAAGGGAGAAAAAAAGAGGTTCTAATATAAAAGCACACCACAATTTTACTCAAAAGTCATGGTAACTTTTAAGGGAGGGTGAGGCAAGTTATACTACACACAATACACTTTCTTTAGCAATGTGGGACAATTACCCATTCTTTTTTTTTTTTGAAACAAACACACACACACAAGGGAGAGGGAAAGAAGTTCTAACACAAAAAGCACACCACAACTCTTTTAAGTTTTCGATTACTCGAATAAATAAATAAAACTAAGATCTATCCATTGACATATCAAAATGTGACATGTGTCCCAATATCAAAAGACTCAACAAATAGCAATTTAGAATTAAAAACCCAAAGTGGGCATTAAATTGTTATGATAATTTCATAAAATAAAGTGGGTGGACAAGAACTAAGGACATGCAAACGATTCTCTCATCACAACCAAAACGAATCACTTCTTCCCTTTCCTCTTCTTTTTCGTACTCCAACCCTCCCTCTTTAATGCTAAGAATCTCTCTCTCAAACAGTATTCAATCTTTACATTCTTATCAAAGGCTCCAATCTCAGCCACGTATTTATATATTATTATTTCCCTGCAAAGTTGTTCTTCATAATTTCTTCACAGTTCACACCCAAACAAGACCTTAAAGAAAACGTTTTTCCTTAGTTATATATAGGTGATGAAGGTTCATGACCCAGCACCAAAGAAGCGAAACATGAAGACAGCCCAATACGGCGTCGCTTCCAAGAAGCTCCGAAGACTCCCCCACGTGTTCGCTAGAGTCCTCGAGCTTCCTATACGCTCAACCGTCGACGTTTCAGTTCAAGAAACCTCTGACTCTCTTCGTTTCATTGTCACCACCGCCAACAACAACAAAGACACGTCAAAAATGAGCCAAGTGAGAGCCCACACGATCAAAATCTTGCCGGGCATGACAAAAGTTGTGATTAAAGGAATGGGCGGTGGAGATGATGAGTTTGATGTTTGGCGGTTTAGGCTCCCGCCTTCTACGAGGCCTAAGAAGACAAGCGCGAGATTTAGAGGGTGTTTGGATAGGGCGTTTGCGTCTCAGCGTCTGCGTTTTCCCTTTTTTTTTTTTTTTTTTTTTTTTTTTTTTTTTTTCACGCGTTTTTGAGCTTTTTGAGTGCTGCGGTTACTGTTCATGTACTGTTCAATGAACAGTAACCGCAAATTTTGACTTTTCCAATTTGTTTCAGCCAATCACAGCACATCGTGTACTATTCACGGACCCACAAATTTCACTTTTCAGCAACTTTTTCATTAAAAATGGGTCCCACGATACTATTCACACATTTAAAAATTATTTTGCTATAGTATTTTTCAGTTTTCAGTTTTCAGTTTTAGTTTTCAGTTTTCAGCTGTATCCAAACGGACCCTTAGTGGTGGTGAACTTATCGTCACCGTGCCCAAAGGCATTGACACGGTAAATGATAGTTATAGTGATGATGATGATGATGATGATGATAACAACAACAACGGTGAAATTAAAGTAAAAGTGGAGGGTTGGGTTGGAGGGAGTGGGAGACTGATTTTTATTCAGTAATTAATGTTTGCCTAATTCCCTTTTATGCATGTTTGTTCTTGATTTCAGGTTGGACCTTTATTTCTAATGCCATGGGACATGTAATATGTGAAACTGAGTTAGTTTTTGGGGTAAATTTCACAAACATGCCCTGAGATTTGAGGAAATACCAATCAAGTCCATAACATTTAAAAACTGACCATCTCAATCCTTATCCTCAAACGGTTTGTAACGTCCGTTACATCTCTCCTCTCTTTCATCCCTCTCCCTAAAAGTCTCTCTCTTTCCTTTCTCAGATTCTGAGAAGAAGAAGAAAAAATTGAAGAACAATGACTTTCTCAAGAAAACAAAAAGAAGAAAGAGAAAAAAAAAAGAGCCTTACCACCGACCTAACAAATCTCAAAAACCCAGTGACCATCGACCATAATCAAAACCCACAAAAACCATCAACCCACAAACACCATCAACCCACAAACCCATCAGCAAAACTCATCCACAAACCCAAAATCAGCAACCACGGACCACATGCATCAACAAATTTACAAACATTTCAAACCCACAAAATCTTTATCACATCTTCTCTGTGGCTTTCTGGCAATCTGCCACCGACCACCCCACAATAGACCCAAACCAACAATCCAAACCAAAACCTACAAAACTCCAACACACCCACAAAAAACCCATATCCTTTATCACCGATCCAAATCAAAACTGACCCACTACAAAACCCACAACCATAGGGCCACCACAAAGACAAAGAGAGAGGTGAAATCAGTGAACCTACCACCACGATGCCACCGGATAGACGAAGTGAGAATTAGAGGTTATGGACAGAAAGGTCAGAGGAAGATAGAGAAATTATAAATTAGAGAGAGGCGAGAGGGTTAGAGGAAGAGAGAGAGAGAGAGAGAAGTGAAGAAAAAGAAAACAGAAATCGGAGAGAGGATCAGAGTAAGGAAGAAGAGAAAGAGAAGAGACATGAGAAAGAGGAGAGTTTTGATAGAGAGAGAAAGAAACTAAAAAATTACCCAGAAAGGTAACGGCATTAACAAGCCGTTTGGATATTGGACTGAGATGGTCAATTTCTAAATGTTATGGACTTGATTGGTATTTCCTCAAACCTCAGGGTATGTTTGTAAAATTTACCCTAGTTTTTGCATTTCTTTCTCATAACTCTTCTTCATGTCATGTACTTTAACAATTAAACCATCAAAACTTATAATTTCGGCTTAAATGGACGAGAATTAATTATTTATGCTTGTGAGTTTATTATATATGATGGACCAAATAAATGCCATTGTCCGGACAAACCCATCGGACACCATCGTCCACACAGACTTAGCATGGACGATGAAAGAGAAGCCATAAAGAGAGCATTCAATATCCCGGATGATTACAAATTAGCAAGAAGATCGTTGGGATACCCATTAAAGTCCACATTGAATGAGCCCAAAAGCATTACAAAAAGAGGCATTTATTCCACCATAAATGGAATACAACAGCTAGGAGAAAAACAGGTATATATAGGTATTTCAAAACTGAACAAGGTACACACAAATACTGATCCTTTTACGACTCATTTTCGCTTTCACAACCAAGCCCTTTTTGCAAATTCCATTCACTGACTTTATCATCGAAGACTCTGTGGCTAGCACCACATCGTTGACTAATTAGAGAGGACTCTATTCTTAACCTTGCAAGTACGAAGACGAGCCAGTTCTGACCTATCTAGATGAACCTAATCAACTGACGATCTCAGCATCATTAGTTTGGCGCCGTCTATAGGGACAACAATTTCGTACTTAAATTCAAAAGTGTAGTTCCGTTCAACTCTAAAGTCTAAATGGAGTCCAGCATGCCCCAAGATTTTGCAGCACTAGCCCTACGGATCCAAAGACTCACAGCCAACGTGGAGGAGCTTACAAGACAGAACTAGGAGATAAGATTACAACTTCAACAAGAGGAGAATCGCTCTGGGACTAACTGGAATGATGATGAAGATAGCCATAGAAGGGAAGATCACAGACGACCAAACACCCCTGAGGAAGTGAACTCAGACCTCCTCAGGGAAATGAGGAAAGAGATGGACGAGCTGAGAAGTGAGATAAGGGAGAAAACAAATCGAAACTTGGACGGAATGGTTAGAAGGATGGAATCGCCTCTCACAACAAGGGTCCTGGAATGCCCCAAGCTCCCAAAGTTTCATCTTCCATAGCTCGAATCATTTGATGGTCTGAAAGATCCGCTAGATCACATCACCACCTTCAAAACAACTCTGAGTTTGCAACAGCCCCCTGACGAGATACTATGTCGTTCCTTCCCTACCACTCTCAAAGGAGCAACGCTAGTGTGGTTTAGTAAGTTAGCGACATCGTCCATTGACAAACGCCATTTCGTTGGTGGACAACGCCCAAAAAGGCCTGTAGACCATCTGCTCACCATCAAGCAAGGGGAGAAGGAGACCCTAAGGTCATATGTGAAGCGTTTCACCAGAGAAATCTTAGAAATAGATGAAGCAAACGACAAAGTGCAACTAACAACCTTCAAAGCCAGATTGAAATCCAGAGAGTTCGTGGTCGCACTCGAGAAAACTCCTCCGTAGACGGTGACAAAAATGCTATTGAAAGCTCAGAAGTACATGAACACCGAAGATGCCCTAGCAGCAATAGGGGATAAGGAGAAGCCTAGAGAGAGAGAGGGGGAAAAAGAGAAAACCAGAAGGGATGTAAAAGAGAAAGGGGAGACCGCTAGGGTACTGACGGAAATAAGCGGAGAGAAGAAAAAACTCAGACGATAAAATTTACCCCTTTGGTTATGCCTGTTGACAAAATTTTAATGCAAATTAAGGACGAGCATTAACTCAAGTGGCCAAAGCCGCTACATTCATCACCCAATCTGTGTGACAAGAAGAAATACTGTGGTTTCCACAAAGATCACGGCCATCACACTGAAGATTGCAGAGACCTAAAAGAGTAGATAGAAGAACTCATTCGGAAGGGGAATCTATAGAAATTTATGAAGAAAGGGAAATCTAGCAAATCTAGAAGGAGAAGCACGAAACTGTTCCTAGAGACAAGGACAACCCCTTCAATTGTCCACAAAGCACGATAGGAGAAATAAAGATGATCACAGGAGGGCCATCCACGAGTCGATCCTTTAAATCCCTCAAGAAGTCGAGACAGGGATAGGTAAACAGTGTCCACAGGATACCGCCCCTTAAGCATAGAAGAAAGACAGATAAGGACATCCTATTTTCAAAAGAAGATGCTAGAGGCGTGAAGCAGCCATATGAAGACCCCTTGGTTATCATGCTCATGATAGAAGGATTTGACACCAGGAGGATACTTATAGACAATGGTAGCTCTGCAAACATTATCTACCTTTCTGCCTTTTAGCAACTAAAAGTAGACCCCGAAATGTTACGCCTTTTTGAGTCCCCCTTCATCAGCTTCAGTGGAGACCAGGTATACCCTAAAGGTATAGTGGCACTGACGGTCATAGTGGGGTCTCACCCCTAATAGTTAACTCGTCAGCTCGACTTCCTGGTAATAAATTTCCCCTTCTCATACAACGTGATAATTGGGGGGCCCACACTCAACCACTAGAAGGCAGCAACGTCCACCTACTACCTAAAGGTAAAATTCCCAACAGGGAATGGCATGGGCGAGGTAAAGGGAGATCAACTGCTGGCCAAAGAATGCTACCAAGCGGTGTTAGTTGCAAAGGCGAACCATACATTGATGATTGAGGAGAAAAAGGAAAAGAAAGTGGAAGCCTTGAAAACTGTGGAACTAGTAGATGGAGAACCAACAAAGACCACGAGGATAGGGACGACTTTGAGCAGTCAGATGAAGAGAAGGCTAGTCCTATTCCTTAAAGGCAATTTGGATGTCTTTGCATGGAGTCATGAGGACATGCAAGGCATAGCGACCGAGGTCATCCAACTCCACCTGAATGTAGATCTGGAGAAGAAGCCTGTCCAGCAAAGATGACGAGTCTTTGCCCCTAAAAGAAATAAAGCAATTATGGACGAGGTAAACAAGTTGTTGGCAGCCGATTTTATTTGTGAGGTCTACTACCCGGATTGGCTGGCCAACGTCGTCCTAGTAAAGAAAGCAAATGGGAAATGGAGGATGTACGTAGACTTCACAGACCTGAATAAGGCTTGCCCAAAAGATAGCTTCCCCCTGCCAAGAATAGATCAGCTTGTGGATTCCACGACAGGACACAGGCTCCTTACATTCATGGACGCATTCTCGGGATACAACCAGATCAAAATGTCAAAGGAAGACCGGGAGAAGACTGCCTTCATCACCAGCCAGGGGCTCTATTGCTACAAGGTAATGCCCTCCAAATTGAAAAACGCAGGAGCGACCTACCAAAGGTTAGTCAACAAAATGTTCAGTAAACATATCGGGAGAAACATGGAGTTATACGTGGATTATATGCTCGTCAAGAGCAAGGAGGAAGCCGCACACCTGGACGACCTTGAGGAGACCTTCGCTACCCTTAGACAATACCAGATGAAGTTGAATCCCAGCAAATGCGCCTTCGGGGTTGCATCAGGAAAGTTCCTAGGGTTCATGTTGTCCCAAAGGGGAATAGAAGCTAACCCAGAAAAAGTGCGAGTTATATTAGAGATGACATCGCCAAGAACGGTGAAGGAAGTTCAGAAATTAACTGGAAGGATTGCAGCCCTCAATAGGTTCGTCTCTAAAGCGACGGACAAGTGCCTACCCTTCTTTAAGACTCTGAAGCAAGTTTTCACCTGGACGGAGGAGTGCGAGAAGGCCTTCCAGAAACTGAAGTATTACCTAAGCAACCCACCACTCCTAAGCTCGTCAAAGGAAGGAGAAGACTTGTTTCTATACTTAGTAGTGTCAGCCACCGTCATAAGTGCAGCTCTGATTCGAGAGGAGAATAAAGTGCAGCTCCCGGTTTACTATGTCAGCCAAGCCTTCCAAAGAGCTGAGGCAAAATATTCGCAGATTGAAAAGATTACCTTTTCCTTGATTGTCACCTCACGTAAACTACGTCCCTACTTCTAGGCAAACCATATTTTGGTAATGACGGACCAGCCAATAAGGAAATCAATGAACAAGCCCAAAGCTACAGGAAGGATGATACAATGGGCAGTTGAACTTAGCTAGTTCGACATTGAATACCACCCCAGAATAGGGATCAAGGCGCAAGTGTTGGCAGACTTCGTCGCCGAGTTCACAATTCCCGACGAAGAAGAGGTCCAAGACGACTTAGAAAGATGAATGATCGAAACCGATGGCTCGTCAACCCGAAAAAGAGGGGGAGTAAGGGTCATCATCATCACCCTAGAAGGGAATGTGCTCAGGTATGGGGTGCAGCTTCAATTCCCTGCCACCAACAATGACGCAAAATATGAGGCCATACTTAGGGGGCTCAAAGTCGGGAAAGCGTTAGGTGCCAAAAACCTACTACTCCAAAGTGATTCCAAATTGGTGATCGGATAGATAAAGGGTGAATACGAAGTAAAGGAGGACAGGATGCGGAAATACCTTAGGCTAACAGAGCACTTGGCTTAAGAATTTGATCAGGTAGAATTCACGCAGGTCCCCAAGAACCAGAAATCAGAAGCAAACGAAGTAGCAACACAAGCATCATCGGAAGAAGGATCAGTGCCCCCAGACCTAAGGGTAGAAGTCCAAAAGTATCCCAGAATTAAAGAATTCCACACTCTCGGGGTTCAAAGCCAAAACGGCTAGACGGCTCTGATCCTATCTTTTCTTAGATTCCGTGATGATAAAGCCCATAAGGACTTTTCGGAGAACTTTTCACAACGCAGCATTCATTCGGAATGCCAAGTCGTTTTGTTGGACTTTTCCGATACTGACTTGACCATTGTCATCTACAGTAGGGGTTGGGAGTCACTGTGTGGCATCCCAGTCACCTATCCTTCCATGATCATACAGGAGTTTTACTCCAACATGCACAGATTTGACTATTCTATACCTCAGTTTATCACTCGCGTTCGAGGTATGCGCGTTGTAGTCACTCCGGATCTTATCTCCGAGGTGCTACACATACCGAAGGTAGAGTTTGCTGACTACCCCGGCCGTGATCGTCTTAGGGCTATGTCCGAAGATGAACTCTCGTCTCGCTTCTGTGAGACACCTTCATCTTGGGGTGATCGTCAAAACACCCCTTACTCAGGCTTTGCAAAAGGTCTGAGGTTTCTTAACATGGTGATGACATTCGTTCTTCATCCTTTGTCTCACTATAACTCCATTACTGAGTCTCGTGCTTGATTTTGGTTATCCCTTCTTAAGGGACTCACTATAGATTTTCCCTTTCACTTCATTCTCTCCCTTATAAATGTCTATAAGAATACGGCGACCCGTGATAAGCTCATTTTTCCTTCGGCTATCATGCGGATTCTTCGCCATTTTTCTGTCTCCTATCCTGAGTCTACACACTTCTCTGCTATATGTGCTATAGACGCTGCTACCATTAGACTAAGCGAGGCCCAACTTTAACCGAAATGGCCATGGACTGAGACGGCGACTCCTTCGGTTTCTTCCACTCCTTCTACATCCTCTCCCTCTTCATCGGCGGGTGGTGTGACCCTCGAGGCAGTCATGACGCAGTTTCAGTGCATGGATGCTCACCTTGACACACTCAGTGATGAGTTGTGTCAGGTGAACACCTGTGTCGGCTGTATTGCTCGACGGTAGGCTTGCCTTGGTGGCTTCATGGTGTCTCCCTCTCCTTCTCCAAAGGCATCTGAGGATGAGGACGATGATGGTGACTCTGACAATGACGATGATGATGAGGATGAGGATGCTAGCTCTTCCCGTGACGATGTGATGACTACTTGAGTTACTTGCCCTTTGTCATTCGTGACAAAAATGGGGAGTAGTTTTGGGTATGAGAGTTTTCATAGTCTTAGGGGGAGAGTTAGTATAGGAGATAGACATTTTTGTTAGGGGGAGTGTTTTTGTTTATGAGGGATGTAGTGAGGACTTTTTGTATCTTTTCTTTTCTTTACTTTTCAGATATATTGTTCTTACATTGTGATAACAAACCTTGTACTCATTATTGATGTTTATATATATTGAGGTTGTTATTACACCTATCTCTTCATGTGTTGTTTCTTTTCTCTTTATCTGCATATGATTCTTATATATTGTATGCAATCTTTTATTTTTGTTTCACACTAAGATGCCGTAATGAGTTTTGTTTAAAGTGTTTCAGATATATAGGTTGTCAAAGTATTTCTTGCCATAAACTCTCTTCTTGCAAAGTTTTTCAAGAGTTTGTGTTAGGATAGATTTTATTGTATTCAACAAGTAAGTATGAGTTGAGTGATTTATGACTTCTCTCATATGTTCATTTGTTTGTTGTTGTTTTGTCACGGATTGCCAAAGGGGGAGATTGTTAGGACATATGTGAATCATGTTAGGAACATATGTCAATGTAGAATTGACTAATCCTTTGACAAAACGCATTTTACTTGTAATTGGGTAGATCTAGGATGTGTTTAATACTTCAAGAAATAAGGTTTCAAGTCCAAGTGTTAAAGCCATGCAAATCTGTCCAAGAATCAAGTGAAGAAGTGTTGGATTTTAAAACTCGACAGCTAGCATCTATTGAGATTTAAAAGGTAGCTTTTGCTCGATGCTCGACAGCTGCTCGAAAAATAACCTATCTATCGAGATTTACAGAAATCAGTTTTTTAGATCTAATTTCACTCCAATCCGTGTATACATGTTTAGGCTTTCTTTTCTCACAACCCTAAACATATATAAGATTATTTTAAGAGTCGTCACAGCTGATGCAAGTAAGTGCAACTTGATGCAAATGTTTTTCACAAGCATATTGTGACTGAAGACAATTTGCCCTAATCCATCTTTCTTTTCAAGAAGCTGCTGCATTTGTACGTTGTAGGGTTTTGTAACCAAAGAGCTTCATGATCTTTGTCATGTTGATGAACTGAAGAACTTTACAGCCAACATCCTTCTCAAGTTGGTGGTTAGTCACGTATTTGGATTCATGCATTAAAAGGAGAGATTGTCACTATAGAACAAGTCCAATTGGGTATTAGGATAAGGGTTCAACTGTAGGCTGGTATAAGGTACTGGGATTCCTTTACTTGTAACCGCTTGTTATAATAATAGTAGATTCTCAAGAGTGGTGACCTTAAAATCACCCGGTGGAGTTTTTGCCTCGGAGGTTTTCTTTCCCCATTCGTAAACAAATCACCGTGTTAACTTTATTTTCCGCTGCATGTTAACTTAGTTGGTGATTTTTTTGTGCTACCACGCGTGTTGCATGTTAATCGGATTAATTAATTAACTTGACTAATTAATTGGTTAATTCATCACAAAGGGTCAGTACATTCTTAGCCTATCAAACAAGAATATAATTAGTTAGAGTTGAACATTATTGAATGTTCAAAAAGTGTGTAAAACACTTAAGAACGTTTAGACCTTCAATTTACAAATTACCAACACAAGCTTATAATCAAACAATGTATGTGTGGAATATGAATATAAGCTAAAATAGAATTGGTAAAACAATCTAAGCCGAAATTAATCACAACCACAGCAGTAATTAAAAGGCAAAGATTGAGGGAGGAGAGATGCAAACACAAAAACAACACAGCGATATGTTATCGAAAAGGAAACCAAAGTCCTCGGTGAAAAACCTCTCTGCCGCCCTCCAAGTAGTTAATAATCCATTAGAGAATAAAGTTGGGATACATGAATAGTAGAAGGCCCTTCAAGCCTAATCTACCTAGTGCATCTAAGCCCTCCAAGCTTCTTGCTCCAACAGGGTTACGCCGAACCTCGTCTTCTCTAGCTTACCGAATCCCGTAATAACCCATTGCATCAACCAAAATGAATTGTTCCCTTCTGAATTGCTTCCCAAGCACCAAATAACCTTCTCATAAATATGGGTATGGTGAGATAAGAATTTGGCTAATGTACCTCTCAAGGATGTATCAATGAAGAGGATGAGAGTAAAGGAATTTTGAGAATCAAAGGATGAAGATTGTGGATGAGTTAGTCTTGCTTTTCTCTAAGGTTTCTCTCTCAAAATTCTCTCTGGAGGCACTTTACAATACGTGGGTATAAGGGTATTTACACTGGTGTGTGTTTGGAATGCGAAAGGTCAGATTTGTAACAAACAGAGCTGTCTGGTGACTTAGGCTCGCGATTGGAATGAGTCTCGAGCTAACTGTCTGGCCAGATTGAAAGTTTTGTCCTGTAGTGCTCCAGCTGGTGTGACTTTTCAGCTCCCCAACATGCTTCACACACGTGCCTTTTTTGGCGACTCGCTAGTCACGAGATCCAGTCGCGAGGACCTGCTTGAGTGCACACTCTTGAGCTTTTCTTCATACTCTCTCACACACTACCCTTACATGATTCTCACCTAAATACAGGGTTTCTAAATGCTGAATTACAAGCAAATTGGCACGGAATAAAGCCAACAAAATGGTTGATTAAATTCAACCTTACAATCTCCCCCTTCGGCTATTCCGTGACAAAACCTTAAAACAAACTCTAGACTTAACATGTGAGTTTGGAACAATTAAACAAAACTCACTCACACCTAACTCTAGAATCTGTGAAGCTCTTGAACCATACATACAAGTATTTCCTGAAAACAACAACACAATATGATCATTGTATGCAGAAAACTTGAAATGCATATGGAGCAAGCACAATGCGATCAAGCAAAATGGAATGAAGCAATAAAGCATGGCTTGACCAAAAAACAAACAATCACTATAAATGGTGATCACAATGATCATTCACACAAGGAATGAACATCTGGACATGCAAGCTAATAAGCTCAATACAAAGTATCATTTGCATGTCCAACACTTAACCGATACAAAAACTCAAAGTAATTGCATCAAGGATATAAAATCCAACAAGGGCACTGGAGTGATGTACTTAAGGAAATGCATAACATTTAACAACAAGTACTAAGCTACAAAGCATGGGTACAAAACAAAATATTTTAAATAGCTAAGCATAATCATGAACTATGAGCAAAGCAAAAACATAGTTAATATAACACAAAGTTCTTTCTCTCTTTCTCCCCCTATCATATCACTCCCCCTATCATGAATCATAGGAGCTGTGATGAACTTGGAACATATATACTTGTAACCTAAAACACTTGCACAAAACACATTAGACCCTCAAGGTAAAGCAAGTAATAAAAGGACAAGTATAATGTAATAAGTAAATTGCGATCAAGTAAACATGATGTGAAACATGTGAGCAACTTGATCATATACCAAAACAGTCATAAAGAAAAATAGACAAAATAAAGATTTCTTATTAACACAATGTCTTCTCCCCCTTGGTATATGCATCTCCCCTATGGAATATCTCTCCCCTTACAAATGTGCACGAGAAATAGAATTTCTCCTCCTAATAATGTGTACAAGAGTCATATAGAAATGACAAAAACTCTCCGGTAAACTCACTAGAGTATAATCTCCCGCTTTTTGTTACGACTAGACAAAGGGTCAAGGAGAAACGAGAGCAAAAGATGAAGGTACGAACAATGATAATGATGCATGAGGAAAAAATGAAAAGTTTTTAAACTGTACTAAAAAAGACCCTTAAAGTGCAAAACACACGTTTTTCGCAATTGGATTGAGTTGCTAACAAGTCGCCAAAGCAAGCCGCCAAAAAAAAAACTGTGACAAAATTTGGAAAAATTTGTCTAAGTGTTTTTCGCGATTGGAAGTTCCACCCGCGAGTCAGTCGCGTGGGGAGTTGCAAAACCTTCTGAGTAACCCTCATGACTGAAGCTTCCACTCGTGAACAAGTCGCCGAACTGAGTCGCGTGAAATCTAAAAACCCATATTTTTGAAAAAATTCTAAGTCTTTTTCGCGATTGGGGTTTTGACCCACCAGAGAGTCGCCAAGAGCTTCTGAGTAAGCTCGCGACTAGAGCATGCGAGTAGCTTGACCCACGAGGCAAGTCGCCAGAACAAGGTTGCATAGTTTTTGAAATTTTTGAGATTTTTCAAAACAAAAATACTTTCCAAAAACAATTAAAACACTTAAAAATATTTTTGTATTTGATCAACATATAATTGAGCATATGCAACATATTTAATCAAGTACAATCACACAAATGAATAAGGCATTCATTGAACATAGACATGTGTGATGAGTATGGGTACCAATGATGAGATAGTCCTTAGTCTTATGTGAAACTTCAATGATCAATTCAACCAAGTCATACATAATTAGCACGAGAAAAAGTGATCAATCTCAGTTATAGAAATATGCATATATGACCTCCCACATAAACTTGATTACATAATTTTGAAGCTTTTCATTTAGCTCCATTCACATCATAACATTTGATTTTTTTGAATCAATACATCTCATTTTGAGATCGATGCCTGAAATTTTTGATATTTCAATTTGATGAGCAAGCCTTTGGCTTTTTGGGCATCATACATTTTCATAAAGGTCGCTCTCCCTTTTTCCTAGTCAAATACTAGTATGTGCAACGGCTTTTGCAGCTCATTATCTCTTTTCATTTTGAGATTTACATTTGTTGAGTTCTTTAAGCAAAAAAAATAAAATAATGGGAAGATATATAGGCACAAGTCTATCCAAGTTTCAAGATCAACAAATTCATTGACTAATCATTCATGACAAGTTTGAAGATCTATTTACAACAGTCACATATGAAAGTTCAATTAGTGTAAAAACACCCTTGAACGTTTAGACCCCCAATTTACAAATTACCAATTCAAGCTTAATATCAAACAATTTATGTGCGGAATATGAACATAAGCTTAATACAGAATTGATAAACAATCTAAACCAAATAATATCACATCCACAGCAGAAATTAAATGGCAAAGATAAAGGGAAGAGAGATGCAAACACAAGGACAACACACGATGTGTTATCGAAGAGGAAACCGAAGCCCTCAGCGTAAAACCTCTCCACCGCCCTCCAAGCGGTAAACAATCCACTAGAAAATGTAGTTGGGATACATGAACAGCAATAGACCCTTCAAGCCTAATCTACCCAGTGTACCTAAGCCCTCCAAGCTTCTTGCTCCAACGAGGTTGCGCCGAACCTATTTCTTTTCTAGCTTCTCGGATTCCGCTACTTGACCATAACATCAACCAATGTAAATTGGTTCCTTTCTAACTGCTTCCCAGAACACCAAATAGCCCTCTCACAGTAATGGATATGGTGAGAAAAGGTTTTGGTAAAATGCCTCTCAAGGATTTAACAATGGAGAGGAAGAGAGTTGAGGAATTTGAAGAGTCTCTTATGTAAAGATTGTGGATAAATCAATCTTGTTTTACTCTAGGGTTTCTCTCTCAAAATTCTCTCTAGAAGCTCTCTTTCTTTCGTGGGTATAAGGGGTATTTATACTAGGGTGAGAATGGAATGTGAAGAGTCAGGATTTTCAAAACAGGGCTGGCTCGCGGCTTGACTGAGTCACGAGATCCAGCTGTGAGATAACAAAACGGCCAGTTGTCCTATTTTGTCCTGTAGTGCTCCAGCTAACATGACGCTTCAACTTCTGGCATCCTGGTACGTGTGCATCTTCTGGTGGCTTGCAACCGCGAGTCACCCGCGAGATCCAGCCGCGAGTCTCTATTTTCTTGCACACTCTATCTCAACACTCTATCTCACTCACTACCCTTACAACAATCCCACCTAAATACAGGGTTACTAATGCTGAAATACAAACAAATTTGACACGGAATAAAGCCAACAAGATGGTTGATTAAATTCAACCTTACAACATAGATGTCAAGAGTTTTCCCACAATGATATAACTGCATAAAGAACAAGCTACGCTCTTAAATGCACAAAGCCATTAGTACAAAGGTACAAGGCAAAATATGCTTGTGACAATACACAATAATGCCGATCAAACTTTTTGGATTTTCTACTTTTTATGTGTTTTTGGATTTTTGGCATAAAAGCAAGAAAAGATTGATAAAAAAACATGTAAAAACATTCAAAGAAAAAAAACAAACAAACAAGCACAATTTTCAACCCATGCTAGAACGATAACAAAAAGCACACAACCAATCAAAGTCACAAAGCATAGGAAGTATTAATGCATGGACATGTTGTAATGCTTATGCATGAGTACCCTTCTTCACCCACACGGCACGTGCGTTTAGGGTGATATCCCTAAAGGATTAGGTACTATTGTTTTGGCGTTCAAACCTTTTGTTGAAGCTTGTCAAGTAAATGGTGAATGCATCAATCATCTTCATTACATCTCCAATGTTAGACACAGCTTCTCCCCCTTTCGATTGCTTAGGGTTCCCTTTATCCTTTCTTTGTCCCCTTGGCCTTTGATAGTTGTCATTCTTTAATGCCCAAAGCTTATGACAATTTGGTTTGGTGTGTCCTTGAATTCCACGGTGATGGCAGAAATGTTGAGTTCTCAGACCTCTTTGTGATTTTGGAAGTGATTTCTTATTAGCTTCAGGTTTGACCACTGATTGGTTACGAGGCTTTATCAATACCCATTGGTCATTCATGTTTCTCTTCTTCTCCACCTTCACTTTCTCAACAGCAGTGGTAGCTACCATCGGTTCCTTGGCTTTCACAAACTTCATTTCCTTGGATATATTAGCAACCGAACTGCTCTCTCTGGTGTATCCCAATCCGCTTATGTCAGAGAATGGTTTTTGATGAGCAAGTACATCATCAAGGTTCTTGGAGGAAACCCGCTCTACTTTAGCATTCGCTTGAATCACTTCAAGCTCAAGGAATTTGATCTTTGAATAAGCTTCGGTTAACTCTCCGTTCAACGTCTCCATTTCACATTTGGTCTCCTTGTATCGCACTAGAAGACTTCTATAATCTTGTTCTGTTCTCTTCATTTTCTTAATGGCTACTTTAGCCATTCTTACATATTCACCAGTCTTCTCAAGGAGGGAATTGTAGGTTTCTTGCAGTCCCACTGTTCTTTCATCTTCCTCAACATCAGATTCCTCTGCAATCCCCATCGACTCCACGTCAGTGTGCTCACCAAGCTCTTCCACTAACAAACTCAAATCATCTGAAGATTGTACAGGAGCAATGGTCATAAATGCGAAGTAGTTTCCTTCTCCGTCACAGCTTTCTTCTGAGTCTGAATTAAAGGAGTCTGAGTCACTAAGAGTAGTGGCATACACTTTACCTTTCCTTCTCAAATAGTTGGGACACTCCTTCTTGAGATGTCCATGACCATTGCATTCATAGCATGTCATTCCTTGAGAGGATTGAGAATCCTTCCCATCTTTCATTTTCAGATTATCAACCTTATCACACAATATTCTATTTCTTCTTTTATACTTCTTAATCAAAGAATTAAACTTACATAGACTATTGTGTAGAATGTGATTCTCATTTTCAAAATATTTTAGCATGTGAACAAACATTCTAGCATGTTTCTTTGTTTTCAATAACTCTAGAAGTTCATTGTTAGGACATCCTTCAAACAGACTCATAGAGTCATTATCACAAACATTTAAACCACAATTCAACATAGCCTTTTCCATAGCTTCATCCATAGCTAAGGGGTCTAGGATCGCACTTAGGTAATTAAACCACAGCAAGTGCACCAACTCTGATACCAATTAAATGTTTAAAAAGTGTGTAAAACACTTATGAACGTTTAGACCCCCAATTTACAAATTACCAACACAAGCTTATAATCAAACAATGTATGTGCGGAATATGAATATAAGCTAAAATAGAATTGGTAAAACAATCTAGGCCGAAATTAATCACAACCATAGCAGTAATTAAAAGGCATAGATTGAGGGAAGAGAGATGCAAACACAAAAACAACACAGCGATGTATTATCGAAGAGGAAACCGAAGTCCTCAGCGAAAAACCTCTCTGCTGCCCTCCAAGCGGTCAATAATCCACTAGAGAATAAAGTTGGGATACATGAATAGCAGAAGACCCTCCAAGCCTAATCTACCCAGTGCACCTAAGCCCTCCAAGCTTCTTGCTCCAACAGGGTTACGCCGAACCTTGTCTTTTCCAGGTTACCAGATCCCGCAATAACCCATTGCATCAACCAAAATGAATTGGTCCCTTCTGAACTGCTTCCCAAGCACCAAATAACCTTCTCATAAATATGGGTATGGTGAGATAAGGATTTGGCTAATGTACCTCTCAAGGATGTATCAATGAAGAGGATGAGAGTAGAGGAATTTGGAGAATCAAAGGATGAAGATTGTGGATGAGTCAATCTTGTTTTTCTCTAGGCTTTCTCTCTCAAAATTCTCTCTGGAGGCTCTTTACAATACATGGGTATAAGGGTATTTATACTGGTGTGTGTTTGGAATGCGAAAGGTCAAGTTTGTAACAAACAGAGCTATCTGGCGACTCGGGCTCGCGACTGGAATGAGTCGCGAGCTAACTGCATGGCCAGACTGAAAGTTTTGTCCTGTAATGCTCCAGCTGGTGTGACTCTTCAACTCCCCAGCATGCTTCACACATGTGCCTTTTTTGGCGACTCGGCAGTCGCAAGATCCAGTCACGAGGCCCTGCTTGAGTGCACACTCTTAAGCTTTTCTTCACACTCTCTCACACACTACCCTTATATGATTACCACCTAAATACAGGGTTTCTAAATGCTGAATTACAAGCAAATTGGCACGTAATAAAGCCAACAAAATGGTTGATTAAATTCAACCTTACAATTATTTGTTGCAATATTTGTTTCAATTCAAATATATATATATATATATATTCAACAATTTTTCTATGAAATAAGTCTTTTAATAATAGGAATATAATAGTTAGCATTAGGGATTAAGGGTTCTAAAGGATGTGCAAAAAATTATGTTTAAAAGAAAATGAGATCAAAAATCAATTTTTTTTAATATTATGAATTTAAGCTTCATAATCTACCCAAATTAAGTTGCACCAAATAGTTTTGAGAGACTCTTGGATTTATATTTGCGGTTTGTGTCTCTGTTATATATTTAACATGTTTCATCAAGGGCATCCTCAATGGTGTGAGATATTCTAAAACTACAAATTAAACTAAAATTTTAGAAGCATTGCTTTTTTTTCCGATAAACCTATCCTTAAACCACTAATGGAAAATCTACCTGAAAAAGAATAAGATTTCCGTTGTTTTCAATATAATTTGTCTCTAATTTGACAATTTTTTTTTCGTTTTTTGGTTGAGAAAATTTGTTGTTATACACCACTATTTTTTATTGACTGACTATAGTGGCACATGAATTGACCTGTTGTTGGGATTGTATGCACGAAGGCATTTGGTTAGCATATATCTAAAGAAAGTCTAACTTTCAGCTTATCAATGTCTTCGTCCTAATGGGATCAACATTTCAAAGCATATTGAAGTACTCTGAAAAATTATCTAAATCAATACTCGTGATTAGGGATCAATGGGGCGGCTCTTCTCTGCGATTCACATAGGGATAAAAGTTCTCAATAGTTTCTCTTTTTATGTGCATATTGTAGTACACAAAACGTGCACATATGGAAAAAGCATTATATATATATATATTATGTACATGTTTATATTGAATTGTTTCAATCAAGAGACTTTTAGCTCAACTAGTTGACACCTCCTAATGTCCAATAGAGACATCCATGGGTTCAAATACTTTCACCCCAACTATGGATATATATGTAATGTTTAATTATTTTAATTCATCAAATATTAACAAATACTTAAATGCGAGTTAATACTTTTATAGATTGATATTACCCATCAATATTTTAATTCTTTAAAGTATAAATGGAGCATCATTTCTTTAATTAAGTATAAATGGAGCATCATTTCTTACCCATCAATGCTTCAATTTCAACAACAACAAAAAAGATAGTCAATGATTTTTCTATTAATTAAGTATTTTTCTAATAAAGAAATATATTTAGTTAGTTTTGGGAATTAAGGGTTCTAAAGCATATGTATATCATTATGTATGAAGAAAAATATATAGTTAGTTTTAGAAATGATTTTTTATTATTATAAAACAATCAATCAAAAATATATTGAGTGCAACGTCAAAGATATATTTCTAGTTATCCTAAATTGCCAAATAAGCACCTAATCATTTATAGATGATAAGTTGTTATTGGTTTTAATTTAAACTCATGACTAAAATTACTTTTTTTTGCCCACCAATAATGGCCAATAACAATTTGGAACTTAAGATTTGTTGTGAAAATGTTGTAGACATAGCATTTCTCTATATATAAAGGTCAAAAGGTAAAAAAAAAAATCCTTTGGGGTTTTATTCAGTTGTATATTGATACAACTGACTCATCTGCTAAACTCTTGAGTTTTAAGAATTATCTAAATTACCATTTTCCCTCTTCCTTGTGTTTGTTTGTTTGTTTTTTTTTTTTTTTTTTTTTTTTTTTTGAAAAAAAAAATCCAAACTTACATCTTACTTTGAATTCTGCTAAATTGACAAAAAATAATCATGTGGTGTGCAATAATATAATGCAAAATAACACTTCACTATAAGAAAATTATTTGAAAAATAATATGCGCACAATATTATTTTTAAAATATTTTTGTAATTATGGCCAAAATTTAGTTACATTCTTTAAAAGTAAATCTAAATTACAAGATTTAAGTTAATTTTTAAAATTAAGTCTCACTAGGCTATGATTCTTAAGATCACCCTCGTCATGTTTACTAACCATTATTCACAAATTCATCTTCACCACCTAGTCAGCATTCTCTTCCAGTAAAGGAAAAGCAGTCCTATACATGCCCATATAACTCCAAGTTATGTCCTCCCTCTCTTAGATTTATGTTCTTCCTTTTTTACCATTTGATTGCAACCTTTACTTCAATTTTATTAATTTTTTGTTCTTCTAAATGTTGTTTTGTTTGAGTTGCATGCTTAATATGTTGTGGACAATGTCGTTAACTTATTCAGTATATTTATGACAATCACACAACTCTAGACTTTTTGATAATTCCAACATTGTGTCGACGAGTTGTTGGATAAGTTCATCCAAGCCCATTCTAGGCCTTGTTAGAAGTACGTAATACTTAACCATGCCATTTTTTTCCCTTTTTTTTGATACATTGATAATTAGGGGTGACAGACTGAACCCTAGATACCTTTATTAGAAACATCAGAAAATGCTAATTGAGTTAGAAGGTTATTACCACCACGCCTTCTTTCTTTGTATGTGTATATGCATGCATGCAAGAGTTTGGGCTGCCCCTTTAGCAACCAAAAGAGGTAATTTATAAGGCAAGAGTTTCGGATCTATCCTATCAAGAACCTGAGCCCACAAATCGTGTGTCAAGTATCAACGATCTTGACATGTAACAGCACCACAAAAATTGTTGTATATATAGGTATATACAAAGATATGTTGTAATAATGATATAAGGTTGGAGAGTATTCATTTATAAAATGAATAAAGTGAAAATTCAAGTTCTGGAATTTTCTAAGTGAAATTCGAAATTCAGTATGTTTAATCAGTCGAAACTTTTGTTCGATCGATCAAAGTGGTGAAGGAGATTATCTTGGAGCCTCTGCTTGTTTCTATTGGTACTCGATTCTTGTTCGATCGATCGAAAAGAGCTTTCGATCAATGCTCGATTCCTCTCGATCAATCGAGACTCGTGAAAACTGAATTTCTGCAGAATTTTCTATTAACTGTTCTGAATGTTTGAAATGATTTCAAGCCTTGTGAACAATTTTATGAAACATTTTAACTCTCCATACGTACTTTTTGAAGGGTTATAACCCTATGGGTATAAATAGAGATTATTAGAAACACAAGAAATCCGGTGGATATTCTCCAAAATTGTTATTTGTAGAACCCAATAAACTTGGTTGTATCCTGGGGACAAGTTTGTAGAAATCCTTTAGTAACTTGCATATGGGGACAAATATTGTCTAAGGATAACATTCAATTGTGCCTCCAAGTCAATCACTAATTTTTATTTACTTGATGTGTTCATTTTGTTCTTTCATTAGTACTCCTTGATTTGGTGAAATCCCCAACAAAAATTCCCCTATAAGCTAGGCTACGAGTATGATGCCTTAGAAGAGACACTATACCTTATCTCCATTGTGATTGAAGAAACATAGGGAAAAGATAAATTTTGATATCTATGCACTAATAACTATTTATGTTATTAGTTTGATATCTTTAAAACCATTCATATAATTTTATGGAAATTCACTATATTTGATGTATGAAATTACAATGTGTGTATATATGTGAATTTTGGAATGGTTGAAAACTCTAAATGTGGGGGTTTAGAAACTCAAATTGTGGAATTATGATATCCAAGAAAGTGTGGGGGTATAACCCTTAAAAAAGTCATGGACTCATAAGGATGCTAATGTGCATCAAAGATGTGATTGTTAAAAGTATTGAGAATTAACATCAAGAGATGTTAAATTCATTGTGATTAAATTCTACCATGTGTGGTAGACGTCTCAAGTTTAAACAAGCACATATTGTGATCCTATTTTGAAAGCACCTCTTTGTATAATAAAGAAAGTACAAGTGAGTTCATCAAATGAACATTCAATGATCAATAATTGAAACATTGGATTGTGTGTCCACATATAATTTGAGTATGCATCATATAGATGTGAAGTGACCTTCTTAAATAGTGATTTTGGTAAGGAAGTTTGCTTAAAAGACATATGGGTTTGTACTTTCTTAATTAATTAAATGAAAGTCTTTTATGAATGAGAATTAAGTAAAGAAATATATTAGAGATGTGTACTATATTAATCTCATTTTGGGATTTATGTTATCTCATTTTGTTGAGATTAGTGTTTTCTCATTCTATTGGAAACTGAGTAATCTCATTTGTATTGAGATAAGTGTTTTCTCATTTTATTGGAAATTGTGTTATCTCATTGTATTGAGATTAGTGATGAGAAATTTTTTCTTAGATTTTAATATCTTTAAAGAGGCAAAGAAACTTTGATTCCAATATTAAATAAAGAGATTATTGTAAGGGCGGATGCACAGCTTAACGTTGCTACTATATTAAGTACATGTTATGTATCATGTATGGAACAAAACTAGACATTGCTTTCACAGTATGTAGACTTTCAAAATTTATAAAACTTGAGGTTGATTACTAGAAATAATTAATTATGATGAATATCTATTATATAGAATATTCAAAGTTTATTCTTTTATTGATGTGAGTGATAATATCTATGTCTAATTAGATAATCACTACATGTGGGGGTGCTATGTGTAAACATTAAAGAAATAAGATGTATTTCTTACTCTACTATAAAATTATATTGAAAGCATTGATTATAATGGTAACGGGCAAGGAAGAAAAATGGCTAAGGTTTTGATAAAGTATCGTGGCCACAACCATAGTAAACCATTCCTTGTACTATAGTTGTGAAACCACAATGCGTATGGTATACATGAGTTGTATACAAAGTGAATTTAGACTTAAAAGTCTAAGACAAGAATACGTAAGGCAAGTCAAGTGTGGTTGGACTAGTCCATTGCCTACATAATTCCATATATAAAATAGGTCATTTACCAAAGTGTGTCTCAAGACTTGGTAAGGATAACATCCATTGAAATGAGACTAAAACCCTTCTTTTAAGAGAATCACCAATAGTGGGAACCCAACCTCGAAATGATTATATCTAAGAGGTTTAAAGGGTAACAATAAGCTATTGATATGTGGTTAGTAAGAGCACTAAATTTGTGTCTCATTCAGGATGGATTATTGCAGACTGTTACGATAAAAATAAAGGATGTGTTTTAAACTCTTAATGAAGTTCATAAATCATAAAGAACAAAGTTTTTCTCCAAACTAGTTTGGAGAGAAACTCTATAAACTCTTCATATATCTCTATATTGAGTGTGAATTTTGAAAATCTAACTATTAGATTGCATGTTCTTATTATATTCTTCATGCATGTAAAATTTCAAGAAGATCAAAGATCAATTGCTATCTCATCAAACAAATGTTAAAATTTCAAATTTTTATGATCTAAAATTTTGTATAAAAAATAAGTTTATTGATCGAATAGTAAATAATATCCAATTTGAACGAAATTTGATATGCATGTTAAGAACATAAGTAACATGAATTTCAACGGTTAGATTTTCAAAATTTACACATAAAAAAAGAGATATATGAGAAGTTTGAAAATTTTCTCTCCAAACTAGTTTGAAGAGAAACTTTGTTCAATCATAAATGCTTGTGTAACAGGGATAGAAGAAGGAAATTCACCTTTGTGAACATAGGAGTGGTGCCTCATCTAGCAAGAGTAAAATAGTCTTGTCTTGTACATGTTCACTAAACCGAGAAGAGCACAAGGCCATAATAGTGCTAACAACTTGGATTTCTAAATGTGTTGTGGATCTTCTCATGTGTGTGTTGTTTCCGATTTCAACACATAAGAGTTTTGGTTTAAGCACCAAGTCACCATTAACTCTATTGATTTCTTGAGAAATTACACTAAAGGGAGGTTTAAGTTGAAAGACACCTTCCATTATGCATGATAGAATATCAATTAAGTGAGACATATATTATTACAACCTAGTGGTGAATTGTTGTATATATAGGTATATACAAGGATAGGTTATAATAATGATATAAGGTTGGAGAGTATTCATTTGTAAAATGAATAAAGTGAAAATTCAAGTTCTAAAATTTTCTAAGTGAAATTCGAAATTCAGTATGTTTGATCAATCGAAAATTTTGTTCGATCAGTTGAAGTGGTGAAGGAGATTATCCTGGAGCCTCTGCCTGTTTCGATTGGTACTCGATTCTTGTTCGATCGATCAAAAAGAGTTTTCGATCGATACTCGATTCCTCTCGATCGATCAAGACTCGTAAAAACTGAATTTCTGTAGAATTTTCTGATAACTGTTTTGAATGTTTGAAATTGTTTCAAGCATTGTGAATGGTTTTATGAAATATTTTAACTCTCCATACGTACATTTTGAAGGGTTATAATCCTGTAGGTATAAATAGAGGCTTATGTTCACTTGAAAAATGGAAACACAAGAAATCCTGTGAGTATTCTCCAAAATTGCATTTGTAGAACCCAATAAACTTGGTTATATCCTGGGGACAAGTTTGTAGAAATCCTTTAGCAACTTGCGTATGGGAACAAATATTTTTTAAGGATAACATTCAATTGTGCCTCCAAGTCAGTCACTAATTTCTATTTTCTTGATGTATTCATTTTGTTCTTTCATTATTACTCCTTAATTTGGTGAAATCCCCCACAAAAATTCCCCTACAAGCTAGGCTACGAGTATGATGCCTTAGAAGAGACACCATACCTTATCTCCATTGCGATTGAAGAAACATAGCATCCATTTTTTCCTATAAACGATGTAGCCAATATGTATATAACTTGTAGGGGAGACTCTAAACATATAAGGTATATAGGCATCACTTTATTTATTTATGTTTTTTCAGGACACCGCTTTATCTTTGTCTTAGTGACTGGTTGTAACACTATTTAAAATAAAATGTTAATTTTATTAGTTTGAGTTTAATTATGCATATTAAGGTCATAATTAGTCGGTAATAATCTTTAGGTCAATCGGCACCTCTTGTTATTTTCAATAAAAATAAAAATATCAAGATTTCAAATCTCTTTTTTCCACTTAAGAGAGATATATATATATATATATATATATATATATATATATATATATATATATATATATATTTTTTAAAATCATAATTAAAGCCTCTAAGATGACATTTTCAATGAGTGGTATTAATTTATTGATGGACAATTTTCAAACTAGATGAGGCCCAATACGAGGGTTGCCTTAGACGCACCAAAGTAGTCGTTCTTCTAAGCAAGAAGCCATCAAATACGGCGACGTACGTTTTCAGTGTGTCTGGTGATTTGGCATCAAAACCCATTGCACCACAAGACGCAGCCACCATGCAAGCTGCTGGGAACATGGTTTTGGGACAAACCCAAAAGGGTAGCCCTGCAGCTGTGATGCAATCCGCTGCGTCTGTGAATGAGAGAGTTGGTGCTGTTGGCCACCGTCCGTGAAGCCACTGATATTGCCAGAAACGAAGGTGTCACTGTACAAGAAACTCAAGTTGGTGGTACCCGTGTCATCGCTAAAGAAGTCGGTGGACAGGTTAATTTAATTTAAAATATATATTATATTTAACAAAACAACACTCATACCTAATAAAATATTCCATTATGCATGCAGACAACACAACACTTAATAAAGTATTAGGTGATCACAACACTTAATCAAATATTTAAGTAACAATACAGCACTTACTTCAATAGTTTTGTCATACTAAAAGAAACAGAGACGAGTACTTTTGTCATACATGGGGAACACATGGACCACAATGTAAACCACAAACAAAATCATGCAGACAAGAACCAATAAACAGTCAAAAAACCAAAATATACAAAAACATTGTGGCCCCTACTAAGAAAAAGCCAACGAGCTTATTGTAAAGTTATAAATAAGGACAGAGAGAAGACCTTTTCACAAAGACAGAGGTCTCCCAGCTTTCATTTTCTCCACTCCATGAAAAGTGTGGGTATCAAGTGACAGAGATTGACAGAGATGGTGGTTTTGAGAGATGGTTGATGATGATGGTGCTTCAAGTTAGTGTCTTTCAGAGATGGGTTTTGAGAAATGGTTGATGATGATGGTGGTTTGAGAGAGAAGTGAGATTTTTCTTTATGGTCGATGATGATGGTTGTTGATGATGGTTGTTCGGCAGAGGCAGAGAGCTTCACTAGATTTTTCTTTAAGTCTAATTTGAGAAAGGTGTTTACCTACACGCCAGAGGTAGGTAGGTGAGTGACATACACACACGTGTGGGGCGGGACGTGTCAACTGCAGTGTGCTTGATTTCTTTACCTGTGCGCCAGAGAGGTAGGGAAGTGCTTCACGTGAGTTATTGCTTGGTGAGTATGATTTCTTCCCGTTATTTTATTGCTTCACGTGAGTTATTGCTTGGTGAGTATGATTTCTTCCCGTTATTTTATTGACCAACATGTAAAAAAAAATTATTATTTTATTGATCCGTCAATTTCCCCGTTAGTTTGGTGACGGAATGGTGCTTCAAGGACTTAAATGAAGGGCGTTAATTGATTTAAGGACTAAAAGTGGTAAAAATAAAATGTAGGGACTAAAATGGAAAAAAGTTAAAATGTAGGGACTAAAAGTGCATTTACGCCAATTATTAATCTACATGATCTAGAGCAAATTTGAATACTTTATGGCAAGTACTAAAATCTTCAAACACCTCAAACATGCCAAATGGTGGGTTCTTAGGATTCTTTTACTTTAGTTATATATTTACGTACGTTCTTAGCATTAATCTATTTTCAAGCAAAACTTTATTTTTTTCGAAGGACTTTAACGGAATATAAAAGAACTATGGGAAGAAGAAGAAGAAGAGAACCCAATTATTGGAATGTGATCCACGATATTGGCAAGTTTCTTCCATTGGAATGAATTATTCGTGAATTTACAATTTTCTTCTTTCTTCCAATGAAATGGCTCATCAAATTTCTTTCATGAGTCTTCTAATGAAATGGATACTCAAAACTTCCTGTCCTACATTAATCGGACTGAATTTAGGATTCCTGAATAATAGGAATAATCCCACTCCTGAATAATAAGAATAATCCTAGAAAGATAGAAAAGGGAAAAGGGTTACCTTCAGAAAATCAAGTAAAAAAGTAAAATTCTTTAAAAAAAATGGAATAAAACAAAATTATCGAAAATCAAATAACAAAATAAAATTCTTTAAAAAATGGAATAAAATAAAATTATTATCTACTTTAATTATATATGTTAATCTTTTTTTTTATACTCTTATCTGCTTTAATTATATTTTTTTATACTCTTATCTGCTTTAATTATATAAGTTAATCTTTTTTGTACTCTTTTCCGCTTTAATTATGTTAATCATGTAGAATTTTTGTACTCAATTCTCTTTCATTGAAACTTTTTTGTTTATGCTCAAATTTTGGTTTTTCAACATAAATGTTTTCAATATTTTCTCTTTCATGTATATAGCATATAAAAAAAGGTGCACATATATAATGAACATAAAAAATTAATTAATGTATTTTTATGATTAAATACAAGTTTATGTTTATATTTAAGTTTATGTTTTAATTGTTTTTTAAAAATGATTGAGTAACAAATAATTAATTGCAAATTGGTATTTTAATAGTTTGATGTTACCTAAAAAATTAAATTCTTTGCAGTCTAAGTTGAATATAAGTTTTAAAAGTTGAAAATAGATTTAATACATACAAATAAATCTAATTATTAACTATTATAAAAATATTATATGTGTGCATTGACTCTAGTATAATATTGAATTAATATTATGATGATTATGATAGATTGGACACTAGTAAACATTGAATTAATATTATGATTATGATAGATCCAATGCACTTGTCTAATATTATCTTAATTAGATTTAATAGATTTTATCCAATTTCTTATATTAGACAAGTGCATTGGCACTCAACCTAGTGCTTGATAGCCACACATGACCGCCTGTAACAAAAAAGAAAAACATTCAAGATTCAAGAATCTCATTCTCTATCCCACACGTATCAGATTCTCCATAATATATATACACACTCCATGACCAATCCACCTCTTCATCAACAAGCACAGCCTCTCTCTCTCTCTCTCTTTGACTCAAAAACTGACCAAATTTACCATCATCATGAGCCAGGGACAACCACAAAGACCCCGTGACTACCAAAGTAGTCGTTCTTCTAAGCAAGAAGCCATTAAATACGGCGACGTTTTCAATGTTTCTGGTGATTTGGCATCAAAACCCATTGCACCACGTACAAGACGCATGCAACCACCATGCAAGCTGCTGAGAACATGGTTTTGGGACAAATCCAAAAGGGTGGCCCTGCAGCTGTGAAGCAAATTGCTGCGTCTGTGAATGAGAGGGTCGGTGCTGCTGGCCATCGTGAAGCCACTGATATTGCCAGAAACGAAGGTATCACTGTACAAGAAACTCAAGTAGGTGGTACCCGTGTCATCACTGAAGAAGTTGATGGACAGGTTAATTTAATTTGCTCTTCATATTTTTTAATTGAGTAATATTACATGTACATGTTTATTAGCAATTTACCATGCATGATTCTTTTAAGTATTGACATGATTATTATTAGAGTGTGATATAAAAAACACAATGTAAAAAATAATTGAAAATTTGATTTTGTTTAGTTAATTTGGCACTAATATCATATTTATAATATATATGTCGAATTTTAAAATACAAAATAAAAAATTATTTTCTTTGATACTAATTAATCACAACATATTATATAAACTAGTTTAACCTCGTGCATATGCACGAGTACAACTAAAAATAATTGCAATTCTATTGTTCAATTTATACATTTTTTTAAAAGATATTCAAATTATACATGATATTAGTTTACACATATTTAAAACATACATTTTTAAAATATTTAATGATTTGTCATTATGTGTGTGTGTGTGTGTGTGTGTGTGTGTGATTTAGAATTTAATTGAATTTAGACTCTTTGATTTTTTCACCCGATAATTCATTTGCTTGAAAAATTAAAAAATTAGACGGACACGTAGCACAAATTTAGACTCCAATTAAAATCCAATTGAGAATCTAATTGAATTTGAACTCTTCAATTTTTACACAACACGCGACGCAAAATTTAGAATCCAATTAAAATTTAATTGGATTTTCTCTGAGTTTTAGTTATTTATATATATATATATATATTGTTTTTTTTCCTCATGTATATTGATATATTTTTTTCTCCTTAACAATTCAACAATCAGATCAATTATTAAATTACTAGTATATAACCCATGTTTACACATGGAAATGATGAATTGTAGTAGTGCTATTGATATTAGCTTGGGTTATTAAACATATAGAGCATAGTTTGACCACTACATTTGCAGATACTAAAATAGTTTTTTCTTGCAATTTTCATGATATTCCAAGTTTTTCATTACATTGTTTTTACGTATATAATTTTGAAAATCACTATCGGATCTACATATACAATATCAATTCACAATTATTGTTTGTGAAATTCTACTAAATACAACACAAAATAAAATAATAAATTGGTCAAATAATATCTCTTAGATTGAATGGGGATATGTGTATGAGATCGTTCAGCTCAATTACAGTTTGTTACGTTCAATATCTTTACATACAAATATCTAAATAAAAACTGTATAAAAAATATGCTCATTAGTTAAGAGAAAAAATAATAACAAAAATCTAAACAATTTAATTTGTATGGAAAGCTAACAAAAGCAAAATCCAATTTTGATTCTAATTGAACTTTCTCTAAACTATGGTTTTATATATATATATATAACCTAGTTAGTAATGGACCATACATAGTCATGGTATATTATATAAATTACTTATAAATTTGAATTGTTTTTAGTTATATGATTAGGTTTTTATGATTTATTTATATTAAACTTCTCGTTTTCTACATTAAATTAACTCATTTGACACAAAAATTAAAAAAATTAGATTAGGTGGAACACATGGCGCAGGATTAAACTCTAATTAAAATCCAATTTTTACACTAAATTAACTCACTTTGTACAAAAATTTAAAACTTAGATTAGATAGAACACATGGTGCAAAATTAGACTTTAATTGAATTTTAATTAGATTTTCTCTCAGCTTTTACCTATTAATATATATATATATATATATATATATATATATTACAAGAATTCTTGTATTTAATCATTTTATTCATAGCCTTCTGAGAATTTCAATTACTATCCATTAATCACATTTTATCACCAAGTAATTATTTTCTTATTTTTATTGGTTTTAGATTTAGCAATATTGTTAGCACTAAAAAAAATATATGGTGCGTGTACGTATTTTTGTGAACCTACAGGTTTTGGGGCGTTATGTTCCCCCAGATGTGCCACTTAGGTATCTAGGAAATGTTCTTAATCGAGATTCCATATCAATTGGTGAGGCCACTACTCTTTCAAGTGGTGACAAATCAGTTGATCAAGGTGATGCTGCAGCAATACAAGCTGTTGAGATGAGAGCCACTGGGACTAACGAAATAACACCTAGTGGAGTGGCTTCCATGGCACAATCTGCTGCTAATGTTAACCCTCGCATAATGTGTGATAAGAATAAGACTACTCTCTATGATGTCCTAGCAGTAATTAATTTTTGTGCACTACTGATTTTTTCCCATGATGACCAAGTTACCTGGGTGACAATGTTTTTTTTTTAATGAGTGTGTATGTTTGAGTAGGAAAATGTTAAAAAGCGCTATAAGCTTTTTTTTTTTTTTTTTTTAATGTTTAGAGACCTTCATTGATGCAACATGAACCTAATAATAAACACAAATTTCAACTATAGAGAATCAATTTTTAATAATAAAAAAATCCACCTTTAATGCAACTTTTATCTCTCTCATATTAAAAAAATTTACATTTAAAGCTCACAACCACATTCCATCATTTTTTCATAAATTTTATGGAGTGTACCTTGATAAACATATATATTCTTTGAGTAGGATACCACTACAAGACTGCCAATGGACAAAGTAATGACACGTGAAGATGCTGAAGGGGTGATTGATGCAAAAATAAGAAACAAGCTTGACATGAGCACTACTCCTAGTGGAGTAGCCACCTCTATGGCAGTAGTAGCCAGGATTAACCAAAGCAAGTGATATATATCATAGAGGAAAGATGTAGTTTGATGATGCTCAGATCGTCAGTCAAGTACGATCGTCCAGATTGAATTCGTCCTCCATCAACCAAATCCTCAAGAACGAGTGAAGGGAAGAACGGATGTAGTTCGCCGGCGTGGTGCATGCCAAAAAGTCTCCAATGCCAAAGTCAGAAAGATTGACAAAAGAGAGCTATGAAAATAATATGCTAGAGTTTTTGCCTTCCCTCCCCCCTTTTGGGGTTATGTATTTATATGCATGCACTCACGGGTGGTTTCTTCTAGCCGTTGGTGGAGCTTTGATGAAGACTTTATTCTTGCATGGTAACGCCCCTGCGGGGTGTTAATGGTGAGTTGCCCTTCCCAACGGTCTAAAGGCTGATTAATATTTTATAACGGTTCTTCGAGGGGTGGAGGTGGTTTTACTCGTCCTTGAGGGACGGCCATTTCTTCCAGGACGAGCTTGGTTTAGGCCGTCCGTCACTAGTTGTGAACATATGGACGATAATGATTTGATCGAGCCTATCAGCTGCCCCCCTATTCCTTGATCGTCCACATCTCGGACGGTCGTAGGAATATGAAACGATTTATCTTATATATTCTTTTTTTTTTTTTTTTTTTTTTTTTTTTTTTTTTTACAGTTGTGGCGTTTGGGGTTCTGCTCCGCATTGATTGCTTAATGGCGGCTGTGGCTCACTTCGCGGCCACGTGGTCGATTTTCTTTGGCTGGGGGACCTCGTTTCCGGTGAAAGTCTTTTCAGTTTTCCCGCAATTTCCAAGGCAGAACCTTTTGATTTCTTTGGCCTTTCCTTTTCTTATTTCCCATCTTCTGTGCGGTTGGTTTCTCCCTCACTTGCGCGTTTTGCTCCTAGTCTTCTCAGTTTTCCCCCTAATTTCCAGGTATGCCCCCATTTATGCCTTCTTTCCTTTCTGAATTTTGCTTGTATCTGTGTCTTTTAAGTTCTTTCTCCTTTCTGCACTATCCCTTCTTCTTACTGAGTGGTGTTGTTCCTCTTTAATGGTGGATAACTTCGAAGTTAGGCGTAACTCTCCCTCTGTAGCATTTCTCTTTGCCCGTTTAGAAGCCTTAGTGGAACTTTCCGGCGACCCATTGGGTGCGCTTTCGCCTAACGGTTCATACCCACAAGTTGAGGAGTTTGTCTGTAGGGGTAGTGGGTTAGGATTGGCATTAGGTGTCTTATACCCTTTACTGTTAAAATCTCAAGTCTGGTTTCGGTCCGTTCGAGGGATCCTAAGAGGGAAACATATGGGTTTTGAGGAAGGGTCAGGTGACTTAGAGAGGGGCTCGTCCTCTAACGTAGGTGAGGAAGGGGCCGGGATCGATACAGCGACCACCGAGCCTTATCGCGCTCCCTCGTCCTCCCATTCTCCCGCTCCGACCGTCGTCCGTCCTTTCCATGCCCTCAAGGAAAATTGTTCCTTGAAAATAGAGGTTTTTAGCAAATTTAAAGATAGGTTCCAGTTTCCTGAGGGGACCAGAGCTCGTCTTCCCAGGAAGGGTGAAAAGGCTTGCGCCTTTGCCCACAGGGAAGTTTGTTTTTATAAGGCTGCTTTTTCGTGTGGCCTCAGGTTCCCCGTCCATCCGTTCATCATGGAGCTTCTTCATCATTTTAACCTTGCACCGGGGCCACTTATGCCCAATTCTTGGAGAATAGTTGTTAGCTGTATGGTGATTTGGACCACCATCGCCGACGGAGACATGATCACGGTCAATGAGTTCGTCCATCTGTACCGTCTGAAAAAGTCCAAGGAATTTGGATATTATGAGTTTGTACCTTGGAATAGGAGGTCGCGTCTGGTAGTTGATCTCCTGTCGTCCTTTCGCTACTGGAAGTCTAGATACTTCTTTGTATCGGGTGACGGATGGGAAACATTGCCTGATGACTTATGGGGGAACGTTCCTAGGCTGCTGCGCCGGTGGGAGACCCCTTTGATTGGTGCGTTTGCTCCTTATGAGATGCCCCTTCCCCCCTTTTCTCTCATTCTTTTTTTTTTTTTTTTTTTTTTTTTTTTTAAATTTTCCCTTTGCTGTTGTATTTGCAGCGAAAGATCGTCCAGAGCTCGAGAGCCAATTCGAAGAGCGGGTTCAGGCGGCAATCAGGTACGCGAGGACGATCGAAGATTTTGGTGACTTGATCGACCCGCGCACTTTACCTCGTCACTGTTTGGGGCCGGAGCCTTCCCTCTACGTCCTTAGTACCCTCGGTCGAGAAGAGAAAAAGCGTAAGTTGTACTTTCCACTAGATTTTTCTTCGTCCTTAACTTCTTACTTTCTTTTTATTCGTCCTTGACCTCTTGTTCTCTTTTTATTCGTCCTTAACTTCTTTCTCTCTTTTGCGTAGAAATGACGTCCAAATTTAACAAAGAGATGTACAAGAAAATTAAGGACAAGAAGAATGAGCCTCTTTCCAACATAGGTCAGAAGAGGCTGAGAATTACAGATAAGGAGAGGGAGAAAGAGAAGGAGGTGGTGGAGAGGGGTTCGTCCACACCTGCCCTTGACCTGGATGAGGGTTTGGCTGCTTCTCCTGGCATTTCGGTTGAGGAGGTGGCCCGTCCTCCCAAGAGGCAGAAAATGGCGAGCAAGGGGAAGGAGAAAGTTGGTGCCAGTGTTTGGTCGGACGCCGAGACGGCCATGAACCGTGCCAACGAGCTCCTTACCCCCGGGGAGATGAAGGAAATTACGAGCGTTCCTTCCCACGAGATGGTGAGCCGTCATGTTCACAAGCTCGTGCGGGTAATCCACCACATTTTTGTCTTTGTCTTTAACTGCTTGACCATTTTTGTTGGTTTTGATTGAACTTTTTGTCCTCAGGTGTTGGGGGAGACCATGCACATTACCACGCAGTATCTGGCAAATGAGGAGAAGGCCGTCGTGGCCAACTCGAAGGTGGAAGCACTAGAGGCTGAAGCTTCGGGCTTGCGGAAGGACTTGATCGTAGCCATGGATTCCTTCAACACTTCCAAGGAGCAGGTTCAAGTCTTGACGGAGCAGCTGGACGCTGAAAAGCAGTCGGTGAAGCAGAAGGATGAACTCCTGGCAGCAGCTACCCAGAAAATGAAAGTAGCTGTGGCCAAGGCCGTCATTGCTTTTCAGACCACGGAGGAATACAACACCATCTTGTTCCAGTGGTACTTCAAGGGGTTCGAGCTGCTTCGGAGATATTTGATCAAGCATGGACCTGGTACAGACCTTGAAGACTTAGATTTTGAGGCCGTTGACAAGGAGATCGAGGAGGATGAAGCAACTCAGACAGCGGCGTCTACCGGTACGGAACCTTCCCAGGAAAACAAGAACGATGATGTTGCCCCTCCAACCTGATCTTGTCTTTAAAAAAGTTTTTATTTTTTGTTTTGTTTGTATGTGTTAAGTTTCACAAACAGCTAATGTTCGGATGCCCCATTTGTTTTTTGGGGCCCCATTTTTGCCTTTGAACAATTTAGCTTTATATAGTAAGTCTGTTTAACAATTTGGCTCTATGTCTGCGTATTTACCTTTGCTTTTCGTGATTGTATGTGTTGTGCCAAGATTTTCTTTTGGATGTTCATCTCTTCCCCGTTTGGGGGACTTCGAAAAAGTTTGCTAGCGTACTGAATTTATCCTCGTCATCCTGTGCATCTTAGGGGACTTTTGTCCCGTCCACCTTTTTTTGGGGATTCTGCTTCCTCATTTTAGACGACGCCAATCTCTTCGTCTCGGGACGACGTTCATTATCGTTTTTTTTTTTTTTTTTTTTTTTTTTTTGGAGTGCATCCATTTAAGGAATCTAGTCGTCTTTCTTTGTTGGACGATGTACATCCATTTAAGGAATCTAGTCGTCTTACTTTGTTTGGACGATGTACATCCATTTAAGGAATCTTATCGTCTTTCTTCTTTTTAGGACCATGTACATCCGTTTAAGGAATCTTATCGTCTATCTTTGTTGGACGATGTACATCCATTGAAGGAATCTAGTCGTCTTTCTTTGTTTGGACGATGTACATCCATTTAAGGAATCTTATCGTCTTTCTTTGTTTAGGACGATCGTTCTCATTTTTGGGAAAAAATTGTAGCGCATGACTTGCTGAATAACACTTAAGAAATACTGGATAATACTTATGAATTGAATAATAAGTAACGGGTTTTGAATAATCGCTTACATAAGACAGGAAGTATTAAATTAGGTTTTACAATCAGGCTATGGTTCCTTTTCATAATACCTCTTTAGATGTTCGACATTCCATGGACGAGGTAGTCTCTTTCCTTCCGAGTCTTCCAGATGGTAACTTCCCTGACGTGAATAATGGACGACTCTATAGGGCCCTTCCCATGTCGGTCCCAGTTTGCCTTGTGCTGGATCTTTTGTTGCGGGGGTGACTTTTCTAAGGACGAGGTCTCCAACGTTGAATCTTCTCAGCTTCACTCTCCGATTATAATATTCGGCTATCTTCTGCTGGTATTTGGTCATTCTTTGGAACGCTTGGTCTCTAATTTCGTCCAGACCGTCTAGGTTCTGTTTCAATTGGTCGTCATTGGTTTGTTCGTCAAAGAATTCTCTCCTAAGGCTAGTGAGCCCTACTTCGATTGGGATGACCGCTTCTGTGCCGTATGTCAGACTGAACGGTGTTTCTCCTGTTGGTGTTCGTGCTGTCGTCCTATATGCCCACAAGACACTTGGTAACTCTTCAGGCCACGTTCCCTTTGCCCCCACTAACCGGGACTTGATAATCTTGAGCAGGGTCTGGTTGGTTACTTTCGTCTGTCCGTTGGCCTGAGGATGACCTGGCGATGAGTACCTGTTTTTGATGCCCAAGCCCGAGCAAAATGATCTGAACTTTTGGCTGTCGAACTGACGACCGTTATCTAATATGATCGTTCTTGGTATCCCGAACCTACAAACAATATTTTTCCACACAAAATTTTGTACCTTTGCTTCGGTGATTGTTGCCAGAGCTTCTGCCTCCACCCATTTTGTGAAGTAGTCGATAGCGACGAGCAGGAACTTTACTTGCCTCTTCCCCTGAGGTAAGGGACCCATGATGTCGATCCCCCACTGTGTGAATGGCCAGGGCGAGGAGATTGTGGTCATCTTTTCTTCAGGGATTCTTTGAACATTCCCATACCTTTGGCAACTATCACACTTCTTCACGAAGTCAGCTGCGTCTTGCTGCATTGTTGGCCAAAAGCAGTCTGTTCTCATGATCTTCCGAACGAGGGACTTTGCCCCCATGTGGTCTCCGCAGATTCCTCCGTGCACTTCCTCCAGGACGTATTTGGCTTCCTCCCCTTCTACACATCTCAAATATGGTTGGGAGTAACCCCTTTTGTAGAGTTCGTCATTAAGTATCGTAAATCTGGCTGCTCGTTTCTGGACCTTCTTAGCTTCATCTGGATCTGAAGGTAGTCGTCCTTCTCGAAGGAACGACAAAATTGGGCTCATCCATCCAGGGTTGGTATGCACCAAGAGAGTTTGAAGTCCCTGGATGCTAGGAGAGTTTTGTTCTTCCATCTTCCAATCGACCCTTTTATTTTGGTTGTCCGTTGAGGCACTTCATGCGACCTCGTCAGCTACAGCGTTCTGATCCCTGGGGATCTGGATGAACTCTACATAATTGAAGGCGCTTACCAGCTGGTTCGTCAATTTAAGATACTTCTGCATCCTTGCCTCCTTTGCTTCGTATTCCCTTCTCACTTGCCCTATGACGAGCTGGGAGTCGCTCTTGAGCATAATATTCTCACCTCCGAGTGCTCGAGCTATTCTCAATCCCGTCAATAAGGCCTCATATTCTGCCTCGTTATTGGTTACAGGGAATTTGAGCTGGACCCCATACTTGAGAATATCTTTTTCAGGGGAAGTGATGACGATGCCTGCTCCGCCTCCTTTCTGAGTGGACGACCCATCCGTGTTTACCGTCCAGAGACTTTCTATGCTCCCGGGGGTGGTGAATTCTGCTATGAAATCAGCCAATGCCTGTGCTTTTATTGCTGTCCGTGGGCGGTATTTTATGTCAAATTGGCTGAGCTCGATTACCCACTGTACCATTCGTCCTGCCGCTTCGGGCTTGTTCATTGCCTTTTTGATGGGTTGGTCCGTCATTACAATGATGGGATTGGCTTGAAAGTATGGACGAAGTTTTCTCGAAGCCATAATCAGGGCGAAGGTGATCTTCTCTATGCGAGGATACCACGCCTTGGCACCCTAGAAAGCCTGGCTGACGTAATACACAGGAAGTTGCAACCTGTCTTCTTCTCTGATCAACGCCGCTCTAACGGCCGTAACAGACACAGCTAAGTACAGGAATAAGTCTTCGCCCTCTTTCGACGGGCTTAAGAGCGGAGGGTTGCTAAGATAACGCTTCAACTCCTGGAACATCGTTTCGCATTCCTCCGTCCAGGAAAACGCTTTCTTCAAAATCTTGAAAAATGGAAGGCATTTGTCTGTAGCCTTTGAGACGAACCTGTTGAGGGCTGCTATCCTTCCTGTGAGGGATTGCACTTCTTTGACTGTCCTAGGTGAGGACATTTCAAGGATGGCTTTGACCTTCTCGGGGTTTGCTTCTATCCCTCTCTGCGAAACCATAAACCCGAGGAATTTTCCCAAGGAAACTCCAAAAGCACACTTGGACGGGTTCAGCTTCATGTTGTACTGCCTGAGTGTATTGAACGTCTCCCTGAGGTCGTCCAAATGATCTTCTTCCTCTTTGCTCTTGACGAGCATATCGTCAACGTATACCTCTACGTTTCTCCCGATTTGCTTCTCGAACATCTAGTTCACCAACCTTTGATAGGTGGCACCTGCGTTCTTGAGTCCAAAAGGCATGACCTGGTAGCAGTATAGCCCCTGGCTAGTGATAAAAGCAGTCTTTTCTTGGTCTTCTTCAGCCATTTGTATCTGGTTGTATCCGGAGAATGCGTCCATAAACGTGAGAAGTTTGTGCCCTGCTGTGGAGTCCACTAGCTGGTCGATTCTGGGTAGTGGGAAACTATCTTTTGGGCAGGCTTGATTTAGGTCTGTAAAGTTGACACACATTCTCCACCTCCCATTTGCTTTTTTGACCATGACTACGTTGGCCAACCACTCGGGGTAGTGGACTTCCCGGATAAATTTGGTTGCAAGTAACTTATTTACTTCGTCCATCACTGCCTTGTTTCGCTCGGGGGCAAAGACTCTCTTTTCTGTTGGACGGGCTTCTTCCCCGGGTCAACATTCAGGTGATGCTGGATGAGGCTTGCTGGGATTCCCAGCATATCTTCGTGGCTCCATGCGAATATATCGAGGTTGTTTTTCAAGAAGCTGACGATCTCTTCCTTCATCCTGGGTCTCAGGTGCGTTCCTATTTGGGTCATCTTTGGTGGACTCCCTTCAGCCAGCTCTATCGTTTCAAGCTTTTCCACGATCTCTAGCGATTTCTCCTCGATCGTCCACGTATGGTTTTCTTTTGAGGCTAGGACGGCCTGATAGCATTCTCTTGCCAATACCTGGTCTCCTTTAATTTCTTCGATCCCTTGTTCTGTTAGGAATTTCACCTTTAGGCAGTACGTGGAAATAGCAGCCTTCCAACGATTGAGCATTGGTCGTCCTATGATCACATTGTAGGACGAGGGTGAGTCCACTATCAGGAAATTGTGCTGGTTGGTTACCTGGAGGGGGTATGATCCGGCTGTCACTGTCAACGTCACTATTCCCCTGGGGTATACCTTGTCTCCGCTGAAACTGATGAGGGGAGATTCAAAAGGATGGAGCCTTTTTGGGTCTAGTTTTAGTTGCTGGAAGGCAAGAAGATAGATTATATCGGCTGAGCTTCCACTGTCAACCAGGACTCTTCGCGTATTGAACCCCTCGATCATGATCATAATGACGAGTGGGTCATCATAAGGTTGCTTTACACTTCTGGCATCTTCTTCAGAGAAATACAAGTCTCCATTGGTTCGTCTTTACTTCAACGGTGGTATACTGTGGACACTGTTTACTTGCCTTTGGTATGATTTCCTGAGGGATTTGAATAATCCCCCAGTGGTTGGTCCTCCGGCGATGGTTTTTATCTCCCCCAGGGCGTTTTGTGGACGAGGTTGGGGGCAGTCTTCATCTCTCCTTGAACTAACTTGCTGATTTTTCTGTCCGTACCTGCCGGAATCTCCCCTCTTTATGTACTGTTGTAGTTTCCCATTACGGATGAGCTCTTCAATCTGCTCTTTCAGGTCCCTGCAATCCTCCGTGTAATGCCCATGATCTTTGTGGAAGCGGCAGTATTTCCTCTTGTCGCGCAAACCAGGCGCTGAATGGAGTGGTCTTGGCCACTTAAGAGACGGTTCGTCCCTTATCTCCGTTAGAATCTGGTCAACGGGCATCATCAACGGTGTGAATTTCGCTGGACAAGGGTTCTTGTCCTCCCTCCGCCTATTTCCATCGTCATTCCGTCGATCCGCCCGATCCCTTTTTTGCCCTCGTTGATCGTCCTCCTTTTCCTTCTTCTTTTCCTTGTTCTTTTCTGCTCCGTCAATGGCTGCTAGTGCTTCTTCCGCGTTCATGTACTTCTGTGCTTTCAACAATGCTTCGGCCATTGTCTTAGGGGGGTTCTTTGCCAAAGATGCCACAAAATCTCTGGACTTCAACCTTGCTTTGAAGGTCGTGAGATGTACCTTGTCATCCGCCTCGTCTACTTCCAGCATTCCTCGGGTGAAACGCGTCACATAAGACCTCAATGGTTCCTTCTCTCCTTGTTTGATGGTGAGCAGATGGTCGGCAGTCCTTTTTGGACGCTGCCCGCCTACGAAATGACGAACAAAGGAACTGCTTAACTGTTCGAAGTTATCAATGGATGATGTTGGCAACTTGTTGAACCACTCCCTAGCTGCTCCTTTGAGGGTTGTAGGGAAGGAGCGACACAAAATCTCATCAGGCGGCTGTTGAAGGCCTAAGGTCGTCCTGAAGGTATTCAGGTGATCCAAGGGATCTTTCAGCCCGTCGAAGGGTTCTAGCTGTGGTAGACGGAACTTGGAGGGTACTGGGCACTTCTGGACGGCCATGGTAAAAGGTGAGTCCGTCTTCCGTACGATTCTCTCTAAGCTTTGGTCCGTTTTTCCTTTGATGGCGTTCCTCAGTTCGTCCATCTCTTTCCTCATCTCTCTTAAGAGATCCGGGCTTGCTTCTTCCGGAGTGCTGGTTCGCCTTCTGTTGTTGTCTTCGTCGTCGCCCTTGTCTGCACGATTACTTTCTTGCAGCAACCGTTGCTTCATCTCTTGGTTCTGTCTGGTGAGTTCTTCCACAGTGGCTGATAACGACTGAATTTGTAGGGCCAATGCAGCGGGATCTGGATTTGTACTAGATTCCATCTGGACTTGTGAGTTAACTGGGACAGATCACGTGTTGAATCGTCCCCACAGACGGCGCCAAACTGATGATGCTCTGATCGTCAGCCAAGTACGATCGTCCAAATTGAATTCGTCCTCCACCAACCCAATCCTCAAGAACGAGTGAAGGGAAGAACAGATGTAGTTCGCCGGCGTGGTGCCTGCCAAAAAGTCTCCGATGCCAAAGTCAGAAAGATTGACAAAAGAGAGCTATGAAAATAATATGCTAGAGTTTTTGCCTTCCCTCCCCCCTTTTGGGGTTATGTATTTATATGCATGCACTCACGGGTGGTTTCTTCTAGCCGTTGGTAGAACTTTGATGGAGATTTTATTCTTGCATGGTAACGCCCCTGCGGGGTGTTAATGGTGAGCTGCCCTTCCCAACGGTCTGAAGGATGATTAATATTTTATAACGGTTCTTCGAGGGGTGGAGGTGGTTTTACTCGTCCTTGAGGGACGGCCATTTCTTCCAGGACGAGCTTGGTTTAGGCCGTCCGTCACTAGTCGTGAACGTATGAACGATGATGATTTGATCGAGCCTATCATAGTTTAATGAGGTTTTGTCTTTGTATTTTAGGGTTAAGAACTAAGTATCTATAAATTATAAAACAGTGCCCCCAGAGTACTAGCTAGGGCTATCACTACTTTTGTCCTTATTGTAAAATTTATGTTTATGTTTATGTTTATGTTACTTTTCAATAATAAAAAAGTCTAATATCTTTGGAATTTAAGTTAGAATATTATTTATTTTAAATTTGCTTCAATTAAAAAAATTCAAAAGACAAACAAGTAAAACAAACTAAATAAGATGTATGAATTATGACATGCCCTTGTATTAATCCACATGGTTCAAATTAATTTGACTTTTGGAAAGTATTGAAATCTTCAAACATACCAAGTGGTGGGTTTTTGTCTTTTGTCTTTTGGGCTAAGAACTAAGTATCCATAAATTATAAAACGGTGCCCTTAGAGTACTAGGGCTATCACTACTCTTGTCCTTATTGTAAAATATATTTTTATATTTTTGTTATTGTTGTTTGTGTTTATGTTTATGCTTTTTATTTCAATAATAAAAAAATAAAAAAAAGTCTCATATCTTTAGAATTTGCTTCAATTAAAAAAAAAAAACTCAAAAGACAAACAAGTAAAACAAACTAAATAAGATGTTGTAGACACCGCATTTTGTATCATTTACAACTCGGACCCCCAATCTCCAATGATGTTGGAATTCTAAGGCCTAAGGTTGGTTTAGGGCTTAATTAGATTGAAATTGACTTGAGGAGGGTATTTTTGGAAAAATATAACTTTTTTATGAACTAAATAATGGAAAATTAAGGTCAAGAAACCCTAGGGCTATATGCTTACGCATGTCCTCAAGCTGCGTATGCAGGTCTTATGCATGCATACACAAGTCTTATACATGCGTACGCATACACAAGCTTGCGCACGCATGCTAGGGCTCCAGAAAATATGAAAGACAAGTTTTTCAACATTAAGTGTGACATTTGAAATGAATCTTACATCGTCTGGGAACCGTTCCAAACCCCAATTTTTCAACTATATAAAGCCATACATAGTAGTTTTTCAAAACACAGAGAAAATCCTAAGGGAAAATAGAAAATTCACCAAAAATAATTAATAAAAAATGGAGTTTTTCACAAAACATCCTTAAATAAATATTTTTCTAATTGAGGCTTTTTCTAGCCTTGATCTTGGAGTTCTAAGATTACTAATCACTTTCTTATTTGTTTGTGATAGATTTAACTGAGGGGAATAGTCAAAATCAATCCAAGGAGCTTTTGTTTTTTGAGGTATAAGTTCTAAACTTCTTTTTTCTTTTCTTAGCCTTTTCTTGCTTTGATTCTTGTTTTGTTTGTATTTTTCTTGTTTAGTTGTGTTATAATATGTTTGCTTAGCTTAGATTTTCTTTATTGTTTTAAGCATGTTAGGTTATTAGATTTTGTTTTTGCTCTTGTAGACACCACATTTTATTCCCCTTACGACTCGAGCCCCCGTTCCCCAATGATGGTAAAATTCTAAAGCCTGAGGTTGGTTTAGAGCTTGATCAAATTATAAATTGACTTGATGAAAGTTTTTATGGAAAATATAGCTCTTTTATGAATAAAATAAAGCTATTTTTGGAAGAAAAAAAAAAAAACAAAAACAAAAAAGGCCACGGAAACCCTAGGGCAGTATACGCATACACACATATGCGTATGTAGGTTTCATGTATGCATATGCATACATGGGCCTGCGTACGCAGCTAGAGTTCCAAAGCTATGAAATGCAAGTTTTTTTGCATTAAAGCTGAGATTTGGAATGAATCTCACATCATCTGGAAGCTGTTCCAAACCCCCATTTTTCAACTATATAAAGCCTTACATGGTATATTTCAAAAAGAAACATAGAAAATCCTAACGGAAAACATAAGATTCATTAGAAATAGTGAATCAAAGAGGGAGTTTTTCACTAAACATCCTTAAGTCAATATTTTTTGATTGGGGTCTTTTTCTAGCCTTGATTTTCGAGTTTTAAAATTACTAATCACTTTTGTATTTGATTGTGAATAGATTGACTGAGAGAAATGGTCAAAATCAAGCTTGAAAAGCTTCTATTGAGCTCTAAACACCTTTTTTTTTTTCATTTTCTTGTTTTAATTCTATTTTCTTTTTGTTTTCTTGCTTTGCTTATGTATAGGTAGCCTAGGGTTTAGTAGCTTTCTGTTTTAAAGCATGTTAGGTTGTTATTTTCTTTAGTTTTTGTTTTAGTTCTGTTTCTGTGTTTTTGGGTTAGGGTTTTAGGGCATGTCTGCGTGCGCATGCTTCTTGCATGCGTACGCAAACTCGAATATGTGTACGCATACAACTGGCCTGCGTACGCAAGCCTATGTATGCACACACATGCTCGTGCCCAGAAATCTTAATCTGAGTTTTTCTGCTTCTGTTTCTTTATTTCTTTCATATAATATGCCTCTGTTTTGACATTCTTTTATGTTTTTGAGTCCCTATTTCTCTATTTGATTATTTGTTTGCCTTTAACATGCTAGATTAGGGTTTCTTTCTATTTCTTGCTATGATATACTATAAACATGCATTAATATGATCATGCACTGATGCATAAGTGCTGTGATGTAGTAAAGTAAGTGAGGTAAGTCATGCATTCATATGAACATGCATTTTGGATGTTGAACACAACAAATATGTTTGTTTCATGCTAGCATATATCTTGTTTGTTTGCTACCTTGGATGGGATGATATGATATGCATGATAGACATATGCTAGGTTTGATGTGAATTGCCATGATAAGTGTATGTTAGGATTTTGGGATGATTAATGTCATGTTGATTGCTAGATGAATGCTAGTATGTATGTAAGTTTAGAATAACGATGTTGAATATGCCTTTAATGAGATTAAGATGTAAGACACAATGAGTAGAAGCCGACCTACGGGTCAGGCAGTTTTTGGTGCCTAACACCTTCTCAAAATCATACCTAAACTCTGAACCCATACTCTGATAGTAAAATTAGTCCTTCCACTTAGGGTGTTATGTAAATGGTTCCTAGACCTAATTTAGGTGGCGACTCTATCTTTTCTCTGCCCCAGTCCACTTGGCCGAGGTGTACTCCCTTTTTCTTAAGGAGGAAAACCGCTACTCCTACAGCTCTGTTTTCATTCTTGCTTTTCTGGATTAGGGTTTTTGAGACGTGTATACGTACACATGCATACAACTGGGTTGCATACGCAAGCCCTGTGTATGCGCACGCATACTCGTGCCTTGAAACACTAATTTAACCCTTTTTGTTTTTGTTTCTTTGTTTCTCTTATTTAACATGCTTCTGCCTTGTCTAGTTTTATGCTTTCGAGTCTCTGCTTCCATGCTATTTTCCTTGTTTGTTCCTCACATGCTAGATTAGGGTTTTATCTTCCAATTTTGTTGTTTTTCCATGAACATGCATATGATATGACCATGCATAGGTGTTGTGATACAGTGAGGCAAGACATGCATTCATATGAACATGCATTGATTTGAATATGATCTTGTTTTGGATGATGAACATGGATAATGTTTACTTGTTTGTCTTTTCCTTAATAGTGAGATGCAATAACATGTTGTATGATTCTGCCATGATGTGTTTCAGCCTTTGAGGGTTTATGATGTGATGAGAAGCATGATAGATGTATGTTAGGGTTTGGGATGAGAATGTCATCTTTTATTCTTAGATGTATGCTAGTGTGTGTGTGTGTGTGAGTTTATGATGCAATATTGAACATGCTTTTAATAAAATTAAGACATAAGACACAATGAGTGGAAGTTGACCTACGAGTCGGGCGATATTGGGTGCCTAACACCTTCCCAAGCCATACCTAAACTCCAAGCCCATACTCTAGTAGTAAGATCAGTCTTTCCACGAAAGGGCACTATATATATGATTCCTATACCTAAATTAGGTGGCAACTCCAATTATCTTTTCTCCGCCTTGGTCCACTCAGCCGAGGCCTACTCCCCCTCTCCGTTGCGCCCACAGATGTATATATGAATTATGACATGCCCTCGTATTAATTCACATGGTTCAAACCAATTTGACTTTAGCAAGTATTGAAATCTTCAAACATACCATATGGTAGGTTCTTAGAATAGTTTTTTTTTTTTTTTAATTTTATATATATATATATATATTTTTTTTTATATTTATATATTTGATGTTACCCTAAAAAATTATTAATGTAGTATAATTTGAATATCATTTGTTGTAATATTTGTTTTAAAGATTAATGCATAACTTATACAACTTCAAAGACTTAATATTTGCTTCAAGGATTAATTCATAACTTATACAACTTCAAAGACTTAATAACATTGAGCAATATATTAATAGTAGATTAAAAAATTCAATATAATAAAAACACATATTTACCATACCCCCCAAAAAAAATATGTTACACCTAAGCAAGGTTTTCAGACCCGGACCGTTCATTGAACCGTAAAAGGGAGAGGTTCAAGGTTTTTGAAGTCGAACCGAGGTCAAACCGGGGTCGAACCGTGATGACATCATAATTAATTTAATAATTAATTAAAACCCAAATATAGATATTAAATTTATAAAACTAGCAAAATTGACAATATATCTATATATGTGAGGGAAATTTAATGATTTTCAAGCATATATTTAATAATTAAATAAGAAAGTTAATAAAATAAAATAATAACCATGAAAACATTAAAATTTATGATTAATTTTTGAAGTAAAGTTGAATATCTTTGAAAGATTTTAATTATAATTTTTTTGTATTCCTTGTAAGAGATGAATAATTTAATTAAGTAGAATAAAATTGTGTTAAGTTGTTTTTTTTTTTTTTTTTTTTTTTTAAATTGCTAAGGGGTTGGACCGCACGGTTCTCACCGGTTCGTGCGGTCCAACCCCGGTTTTAATGGTTCACGGAATTAACAAAAAATACGGTTCTTTATACTTAAAAACCGGTTTTCACGGTCCGACCTCCCGGTCCGGTCCGGTTCTGAAAACTATGCACCTAAGTACACATGCTACAATTGACAATTAATTTGTTTAAATCTAATTATAAATTTTAAAAGTTGAAAATAGATTTAATACAAGTAAACTTAATTATTATATATATATATATATATATTAAATAAATAAATAAATAAAACCTTCTCACTTCCTAGTTTCCACTACCCACGGTTCCTATCAAGAAAATATTATCCCATTCGTTTTTTTTTTTTTTTTTTAACTTCCATAAAAAATTTATAAAAAATAAATAAATAAATAAAATACCCACATTATCTTTAAAAAAAAATTTAAAAAAAAAAAAAAAAACCACGTAGGTACCGATTACAACTTCATAGAAATAACTTATCCTATCATTTGTTCCTCTCTTCTATTTTCTAAATGTTGTGAAATGCGAAAAATTCTAATAACATTAGATCCCACAAGCTCCAAACCCACAATATCCCTTCAATTTCTTCCTTCATCCTATTTCTAGCCAACATTATTTTCTTTTGCACTCATTTTTTGATATACTGAATTCTTCTCAATGATCAGACATTTTCCTGTCAAAATTGGTTAGCCATTAAACAAAATTTATTTACTTCTTCATCAATTAAATTATATTATGTATCATATTTTCTCAACTACATATATTATGAATTTGTAACTCTATGATATTATGTGATGTGTGAATTATATGAAAGGTGCTATTGAAAATTGCACACGCAAATATGTGTGATAAGGTTAGTTAATATTATAATTATGATAAATCCATCGTACTTGTCTAATATTTTCTTAATTAGATTTAATCCAATAATAAATTTTATCAAATTTCTTAAATTAGACGAGTGCATTGACACTATCATTATATTTGGCCATATTTATTACATTAATTATAGATAAGTTTATTTGCTTCATTATAAACTCTTCACAATATTTTTTCCTAAAAAAATAATAATAAAATGAAAAAACTCTTGACAAATCATTTAATAAAATTCATATTTATTTTCCAACTTTAAGATGACGACATAAGGTGAGATTTGAATATGCACAGATGATATGTCACAAACTTTTACCCTCTCAAGATCCTTAATTTTTTGGTGGATAAGGAATCCAAGGACAAGTTAACTATGCCACAAAATTTTGTAGTTGAGTTTGCTAAGCCCAAGACTGAGGAGTTCGGTTGGTGCCATAATGTACAATCGTTGCAAGGAGTACATTAACCATTAAATTTGTGGAATGGACATTGACAGTAACATATGACAATATATATGTTTCAAAAGTACAATTGTGATTACCTAAATTTGCAAAAATAAAAGCACCCCTCACCTTACATGATGTACAATTGTGATACGTGATCCCAGATGTGCTACTTGGTTCTCTAGGAAATGTTATTAATAGAGATGTCTTAACAATTGGTGAGGCACTAGATGCAACTGTTCATTCATGCGATGACAAACCAGTTAACCAAGGTGACGTTGTTGTAATACAAGTTGCTAAGGTGAGAGCCACTGCTACTGAGACTAACTAAATAACAATTGGTGGAGTGGCTTCCATGGTACAATCTACTGCTTTTGTTAACCCTCACATGATGCTCAATGAGAATAAGATTACTCTCTATGATGTCTTAGCGGTGATTAATTTTTGCTCACTATTGATTTTTCTCATAATGATGACCAACTTACATGGGTGATGCTAGATTTTATAAGTGTATTCGAGTAGGAAAAAGTTAAAAGCACTATAATAATTTTTATTTCAAAATGTTTAGTGATTGTCATGGGTGCAACTGCAACATATATGGACCAACTAGATAAATTTTTTTACTACTTTTTCCTTGTCTTTATTTTAAAATTAAAACTTCACATGTCTGTTGTTGAGGTCCAAAATTTCACAAGAAAAGCTCATTCCTTAAAAAGTAAAGAAGGCCCAATTCGTGCAGCAAGGAGAATCAACATCAAGGCCCTATGTATATTCAGATTTCCAGCAAAAAGGCCATTAAAAAATCCAACAAAATCCAGTGAAAGAACTGGGCCGAGATACCTAGAGGCTCGGGATCCTCGAGATGTGCAGCACAGCTAACGTGGGATTGAGACAGCTCAAGAGGGGTACCACGAAATACAAGAAATGAAGAACAGATATATCCTTCTTAAGCACCCAGTGGTGCAGCAAAGAACCAGAGAGCTTGGAGAGTGACAATTCATGAACAAAAGACTGGTACCTCGGGGAACCCAGAATGAAGAACTATAAGGGGAAGTGGCTGGGAAAACCTTCAACCCAGCAGAAATGGATTCCGCTCACATGGGGAAAATGACAACAAGGAAAGACAACCAAAAGATGAGTCTGAAAAGTAAAAAGCCTTGAAAGAAGAGAGGGTGAAGGTTAGCTCTCCAAGGACACTCCGGAATGGAAGGTCAGCAAGTGGCTTTTAGGAAAACAGAACTAAAAGAAGAAAACTATGAGAAACAGAGAAAGAATCAGCTGTTAGAAATGGTTGGCATAACAGAGGCTCTAGTACTCAGGGAGCCGAAGGGGGGGAATCAATGGTATCCTGAACCCTAAAATGACACTATAAAAGGGGAAGGCAGCCAACATTGAAAGGGGATTCAGCAATAGGGAATCAGAACAAGAATCGTTGAGAAAACTCTGTCAAAAACTCAAAGAAAGTAGAAAACAGCGTCCGGTATCCCAGAAACAGCCACTATAAAACATACTTGGATTCAAAGGGATTCAAACTTTGCAAGTCTTAGAGGCTTAGATAGCCATCTAAAACTATAATTTTTGAGCTTATTTGGACCTTGTAACACGTCTTAGTGAGCACATTGTAATCCACAATTAAGAAAAATAATGAAATATCTCATATTGATTTGAGGATCTCTAACAATTATTTCGCGTATTTCTTTATTACATTGTCTTCCTTTACTGTTTCTTGCTGCTCAATACATATATTCTTGCTTGTTAGTTTTTCCTTTTACTCAGCCAAAAGTTGAGTCCTTTTACCGAGATCCTCACTTCAACTTGGGCCTTGGACACACTTAGCCTCCAAAGAAACATATGCCAAAACATGCACACATCAGATATCACTCTCTCCCACAAAAATCTTTCTCACCTAACTATCTTGGAAGGCAATACCTAAGCAAAGACACTTGGACTTGAGTTCTAAATCCCACAAGTCTTGTGCAAAGGCACTAAGTCTGTGAGAATTGGGGCCAAGATCCTCGTGGCTAAATCATTCTCATGAAATTCATTTACATATATATATATATATATATATATATATGTATATGTATTAAAATGTATATCCTAATCTAAGAAACTAACAATTATTTGAAGATATGTGTGTTGTATAGTGTGTTTTTATGCAGGACCTATAGAGGTAAAGGGAAAGGACAAAACTCTATTGCATAATAAGCATGGAGAAAGATCATATAGTTCAGAGAATCAGCATTCTGGGTTCTTACAGGCCTAGTACGCCCCGGGATCCCACGACAGTATGCCCGGGGTACCAAGTGAAGGAACTCTTTAAAATGTTTATACAATAATAGATAAGCCTTAAATATTCTATTTCAATCTCTTTCTCATTGTAAATATTATGAATATTTATTTTACTTATTTTGTAAGAGTAGAGGGTCATTTTATGACACTAAAACACTTATAATGGTATTTTCTATTACTTAGGAGGAATCGCATTTTCGTCTTGAGGAGCTTTATGTGACTTGCGCACAACTTAGTTTGTAATCAGCTCCATTTAGCTGCAATGAACCAAGTCCAATCCACTAAAACAACAAGTAAAGGGCCCAAGATCCTTGTTAAAGGGCCCAGGATCCTTGTTTCTACATGGGCCTGTATGCTAAGAAAAAAAGCACCCTCACATCTATTTAAGGGTGATGTAAAATTTTTAGTATGTTAATATCATTCTTTTGTACAAAATCACATGGTAATAATTATTATTGGTATTGCTTCAATAATATAATAATAATTTTTTTTTATAAATTGAGTCTACTACTATAGTAAATTTGTAGTAAATATACTTAACTAAATTTTAAATTAATAAGAGGAATATTACAAAATTTATAAGTATATGTAATTAATTATAAAAAAATTAATTAAGATATTTATTTATGGTTTTATGAAAGTAGTATATACATAATTATACTTACTTTCTTTGTACGTATTTTTTATTAAAATTGGTAGTAGATTTTGTATTCTTCAATTATATTTATATATATATACATATATATATATATATAAATGGAATTAAAAAATTCATATTACTATTTCAAACCCTATATTCTTTTTATCTCTCATTTCATATTAAAATTTTAGAAAATTCACATTTAAGTTAACTACATTGCAACATTTTATCAAAGAGTTTACAGTATGATTGGAAAACTGTAACCCAAAAAAAAAAAAAAAATTAGTTTGAGTAGGATGCCAGGTCAAGGCTACTAGTGTATAAAGCAATGACACGAGAAGATTCAAAAAGGGTGATTAATTGGTGGAGAGATAAAAAAATAAATAAATAATAATTTTTTTTTAAAAAAATGTTTTGACATGAGCACTACTCACGGTGGAGTTTCCGCCTAGTGGCTAGGCTTAACTAGAGCAAGTAATATCATATGGGAAAGATGTAGATTCATGCAGTTTTGTGTTTTGGGGCAATGACTCTCTCAGTATCTAAGTTATAAAGCGATGAGCATAGAGTCTAGGAATATCTCTACTCTTGCTCGTTTTGTAATCATGCTTTAAATTCTAATATACAAGTGGAGCTATAGTAATCTTCTTCTCCATATTAGACCTGTCTCTATAAATTAAAAAAAAAAATAGAGTGTTTTTTATTAATCCAAAAAAAAAAAATTTGAGAAAGAAACTTCATTCATTTAATCATAATAATAACGAATCTTGATACAAGGCTTCCAAAGCTAGTGGGGGAGAATCCTCCAACCAATACAAATCAGATTCTAAATTTCTAGCATGTTGCGCAAGAACATGTGCTACCTTATTACTTCCCCTCCTAATCTTACTAGTTGTAACCCACTGTAACCAGACATCAAATGGCGAATATCATCAACCACATTGCCTAGGAATGAATAGTTAGCCACATCTGAAGAAATAGCTTGCATAACATTGGTATTATCTCCCTCGATCATTACTCTAGTGAAACTAGCATCCATAGCAAATTCAAGAGATCTTCTACATGCCAACAGTTCAACTTCCTCACTTGTTTCCACCTTCGGCCCAATAGCAGACATACTAGCCATAACTTCGCTCCTCTCATTTCGAATTATTGCTCCTATACCAGATTTCTCCATCCCTGAAAATATTGCTGCATCAAAGTTTAGCTTATATACCATTGGTGGAGGTGGCTGCTAGACTTCACCGCTTGGTTGCTCCATCGGACTCACTGTTAAATGCACTTGGGCTTGCTTAAAATTCTGCAAAAACTCCTCTACTCTCTTGTTGAGACTGGTCGGGTTCTTCAGCTATCCTCCATACAGTACACAGTTACGTTGGTTCCATATGTGCCAACATTGCACCCAAAACAGACAACAAAAATAACATCATCTCCAGCTATGTGCCAGAATTTTTGATAGAAAAGGGCATTCATACCATCAGGTCCTGGGGCCTTGGTAGGTCCCATTTGAAATAAGGCCACTCTAACTTCATCAGCAGTGAATTCACTAGATAAGACTACCTTCATATCTTCAGTCACCCTTGTATGAACAACATTCAAGCACTCCTCCATCTGATCACCAGCTCCTGCATAAAATAGAGTGTGAAAATAATCTGAAGCTACCTCCACCACATCTTCTATCTCCTCAACCCATTGCCCTTGAGCATTTTTAATACCCCTGATGTGATTCTTCCTTCTCCTTTGTGTAGCTTTGGAGTGAAAAAGTTTTGTATTTTTATCACCATGCTTCAACCAAGAAACTCTAAACCGTTGAGCCCAATAAATTTCTTGTTTTTGGAGAAGCTCATCCATCTTTTTGCTTAAGTCCAAGAACTCGGCCTTACTGGTTTCAAAAATTTCTTCTTCATTCAATCGGTCCAGTCTTTTTTGAGTCTCTTTGATAGCTTCGACATCCGAATCAGTCCATGCTGAACCCCAGCTCAATAATTCTGCTCCACACATTTGAATTTTTTGCTTGATGGACTCAAAGTTGTGAGGAGCAATAGTATCTCTACCCCATGCCTCTTTCACCGTGGCCTCACAGTCAACTTTCAACAACCAAGACTCCTCGAACTTGAAGCTTTTCTCCCTTTTCTGCTTTTGATGGTTAAAAGATTGTACCTGCAACAACAATGGAAGGTGATCCGATGCATGGGCTGATAAGTGTGTAATTCTGCTCAATGGGAACTTCCTTAACCAAGCTTCATTGGCCACACCTCTATCCAACCAAATTTTTGTATTTGCTTCCCCCGGTCTCTTGTTATTCCATGGAAATGGATAACCCTTAAAGCCAAGGTCTTGAAGTTGGCAAGACTCCAAAGCTTCCCTGAATGCATCAACCTGTGAAATTTGTGGTGGCCGTCTGCTTTTCTTTTCCGAAGCATGTAAAAAAGCATTAAAGTCCCCTATAACCATCCAAGGTCCCTCCACAAAAGTCTTCAAATGGTCCAACAATCTCCAAGATCTCTCTTTTTGTTGTGCCTCCGGCCATCCATAAAACCCAGTCAAGAACCATCTAAACCCATCTTCTTCAATTACCACTGCTAAAACATGGTTTGCAATGTAATTAATAATCTCCAAATTAATAGTATTCTTCCATAAAAAGGCTAATCCTCCCTCAACATCAGGATGCTTAACTATAATCTTATTATGAAAAGGCAAATTACTATACAGATTCTCAAATCCATCCTTGTCTAGTCTTATCTCCATAAGAAAACAAAATGTGGGAGCTTGTTCCCTCACAATTTTGCGAAGGCTTCTACTTGTCCAAGGGTTCCCAAGCCCTTGACAGTTCCAACTTATCAGCCTCATTGCTCCCGGCAAGGGTGGCTGTCTACCCCCGCTGATATATCAACAACATTATCTTCCTCATTGAGTACCCTTCCTCATTATAAAGCCCATCCACCCTATTCTCTGTCTGCACTGCCTCCAAGTTGGACCCAATTAATTCCTCCTTAAAACCCGTATGTTATTCAGCATTACCTTTTAAAGTTGGCATTAAATTCAGAGTGGGGCACACAATCTCAGAATCCATCTTAAAGGATCTATTTAATAAAATACAATGATAATAATAACACTAAGGAAAAAAATGAAAATTATTAGGTACTCTCGGAGTACCGTAAATGCGTAGTCCCTCCTCTCACATGAATAGTGGATCCCACCATGAATTTTATTAGTGGGACCCACCATTTATATGAGAGGAAAGAGTCAGCATTTATGATACTCCGGGAGTACATAATAATTTCCCGGAAAAAAAAAATACAATGATAATAATAAAACTAACCTAAATAGCGAAAATTAAAAGAATTGGAAAACCTTATTTAATGAAGAGCGCCATACATAAACATTCCTTCCTACTGGCTAGCCTTGGGTACAAAATATGACTCCTTCGTCACTTCTATTACAACACAGGTGGATCATCTCTCATTTGAAGACATAAATTGCAACCACCGTTTTGATAATTCCTATCAAAGTGAATATGCTTCCAACATATATGCAAGCTCTTCTTGCCTCCATTTAAGCTCCCTCATATATATATATATATATATATATATATATATATATATATATATATTGGTATCCAAAACTCTAATGCAACTCATCACCTCATTGCTGATACAGCAAGTTTGAAACGTGTGATGAGCAAAAGAACATCATGTCTCAAATCAAATCCGAATTGGTAATGGTTTTGGTTTATCTTTGAAACATATATTGGGTCAAGTAGTGATTTAAAATTTGGATTTCCTCTACTCTTTAATAGATTTTGATAGGCCAAAAATGTATTGACCTCTTGTGATAGATTAACTGATTAATTAGCCAAGTTTATTAATTAATCAAATTAACATGCAAACGCGTGGTAGCACAAACAAATCACCAATTAAATTAACTGCAGCTGAAATTAAATTGACATGGTGATTTGTTTACAAATAGGGAAAACCAACACGGCAAAAACCTCACCAGATGATTTTAAGGTCACCACTCCCGAGAATCCACTATTATCAAAACAAGCGGTTACAAGTAAAGGAATCTCAGTACCTTATACTAATCTACAGTTGAACCCTTACCCCAATACCCAATTGGACTTGTTCTGTAGTGACAATCTCTCCTTATAATGCACGGCTCCCAATACGTGACTAACCAATTGCGCGGATCCCAGTACGCGACTTCAATCACCAATTAGAGAAGGTTGTTGGCTGCAAATTTTTTCAGTTCATCTAGACGATGAAGATCAAGAAGATGCTTGATCACAAAACCCTATGGTGTACAAACACAGCAACTTTTTCACAAGAATGATGAACTAGGGCAAACTCTGTCTCTGGTCACAATTTGCTTGAACAAACTTTTGCTCAACACTTGTGCAACCTTATTACACCTTTGACAACCCTTAAAATAATCCTTTTATATGTCTAGGATTGTGAGAAAAGAAAACCCAAACACATAATCACGGATTAAAGTCAAAACATAACTGAAAATCTGTTTTTCTTAAACCTCGACAAATACCCTATCTGTCGAGCTGTTGTCGAGCCACGGGGCTGGAACAGCTCTTTAAACTCGATAGATGGTTGGCTGTCGAGCTTTAATAACAGGTACTTTTCAGACTTGAATCTTGGACAGACTTGCATAGCTTTAACACTTGATCTTGAAACAAAGTTTCTTGAAGTATTAAACACATCCTAGATCTACCCAATTACAAGCAAAGTGCGTTTTGTCAAAAGATTAGCCAATTAAATAAAATAGTGACATATGTTCCTAACAAGTGAATCACATATGTCCTAACAATCTCCCTTTTTGACAATCCATGACAAAACCACAACAAACAAATGAACATATGAGAGAAGTCATAAATCACTCAACTCATACTCACTTGTTGAATACAATAAAATCTATCCTAACACAAACTCTTGAAAAACTTTGCAAGAAGAGAGTTTATGGCAAGTAAACTTTGACAACCTGTATTTCAGAAATACTTTAAACAAAACTCATCAAGGCATCTTTGTGTGAAACAGAAATAATAGATTGCATACAAGTAATAAGAGCCATGTGTATAAAGAAATAAAAGAAACAACACATGCAAGGATAGGTGAAGCAACATACATCAATATATAAAGAATATAAGTGCAATGTATGTCAAAATAGTCACAAGACCCATGTACAAGATAAATGTATCTCAAATAGAAAGAAAAGAAAAAGATACAAGTAATCCTCACTACATCCCTCAATGTGTACTCTCCCCCTAACAAACATCTCCTATGCTAACCCTCCCCCTAAGTATGACTACTCTCATAACCAAAACCACTCCCCCTTTTTGTCACGAGTGACAAAGGGTAAAAGTGTCAAGTAGACATCTCGTCATCACTAGATGAGCTAGGATCGCCATCATCCTCATCATCAGAAGTAGTAGCATCATCATCATCAGCATCATCAGCATCACTCTCATCCGCAAGGGCCACAGGAGTGGAAGGCATCGTATAACCACCCATCTCAGCCTAGTGTCGAGCAATGCGGCCTACACGGGTGTTCACCTGACACAACTCATCACTGAGAGTGTCGAGTCAAGCATCCATGCGCTGAAGCTGTGTCATGATGTCCTCGAATGTCACTCCGCTCGTAGAAGAGGAGGGTGCGATATGGATGGAGCTGAAGGAGTGGAAGGAGCTGCCGTACTGGACCGCCTCGATCGAAACTGCGCCTCGCTCCATTTAACGGTAGCATAGTCAATGGCACACATAACGGAGAAGTGGTCGGAAGAGGGAAAAGGAACAGAAAAATGGCATAAAATCCGCGTGATAGCCGAAGGGAAAATGAGCTTATCACGGGTAGCCGTATCCCTATACACATCTATAATAGAAAGAATAAAATGTGAAGGAAAATCTATAGTAGGTGCTCTAACAAAGAAAGCAAAAATCGAGCACGAGGCTCTGTGATAGAGTTATAGTGAGAGAATGGGTGGTGTAAAACAAAAGTCATCACCATGTTCATGAATCTAGGACCTTTAGCAAAAGTCGAAAATGGTGTAAACTGACGATCACCCCAATCAGAAGGGCACTCGCAGAAAGCAAAAATCATCTCATCTTTGGACACAGTCCTCAGACGCTCACATCTGGGGTAGTCAAGATACTCTACCCTCGGGACACGAAGCACATCGGATACCAACTCCGGTGTGACAACAATGCGCATACCTCGAACGCGAGTATGAAAGAGAGGTATTGAAGAATCAAGTCCATGCATGTTGAAGTAAAACTCCTGGATCAGCACGGAAGGACATGTGACCGGGACATCACACAACGACTCCCAACCCCGACTGTGAATGACATCGGGTAGGTCAGTGTTAGCGAAGTCTGCCAAAATGACTCGGCGTTCTGAGTGAACACCTCGTCGAGAAAAGTTCTCCGAGAAGTACTTTCGGGCATCCTCATCATGGAACCGAATAGAAGAGGGGGTAGGATTAGAAGAAGACGATGCCCCAGAACGAAGAGGGTTCCGGGACAGAGCAGATTTACGTTTCGATGCCATTGACGCACTAACGTAAACTAGAGAGAGAAGGGGGGAAGAAAGAAACACTCAAAAAAGTCCCAAACAGTTCAAATATACACAAATATATTGAATGTAAGGTACGTATGTATGAAAATGCATGAGCATGTGACGTGCAAAATAAAAACCATCATGGGCTCAGCCCAATCCAAACCTACCAGCACACAATCAATTGCACACATCTAAATGCATGATAATACTATTATAATGCTCATGTGATGCAATGCATGAGATTTAAAGATCATTTAAACAAAAACCCATCCCAAAATTTCAACAAAAACTCAACAACTTTGAAAAACCCCAAAATTTTTAAAAAACCCCAAAACCTAGATCTAAATGCATGAAATGCATGAAGAATGAAGAGACAAGAGAGCATACCAAGTGATGAAAAACTTGATTAAGCTCGAAAAATTCTTGAGGAAGAGGTTTAAGGGAGAGAGGAGAGTGTTTGGGAGATGAACAGCCACGCACAAATCAAGAGAGATCGAGGAAATGAAGTCCGGATCGCACAAGAATCTATTTATAGAACCTCAGTAAATCTCGACAGATTGAGGTATCGAGACAGGTGTCAAGCTTTAAAAGTTTCGACAGATACAGCTATCAAGAGGTGTCCAGGAGTCCACAGCAAAGCAGGCTCGATGGATCGAGAAGGTATCAAGAAGACAGGAGATTTCTTGATCGATCCACCTATCTATCGAAAGGTGTCGAGATTGCGATAAAAAATCAATTGAAAATCTCGACAGATAGGCTAGGTATCGAGAGGTGTAGAGGAGGTGTCAAGATTGCTTAAAAACAGTTTTTTCAAGAAGGGAAAAACACAGATATGAATGCAATCAAGCATACAACAGAACCAAGAATCCAAACATCATTTTGAACTCTTCAAAAACATCTCTCAACAATAAAAAATTTAAGCACGTCAATCCCAAAACACATGCACACACTAAACAAGTCTAACCAATTTTATATTTCAAAAACAAATTAAGACAGTTTAGTGAGCATACATTAACACATATAAACCTTGTGATGGCCAAATCACATTGTACCTGCACATGTATCAAGAGTAGCAAAGAATATTGCGTGTTGTCTGTGAAAAACATCGCAAGATTGCATAAGTGTATACATGTTATGACGATCTGAGATATGAGAAAATCACTTTAACTCACACACAATCATAATTGTTTAATGGGGACTATCACCTTCGAGGTACATCTTATAACTCCCACATCTCCTAGAATACACGCTTGCAATCATATATAAAGCATTTTGATCTTTTTGCTTTTTTTTTTTTTTTTTCTTTGCATATTTTTCATTTTAAGCAAATCATGCATGGGCATATAAGAGAGAGAGAAGAAATGCCCAATGATGTTAAGCATTTGACATTCCAATTTTACTATGCCGAAGCACACAAATGTCATTCATGATTGGCGGGCAACAGTGATGAGATGGTTATTTATGCCTTTCTCTTAGGATTTTCTAGTCTTTTTCGTCAAAAAGAGTGATACGAGTGTTAAGTACAAGAAATTACTTAATCTTACTCATCACAGACACAAGCCACAAAGCTCACTTGCTTAGTTGTGCATAGAGATGATCATCTAAGCTACAAAAGATACAAAGTTTAGAAAACTTTGTTTCAATGGCCATCCAAGGTACATAAGTACCAATGTACACAAACACACACTGTTTTTGTATTTTTCTGATTTTTCAATTTTTTATTTTTTTTATATGAAAAAAAAATAAACAAACAAAAACATGTTAAGCAAAGCAAAGCATAAAACTAGACTGACTCAAAATAAAAGCAAAACACACAAGTTATGCAAAAACAAAAACACGAAGAGAGAGAAGAAAGTGATAGAATCACTTGGAGCTCTTTTCCTTCCACACCTTGGAAGAACCTTTCCTTTGATTAAACCCTTGAACCGGCGGTAAGGGAGAAGAATTGAAACCATTCAAGTTCGAAAGGAACATGAGGGCTTTGAGAAGATCTCCAAGGGGAGCAAGAGAGGATTGAAGCTAATTCTGCCTTCCAGATGCTATCATGTTATTGCTCTGTTGAGTGGCTAAACACTTATAGCAATTTGGTCGAGTATGATCGATAACTCCACAATGATGATAAAATATGCTGCTTCTTCTGTTTAGACTTTTGAGAGTTAGCCTTCTTAGCCCTAGGGTTTTTAGCTTTTTTCTTCTCAAACTTAGGGGGTGCTCCGAAGATAGATTTACCTTTTTCTAAGTTCTCACTAGCTAATTCAGTTTTAACATCGTTGTTCTCAATTTTAACATTATTAGCAGGAGGAACAAAAACAGTAATACTAGCAGAAGCAATACTAGAAGAAGAGAAGTCATACCCTAACCCGATTCGATCAGAAGCAGATTTCTGAAGACTGAGCATTTCATTGAGCTTAGCACTTGAAGTCCTTTCCAGTTGAGCTCTGACTTGGAACAGTTTTGCCTCAAGCTTCTTAATCTTCTCAGCCAAGAAGTTATTCTCAAACCTCAGTGCTCCAGTAATCTGATTTTATTCATCAAACTTTGTGGAAAGCTCTTCACACTCAAGCTCTACATCACTGAGCTTCTTAGTGGTCAACCTATACAACTTCTCATACTTTTCTAAAACCTTGTACAACTTTGCATAGGCTGTGTGGATGTCATCTTGTTCATCCATCTTCTCAAACTTGGACTTCACCAATTCTTCTTCTTCGTCCACTTCTTCAACAATCCCCTCAGTAGGATTGACAGTGGCAGTGAAGGCATTTAGGATTCTGTCATCCTCATTATCGGAATCATCCTCGGGCTCAGTGTCACTCAAAGTAGCAGCAAATGCCTTGTTTTTCCCAATGGTCTTGAGATATGTGGGGCACTCCTATTTCATGTGACCAAAGCCTTGACACCTGAAGCACTTTGGTCCTGAAGGAACAGTGTACTGACCGCCATCCCTAACATTCTTCTTCCCTTTATCTTGGCTCTTGAACTGAGAAGAACTAGATTGCCTACGGTCCTTGTCGAAGCCCTTCCTATTGGCATTCTTCATGAACTTCTTGAATTGCCTAGTGATGTAGGACTTCATCTTAGAATCTTCATCATCTGAAGACTCATCTGTATCACTACTTTTGACCTTCAAGGCCATGCTCTTGCTCTTGCCCGACTTACCAATCCTTGTTAACCTTAGCTCGTAAGTCTACAGATTACCAACCAGCTCTGTCAAAGGAATCTTGTCAATGTCCTTTGATTCCTCGATCACCGTAATCTTGGCATGGAATCTCTCAGGTAGAGATCTGAGCACTTTTCTCACAATCTTGGGTTCAGGAATGGTTTCCCCAAGATTGAAAGCTGAGTTCACTATGTCCTTGAGCTTAGCATAGAACTCATCGAACAACTCATCCTCCTCCATCTTGATTTCTTCAAAGCTTGTAGTGAGCCTCTGAAACTTTGAATCTTTGACAGCCTTGGATCCTTCATAGGTTGTCTGGAGAATGGTCCATACCTCCTTAGCAGTTTCAGTAGAGGATATCTTCTTGAACTCCTCATTAGTGACCGCACTAAATAAAGCATTCAATGCCCTGTTGTTGAAGTTTGCCGCCTTTATCTTGGCATCATCCCAATCGGCCGACGCTTCCTTCGACTTGGTCCAACCTATCTCAACAGCTTGCCAGACTTTCTCATCTAAAGACTGCAAGAAAGCTCTCATGCGTACTTTCCAGTATGCATAGTTAGTGCCATCAAATAAATGAGGTATAATTAATGACTGTCCTCTATCCATGACAAACAGGGGTCAATGGATCAACACAGCAAAGATTAACCCTAATCAGAGTGTGCCTGCTTTAATACCACTTGATAGGCTAAAAACGTATTGACCCCTTGTAATGAATTAACTGATTAATTAGCCAAGTTTATTAATTAATCAAACTAACATGCAAATGCATGGTAGCACAAAAAAATCACCAATTAAACTAAGGGCAGCGGAAATTAAATTGATACGGTGATTTGTTTACGAATGGAGAAAACCAACACGGCAAAAATCCCACCAAGTGATTTTAAAGTCACCACTCCCGAGAATCCACTATTATCAAAACAGGCGGTTACAAGTAAAGGAATCCCAGTACCTTATACCAACCTACAGTTGAACCCTTACCCCAATACCCAATTGGACTTGTTCTGTAGTGACAATCTCTCATTGTAATGCACAACTCCCAATATGTGACTAACCAATTACACTGATCCTAATACACAACTTCAATCACCAACTAGAGAAGGTTGTTGGCTGCAAAGTTACAGTTCATCCAAACAATGAAGATCAAGAAGATGCTTGGTCACAAAACTCTATGGTGTACAAACACAGCAACTTCTTCACAAGAACGATGAACTAGGGCAAACTCTGTCTCCGGTCACAATTTGCTTGAACAAACTTTTGCTCAACACTTATGCAACCTTGTTCCACCTTTGACGGCCCTTAAAATAATCATTTTATATGTCTAGGGTTGTGAGAAAAGAAGGCCCAAACACATAATCACAGATTATAGTCAAAACAGAATTGAAAATTTGTTTTTTTTAAACCTCGACAGATACCCTATCTATTGAGCTACTGTCGAGCCACGGGGCTGGAACAACTCTTCAAGCTCGATAGATGGCTAGCTGTCAAGCTTTAATGACAGGCACTTTTCAGACTTGAATCTTGGACAGACTTGCATGGCTTCAACACTTGATCTTGAAACAAAGTTTCTTGAAGTATTAAACACATCCTAGATCTACCCAATTACAAGCAAAGTGCCTTTTGTCAAAGTATTAGCCAATTACATAAAATAGTGACATATGTTCCTAACAAATAAATCACATATGTCCTAACAGATTTTGATAAAATCAATAAATCATGTTTTGTAGTAAACAACTTCCTTTTTTCTTCTCATTTACTAAAATTAAATTTTCCCTAAAGTTGATTTACACAAATGTGTAGGGACCATCTCCTATTTGATTATTTCTTTTTTGGACACTTTTCATACTGCTTGTTATATGATAAATAGTATTCTCATTCACACTCTTCAAAATAGATCTCCTTTTAAATACTCTTTCAAACTTTTCCAAATTGTTAATTTTTGTGAGTTTTTGGCTGTGCTTGTTGGCCCAATTCATGTCCTTATAACATTTAAAGAAAAAAAAAATCAACTTGATCCCTTCAATGAGTTTTTCCTGTGTATAGCCTAAAACATAAGGGTCACAAATATGGATGTTTGCACATACCAATTGACCATGTTTATATGTCCTATGATGTCCTATTTCAAGATTTTTTTTTTTCCTCCTTTTCATCAAAAAACTTCATCATCCACATCAGACCATAAGCAGAGGGAGGGGGCCATGGCCCCCTGGATTTTCCAAAAATGCCCCCTCCCCCTCTATTTAATGTTAAAAATTTAAATTATTGAGTAAATTTTAGGTGATGTTTCCCCTTTCATTTTTTTAAATAAAAAAGAATAAATGCTCTTTAATTTATTGTTGTCTCATTTATTTTCCTTTTAATATTGACTTTTTTGTCATATATAAGTCATTAATTTTAAGAGCATTTAAAATATAAGTTAATATAAAAAAATATATGAGTAAATCTCTTTGGTAAAAGATTTTTGTTGTTTTCCAAAAAAAAAGTCATACGAATTTATATAGTGAGTTAAAGCTACCAAAATACAATGATACATTTGGATTGGTCTCTCTTGAGAAATTTTTCTAGCTCTACAACTGCATCAAACCTTCATACTCACTCTAGCAATCCTCTCATATTTGTACAATCTATGGCTTCTCATTTTGGGTTATAACATAAAAGTTTTCAATATTTCCTCTTTTATGTGTATAGAGTAATACAAAAAAGTGCATATTTGGATTGAATATAAAAGATTATTTAGTTTATTTTTTTATGTGTAAAATACAAGTTTATATTTGTTTATATTTATTTCTGTTTAAGTTTATGTTTTAAGTTTTTAAAAATAATTATTAAAGATTAAAAAATATGTAATTGCAAAAGCTGATACTTTATTATTTTGATGTTACTAAAAAACATTTATTTTTAGACTATAGGTTGAATATCATTTGTTGTGATATTAACTAGAATTTTTTTTAAATGTCTAAAATGAGAGGAGAGAGAGAGAAAGAGAGGAACTGGCAAAACAAACTTCATAAGGTATACGAATTGTAACTTACCATGTGGAATTATTAGTCCAAATAGTTCAAAGAAATTTGACTAACCCACCTCGATCATGGAATTCCCCAAACATACCAAATGACAGATTCTTAGGTTAGTATTCTAATTCACTTATATAAATCATTGCATTAATCTTATTTTCCAGCTAGACTTTTTCAAATGATAAAAAATGTTTTTATTATTTTTTTAAAAGCACTTTATTAGAATGTCTAAGGTTATTTTGATATATATTTTTTGAGAACCTATACTTATATATAATTAGTATCTTATATGAAATGGAATTTTGTTGCATTATGAAATTATTGTAAAGATTGAAAGTGTTTGGTGGAGCCATAACAATAATAATAACTTGGGTAGTGGATTTATATCTACTTTTGGTATTGCGTTGCTGCCATCAACCAAAAACATTCTATCAACATCTATAACACAAAATCAAATTGCATAATTCAGCAACAAAAAAAAAAATAACTGAATAGTAAAACTTCTTAAAACAAAAGAAAATGGAATAAAACAAATCATTAGTTATGTGATGTTAGAAATGCCTCAAAATGATTAGATGAATAGACCGACGGTCATTGAGAAATACATAAGCCATTCAAATATGGAGAAATATTTTTTATACTCTTTTCCGCTTTCATTTTGCTTTTCGTGTTAGTTATTTTTTTTACTCTTATCATTTTTCCATTCAAGCATCAAGAAATATCTCTATTATGCTCAAATTTTGGTTCCAATATAAAAGTTTTTAATATTTTCTCTTTCATGTGTATAGCGTAATTAAAAAAATGTGCACATAAATTTATTTCTTATGTCTAGATATCTTTGGGTTTTGATGTCTTTGGAAATTTACTTATGATTTTATTGATGGAGAAAAATTGAAGCATGTTATTTTGTTGCATTCAATCCTGATAAGAAGCGTTTGTAGAAGAGTGTTTGTCATCAGGCCTAGAAAGGAAAAAAAAAAAAAAAAAAGGCTATAGCCGCGTTTTAAAAATGCGGCTATAGTTCTAACAACCTATAGCCGCATTTTAAACGCAGCTAAAATATGTCTTTGAGGCTGTCAACCAAGGGAGCTATGGCCGCACATTTTAAACGCGGCCTAAGGGTCTGGTCTTAGGCTGCGTTTTAAACATGGCCTAAGGTTAAACCTTGGGCTGCGTTTAAAACGCGGCCCAAGACCACAACCTTAGGCCGCGTTTAAAACGCGGCCTAAGACCAAACCCTTAGGCCGCGTTTTAAACGGGGCTATAGGACCTGGTCTTGGGCCGCGGTTAAAAAGTGCGGCCATAGGACCGTCAGTCCTATAGTCACAGGTTTTAGGCCACATCAAAAAGCGCGGCCTAAAAAAACGCGGCTATAGGCTATAGCCACGTTTTTTTTGACATATAGCCGCGTTTTAAAAACGCGGCCATAGAACCTTTTTTTTGTAGTGAGAATACAAGTTTATGTTCATGTGTAAGTTCACCTTCATGTTTATGTTTTCTTTTTATAAGAAAATAATTTTTAAAAATTTGAGAATCAAGAAAAATAATTATTAATGATTAACAAACAATTAATTTCAAGTTGATTTGATGTTACAAAACAAGTTTTAATTCTTTGGAGTGTCAAGTTAAGTTTATTAGATTTCCCTCACTTGAATATGCACAAATTATGTTCCAAAATTTTACCATCTCAAGCAGGAGTTACTTAAGGGCCCGTTTGGATTGAAAGGGGAGAGAGGGGAAATAGAGTAGAGTTGGCTGAAAATAAACTAATTTTGAGCCAATTCCACTCTACTCTCCCTCCCCTCTCAATCCAAACAGACCATAATTTTTTGGCGTATAAAGAATCCAAGGACAGTAACTTTGCCACAAAATTTTGGAGTTGATTTTACTAAAGCCCAAGACTGGAGTTCTGCTGGTTCCAAAATATATATATAATCTTTGCAAGGTGTACATTAACAATGAAATTTGTGGCATGGACATTGACAATATGACAAATATAGATGTTTCAAGTTTTGTTCAGCTATAAATTTGCAAACAGAAAAGCACCCATCACCTTACAAAGTCATAATGTAATGGGGTTGGTGGAGGTTTTATAAGGGCATCTGAATCTTGTTGCATTCCCATTTTGATTGGTGATTTGTACGAAGAGATTGTCTGTAAAAGGCCAGATGTTAGGTTTGTGACATATAAATTTGGAAGAGTTTGGCAGTTTGGTGTGGATTGTATTCATTTTGGCAGAGCGAATGTTGCATGTCTTGTCTTAGTAGCACAAAATAACTGTAGTGGCTCCCATGAAAGACCATCAAATGTTTTTAGTTTTTACAGTGAAGACCCAGAATCACAGCCACTAAATAATTTTACTTGCCGTACCTTTTTTCCTTATTTTCTGATGCTATGGAGCACATTTTGTTAGTTTAATTCATGCATAGTTCTACTTCTATGCATGAATTTGCAACCTTTTAGGTTGAATATGATTTCTTAAATTCAATGAATTTAGGAGTATATTTATTATAAATGGTTTTATATGATTAATATTAATGCAAGATGAATTTGAGTCTCGGGAATTTTACTACAATAGAACACTTGTGATGTCCCCTCCCAAAAAAAAAAAAAAAAAAACACTTCTAATATTATGAGTTTCAAATAATATTTGCACCTAATTATTCAAATTCACGTATTAATAAAGTTAAAATTCATTTATAAATTCCATGAAAAAAATAACTCTTCCTTTCATATTGTATTCAAGTTACTCGCACTATAAGGAAAAAAAATATATATATATATATCCAAATAAGTCTATTGAAATGATTCCATCCAAATGAACAATTGACAGAAACAATAGTTTGTATTCTCAACCTTGATCTTAAAAATGGATGAAAAATAAATTGTTGATACACGTAATCAATTACATATGAAGTAATAATTCTTATTAAATTTCTTTTTTAAAGGCTAAGTGGCTAACATAGCAGTGCTAAATTACTTCAAGGCCTATTTTGTCTAACTTGGAGCAATTACATCAGTTGATGTATAATTGTGCAAAATGGAAAAAGGGGCTAATTTTACACAATTTGAGCAAAAAAACACCCACATCAGTGGGTGCAAAATTGTGCATTTATGCACAATTGCTATAGTAACCGTGCATATATGCACGGTTACTGTAGCATATGCATTTAATATTTTATTAGTTTTTTCTCTCTCTTGTCTCTGCTCTCACTCTCACTCTCACTCTCGCCTGACTCTCTCCTTGTCTCTACTCTCACCTCACCTCACTCCCCCTTTTCCTCATTTGCTCCCACTCTCACCACCGCCGCCGGTCAAACCATGCCTTCACTGACGCCGATTCTGAGCTTCATCACCTTTTCGCCGATTTTCTTTGTCGGCGTCGGGATTCTGAGATTCTGGTCGGAACCCACTGAAGCGACATGACGATGCAATGAACGACGTGATGAACGAGTGCTTCGCCGATTAACCTTTGCAGCCGCAGTAAAGGAGGATCAACCTTCGGAACCCACTGAAGCGACGAGGCAATGAACGACGTGATGAACGAGTGCTTCCTCGGAGCTAAAATCTTTGAAAGTTCAAATAGTGTAAAAACACCCTTGAATGTTTAGATCCCCAATTTACAAATAAACCAATTCAAGCTTTATGTCAAACAACTAGTATGCGGAAAATGAACAAAAGCTATAATATAGAATTGGAAAAACTATCTAAGCCAAATTAAAATCACAACCCACAGCAGATAATAAAAGGCAAAGATAAAAGGGAAGGAAGATGCAAACACAAAGACAACAAGCGATGTGTTATCGAAGAGGAAACCGAAGCCCTCGGCGTAAAACCTCTCCGCCGCCCTCCAAGCGGTAAACAATCCACTAGAAAATGTAGTTGGGATACATGGACAGCAATAGACCCTCCAAGCCTAATCTACCCAGTGCATCTAAGCCCTCCAAACTTCTTGCTCCAACGAGGTTGCGCTGAACATTTTTCTTTTCTAGCTTCCCGGATTCCGCTACTAGACCATAGCATCAACCAATGAAGATTGGTTCCTTCCTAACTGCTTCCCAGAACACCAAACAGCCCTCTCACAGTAATGGATATGGTGAGAACAAGGTTTTGGTAAAAAGCCTCTCAAGGGTTTGGCAATGGAGAGGAAGAGAGTTGAGGAATTTGAAGAGACACTTATGTAAAGATTGTAGATGAATCAATCTTGTTTTACTCTAGGGTTTCTCTCTCAAAATTCTCTCTGGAAGCTCACTCTCATTTGTGGGTATAAGGGGTATTTATACTGAGGTGAGAGGAGAATGTGAAACGTCAGGTTTTTCAAAACAGGGCTGGCTCGCGGCTTGGCCTCTCGACTTGACTGAGTCGCGAGATCCAGTCGAGAGATAACCGTATGGCCAGTTGTCATGTTTTGTCCTGTAGTGCTCCAGCTGGCATGACTGTTCACCTTCTGGCATGCTTGGCACATGTGCTGCGTCTGGCGGCTTGCAGCCGCGAGTCACCCGCGAGATCAAGCCGCGAGTCTCTGTTTTCTTGCACACTCTTGAGCAATCTTCACTCTATCTCACTCACTACCCTTACAACAAGCCCACCTAAATACAGGGTTACTAAATGCTAAAATACAAGCAAATTTGGCACGGAATAAAGCCAATTAGATGGTTGATTAAATTCAACCTTACAATCTCCCCCTTTGGCTATTCTGTGACAAAACCCTAAAACAGACTCTAGACCTAACATGTGAGTTGGGAACAGTTGAGCAAAACTCACTCACACCTAACTCTAGAAGCTGTAAAGCACTTGAATCATATGAACATAAGACTCCTAAAACACAACAATACACCATGATCATTGTAAGCAGAAAATCATGAAATGCATATGAAACAGGCAATATGTGATCAAGCAAAGATGGAGTTAAGAAACAAACCATGGCTTGATCAACCAAGTAATCACTACAAGGTAGTGACCACAATGCTCATTCACACTTGGAATGAACACTAGGACATACAAGCTAACAAGCTCAATGCAAGTCTCTTGCATGCCTAACACTCAACCAATGCATAATACACTAAGTATATGCATCTAGGAACAATCCTACAAGGGCACAAGAGTGACAGTACTTAAAAGAAAAAGTAATACATTTATATAGAAGTACTGATTTAAACAAAGCATAAAAGGCTGCATAAAGCATAGTACAAATCATAAAGCCTACAAATTATACATAAAACATAACCCTAAAAGCTTACAAAAGCAACATGGGTACAAGACACAATATAAACTGAATAACATCAACAATATATATATAAAGTAAACCAAGTTTATAAGATAAGAGTTAGAAACAAAAGTACACCAAAGCCACAGTGTATAAAACCCATAAAAACAACACATTATCCAAAACATAAGATATAAGATAAAGTAAGCAAGCAAGATAAACTATGCTCCCCCTCAACATAATGCTCCCCCTCAAGGTCTGTTTCTTAAAAATTTCTCCCCCTTTTTGACCGGAATGGCCAAAGGGTCAGTGCCCATGATGTGTGGCGAAGCTGTCGAATTTTGCAGAGAGAATATCCAGCTGGTCCTACATGGCTATCATCCTCTCGACTGCTCTGTCTGGACCTCCCTGAGTCCATCAAGTCTATCCAGGATTACTTGAAATGCGTCTTGAGGTACAGCTGAAGAAGTTGATGCTCTAGTCCTCTTGCCACTCCTTCTGGGTGTTGAAGTTGATACCTGGCCTGCTGCCTCTGTCTCAGTCTCAGTCTCCATTGGAACACCTTCATCTTGTTCAGCCCCTTCTTCATCTTCATCACCTGGAAGCCGTACTTGTATCCTTATGATGGTTTGCTTGTTGATTGCTGAGGGTATTGGCATTAGGCTGAGGTCTTGAGGAATTGGAATTCCTTTTGCCCTGAAAATCCGCATGAGAAGGCTAGGAAAAATCAGCTTAGCTCGGGAAGTTGTTCTAGTCTCTTCCATGATTGTATCAAATATATGAGAGCTGATATCAATGAATGTTTTCTCCTTTAGCTCCATAAGAAAAATGGCTCTGGCATTGTTGATTGTAGTGAGTTTCTTCACAGGATACAAGTTGTTCATCATGATGATGGTGAGGCACCTCATGTCAACTGGAAAAGCTGTGGTATTGAGACACTTTCCTTCTCTCTGTCCTCCAATGCGGTTTTGAACAGTTTCTAAAGACAACATTCTGTCTTTGTAGTTGGTAAACTCATGCTCCTCTAAACCCTCAAGACCAAGGACCCCATCAATATCATGGGCATCTAGAGTGAATTCATGCCCTCTTACCCAACAATCTAGCTCATCTTCCCTAATCTTCACATTAGAGTAAAATTCTCTTATCAAAGGCTCACACACACCCGGTAATCCACTTAACAACTTTTCCCAGCCTCTGCCCTCAAAACATGTAGGAATAAATGTATCTTTTAGGTCCACTAAATCCACAAATCTCTCTTGAATTATGATTCCCTTCATGAAAGAATCTTTGTATCTCTCAAAGTGTTGAACCGACCTAAACAGATTAGAATCCATTTTCAATCGTTTGTCAGCCTTCTTTGCAGGAGTTTTCTTCTTCGAAGTTGAGGGAGCCATCTGTGAACAATCAGAAGAGACCACAACAACATAGTACAATACATGTGTAGAACAAATCAGAACTTTGTTAGTGACAAGGACAAAAATGCCACCACTCAGATGAACTAAAACACTTAAACCTCATGCTACTTAAAACAACCACACAGATGAACAAGCCTAAAAGTGGATACACAAGAACAACTGGTATAATGCATGGGAGTATTAATGCAACAGAAATTTTGAAGACATCCAAAAAAAAAAAAAACAAATATATGTCAATGAGACATACAAATTGATGTGTATGACCTGACTCAAAGAACAAAAGACAGATGCACACAATAGATGGACAGGCACATATTCAGCACAGTAAACCACACAGCCAAAATAGGAACATTTTGAATCAACATATTATCATAAGATCAGACAAGAAGAGAAACCAACAAAAAGCAAACCCTAGCTAAGCACATGAAGAAAAGCCAACCAACAACTAAGATAAAAACAAACTAAATCAATAGCTTCCACAAGCTGAGCAAGGACAAAGAGCAACAGCCAAAACAAAAACCCATATCAAAAACATAAACAAATGCGAGTAATCAAGAGGGAAAAGCACAGAATCAAGTGAAATAGAGTTCAAGTAAGAAAACCCATACCTGTTACTTGAAGATTTCGAGTTGAAAGGAAGCAACAATGGTGTTCTAGAATGGAGGCACGGTTCATATGGGTAAGAGCAGTTGAGAAAGACAATGAACAGTCACAAAAAGTTCGAGGGAAAAACTGAAAAAGCTTTTAAAAATTGCCCCTATTTTTTCCAAACACGCGTTTTTCGGGACTGAAGTGAGTTGCCAACAAGTTGCCAGGTTGAGCCGCCAAAACACTCAAAGACAAAATTTTGAAAAAATTTCTAAGTGTTTTTCGCGACTGGAAGGTCTACCCACGAGGGAGTCGCGAGCTAAGCCGCGAAAATCTCTAAGTAACCCTCGTAACTGGACCTTTCGCTCGCGAACAAGTCCCCAAAATAGACCCGCGAACACGCGACTGAGGCCCGCGACTTGACTTACCCGCGACTGAGTGGCCAAAATAGGGCAAAAATGATTTTTGAAATTTTCAGATTTTAAGAGCAAAATACTTTCCAAAATCACCTAAAATATTCAAAAATCTTTTTGTGCTTGAATCAACAAAGATTGAGTATGTGAAAACACATTTCAACAAGTACAATCACACAAATGAATATGGCATTTAATGAACATAAACTTGTGTGTTGTGTGTGGATATCAACAATGAGATAGTCCATAGTCTAATGTGAAGCTTCAATGATCAATTCAACCAAGGCATACACAATTAGCACTAGATTATGAAACCCATCTCAATTATAAAAATATGTATATATGACCTCCCACACAACTTGATAACATAACTTGGAGCTTTACACTTGACTCCACTTTCAATCATAACAATTGATCTTTTTGATCCTTTTGAGACAATCACCTCTCATTGTGAGAGTGATATTTGATAATTCACTTTAATGAACAAGCCTTTGGCCTTTTGAATAAACATTCACTTTAATTTTTGGTCGCTTTCCCTTTTTCCTAGTCGAATACTAGTATGTGCGACAGGCTTTTGCAACTCAATATCTCTTTTCATTTGGAGATTTACATTTGGTGAGCTCTTTTTAGCAAAAACAAAAATAAAGAGTGGGAAGATATATAAACACAAGTCTATGCATGTCTCAAGATCAACATAACCATTCACTAATCATTCATGACAAGTTTGAAGATCTATTTACAACAATCACATAGATTTCAAGATTTCTCTCACTTTGATAAGGGTGCAAAGAAACAAGCTATGCTCGAAAATGCACAAAGCCATTAGCACAAAGGTACAAGGCAAAACAAGTTTTGAGACAAAAACTCAACAATGTCAATCAAACTTTTTGATTTTCTAATTTTTTATGTGATTTTTGGATTTTTGACACAAAAGAAAAAAATTGATCAAAAACACAAATGACTAGAAGTATGCACAAAAAGACAAACAAACAACTATCAACTCAAACAACAAGCAAACAATCAAACATCGTCACAAAGCATAGGAAGTATTAATGCATGGACATGTTGTAATGCTTATGCATGAGTACCCTTCTTCACCCACACGTCACTTGCATTTGGGGTGATTTCCTTATAGGATTGGGTATGGGAGTTAGGGCTTTCAAACCTTCGTGTGAAGCTTTCCAAACAGTTGGTGAATGCACCAATCATCTTCATCACGTTCATCATTTCGGGATCACCGTTTTGATCTCTTGAAGGTTCATCAGCCCAATTTCTTCTATCATTTCTAGGTCCTCGTGACCTTTGAGGAGTTGCACTATTCATTGCTCTCAGCTTTTGACAATTTGGTCGAGTATGCCCTTGAAGTCCACAATGATGACACACATAATTTGATTTAGGACCTCTTTGTGGTCGTGGACGAGACTTGGCTCGAGATTCTGACCTGCCCACATACTGATTGCGGGGATTCAACAACCGTTGGTTCTCCACATTCTTCTTCTCCTCTATCTTGGGCTTCTCAACAGTAGGGTCAACTTCAACTGGATCTTTAGCCTTTACAAACTTCACTTCTTTAGTGACAGTTCCAGATGAGCTACTTCCTCTAGTATATCCCAATCCAGATTTGTCTGAAAAACTCTTTTGAGATGAAATAACATCATCTAGTTTCTTGGTGGAGACCCTCTCTATCTTGGCATTAACTTGCACAACCTCTTGCTCAAGAAATCTCACTTTTAAGTAAGTTTCTGACAGCTCACCATTCAAAGTTTCTATCTCACATTTGGCCTCCTTATAGCGAATTAGGAGACTTTTATAGTCCTCCTCTGCCTTCTTCATCTTTCTCACAGCTGTCTTGGCCACCCTTGTGTACTCACCCGACTTTTCCAAGAGTGAGTTATAATTCTCTCGAAGATTGGCTGTGCTTTCATCTTCTTCAACATCTGATTCCTCGACAACTCCCAATGATTCTTCAACACTATGTTCTCCAAGGTCTCGTACAAGCAGATTCAACTCGTTTAAAGACTCAACTTGGCAATAGTCATAAAAGCTGAATAGTTCCCTTCTCCATCACAGCTTTCTTCTGATTCTGAATACACCTTGCCTTTCGATTTCAAATAATTCGGACATTCTTTCTTAAAGTGTCCATGCCCGTTGCATTCAAAACAAGTGACACCTTGTGTAGATTGAGATTCTTTTCCATCTTTCCTTTTGAATTCCCTTTTCTCCCTTCCTGAACTTTGGAATTTTCCTTTATCACCAAATTTTCCATTATTCTTGAATTTCAAGAATTTTCGGAAATTTTTCACAAGGTATGCAACATCTTTATCAACCACATCTTCTTCCGATGAGTCATGGACTTCTACCTTCTCATTAATGGTCTTAAGAGCAAGAGATTTACTCTTCCGTTGATTGGGCAGCGACATCTCATAAGTCTGAAGAGAACCAACCAGCTCCTGGACTTTGATGTCATCAAGGTCCTTGCTCTCTTCAATCGTTGTCACTTTAGCACGAAAACTTTCCGGCAATGATCGAAGGATCTTCCTTACAATTTTAGAATCCTCCGTTTTCTCCCCCAAATTGAACTTGCTGACAACCACCTCATTCAGCTTCCCATAGAAAGAGTCAAAGGACTCATCCTCACTCATTTTGAGCTCCTCAAACCGAGTGGTCAACATTTGCAACTTGGTGTCTTTCACTTTCTTTGTGCCTTCGTAGATGGTTTCCAATATCTCCCATGCTTGTAATGTGGGAGATCCTGTGAAATTCATCTGGAGACACACCACAGAAAATAGCATTGAGTGCTTTACTGTTAGCATTAGATGCGGCGAGTGCTGCCTTATCCCATGTGGATTTGGCTGCCTCAGGTCTGGTCCAACCAATCTCAACAGCATCCCAAATAAATTCATCAATGGAGAACAGAAATGCTCTCATGCGAACCTTCCAAAAAGCATAATTACTACCATCAAAATATGGAGGTGCATTTAGGGATTGAGACCGATCCATCTCAATAGGGAGTCAAGGATCACACAATGGTATTGAAACTAATAAAAGTGTACCCGCTCTGATACTAATTGAAAGTTCAAATAGTGTAAAAATACCCTTGAACGTTTAGACCCCCAATTTACAAATAAACCAATTCAAGCTTTATGTCAAACAACTAGTGTGCGGAAAATGAACAAAAACTATAATATAGAATTGGAAAAACTATCTAAGCCAAATTAAAATCACAACCCACAGCAGATAATAAAAGGCAAAGATAAAAGGGAAGGAAGATGCAAACACAAAGACAACACGCGATGTGTTATCGAAGAGGAAACCGAAGCCCTCGGCGTAAAACCTCTCCGCCGCCCTCCAAGCGGTAAACAATCCACTAGAAAATGTAGTTGGGATACATGGACAGCAATAGACCCTCCAAGCCTAATCTACCCAGTGCACCTAAGCCCTCCGAGCTTCTTACTCCAACGAGGTTGCGCTGAACCTTTTTCTTTTCTAGCTTCCCGGATTCCGCTACTAGACCATAGCATCAACCAATGAAGATTGGTTCCTTCCTAACTGCTTCTCAGAACACCAAACAGCTCTCTCACAGTAATGGATATGGTGAGAACAAGGTTTTGGTAAAAAGCCTCTCAAGGGTTTGGCAATGGAGAGGAAGAGAGTTGAGGAATTTGAAGAGACACTTATGTAAAGATTGTAGATGAATCAATCTTGTTTTACTCTAGGGTTTCTCTCTCAAAATTCTCTCTGGAAGCTCACTCTCATTTGTGGGTATAAGGAGTATTTATACTGAGGTGAGAGGAGAATGTGAAACGTCAGGTTTTTCAAAACAAGGCTGGCTCGCGGCTTGGCCTCGCGACTCAGTCAAGTTGCGAGATCCAGTCGCGAGATAACCGTATGGTCAGTTGTCCTGTTTTGTCCTGTAGTGCTTCAGCTGGCATGACTGTTCACCTTCTGGCATGCTTGGCACGTGTGCTGCGTCTGGCGGCTTGCAGCCGCGAGTCACCCGCGAGATCAAGCCGCGAGTCTCTGTTTTCTTGCACACTCTTGAGCAATCTTCACTCTATCTCACTCACTACCCTTACAACAAGCCCACCTAAATACAGGGTTACTAAATGCTGAAATACAAGCAAATTTGGCACGGAATAAAGCCAATTAGATGGTTGATTAAATTCAACCTTACAATCTTAAGGTTTGTGTGGTGGTGGTTTGGGTCTGTGAGAGAGAGAGAGTTGTTCTGAGGGAGATGGGTTTGGATTTCGGTGCTTTCAGATTGGGTCTATGAGAGAAAAGCGGTGAGGCAGAGAATAATAAAAAATGGTAAAAGAATGAATATTTTACTACATAAATGTGTAGAATAGATAAACAGATGCATGTGTTTTGTAAAAATGAGTGTGTAAAATAGAAAAAATAGCTTTTTTTTTGTGCAAAATAGAAAGCAAATTTGCATCAACTAATGTAATTGCTCTGACTTACCTACAATTTTTAAAAATTTTACTCTTTTTTTTTTCTAAATAATTAAGTACACTTGTATTTCTGTCAACATATTTTTTAAAACCAAATAAACTAATAAAAATAAGCTAATCCAAACCCAAAGGAGCACTACTAAAACAATATTGCTCACTTTTACTCAAATTCTGTTAAATTTATTATATATTGATCAATACAACCAAAAAAAAAAAACAAAAAGAGTTTAATGGAATTAAAAAACTTAAAATACAATCACCTCAAGTTTTACTTTTTTTAATCTTCTTTTAAATATATCTTTCTTTGGTTCCTAGTAAATTTATGACTGGAGATTGATGGCTTTGGAGTTTGGATTAAGACTGGATTTTCTTTTGCATTGTACAATGTCATGGCTGCACTGGCTATTAACAATTGCTGCACTAGTGTGATTACTGATTAGGTGTTCCAAATTGGTAAAATCTCGTTTCAAGCTTCACTGCTATTTGAGCTGGGCAATATTTACTTAGACCCAATTTAGATTCATATTTTTCTGGGCTTGCAATTACTGGGCTCGCAGCTCTTCTCAAGTATTACATTTATGAATTATCTCCAACTGTAGTTTTGAGAATTGATTTTTCCTCCTCTTACACAATGTATCATGATCCTCGCATTATTAAAAGTTTAATTACGGTTCATAATCATAAATTCACAAAAGATATTAATTAAAACTTACTTTGAATTTCACTTTTTTTTCTCCTTGTGAAGGATTAAGTATTGTACAAAATTTCATTCTCTCTCCGTTGTGTGTGTGTGTTTTTTTTTATACTCAAAAAATGAAAAAATAAAAATATTGTAGAGAACCTGCTTCGTGGCCAGTGTAAACATGGACTGTTCATCTTCCCCTAGTTCCCTCCCACTCTGCACCTCCCACTTTGAATTTGATCTTTCTCAACTCTCTAATAAATTTGATAAATCATGTTTTGCAGTAAACAAACTTCCTTTTTCCATGTCATATACTAAAATAAATTTCTTCCCCAAAGTTGATTTACAAATGTATAGGTACCATCTCCTATTTCATCTTAAAACGGTTGCAAGTATTATCATTTCTTTTTCTGGATGCTTGTAGAATAGTAGATACACTTGGCTTTTTCAAACCTAAATGATGTTCTTTCCATTTTTATTCAATTTGAAAATATGTTGAGCATTATTTCAATTTAAAGATAATGTATTCTAATCATATCTCGTGCCTGCACAACCAACAACAAAATGGTGTTGTTTAGCTCAAACTTCGCCATTTAGTATAAATAGGTCTTGCTTTACTTACTCAAGCCAATGTTCCTCTTTTCTTTTAGGATGATGCTTTTCATTCTACTTGTAATTTAATAAATTGTATCCCATTCACACTCTTCAAAATAAATCTCCTTTTGAAATACTCTTTTACACTTTTCGTAATTATTTATTTTTGTGAGTTTTTGGTTGTGCTTTTTGACCCAATTTATGCCCTTATTACTCTAAAAAATTTCAACTCAATCCATTCAATGTGTTTTTCTTGGTTATAACCTAAAACATAAGGGTCACAGACTCACAAATGCTTGCACATTTCCAACTAGCCATCTTTATATATATATATATCTTGTGATGTCCTATTCAAGATTTTTTCTTTTCTTTTAATTTCATGCCAAAATGCTTTGTCATCCACATTAGACATTCATGCTCACTCTAGCAATCCTCCTATTTTTGTATAGTCTGTGACATCTCATTCTGGGTTTCCAACATAACAGTGCTTGATATTTTCTCTTTTATGCAAAAAGGTGTACATCTGGAATGAACATAAGAAATTATTTAGTTTGTAACATAAAAGATTATTTCATTTATTTCTTATATGTAAAATAAAAGTTCATGTTAATGTTAATGTTTTAATTTTTTTAACTTAATTATTAAAGATTAAAAAATATTACTTGCAAAATTTGATACTTTTTTAGTTTGATGTTACTAAAAAAAGTTTAATTTTTTTAAGTATAAGTTGAACATCATCTATTGTAAAATTTTCTTTTAAAATAAGAGAAAAAGAAATGTACAGGAAAAAAAACTACATAATTAAGTTTACGATTGTGGCTTGCCATGTGGAATTAATAGTCCACATGGTTCAAAGCAATTTGAAGTACCCTCCGTCCCTCCTCATGGCAAGCGTTGAAATCCCTAAACATGTCTAATGATAGATTCTTGGGTTAGTCTTCTACTTGTATATTTTATATAGATTCTTAGCATTAATCTTATTTTCAATCTAGGCTTAAACTTTTTGACAAAATGTCTTTTTTTTCTTTTCTTTTTTTTTTTAATTTTTTCAAAAAAGCACTTCATTAGAGAGTACTTTGATATATATTTTTTTGAGAAACTAGTTTGCGTATTTTTATATATGTAAAAATGATTATAATAGAATTCTCTAATTCAGTATTTAAAGAATTTGGAAGATCTACTGCAACTTGTAATTGTGAAAGTAACTGAATTATAAGTTCGACATTACAACCACTGGCCAAAAAGTTTGAATCTTATGTATTGTTCATGATGTATTCGATCATTTCCATAACCAGACTTATTCTAATATTCAATTGCATGCCTTGCTTTGAAAAAAAATGGAAAAAAAGACTTTATTATAATGTCTAAGCTTATTTTGATATATATTTTTTGAGAAACTTGTATAAGAATATGATAATTTTTTATATAATATGATTTTATAGCATGCTTAAGAACTATGGAATCTACTAAGAAAAATATATGGATAATTTTTTTTTTTTTTTTTTTTATACTCTTCTCTTTCGTTTTGCTTAGAATTTTTTTACTCTTATCCTTTTTTCATATAGGCATCAAGAAATATATATATATAGATATATACACTCTTATCCTTTTGATTCCAACATAAAGTTTTAAATATTTTATCTTTCTTGTGTGTAGTGTACTACAACAAGGTGCGTATATGGAATGAACATAAAAAAATATTTAATATATTTCTTATGTGTAAAATACAAGTTTATGTTTATGTTGTTTTAAATTATTATTAATGATTAAGAAATAAATAATTGTAAGATGATACGTTAATATTTTGATGTTACCTAAAATTTATTTAATTCTTTAGAGTATAAGTTGAACATTAAATATTTTCTTCAATTAAAAAAATAATAATAATAAAAGATAGTAAATGATTAATACAATGATAGTTTGATGCTACCCAACTTCATGCCTTTAGATCGGTTTTGGGTAAATGAATACTGTAAGGACCAAACTTGAGTTCCTACCCAAAGGATGGATGGACTTAGACCCAAAAAGCCCAAAACAATAAATTTGTAGAGATTGGGTTGGAAGAATTGGGCTTTAGTTAATCAGACAACAAATAAGGTAGGTCTTAATGACAAAAGAGTGAAGATAAACAAGTGTAAGCTAAAGAAAATTGTCCTCAGCAAAGTCCGAGGAGACTGCTCTTATATATTGTTCTTAAATTTGATTACAAGTTTGGTTCCTAATTGCTATAGTCAAGGGTGTCCATGGGTCGGTCCGGGTCGGGTTTATGCCCAACCCGCTTATATCAGGTGGCCGATTGAACGACCCGCCGCCGACCGCCGATGACCTCAAGTCGAGTCGGATTGGTCTCCGGTGGATGACAATCAGGTCGGTCGGCCTCGGTACTAAGGTAAACCACGGAATCTTCGTCGGATTGAAGCTCAAAACCACCACACAAGCCCAGATTTCAGAGAAAATCACAAGATCTAAGCAAAAATTGAAGCAAAAAGCACAATATCAAGCCCAAATTTGAGCAAAAGCACCACATCAAGCAAGAATCAAAGCAAAAATCAAGCCCAAATCTGAGCAAAATCAAAGCAAAAGCACTACATCAAACCGGATCTAAGTAAAAATCGAGCAAACTCTTCATCTCACCACTGAATCTAAGCAAGAAAACCAAGATCTTCACCGAATCTAACCAAAAACTACCAAACTTCTCACTGGAATATCGATGAATCTGAACGGATCTGGGTAAAACCGACGTTCTTTCTTCGGTTTCGTCGGTCGGATTGGGTATATTGGGTTTTAAGGAAGAAAACCCACCATCCGACCCGCCTAAATCGGTTTTTGGTGGCGGAGACCCGTCTCCGACCGTCACCAGCGTCGGGTCAACCGATTTTCGAGTCGGCTCGGGCAGTTTGGGCGGGTGGGTCAGTTTTCGGGTTCTGATGGACACCCCTAGCTACAGTGTTTCTCTTTTTATTTCTCGATCCTCTTCTCTCCTTGCATCTTTTCTCTTTTATACTCTCTTTTCCCTTCACCTTAGCCCTCCACGTGCATGCCAGATGGCTGGTGTTGGTACTTGTCCCATCAACCCCTTCCATAAGTCTCTATGTAGTAGTTGTAAGGCTGATAACTACTGTTCAGGCATCACCTCCACATTAATGCGGCCAGAGAGTTAGCTGCAGAGCAAGTAATGCGATAGTAGCAGGTTTCTCCTTAAATATTTTAGGACTCCCCTCTGTACTTTGTTTCTATAATGCTTATCCGTGCCAGCAGAACTTTCTGAAACATCCCCCTGGACCGCAACGCACCTATTTGGACCTCAGCTTTGGCTAGCCGAGGATAAACGGTGGTAGTAGCTTTCTCCTTAGATATTTTAGAACTCCCCTCTGTACTTTGTTTTTGTAATGCTTATCCGTGCCAGCAGAACTTTCTGGAACATCCCCCTGGATGGCAACTCACCTATTCGGACCTCGGCTTTGGCTAGCCAAGGATACATTTATCCTTGGCCCACCCTCTTAAGCCATTATGACCAAAACTAATTTCTATACTTACTAACACAATCTCTTCTGACAAAGATTTATCCTCCTCGGACAACCTCTCGTCCTCAGCTTGGGCCACGGGCCCAATATATAAATAGATAATGAACTCCTGGGTCTAACATCCCTACAAATACTATGATAACAAAAACAAGAGAAATTGAATTTGATTAATTCAACTTATCCTACTTAAAGAGTTAATAACATTGAGCTATTTATTAATAATAGATTCAAATATAATAATATTAAAAACACATATTAACCATAATATTAATAATAAAGATTATTATTACACCTAACTACATATGAAACAATTGATATTTAATTTGCTCAAATAGTCTATGAAGTCAGAAACACTAACACCACAACAATGCTTCTTTGAGTTATTTTTTTATGGGTAAAATACTATTTTGGTTCCTAAACTTTACCAAAAGTTTTTTTTTCATCCCTAAACTTTAAGAAATTCATTTTTCGTCCCTAAATTATTGAAAAGTTCATCTTTCGTTCCTAAACTATTGAAAATGTTTTATTTATATCCCTAAATTTTACTAAAAGTTTATTTTTCATCCTTAAACTATTGAAAAAAAAAAATTCTTTCATCCCTATTTTTGTCTCTAAACTATTGAAAAAACTCTTTACAAAGTTTAGGGATGAAAAAAAAAAAAAACATTTTAAAGTTTAGGGACAAAAAACAAACTTTTATTAAAATTTAGGAATCAAAATAATATTTTATCCTTTTTTTATTTACGTGAATTTAGAAAAATATTTGTACTCTTATCTCTTCTTCTTTTCTTTTCTTTTTCTCTTAGTGTTATTTATTACATTAATTATATGTAAGTTTCTTTGCTTCCTTATAAACTCTTTACATCTCAGTTAATAATAGTCAAATTTTATTATTAAAAAAAAAAAAAAAAAAAATCTATTTTCCAAGATGATGGCAAAATTGCCCTCACCGCTTTTTTTTTTTTTTTTTTTAAATCTGGTTAGAAATTAGAATGCCTAAGCCCCACCCCAAACCCACCTTGGGGCTCAAACTAGCTAGCTCATGGATACTCCCTAGCCCTCGTGGCAAGGGAAGGTACCACTTCACTAACATGGATGGTGGTAAAGTTTCCCTCACTTGAATATACACAAATTATGTTCCAAAATTGTAACATGTCAAGGGGTCCTTAATTTTTTGATGTATAAGGAACCCATGGACAAGTTAACATTGCCACAAAAGTTTGGAGTTGAGTTTGCTAAACTCAAGACTAGATTCTGCTAGTGCCAGAATATATAATCTTTGGAAGGTGTACATTAACCATTAAATTTGTGCCATGGTCATTGACAGTAACATATGACAAATATATATGTTTCAAGAGTATAGTCGTGATCTACCGAATTTGTAGATAGAAAAGCACCCTTTACCTTACATGATGTAATGGAGTTGGTGGAAGTGTTACAAGGGCATCTAATAAATCTTGCTGCATTCCCATTTTGATTGGAGATTTGTATGAAGAGATTGTCTGTAAAAGACCAGATGTTAGGTTTGTGGCATATAAATTTGGAAGAGTTTGGCAGTTTGGTGTGGATTGTATTCATTTTGGCAGAGAGAATGTTACATGTTTTGTCTTAGTAGCACAAAATAATTGTAGTGACTCCCATGAAAGAAAGACCACCAAATGTTTTTAGTTTTTACAATGAAGACCCATATCACAGCCACTAAATAATTTTACTTGCCGTACCATTTCTCTGTTGGGATTTGTGCCCTAAAATCTAATTTATTGGCATGTCATAAATAATTAAATTGTTTAATTATATGAGACTATTTATTAATAAACTAATGGGACATTATCTTAGTCCATGAGATGCATAGTATGTGATTTATGTGAAAAGTCACAGAGGATATAAATCACAAGTTCCTTGTAAACTCAAGATTTTAGTTCGTAGTTGGTGATGAAATTGGGCATTTCATCTACAAAGACTATAACATATCAACTAAGATGATTTGTCTTGATCATGGAAGTAGAGACTTCTAATTGATATATTGATATGTTTTAAGAGTTAAGACATATTGAACTGGACCGCTGTGAAATTTATTATTCTCCTAACGACTGTCAAATGAATAATAAATCTCACGACTTCTATTTACATCAACTCTAAATCCTGAGATAATAATGGACCTAATCATGAGATGTAGGTTGCTTTGATATATCAGGAGTGAGATCTATTAGTTACGGTCAAAACCTCAGTATGTTGGGCAGCCGCATTTATTGTTGATGGAACATATATTCTCAAGATGAAATTCATAATCTCTTAATAGAGATATAAAATATTCCCTTGAGATAAGTTTAATGGGTTTGATTATTCAGAGTGTTGGGCCCAACCACTTTAGTAAAGAGTTACTAAAGTATATATATTTATGAAATTGGATTTTATAAATATATGATGAATAACATAAAGGATTAAACTGGATACTCAAGGATTAAGATGTAGTAATCTTCGAAGTGGCAGTCAACATTCATGACTTTGTATTACTACGAATATTTTAATGAAAAGGTTGTATGTATAATAAAGTCTTGGGATATAATTTATTATTAAGGCCTAGAGTGCAATTATATTCTTATAGTGATATTGAATATAATTAATGGTAATTTTGGACTTGTCAAGAGTTGACAGAAAAGCCCAAGGCCCATTAGAGATAGAGTCTTATTTGTTCCCTTTGGTCTCATCTCAAGCCACAAACTAAAACCTAATTGGGTAGGCCCAAAAGACTAACCCAATTAGATAATCAGATTTTATTTAATAAGAGTTATTAAATAAATATACTACTAATGTAGTTTGTACGTACGTATGATGAAAAAAAAAAGAAAACAATTTTTCTCCACAAGGAGAAGAAGAAGGATTTTTCTTTGAGAATCTACGTACAAAAAAGAATTAATTGAGAGACCACACATCTTGGGCATCATGTGGAATTGAGATGAAGATTAAAGGTATTCTTAAGTTTTGGTTTTGAATTTCACTGTATCAAGGTACATTTTCTATTCTTTATTCTAGAATTCAAGGTTACATGTTATCTTTCATGAATGAAGTAGATCCGTCATTGTTGCTTCCGCTGTGTGTTTTGTATGAGATGCAAAACCAAATTTTCCAACATTCTCCTTATTTTCTGATGCTTATTTTTTTAGAGAGTTTCAACCTATGACGTCAATTCCTGATAATGGCTCTTTATCATCAGACCAAGACACCAATCAGTTTTTGGTATAAGTGGAAATTAAACCTCAAATCTTTTATTTTCGGATGCTTTGGAGAACATTTTGTTTATTAAATTTAACCGTAGCTTGTACTGACCAATAAACTATACGAATAAATTTATTACATATTAATCAATACAATCACATGATTGAATATAATTGAAAAATCTAAGATAGAATTACCTCAAGTTTTACTTTTTATCTTTCAAAAAATATATATTTCTTTGGTTCCCTAGTAAATTTATGACCGGAGATTGATGGCTTTGGATTAAGTCTGGATTTTCTTTGCTTTGCACATTGTCGTGGGCCCGTGGCCTTACTGCCAATAACAAATTGCTGCTCTAGTGTGATTAAGCGGCCAAAATGGCCCATTAGCATTAATTTTTGAAATATTTAGCAACAGAGCACTGTTTCGGAAATAATTAGGGAAATACCACTTTTTCCGGTACTCGAGCATGGTGAGCTCGAGTACCATCTTTTCATTGGTCAAACATCTTCTCAAAAAAAAAAAACGCCGCTATAGGGCCCAAAAACGTCACTATAGGGCTTAAAAAACGCCACTATAGGGCCCCTTGAACCTGTTATGGGGACTTATAAAAAATTTTGCAGGAAAACGCCGCTATAGGGCCCAAAAACGTCACTATAGGACTTAAAAACGCCACTATAGGGCCCCTTGAACCTGTTATGGGACTTATAAAAAAATTTTGCAGGAAAACGCCGCTATAGGGCCCGAAAACGTCGCTATAGGGCCCCTTAACCTGGTATGGGGGCTTAAAAACGCCGCTATAGGGCCAGAAAATGTCACTATAGGGCTTAAAAACGCCACTATAGGACTCCTTGAATATGGGGTGATGGTGGATTAAAAAAACATGGTACTCGAGCTCACCAAGCTCGAGTACCAGAAAAAGTGGTATTTCCCTAATTATTTCCGAAACAATGCTCTGTTGCTAAATATTTCAAAAATTAATGCTAATGGGCCATTTTGGCCGTGATTAAGCTAGGCAATATTTGCTTTGGCCCAATTAGATTCACATTTTTCTGGGCTTCCAATTACTGGGCTCGGAGCCCTTCTCTAGTATTACATTTATGAATTATCTCCAACTATAGTTTTGAGAATTGATTTTTCCTTTGCCACTTCGGCGTGGTGCATGGATTTAATGCAAGTAAATTCTTAAGAACATTTCCTCCGATAGTTCTACCTCTATGCATGAATTTGTAACCTTTTAGGTTGTATTTGAATATGATGAGTTAAATTCAATGAATTTTAGGAGTATATTTAGAAAAAATGGTTTGATATGGTTAATAATGCATGATGAATTTGAGTTTTGGGGATTTTACTACAATAGAAAAAAAAAACACTTGTGATATTATGAGTTTGAAATAATATTTGCACCTAATTATTCAAATTCACGTATTAATAGTTCCTCAAAAAAAAAAAAAATCACGTATTAATAAAGTTAAATTCCATTAAAAAAAATAAAAAAACTCATCCTTTCATATTGTATTTAAGTTACTCATGCTAAAAAAACTGAAATCCAGATATATAAGTCTATTTAAATTATTCCATCCAAATGAACAATTGACAGAGACAAGAGTTTGTATTCTCAACCTCGATCTTAAAAATGGATGAAAAATAAATTGTTAATATACGTAATCAACTATGAAGTCTTAATTCTTATTAAATTTCTTTTTTAAAGGCTAAGTGGCTAACATAGCAGTGCTAAATTTTAGCTACAACTTTTTAAAACTTTACTCTCTTTTTTTTTAATAATTACTTTTACACTTGTATTTTTGTCCAACATATTTTTTAAAACCAAATAAACTAGCTAATAAAAATAAGCTAATATGCACGTACACTTGAAGATGAGTGATTGTGATATTGATTGGGTTATAATATATATAACACACTGCTGTATATAATATGCACAACAAGATATGCTGTCGGTTTGTACTATAGAAGTGGGGGATGGAGTTTCACTGATCCTTTGGCTATGGCCAATTGAAATTTCCCAGCAAAGACAGCTGCTACAGCTCATAATTTAGATCCTACGTGAGATGCTCTCTAAATTGTAATCTTTTTGTGCTTCTCGATCTCTTGATTCTCTTCGTTCCTAATATTACACATGATAAGTGTGCACAAGATTTCCATACTTTTATTTGTTGGCCATTTAGTTGCATTATAGACTGGTCATTTCTATCAACTCAATTAGGATGGGTGGCTCTTACTCTTGGGAGTTTTATAAGGGGCTTCACATTACCAACATTTTCCCGTAACAAGTTCCTACTATTCTTTTATGCATGTCTATGGGGATTTGGCTTAAGAGCACTTGATTGATGCTACATGGACAAGAAAGAACATGTGTTGTTTCTAACTTTCTATGTCCTATTTAGTGCACTAGAATACTCAACTGAAGCTTCTTTTTGTAATCAGCTGTTATGTGTAAATTGATACATTAAGTTATATAATATATATATGTAGGTTTCAGTTAGTTCAATTGATGAAATATCTAATGATTGAATAAGAGATCTGGGGTTCAATTTCTACCTATATTAAAAATTAATTGGTATCTTGATATGATAATAAAGAGCACAATCATCAGAAGTGGACGTTGTAGGCTAAAAATCTATATAAAAAGTTATATAATACATATAATTTGCAAACAATCCTTAATATGTCTTGATTTAGGCATAATAAGGGGTTCTGATTAGAGTACAAACACAACAAAACATGGAGGGCAAATACATATTTACTCATATAATACATGTGCATGTAACAACAACAAAAACATTATTCTAGTGATGGCATTCCTTATGTAACTTGAGCAATACCAATTAAATTACCATAACTATTTGAGAGAATGAACAGAGATCAGCAAGTCAAAAATTGTGCACTGCTGATCATCACATGGCCTTCATGGATCTTGTTATTATCATGATAAAAACGTTGTGTATATTTCTATTAGTTTAAAATCCTGTCACTCATTTTTTCTTTTCTTTTTTTGAGAAACTGTCACTCATCTTAAAAGACATGTTTGTCGTCACCGACTCACCTTTGATGTAGTAAGAGCCTGGTGCCAATAACTCTTATCAATTGAAGTATTTATTATTGAGCTTAACTTCAATCAGGAGTTGGCGTAAAAGACCTGTTTTACGCCACCAATGAATATAAGTCACGTCATAATTTTAATGAAAAATCAATACACTCTAGTACACACAATCATAACTCAATTAAACCTACAATCCTCAAACATGAATACACGATAGTCTCTCAGACCTAAAGAACTAAATGCCTAAACCCCAAATCGATCTCCTCCTCTTCTCACCGGAGCTCCACCCCGCCACATACGCTGCCGCACACGCCGTTTCTGGAGCTAGCACCGCTGCACCCAACCTCAAGGTTTGTTTTATGATTTGTTATTTCCCCAAATTTTGGATTTCGAAATTTTGATGGGTTTGGGTTATTACTTATTTTTTGGATATCAATTTGTTCATATTGGTATGGGTTTTGTTGATTTGTTATGGATTTTGCTATTTTTTTGGTATTTTCATGGTTTTTGATTGGATTCTTAAGTGGTAGGTTCAAACCCTATAAAAAAAAAAATCTGATTGTGGTTTTTTTTTTTTTTTTTTTCATTTGCGTGGGTTCTTATGAATTTTTTTTGGCTTCGAATCATGATTCTTGTGTGCTTCCTTTTTAGTTATGAAATTTTTTTGATGTTTTCTATGTATTTGGATCCCTTGTATTGCTCTACCCGTAGTTAGATGAATTGTGCACAATTTTACTGGAAAGTGGTAATCATTTAAGGCTCAAAAATTGGAGAAAATTCTTCATGAAGTGATCAGCTAAAAAAAAAAAAAAAAAAAAACCTTCACATTCTTTAGTCATGGTTTACCCCTTTAATTGGTCGATTGTGGAAAATTATTTGCTTACTTAAGATATAAAGAACAGACGCATTGTAATAAAGTTCTAGGCTGACCCTGAAATTTTTTCCTCCTTAGTCAATAGGTAAAACCTAAATTCATCCCATGAATACAAACTTCAACTTGGTAAATGGAACGTGGGTTGTTTGTGAGTCTAAAATGGAACATGGGTTATTTCCCCAATGTTTTCTCATTATTGTTCTTAAATGGTCCTACCTAAAACTCGACTAGTTGAAAGAAATGTAATTGAAACTGTGTTTAAATATGGACTATTCTAAGGTTGGACTTGGCTCATAGGAGCTGATTGCTTTCCAAAGAGTGCAGAGAAGAAATTTGTAACTATCCCAAGTTCATTGGACACTGTAGAATTCTTATATGAAATGATATGGATAGTTTAATTGGGTTTGCAAATTTTAGCAAGGTCCTAGAACTGCAGATCCAAAACTGTCCACAGATGCCATCCAAAAACAAAGAGACAAAGAAACGTCCAGGTGCTCAGCGGTGGCTAAGGACTGCATATCACATCTTCAAGAAGGAAGAATGTTATATGTTTTGTTAATTTATATGACTTACGAGTGTTAGAATTGTGTCTGTGTATGTCCCCTACTCTTACTTCTTTTCCATATTCTTGCAGCCATATAATGAGGAAAGTAAGAAAGAAAGGGAAAGAGTGAAAGAAATGGCTGCCTTCAAAGAAGGGGAAAAAATGAAAGAAATGGCTGCCTTTAGGGATTGCCAGAACCTGCAAAATACAAAGACTCATGAAACTTGCCTGGAAGGTGACTACCATGTGACTTTGGAAGCAGAGTTAGAGAACTTCCTTGTGCCTAATGAATCAACTGTCAACTTGGCCATTACAATGATGAATGACCCTATGCTTCAAATTGACTGCTTTGGGTCTCTCGACGTACCAACTGAAGGATCCAATTTGCTCTTGAGCTTCAGTTAGTGGAGTTGCTTTTGTGATGGGGGAAGGTGCCTATATTATCAGAAGATGGATACTTGTACTGTTGTACATGCATCCTTCTTTGGCCAGTCTTTTGCATAGAGTAGTGTTTTCTTTTGGAGCTTTTGTATGTGTACATGTTTCCCATTGGCCATATGAGCTAGCATTATCTTTTTTAGTTTTGGCAGTAGCTAAAAGAGTAGAAGTACATTACAGACCCTCCAATTGTATTAATTTTGTATCAGTAAAAGGTGCTTTTGTTGTACCTAAATTCATGTTCACTTAGCTGAAATCATGCTGGCAAAGACGCATTGGTAGTATTGGAAAAATCATGGACTTAATTGAGCCCTCTAGGCTTGTTGATCCTCTTTACAGCTTTTGGGGAGCTATAGCCTATCTCTACTTCAACGCTTTTGACATCTTCCTTCTCTACCTTCCCAAACTTGATGAATTGCACTTTTCTGTCTAGCAAAATTGTCATAAAGTATCTAAATGCAGTGTTGATTTTTTTTTTCTCCAATTTTAATTGGTGTAAGGTGATTAAACAACAATCTTTTCTTAAACATTTTTTGCCTCTGAATTGTCTGAACATAAACTCTGTGACAGAAAACTATCACAAACATAATGTGAAAATAGTATGTTTATCCCAAGTTCTGATTGACATTGATGAGAAGGAAACTTCACTCAACACCATAGTGAGAAGCTTGCAATTGCATTTGGACTACTTAACACAACATCGGAAACAACCATCCATGTTGTGATTAATTGAGGATGTGTGAGGAATGCCATTCAATCATAAAACTCATTTCTAAAGTTAAAAACCGAGAGAGAACTGTGAGGGACTGTGTGTACTATCATCATTTCAAAAATGGAAGATGTTCATGCAAGGATTATTGGTAAGGTCTCCTTAAGAAAGTTGGAGGTGCCAATTTGGTGAGGAAGCAGAAACAACAGAGGTTAGTACTGGAAAATTTGATCCAAACTACCAATGAACAGAACAAAACCAATGATTTCAAATGGAGATGATATACTTTAAGATTGAAAAAAGAAGATTTTGTTGAAATCTAAATTCCTGCCCAACTTGATGACATGTTGATAGAGAAGAAACCAACAAAAAAATGACTTTATAGTTTTAAGTTCCTACCATACTTGGTGGCATTTTAATAATGATTGAGAAGACACCAACTTCTAAAACATGAAAACTATACTAGCGATGATTTTATTTCATTACAATGATTTACACATAGGTACTGGGCCAGGAGGCTATAAAACCATGACAAACTATCGATAGAGATTAAAAAATCGCATATGGCATGCCTTACTTATATGCTAAACAGCACAAAAGAAAACATCAAAGATGTGATACAAACCTATTGTGACATATTTTGCCACACTATCTCTATTTTATACCAGTATACATATTAATTCACACCTTCTTCTCACAATCTGGTCTTGTAGGCAGGCATGTGGTTATGTAAAGATGGTGTCTCTCAGTTGATGATCCTGAAGGATTACCATAACTTTTATAACTCTCATTCTTATCATCCTCACTGTTGTTATCTTCGTCAGAAGTGTTGCTTTCCTTGTTCTTATTATTGGCATCAACTGTTGGCACTGAACCTAATATTGGATTTCCCTTTGAGCTTGACTTCTTAGGTTGATTATTTGGCTTTACATCAGTTTCAGCATTGGTCACCTCTTCTAAGAGAAACCTTTTGGCATCACCTTGGATACAAAGCAAGAGTAATCCACAGCAACCAAAACCACAAGTACTGTCTACATGATTAACCTGCACTTAAAAACCAATAAGTGAATTTTATGAGCAGTTTAAGCAATTGAACCAAGATTAACATATAATTTAACAATGCAATTACAACTCAAATGAACCAGACAATGTTGAACATCTTGGAGCAATATATCTTCTTTCTCTATTTCTATTAGATGCAAATGATGAATATTGAACTCAAGGACAAGAATTTATAGAAGAAATGTCTTTGCTTAATCATGATTAGTAGGAAATTAAAATTTTGAATGCAGGCACTAAGAGTTGAAAATTTTAGTGGAGCAAACACAATTTCTTACCCTTATTGGGAAGACCTGTGCATGTGTGCTCGAAAGTTGGCAGCCAAAGTACTAACTATGAAAATGCGTAAATAATCAATGGAGATTTCCAGTAATGGTGTGAGAATTACATGGTGTTATTACTGTAAATAATCTAACAGAACTCTAACAACTCTAACAGATTCACATTCTCTGTCTCATACATGTACTATTTTCACAATAAAGTTACTATTACCTATTAAAATAAAATAAAAAACAACGGGTAGAGCAATAAAAAGGAAGCACAAGAATCATGATTTGGAGCAGAAAAAAAAAATTCATAACAACCCAGGCTAACCAAAAAAAAAAAAAAACCGCAATCAGATTTTTTTTTTTTTAGAGATTGAACCTACCACTTAAGAATCCAATCAAAAACCATGAAAATACCAAAAAAATAGCAAAATCCATAACAAATCAACAAAACCCATACCAATATGAACAAATTGATATCCAAAAAATAAGTAATAACCCAAACCCATCAAAATTTCGAAATCCAAAATTTGGGGAAATAACAAATCATAGAACAAACCTTGAGGTTGGGTGCGGCGGCGCTAGCTCCAGAAACGGCGTGTGCGGCGGCGTATGTGGCGGGGTGGAGCTCCGGTGAGGGGAGGAGGAGATGGATTTGGGGTTTAGGTGTTTAGTTCTTCAGGTCTAAGAGACTATCGTGTATTCTTTTTCTTTTTCTTTTTTTCACTAAATAGAGACTATCATGTATTCGTGTTTGAGGATTGTAGGTTTAATTGAGTTATGATTGTGTGCACTAAAGTGTATTGATTTTTCATTAAAATTATGGCATGGCTTTTATTCATTGGTGGCGTAAAATAGGTCCTTTACGCCAGCTCCTGACTGAAGTTAAGCTCTTTATTATTAGGGAAATACTAACAGATGCCTTTAGAGTAATGACTATTAATCCATTTAAAATAAGTTTTTATGGGAAAAGTAAAAAAAGCAATTAATGTTTTGACAGCTTTTTCCATTTCCCATAAAAGTGGTGTCAAAACTTTCTTATAATGGATTGTTAATCATTGTCCTAAAGACACCCGTTAATATGACCCTTATTATTATTATTATTAAAAAATAACCTTAGGAGTTGCACCTGTCTTCAACAGGTAAAATTCCTTTGGTCATCAAATATTGACTTGACTAGTTCAAGAAAGCTCAATTTAATACAACATGATTACATATAGTATAAATGTTAACATTGGAACTGAGGAACAAAAAATTTGAAACAAGTTGCTAAAGGTTTTCATCAAATAAAGGGCAAAAATTAAAATTTAAAGAGAACAAGGAGGAAAAGGCTGTAAGGATTAGAGGGTTTTTTTTTTTTTTTTAATTTATTTGGTGTTGTAACAAGGGTGTCGAGGGCTCTTAGAGAACTTAACTCATCCTTAAGTGTTTTTGTTTAGTATCCTGTCCAATATGTAGAGAGGGAAAATTTCCGACCTATCACAAGCTGACACGTCACATTATTAAGTCCACAAAATACAGCCAATTACAAAGTACCACGTATTGCTACTAGGTTTTGCTATCACTACTCAGAAGCCAACGGAAATTTGTCAAGTGTCATGCAAAAACCAATCACGCATTAGCGCACATGTAAGTGATGACACAAGCAGCCTCGCACGTGTAAGCGATGACTTAATCAATCCAGCATGTGTAAGCAATGACATAGGCGAACCAATCAGGCTGTGACATGTGTCACCAATCAGACTCCGTCACGTGTCGTTCACCCACCCCTAAACTCCTATAAATAAAAGCCTTCCTAAGGCATTTGGGGGGATCTGGAGAGGACCAAGCTATCTGGAGCACAAGTAGCATCAGAGAAGGTTCAGAAGCACTCAGAAGTACAAAAGCTCTGCAGGAATCAAACCTCAAAGCCTTCAAGAACTTCAAGAACTTCAAACTCAAAATCGAAGAACATTCGAAGCAGAATCATCGAAACTATCTGCCTAGATCTCAAAGTTCACTGGAATTAAGCTCAAAAGCCTCCAGAAACCTCAACAAATCACAAATCAATGAAGCTTAACGGATTCAAGCCTCTAAAGCCCCGAAGAACTTCCACCACAAACCTTCGAATACAAAGAACATTCGAAGAGGAATCAACCAAATCATATTCCTAGATCTCAAAGTTCACTGAAATCAAGCTCAAAAGCCTCCAGAAACCTCAACAAATCACAAATCAGTGAAGCTCAACGGATTCAAGCCTCTAAAGCCCCGAAGAACTTCCACCACAAACCTTCGAAGACGAAGAACACATGAAGAACACGAAGAACGTGAAGAACAAAGGATTTCCAACAAGCTCATAGCCAGAGATTTATTGTAATTCTGTTCCAAAGATCCTTGATCCATTCTTTAGCCAAATTGAAGTATATTTGGTGTTCGAATCAAAATCACATTACCACAATTCCAATCAACAAGTCTTTTAAGGAGATCGAATCAGATGATAACTCTTTTGTAATTACAGAGAATTGTACCACACAATCATCAATACAAATTCGCATTTGTGAAACTATTTTACTTGTTTGATTTATTTCAAACTAGAAATTTAGTCGTCCACACCATACACTGAAAAATCATTAAGATGAATAATTTTGAGATGTCATTAAGGTGATAGCTAAAAAATTTAAACTTAATATGTCATAAATTGCATGAGGCCCAAAAACCATCAAAAGTAACATATACCTTAACAAAGGGAAACAACTAAAAGATATCTAGAGTTTAATCCCGCATATACCAAAAATCGATTGGTATCTTGATCTGATAATATAAAGATATTATCAAGAGCGGACCATATAAGTTAAAACTCTCTTAAAAAATATAAATAAATAAAAAATAAAATAAAATAAAACCTATAAATTAAAGGCATGGCCGCATGGGGACTAACTTTTTTGTAAGGTATAATGGCCTTAAAATAATAATAATAATAAATAAATAGATATTGGCGTGGGGTAATGCGAAATTGCAAATTACTTTGACAAGATAAGTAGCATTAATTGCTTGATCTAAAGAGTATAATAAATGAACACAAATTGATACACAACTTTGTAGTCAAATCTGTTGAAGTTAGCTAGTAGCCGAAATGATTAATGCAATAAGTAATTGATTTGGCAACGGTTGGATGTTGGAGCTCTTCTTTCTCTCTTTCGGTATGGAATTAATGATGAAATTAATACTACAAAATTAAGAGAATTATAACATTGATGGAGGTTTTAGGTAGTAATTAATTACGTAGGGAATGCTCTCACGCACAATGGAGGGGCGCGTGGGGTGAAGTACAACTATTGTGTTAAAGAATAAAAAGCATGAAAATGAGATCGTGAGGAGGCCAATTTTGAAGGACAATTATGCAGAAATCTCATGGATCATCTCAAAAGACATTGATCTTTCATGAACCAGCTTTGTTCTCTACCAGTGGTCACATAGTGTAATGTCCTTGTGCAGAAGATAAGGCTACAGTCTTTTACTTGGTTCCTGGTTATTCTTTTCTTTTTTTAAGGGGTGCAATGTTTTTTATTTTATTTACAACAGTTGACATGACCTATTAAAATGTTATAACGAGAGCAACATCATTTTTACCTAAATTCATCATTGATAAAGTTTTTTTATTATGCATCAATTATAATAAGTTTTGTCAACAATTGTATTATAAAAAAATAAGGGTCATGCTAACAAGTTCCCTTAGGGCACTCGTTAACCATCCATTTTAGAAAAGTTTTGACATCACTTTTATGGGAAATGAAAAAAGCTGTCAAAACATTAATTGTTCTTTTTTCTTTTTCCATAAAAACTTTCTTTAACTGAATTCTTAACCAATGCTCTAAGAGCACTCATTAGCATTTCCCAAAAAATAAAAATAAAAACCTTTTGTTAATTGGTGTATGCTATTCGTACATCCATTTAGGAAGAATTTAATGGATCCTACTGCATTGGAAAGCAACAAAATCAAATAGATAACTATTTCCGTAATGGATTTATGTGCAACTTCTCAAAAAATGTTAATAAATCATAATAAAAAACCTAACCTTAACTAAGAGCATTCTCATCAGCTCTCTCATAAAAAATGTCATTTTGACACACTAAAAGCCTACTTTACTATTTTACCACATCATTTTACAATATACTATTTATCAGATGTTCTATTCTTTCATTCTAAACATTAAAATAATATATATATACACAACACATTAAAATAATATATTTACTCAAAACCCAACAATATACAAACACACAGCCCCGGCAGTCACCACCAACCAAGAACCAAGAACCACCGCTACAACCACCGCCACAACAACCACCGCTGCAACCACAATCACCGGTCCTCCAACAAATTCCAAATCCAAAAACCTCAACAAAAGAGAGAAAAAAAAAACTCAAAACCTTCAACAAAACCCCACCATACACTGATACGCAGCACAGCCCGCCACCACCATACCCAAGCATAGCCCGCCACCACCACCCACAGGTAAAACCCACCACCACCAACAAAAATCCACCAGCCGCCACCACCACCCAATACTACTTTTAAAAAAATCCCCAAAATCAACACAAAACTATCCCAAAAAAAAGAGCTTGAAAAACCAACTCACCCATAATCACAATCACATGGAATCCACAACCGAAGGAAAAAAAAAAAAAAAAAAAAAAAAAAAGGGAAATCAGAATCAGAGATCTCCACGGCGACGGCCTCATCGTCGAGGCTGAACTCCACGGCGAGGCCGAACTCCACGGTAACGGCTGATCTCAATGGCAACGGCCTAGGCGGAGGAAAAAAAAAAGACAGAGAAGGAGAGTGACAGGGAAAAAAAAAAAAAAAAGATAGAGAAGGCACAGAGAAAGTGACAGAAAAGAAAAAAGGGGAAAAAAAAAAAAAACAAGAAAAAGGGAGAGGTGGAGGTTCTGGAGAAAGAAACAAGAAGAAGAAAAAAAAAAGGAAGAGAGGTGAACTGAGAAGATGAAGTGAGGTGGAGAAATAAAGAAGAAAAAGAAAGAGAGAAAAGAAAGAGTCATAAATGAAGAGAGAGAAATAGGATAACAAAGTATTTTTTTTATAGCACATCTGTTCGTACCGTTCCAAAAATGGAACGGTACTGTTCACGTGTGCCAAAATTTATAGGATATAGAACACCTCATGAGAAGGGTTTTTTGGTGTTTGGTGTGCCAAATGCCAAATATTTGGCATTTGGCACACCTGATGAGAATGCTCTATCTTCAAGTACTCGTTAAAAATAGTACCTTACACTCCTTAATTTTGGGAGGGAGGGAGGGGGTCCTAACAATTTGTGTACTACACTACAGTAAGACTTGTTGGCCACCAAAAGAAAGCAGCAAGAGTACTATAAAATATGCCCCTCCGCAAAAAGAAAAAAAAAAAAAGATGGTATGAATTTAAAAAAATTAATATTTTAATTAAAAATAAAGAATAGTTCTTTTTTTCTTTTTCTTTTTTTTTTTTCTTTTTTTTTGTGTGTCAAAAAGAGCCTAAGTGAACTGATATTCACCCTAATAAAAAGGTACATCACGGGGTAGTTGTAAAAATTTTGAATAAAATCTAGACTAACTCTATTCTAATTATAATAGGATTAGATTGTTTGCCCTAATAGTACAAATTAACTTATACATAGGCCCCATTTACCATAGATTTGGGCCCTAATTAATAGGTCTAACATTTTAGATGAGAAGTTCAAATTGAGTAAGTGTGGTGGTTTATTGCTCAAGCCGTGTACAGAAAAATGGCACATGTAGGTCTTAGACATAGAAAAGAAAGCTAAAAAGAAAACCTGTCCATTTGTACCCACGTGAAGTTCACATTTTTCATCTTGTACCCAAAATCATATCATACAACATATATGTTTATGAGTTTATTATATATCTACAATCAAATCAGGCAGCAACACATAACTAAATTACAAATGTAAAGTTGTAATTTACAACTATGTTTTATGTTGGCTTTAATTTCGTGTCGAATTTGATTGAAATTTTGTTCAATCATTTTCCTGTATTTATTGTGGGATTTAATGTAAGGGTTGTGTGTGAGAGTTTGGTGAAGATCTGTGAAGAAGGAGATTTCGCGACTGGCTCACGAGTGACAACCCACGAAAGGCCACGTGAGAAGCACATGCTGGAATCTAAACAATCTCATGCCAGGCTGGTTTTCGCGAGTCACTTTGCGACTCAGGCCAAGTCGTGAGTGACCCACAAAACTCACTGCCTAGAGCTTTTAAAGTGTGTTTTTCTCATTCCTTTACCAACACCATATAAGCCCACATTACCCACGAAATTGTAAGGAGTTTTTCCAAGAAACTTTTGAGAGAGAAAACCTTAGCTATACACTTGAGAGTTAGAGATTGTAAACTCACAATCATCTACACCATTTCTCTAAAGTTTTCCTCTACTTCTACCTCTTCATCTACACATCCTTAAGAGGTTTTTAGCCCAAACACTTACCTCACCGAATCCTAGTGTTGAGAGAAGTTTTGGTGCGTATGAGAAGCATTGGAAGAAGCCATTGATTGGCGGATGCAATTTGGAGCTAATTGCGGGATCCAGATAACTAGTAAAGACATGGCTTCGTGAAACCCGTTGGTGCTGGAACTTGGAGGGTTCAAGTAGATTAGGTAGATTAGGCTTGGAGGGTCTTTTTGATATTCGTGTACTTGAACTTTATTCACTAATGGATCGATTTTGGCTTGGAGGGCCATAGAGAGGTTTTTTGCCTAGTAATTTGGTTTTCTCTTCGATAACACGTCTCGGTGTTATCTTGCGTTTGCATCTCTCTTCCCCTGCTCTTTAAGCTTTATATTTGTTATTGCTTGCTTGTGGTTATGGCTTAGAGAGTAGTTCCAGTTATTGCGTATCATTTACTCTTGTTCCGCAATTAATTAAGTTAGAGTAAAAGCAATTAAGCCGTAATTTAAAATTAGGGGTCTAAACAAGTTATAGTATTTTACACTATTCAAGCTTTCATCAAATATGAGTTTTTATTGCCATTTATCTATAATCTATATACTCTCCTATTATTTTCTCCAGGTATTCAATAGTAGGCCTCATAAATTATCAGTCATTAATCTTAGTTTTTGTTAGGTTTTGATTATATATATACATATGGTCAACTATAATTAGTTTGTTAAGAATTGTATAAACTAGTCACAGAATTTGATATAATTATTTTTTATTGGATAATTATTGAACTAATATATTAGATTGTATATTTTTAAATTCATTATGTGTTATTTGAAATTATTTTTTAAATTAGAAGTTTTTTGTAGTGTAACAAAAATATATTCTATAGTCGGGTATTATATATAGTGAGATATGTATGAAAACACAATGTAATAATTTTATTTTATTTTAAATTGATAGTGTGAGAACTATTAGACCAAGTTGTAACTATGTATACTTTGTTTATTACTATACAGATGTATGTGACTCAACTCTTATAGGTATATTTTTCTCTAAAACATAAATCCACATCTCTTTCTTCCTCACAATTGAAACTAAGTGAAAAAGTAAATAAAGATAACTATGCAATAAATCATTATCAATAAATCATATATCATAAAGAAAGAATTCTTTAAGTATCTATACATAAAAACATTAATGGCATAATGATGCTCTAGAGTAAATTATACTTTATCTTATTTTCTTTTTGGCATTTTTAGTAAAGATGATTAACTAAGTAAAGTAAAAGCTTACCAAGAAAGTTCATATTAACTAAAAATTTGATGGTAGGGATGCTAATTATTTGTAATAAAATGACCAAAATAAAAATAACAAATAGATTTGAGAAAAACACATAAGATTTCTAAAAGAAATTTTACCAAACACATAGGATGCAACAATACAAAATTACTACACTGAATATTTTAGACTTTTTGATACTCTACAAATAAAACAACTTTATCCACTTTTTATCACAATATAGACTATAGAGTGATTACAATGTTTATTATAATCTTCCCTCCCCCCCCCCCCCCCTTCTCCTAGAGGTTATTTTATAAGCAATTTGATTGAAATCAAAATATGCTTTTTATTTCTTTTTTATTTTTTGCCCAAAGGCAAGCCAGCCTACCAGATAATCCAAATGATTATCGTAAGGACCTGTTACCATAGAGCAATTTTTGGTAAATGTCTGTTATATTAAACATTTGATGATATTTTAGACTTAGATATCATAGATCCGGCTTCTCAACATAAGCTGAATGTCTCTCCACAATAAGTCTAATCAAGGGATTCTCCACAACATCACCAACCTGAGTATTGTAACAACGAACTAATATCTTTTCATTGCTTGTAACAACTACAACCTCGTCTTTGCGAGTTAAAAGCTCATTTGCCACAACCAATGCATCTTGTTCTTTTAAAGAGCCATATCAGCCTTCTCCAAAAGTGCTTGTATATCTGTCTCTAACTGTTTAGTCGGGCAAAGGAGAACTTTCAATCCCATTTCATTATAAAATAATTAAAAGTCAAGAAACTTATAGCAAAAGAATTTTTATACAAAATTCCAGTAAAAATGAGACTAATAGGCCCTCCACTTTCTTCAAGACATAGGGGATTATGAAATACCATACATCATTTGCCTACCCTTTTTCTCTTTCTCAAATTCACATTACCAAAGAAGTATATGAAGCCAAAAACATTGTGAATACATCTCTGTTCAGTGGAAGTCCATTGGTAGGCACATTCAAATTCACAGCCATGTATATTTATTTTTGATATAAACTCAAATTTCTTTTTTTTCTTTTTTTTTTTTTTAAAAAAAAAACTACATATTAACCCAAACCAAAATTCAACCAAAGCTATAAGAGTGATTTGTGATGGGAAATTTAAAAAATACAACACAAAAAAATTAAATAAAAAAACCATCAACCTAAATTAGAGTTATAAGAAAGAACAAAAATCAAGCGAGAGAGAGAGACAAAGAGAGAGAGAGAGAGAGAGAGAGAGAGAGAGAGAGAGAGAGAGAGAGAGAATACTCACAATTTTTGTGTGGAAAAAATATGGATTAAATGGAATAAATGATATCAAATTTATATAAAATAAGATGGGGAGAAGAAGAGTCAAAATATAAGAAAGAGGAAATGATGAAGGAAGTTTAACGGTAAAGTAAAGAGTAGTAGGGAGATAAAGAGACAAAGAGGAAGGGAAAAGGTTGGAGGAAGAAAATGATTAAATAGGAAGATGAAAAGTTTAAATATTCAATTTTAACAATTACTTGAAATTAGAAAGAAAAAAAAAAGTTGAAATCAATTTGGATAGTTGAATATTGTCAAACATGTGCATCTAATGAATAGTAACATTTGTAATGAATAGTCAAACATGTGCATATATCCACTAAAAAGATAATGAATTATTCAATTTTAACAATTACTTGAAATTAGAAAGAAGAAAATAAAAAGTTAAAATCAATTTAGGTAGCTGAATAGTTAAATATATGCATTTAAAACAAATGAATAGTAATATGTTGAATAGTAATGGAATGCATTAACAGGTTTTTCCATGAATTATATTTAATTATTTTATATAAAATAAAATAGAAAAATTATAAAGGTATTTTTTTTTTTTAAGTATGAAGTGGTGGCTGATGAAGTGGTTCAACAGGAGTATAGCAACATTAAATTCTACGTCTCAACTTTTAGATATATATAGATATAGATGATTCTAAAATTTTAAGAGTAAGGCTTAATTTTTGTTGCTATTGTTGATGGTGATAGAAGACCCTAATTAATTCTCTAAAATTTTAGTTGAACCAACATTAATAAATAGAGATATCATAAGACTGTATTGCTAATAAGACTAGTAAAATGTTATTAGTTGGAAAACTTAATATTGCTCTGATGTTTACAGTTACCAGAATGGGTGGAGTAGATTTTTAACATCAAATGAAGCAAAATAGTAGTTGAAATGGATCGAGCATTAAGCTCCCCACCATGTGCTAGCTAGGTGTGGCTCTTTGTGAGGTTGGTTGGACCATCCTAATATAGCCCTAGCTACCGGATCATTGTTCTTAAATCCTTCACATCCTCTTAAAGCTTTTCATATATAGAAAAACCAACAAGAAAGATAAGCTAAATTAAATGAAGCTAGGTACAAGATACCTCTTATTTTCTTGGGCACAAAATGTAGGGAAATCTAAAAAATTTTCCTAGGAATTGGATAATAATGTTAGCAGATTGAAAATTCGTGACCAGCAGTGTAGTGGACCAATCTAAGCTTAAAAGAATTACCAATTTTTATGTTAATTTGTTCGAGCTTATTTATTGATACATATTTAGGCAATTTCAATCAGACTTTGTGAAATAACAAAAGCATTATATCCTGATTTTAGAAAAAAGGTAGTAGGAGGGTGGTGGGATTTCATTATTCATGTGCTTTGAGTTTGAGTAAGCTCTTCTTTGGACCTAACACCTGAGCACATTTTAAAGAATGCAGTAACTCATATACCACATATGGGGTCGATAATCAAGATGGGTCAATTTTGGTGCATGGTCTCAACATTATTTGAATTCAACAAATCCTATAATCTTTTTTTCAAAATAGTTGATATTGAAATTGTAATTAGAGTAAAACATCATTTTCACATGAATCTATTGTCAACATTACATTTTGTTAGCATACACATTAGTTAGTCTAGCCTGTTGGGTTTAGCTCAATATATTGTACTTGCAATACACTCGTATTACTTATATTTCATACATAATGTGCTTATATAAAAACTCTCTATTGTATACAAACTATTCGTTCTCAGTTTCCTTGTCTTTATATTATAAGCACTTTTATTAATATCAATCACAACATGTAAAAGTGAATACCATGAAAATTAATGTATTTCTAAACTCATTAATAGCCGGGAACACATTGCTCTTGCAAATTTCAAATTTATCTTGCACCAAAATAAGCCAAATTTCTCAGACCAGGTAGATGTGTTTGTTACTTCTTTTGAGCAAAACCTGATTGGGTTGGGGGGGCCTTAACACTGGCTTAACTGGGTGGCGTCAGATGTGGTAGTTGCACGGAAACACAGAGAATCACTCTCAGATTATTTGAGATCTAAATCAAATTATTACCGTGCCTTTTGAGCAAAGGTTAACAAATGCTACATTCTGTACCTTGTTATACATTATAGAATGCAACTTGTGGGACCATTATAAGACAGGTCCTATTTGGGAAATCTTGTAAAAGTGATAAGATAATTATATATATAACTGATATATCACTTTCCTATGTATCTCATAGACAGTGGTGATGAGTGGACCAACAATGATCAATCCATTATAAAGAAATATATCTCATTTTGTAATGTCAAATAATGCACAAAGATAAAAATATTGCCTTCGTGGATAACCTATAATCTCTCTGCAGTTAGCTAAGTTCTAACTAAGATCTGTATAATATTTACTGTCGAAAACCATCTCTAAAACCCTTTTGGGGTAATTAGCCAAGCAATAATTTACAATACAACTATGATGTGAATGTTGTAATTGGTGCTAATAAAAAGAATGTTAATGGTGAATTCATATGAAAGTTATTATGCTACTCCAATCTCAATTAGCCACATCAACGATTATACAAAAAGATTGAGAAAATTATGATTTACCTGTTATAGTGATAGTCAAATTCTGTGTGCAATTTATATCTATCCTAATTTTTGAGAAATTATTCGATACAATGTGTTACACATTCCTCTCATATAAATGCGAATCTCATATGTGGGATCTACATGTGAGGTACACATTTATATAACAGAAACCTATATAATACATGATATATTATATAATTTCATCATGATTTTCATGAGTAGCTGATTAACAGTAGTAAGCTTCGCTCACTTATATGTGCATAGACATACATAATGAATATCCGTATAGATAGCATAAAAATCTGCAAAAATGAATATATATATATATATATATATATATAATTATATATGGCATTTGTCAATCTAGTCTGTAAAACTCTGTTCAATTTTAACAACTTAAATGGTTTATGTACTTTTTTTGCTGAAATGGTTTAAATGGTATATGTACTTGGTAAATGAACATAGACTCTTGCATTTAAATCTTGGGAATTCCAAGGGTCCAAGCCACATCATGCTTATCCGATGAGAGAGTACTTTTGTTGATCCGTTATGATAAGGTCCATGTGCAATATTACTTCAGAGGAGGTCCATGTATACTATACTAATATGATCAAGAGTATAATCAAGCACGCCATGCATAGATTGAGATTTGAGAGTGAATCAGACTAATTCTGTGCATTATTTAAGTGGTCCTCCCACTGTTTACACAGTTCTTTTCGGCTGTCTAGTCGCCATTGAACCCAAAGTACATCCTATAAAGTATAAACAACACCACCACTTGACCACCAATAGGCCTCTACCATATGATGGTATACTCTCTCCCTCTCTAAGGCCAACACAAATAAGTAGTGCTCTACTCAGTCTAGCTACACCACTTCTCTAGTTCTCTCTCAAGCCAAACCCAATTACCTCTCTCATTTTTTTTTCTCTCTTCAAGGCCAACACACATAAATAGAGCTCCTCTCAATATAACTACAACCCTTCTCTAGATTCTCTTTCTCTCAGGCCAATGCCAATTTACTCCCTCTCTCTCTCTCTCTCTCTCTCTCTTTAGCTAAAGCCAATTAACACATACATAGAGCCTCACCTAGAATCCTTTTTCTCCTCTCTATCCCTCTCTCTCAATCAAGATTTACAAAAAGAATTAATGCCAATGAATAGCACACCAGGAAAAAACCTCAACCTTTGCTTCACAAAGATCAAATGGCCTCTTGCACCTCAATCATCATCCTCTCCCCGAGATGATCATCACAACCACACGTTCCCCTCCACCTCATCATCAACCCTCATCAAAAACTTCAACTCCCTCTATGACACAACCACCTTTGACTCCACCTCCAAGTCCCTCAGCCACTCCTCCTCCTCTCTCTCCACCACCACCACCACCAACACCTCCTCTTCCTCAGAACCCGACTACGCTGCCGCCTTTGCCTCTCAACGCTTCTTCTTCTCCTCCCCTGGCCTCTCCAACTCCATCATCCAATCCACCATTAATATCAATGCTGACTCAAAATCTCCATCCCCTCAACAACCCCATAATAACAATAATTGTACACTGGTCAACAACAGTGTGGCGGTCCCGACATACTCACCAGACCCTTACAATGACTTCCGTCGGTCCATGCAGGAAATGGTGGAGGCGCGTGAATTAGAAGATGAGCGCGTGGACGTGAAATCCAACTGGGAATTCTTGCATGAGCTTCTTTTGTGCTATCTAGCACTCAACCCTAAGAACACCCACAAGTTCATTGTGGGAGCTTTTGCGGATCTGATTGTTAGCCTCATGTCACAGCAGCCCATCAATGAGTGTGAATTTTCACAACGGTAAGACTTTTGTGCTTGAATTGTAGTCAAGTCAACAAAAAAAAAAACCAAGAGAGAGAGTCTAGAACAATGCGTGTAAATGTAACGTGGGTGTCAGGTAATGATTGATTAGTACTAAATACTAGTGGGAACCTAAGGTTGGTCCACTTTCTTATGTCGTCTAAGTCTAATATTATTTCATCTTTGTCTTTCCCGTGTTTCATTTTGCCATATCTTCATTTCCAGGATCTTTCCGAGTGTATTTTTTTAGGTTATTTTATTTCTCCAGTTAATTATCTCTGAACAAATATTATTTTAACCTATTGCACATATGGTTTAACATGTGAATTTGGTGTTTTTTAATAGCTATATATACAGGCATATAGCAAATCTATAATGTGTTACGTTATAATTGTTTCTTAGCATCATGTTAAAATACCAGTATATTTCTTTTTGTTGTAAGCAATGTTTGATCTTAGATCCATTATTTAAAAAATAAAAGACTTTATCAATTAAATTATCTGCAGCCAACTACTTATAGCTAATTTTAGTTTTATTATTCAACTTTATTTGGGGACTAATTATTAATTAATGCTTGTGTTTTTCTTTCTTTCTTTTTTATCCGCTAACGAGGGTGTCTAGATGATATCTCAAAGAACTAAACATCGTTCGGATGCTAACATGCTATCCACAATGAGAATTCCATACATTTTTCTTATTTATTTATCTTTATATCTCTCTTGATGGGTATGCTACCAACAGGTGTTAATTCAATTTGAAATTGTCTTTTATATATATATATATATATATATATATATATATATATATATATATTATTCTTGTATAAAATTTATTGATCTCAATAAAATGTAAACTGGTTTGTTTGTATTTTTTTTTTTTTTTATTAAAATGTAAACTTATTAGGCTATTTGTTTGTGTATAGTTTTTTAAATCCTCATGTTTAGTAAATACAATTGTACTTTTTTCAACTTTCAACAAATAAGCTTTTCAGTGAAAAACTAATTCAAATGTACCTTAATTAATAGGCTTTAACTTATGATCGATACTGGTACTTGAAAAATCTTAATCACTAATCTCCTAATTCAGAATCCTTAATTGTGAATATAGGGTAATGTGAACATTATGAGTTTGGAATTTGGGCTGGGACCTAAGAGTAAAAAACTTGTAAAAGGCCGAGTGAGAAAAGAAATGTATATGTAAAGATTAGCAACAAGTTATAAAGCTTGAGTGGTAATTAGCAACAAGTCGGTCAAGTTATATAACTTGGCAAAATTTCCTGTGATTATAGAAGAGACCAGAGATCAACTCTTGCTTAAACTATGAAAGAGATTAGTGTTTGAGGAACACATCCCCATATGGCTCTAGTGGATCCAAAAACAAAAGGTTAAATTAAAACTAAAGGACAAAACTTTGTAGATAATAACAATAATAGAACTTTAGTTCTCTGTGACGTTCAAAAGTTTAACAAAGTTAGCGAACAATTAAATAATGATTTAAATAGTTTTCTCTTTCTTCTGATGAAAAGGACGCGGATAATATATAAAGCTTGAGTGCTTTTTGTCTTTCATATCAAAAAAAGATAAGAAAGATAAAAAAAATAATAATAATAATAAATAAATAAATAAAAGAGAGTGCTTTTCTATTTTGTTTTGTCACAGTTCTTCGTGCTTATCGATGGAAGTTTACCATTCAACACGTTGTGACAAGCAAAATCAAAATTTGTTCCCAACAGCAAATTTTCACTGTAAAGTCTCTTTCGTAAATTGGCCAGAAATACGCATGGAAACAGAAATTACAATCCACATTTTAGTGTTTCATTTTTTTTTTTCTTTATCGTCATACAAAATTTCAGAATATTCACCTTATTCCCTTTGACTGTGAAACTTCAAATTATTACACTTTGAACATTTCTTTCATTTCTTATTATTATTTTTAAAAGATCATTTCAAGAAATGTGTTGCACAATCATGAATAAAAAAGATATTTAAAATTAGATTAGGTGTATTTTTTTTTAAATGCAAGATAGAAATTTCAATCTAATCTAATCTAAGTGTATATATATGTAAAGCTCCTTCCTAGAAACTTGAACGTACTCCAGTCATTCTCCTCACTACACAAGTACAAATTTCTTATAGAATGACTATCATGCTAAGGATGCACAGTGATATTAAATATATCTTTTAGATGTCCTAGTGACTAAAAGATCCAAAAGACACATAAATGAGATATCATGTTACATGCAATTCAAGGTGGCCGTTGGCTCAATTAGTCTCTTTGAGCACCTTACTACTCCTCTGGACTGTATAGTTCCCACCCCGGCGTAGAGAAATCTCTTAAGAGCAACCTCAAAATGCTTATGGATACTTGAGGATTGAGAGCCGCTAGACCAAACCCTAGAAACTCCTTACTACCATGTTACATAGAACGTATCCAGTGCGCACACAGTTTCTAGGAAGCTCGCTAAGATTATAAAACTCTACATGATCCTGAATTTACTGTGATTTTGTCTGTTAGGCAGCCAATAAATATGGACGTATACTATTGTATGATTATGCTGATATATGTTGGACAGTAAACAACGATGATATACAAAGCATTCAATTTTGGCAATATCAACGAACTGGTACCGAATCACTGATTCGTCTGTTTCGATTGGGCAGAATCCTAGCATCAAGACAGTAAAGAATTAACATGTAGACAAATATAAACCAATAATTAAGTACTGCCAATCTGAGACAAGACCAGGGAATCTTGATTGTCCATTTCATTTGATATAAATATAGAGGATAAGCCACATACAAGATTCAGTGACATGTCTGGATGAATTCATCCCAAAAAAAAAAAAAAAAGTGGCATGTCTAGATGCCAACGATGATAACTTTTTATATATATATACAAGGTAAAAATTATACTATAATTTAATCTAAGTGTATATGTACGTGAAACTCCCTCCTGAAAACTTGAATCCTGATACTTACCCACCACCCTCCACAGTCCACACCTCGTAAGCACTTATATTTGTAGAATAACCATTGCACCAAGGATGGACGGTGGTCAATGATGATAACTTGTTTCTGCATATATATGATTTTTTTTTTTTTCTTGATTCATCTAAAACCAAACAAATCAGTGTTGTACACCTAATCTTAACATTTAACAATTACATTGGTCCTCTCTCCAAAAAAAAAAAAAAAAAAATTACATTGGTCAATAATAAAATACTGATAGCGGAACCCATAAAATAATAATCTATCAAGTACATGAGAAATTTTACTATACTCATGTTTATACGTACTTCTATTAATAATAGAATTACACATAATAATAAATTTATCACATATCTATTCATATTTGAAAGTTGAAGTGTAGCATTTCTGTCCATTCAGTTCACTCTAGTCAATTTCAATCTATGCGATCCAATTCGGGTCACTTCGGTCATTTTGGTCTATTCAGTTTATTACGGTCTATTTCAGTTCAATTCGGTCCATTTCAGTCCACTTATTTAAAACGAGAAGGAAAAAAAAAAATATATATATATATATATATATATATATATATGATTTGAGAGCACCTATTCGAAATCCAAATTCATTAAAAAATATATAAATCTCAAACTCATTTCAAATTTTATTCAATTTTAACCATTTAATCTCAAATTTGTTCCACATATATTTGATGAATCCAAACTCATCTATTTATTTATTTTATTTTGCTTAAAAAGAGACAACTTAATATTACTAGATCACATTCAAATCTTAAAGCCACTATATTTAGTTATAAGGCCTGACATATATTAATCTATAAATATTTTTTGAATATTTTGTGATTATGTCTATCAATTACTATTACCAAAAGAGCATTCAAATTATACCACGAGAGAGAGAGAGAGAGAGAGAGAGAGAGAGAGAGAGAGAGAGAGAGAGAGAGAGAGAGAGAGAGAGAGAGAGAGAGAGAGAGAGAGAGAGAGAGAGATGGTAAATTAATATAGTTTGTCATAAAGAAATTATAATTGTAGGGCAAGGGCCCAAAATAGTATATTGAGCCTTGGGCCTTATCCAAGGACATTGATAGGTCCGAGGAGGAGCAAATAGTTGTTAAACGTTCCCAATTAAAGACTCAAAGATGGGAACAAGTAAGATGTTGTCCGAGGAGGAACTCCTTCTCGAATATGATGAATGTAGTTCACAATATGTACTCCATCATTTAGCGTAATCCTCCAAGAAACTCCAATGATGGAGACATGTCTCACGAACATATGAGAAGGAAGGAAATCTAAAAATATCTAAGGAAAAGTGCCACCACCGCATTAAATGCACTGCAGCTACTTTTCTGGCCGTATTTATGTGGAGAAGACCTTTGAACATCACTACCTTGGCTACCACAACTCACAGAAAACCAGAGAGGGTGTCTGATGGGACAAGTACTCAAGTAAGGGCTTGAATGATCAACAGGTGTAGGGTGAAGATGGTCCAAATGAGGATATATAAGGTGAAAGACTCTTCATGAAGAAGGGGATCAAAAATAGAAAGAGAGAACACTGTAGCAATCTAAATTGTCTCTATATCTAATTGCAATTAATATATACAATTGTGATCTCCTCGGATTGGAAATTCATTGACATCAAAAACTTCTTATTTGTGTTTAATTATCATTTAATTCAAGACTAGCCATTATTCAACTGATTAGGACCTAGTTCTTCGACTCACTCTCTACAAATTTATTGTATTGGGCTCATAAGGTCGAGATCTCATATATTTTGGGCTTGGGCCACAAATCGGGACTCTACAATTGGCGCCGTCTGTGAGGAGAACTTGCGTGATAATGAAAACAACGGTCAACTATGGTAAATTCAGACTCACATCGAGCAGAATCCATAGCGTCTCAACGTGAAAATCCTTTCGCCAACCTTGAGCGTAGGAGAGATCAGGAGGGCAGCGTGCACGTTACACACACGAGCAAAAGCCACTCTCGAGTTGGGAGTCACGTCTCTCAAGAACAACACAATAAAGCCATGCAAAGAGAAATCGACCAGCTTAAGAAGAAGTTACGCCATGCACAACGAAAACGAACTCCCACCCCGTCTGACTCCTCTTCTGACGATGAGAAGAGTAGCGGTTATCGACGTAGATCAAGAACTCCTCCTAACGAATCCTTCTCATACGAAGAGGAGCATCATAATGAACGCTGATGCAAAAGCCCCATTCACAGAGAACTGGGAAATAATGCGATGAGCAAAGCTTTGAACCAGATTGCCAAGTCACCATTCACGCGAAGGATCGAAAGGGTAGCTCCTCCTCGGCGTTTCCATTAGCCAACATTCACCATCTATAATGGGCGAACAGACCCGGTGGAGCATGTGAGCCATTTCAATCAGAGATGGTTGTCTATTCCAAGGACGAAGCCTTGATGTGCAAAGTGTTCCCATCCAATTTGGGAGCCATAGCGATGAGATGGTTTGACGGCTTGAGGACAAGTTCAATAAATTCCTTCAAGGAGCTCACTCGGGCGTTTGGCTCCCATTTTATTACGTGTACCAGGGTCCCTCGGCCCTTAAACTCCCTACTATCTTTGTCCATGCAAGAAGGGGAGACCCTGAAAACATATTTGGACCGATATTAGGAGATATACAATGAGATAGAAGGTAACTTTGAGGATGTCACCATCAGTACCTTCAAGAGTGACCTCCCAGCTGAGCATGGTTTAAGGAAGTCCCTAACAAGAAAACCAGTCACCAGCCTACGCCAACTTATGGACCATATTGACAAGTATAAAAGGGTTGAGGAAGATCAATAGCTAGGTAAAGAAAAGGCTAAGGTTATCCCTCGGAGAGGAGGGATTTCAGGTCGGACCGATTCAATAACAATCGGCCCCGGAGAGATTTTGCTGGACAATCAGGGTCTACCAACACCCAGACCGTTAATGCAGTATTCCGAGAACCAGTGCATCAGGTTCTAGAGAAGATTAAAAACAAGCCATTCTTCAAATGGCCAAACAAGATGGCCGGAAACCCCTTAAGACGCAACCAGAGCCTTTATTGCCAATATCATTAGGACTAGGGGCACACTATGGAAGACTGCAGGAATCTTTGGGACCATTTGGACCAGCTGGTCCGAGAAGGGAAATTGAAGCAGCTGCTGCACTATTCTAGTGGCCGAGCGGGGCAGACAGGTTCGGATCCACGGAGAGATTCTTCTCCAAGACCTCCTCTGAGAACGATCAATTTCATCTTTGCTGCCCCCGGTAGGACCGGTTGCTATCCCTCCAGAGTGATGTCTGTGGATCGGCTATCAACCAAAGACAGCAATTCAGAACCAAAAAGAGCCAGAATAGAGGCCCCGTTAGTCTTGGGCTTCTCGGCCGATGATAAGATCGAAACTATCCAACCCCATGACGATGCTTTAGTGGTCACACTCAGGATAAGGGGATATGACGTGAAAAGAGTGTTGGTAGATCAGGGAAGTGCTGTTGAGATAATGTACCCCGACCTGTACAAAGGGCTAAATTTGAAACCCGAGGACCTAACAGCGTATGATTCCCCACTAGTAAGTTTCAAGAGAAAGACAGTTACTCCGAGAGGTCAGATTAGACTGCTTATATAGACCGATTCGGATGTGGTGGAAGTGGACTTCATTGTGGTGGATGCTTATTCACCTTATACGGCTATTGTGGCTAGGCCTTGGCTTCATGCTTTAGAAGCCGTTTCTACCCTCCACCAGAATGTGAAGTATCCGTCCAACGGCCAAGTTAAAGAGATTATAGGGAATCAATCCATGGCTAGGCAGTGCATGGTAGCTACCATCTTATATAGGCCCAATTGGGGCAAGCAGGGCAGACAGGTTCAGATCCACGGAGAGATTCTTCTTCAAGACCTCCTCTGGGAACGATCAATTTCATCTTCGCTGCCCCCGGTAGGACCGGTTCCTATCCCTCCAGAGTGATGTCTGTGGCTCGGCTATCAACCGAAGACAGCAATTCAGAACCAAAAAGAGCCAGAATAGAGGCCCCGTTAGTCTTGGGCTTCTCGGCCGATGATAAGATCGAAACTATCCAACCCCATGACGATGCTTTAGTGGTCACACTGAGGATAGGGGGATACGACGTGAAAAGAGTGTTGGTAGATCAGGGAAGTGCTATTGAGATAATGTACCCCGACCTGTACAAAGGGCTAAATTTAAAACCCGAGGACCTAACAGCGTACGATTCCCCACTAGTAAGTTTCGAGGGGAAAACAGTTACTCCGAGAGGTCAGATTAGACTGCTCATACAGACCGATTCGGATGTGGTGAAAGTGGACTTCATTGTGGTGGATGCTTATTCACCTTATACGGCTATTATGGCTAGGCCTTGGCTTCATGCTTTAGAAGCCGTTTCTTCTACCCTCCACCAAAATGTGAAGTATCCGTCCAACGGCCAAGTTAAAGAGATTATAGGGAATCAATCCATGGCTAGGCAGTGCATGGTGGCTACCATCTTATATAGGCCCAATTGGGGCAAGCGGGGCAGACAGGTTTGGATCCACGAAGAGATTCTTCTTCAAGACCTCCTCTGGGAACGATCAATTTCATCTTCGCTGCCCCCGGTAGGACCGGTTCCTGTCCCTCCAGAGCGATGTCTGTGGCTCGGCTATCAACCGAAGACAGCAATTCAGAACCAAAAAAAGCCAGAATAGAGGCCCCGTTAGTCCTGGGCTTCTCGGCCGATGATAAGATCGAAACTATCCAACCCCATGACGATGCTTTAGTGGTCACACTCAGGATAGGGGGGTACGACATGAAAAGAGTGTTGGTAGATCAGTGAAGTGCTGTTGAGATAATGTACCCCGACCTGTAGAAAGGGCTAAATTTGAAACCCGAGGACCTAACAGCGTACGATTCCCCACTAGTAAGTTTCGAGGGGAAGACAGTTACTCCGAGAGGTCAGATTAGACTGCTCATACAGACCGATTCGGATGTGGTAAAAGTGGACTTCATTGTGGTGGATGCTTATTCACCTTATACGGCTATTGTGGCTAGGCCTTGGCTTCATGCTTTAGAAGCCGTTTCTTCTACCCTCCACCAGAATGTGAAGTATCCGTCCAACGGCCAAGTTAAAGAGATTATAGGGAATCAATCCATGGCTAGGCAGTGCATGGTGGCTACCATCTTATATAGGCTCAATGCGGAGTCATCGGCCTTTGCTGAAAGGAATTTATAGCAATCAAGAACTCCGATATTGCCCGGTAATGGATCAACCGAGGAAGCAAAGTGCGAGGATCTAGAAAAGGTTGCTATTGGTGATGATCCGGAGAAGTTCTTTCAGGTCGGCTCCCAACTGCCTCCCTAAGAGAGACAAAAGCTAATCGAATTCCTAAGAAAAAACGTAGATGTATTCGCATGGAATGCTTATGAAGCCCCGAGGGTGGACCCAAGTTTCATTTGTCACCATTTGAATGTCAATCCATTTGTTACCCCCAAAAAACAACCTCCTCGGCGCTCGTCCAAAGAACATTTTGATGCTATCAAAGACAAGGTGACAAAGCTTAAGCAGGCGGGGGCTATCAAAGAGGATTTCTATCCCGAATGGCTAGCCAATACTGTGGTAGTAGGGAAAAAGAATGGAAAATGGCGAGTGTGAGTGAATTTCACAGATTTAAATAGGGCTTGTCTGAAAGATCCCTTTCCTATGCCTCGGATAGACCAGCTAGTAGATGCTACCGTAGGCCATCCTCAGATGAGTTTTTTAGATGCCTTTCAAGGATACCATCAAATACCGCTAGCACTAGAGGACCAGGAAAAGACAGCTTTTATTACTCCCACTAGAAACTACCACTACAAGGTAATGCCCTTCGACTTGAAAAATGCAGGATTCACCTATCAAAGGATGATGACCAAGATGTTTGAACCTCAATTGGGCAAGAATACTAAAGTCTATATAGACGACATGGTAGTGAAGAGCAAGGTGGTGTCCAAGCATGTGGGAGACCTTGGAAATATTTTTGAAATACTGAGAGAACACAAGTTGCGCCTTAATGCCTCCAAATGTTCTTTTGGTGTAGGATCAGGAAAATTACTAGGCTATATGGTGACCCACCGAGGAATTGAAGTTAATCCCGACCAAGTTAAGGCAATAAACAATTTACAACCACCTCGGAATCCCAAAGAAGTTCAAAAACTAACCGGAATGACTGCTGCTTTAAACCGGTTTATTTCTCAATCCACAGATAGATGCAGACCTTTCTTCCTATGATGAATAAATGAAAGGGATTTGAGTGGACTGAAGAGTGTGCTGTGGCATTTCAACAACTTAAAGAATACCTATCTCGGCCACTTATCATGTCCAGTCCTGGGACGGACGAAGTCTTGTTTTCTTATATTGCGATGGCCCCTCACGCTGTGAGTTTGGTATTGATACGGGTAGACAATGGAGTACAACAGCCAGTCTATTATGTGAGCAAATCACTACATGAGGCCGAGATTCGCTATCTAGCGCTGGAGAAGGCCATCCTAGCAGTGGTGCATGGTACAAGAAAGCTTCCTCATTACTTCCAAGCATATACAGTCGTCATCCTAACTCAACTTCCACTCAAGGCCATACTTCGAAGTGCTAATTACACAGGGAGGATTGCAAAGTGGGGCACAGTTCTAAGGGCTTTTGACATCAAATACATGCCTCGTACTTCTGTCAAGGGTTAGGTACTGGCGGACCTCGTGGCCGAGTTCACTGAACCCCCGTTAGAAGAGACATCAACAACACAGAACATGGATGGAAAATCGGTTGACACAATCTCCCTGCACAAACCTTTATTCTGGAAGGTATACGTTGATAGTGCGGCAAATCAAAGGGGCTCTGGAGTGGGGCTAGTTCTGATCTCACCCGAGAAGCTCACCATAGAAAAGTCACTAAGATTGGGCTTCTCAGCCACGAATAACGAAGTTGAATATGAAGCCTTGCTAGAGGGAATGTCCATGGTTCAAAGAATGGGAGGAAAGGCAGTAAAGATGTTCTCAGACTCGCAGTTAGTCGTTGGCCAGGTGAAAGGCGAAATAGAAGTAAGAGACGAGAGGATGCAGGGGTATTTAAGTCAAGTTAGACATCTGCAATCAGGATTTGAATCCTTCACTCTTTTGCACGTCCCCAGGAGTGGAAACACACACGTCGATTCCCTAGCCACGCTGGCGACCTCCTTAGCACAGAACCTACCTCGGGTTATCCTTATAGAAGACTTGTGTAAACCCACAGAGGTCAAAGGACCAGCGGTTCATGTTCACCAAATCAGGGTAGGGCCCAGTTGGATGGATTCCATAGTACTATATCTGAGAGAAGACATCTTGCCGGAAGACAAATCAGAGGCTGAAAAGATAAGGAGAAAAGTGCCTCGTTTCTGGCTATCCGAGGACCAAAAATTGTACAAGCGCTCTTTTTCTGGGCCATATCTACTCTATGTTCACCCACAAGCGACAGAGCTATTCCTTAAGGAGCTGTATGAAGGAATTTGTGGAAGCCACACAGGAAGCAGATCTTTGTCTCACAGAGCCATCACTCAGGGCTACTGGTAGCCAAATATGCAGAAAGAATCACAAGAGTATGTGAAGAAGTGTGATCAGTGTCAGAGATTTGCACCAAACATACACCAGCCAGGAGGAGTTCTAAACCCCCTGACTAGCCCCTGGCCTTTTGCTCAATGGGGCTTAGATATAGTTGGTCCTTTCCCCAAAGCAGCAGGGAACAAGAGGTATTTGCTGGTCGGCACTGACTATTTCACTAAATGGGTTGAAGCTGAACCTTTAGCAAATATAAGAGATGTGGATGCTAAGAAGTTTATTTGGAAAAACATTGTTACCCGGTTCAGGGTCCCTCATTCCCTCATCTCGGATAATGGTCTTCAATTTGACAGTAAGTCCTTCAGGAGATACTACTGTGAATTAGGAATTACGAACAGATATTCTACTCGGCTTATCCTCAGGGAAATGGACAAGCCAAGACTATTAATAAGGTCATAGTTAGTGGACTCAAGAAAAGGTTTGATGATGCGAAGGGAAAATGGGTGGAAGAACTGCCACATGTCTTGTGGACGTATCGAACCCCGCCTCGCAGATCAACAGGGGAAACCCCCTTTTCGATGACTTATGGAGCCGAGGCTGTTATTCCCTTAGAGACAGGCTTCCCAACACTAAAGACAAGCTCGTTCAGTCCAAGTAGTAACAATGACTTGCTAGAAAGGAGCTTGGATCTTATCGAAGAAAGAAGAGAAAGTGCAATGGTCCAATTGGCATACTATCAACACAAACTCAAGCAAGGTTATGATGCCAAGGTAAAGCTAAGGCCACTAGTGCCTGGTGACTTGGTATTGAGGAAAGTTCTGGGCACTACAAAGAACCCTGCATATGGAAAGCTAGGAACCAATTGGGAAGGACCATATTGCATCACCTCTGTGGTTGGTATAGGGGCCTATTTCCTTAAAGACTTAGATGAACGTGTAATACCGCGCCCTTAGAATGTAAACAACCTGAAAATGTATTATTATTAATGAAAATTTCTTTTATCAATAAATTCTCTTGCTGGGTAAAAACATTGTGCTTCATATTACTCAATCTGTACAAGTATTAAACAGAACCTAAGTCCTGCATGGATCCTCGGACCACAGGCTTAGGGGAAATTAATTACTTTTGACATCTGTACAAGTATTATCTGTACAAGTATTAAACAAAATCGAAGTCCTGTATGGATCCTCGGACCACAGGCTTAGGGGAAATTAATTACTTTTGACATCTGTACAAGTATTAAACAGAACCTAAGTCCCGCATAGATCCTTGGACCACAGGCTTAGGGGAAATTAATTACTTTTGACATCTGTACAAGTATTAAACAGAATCTAAGTCCCACATGGATCCTTGGACCACAGGCTTAGGGGAAATTAATTACTTTTGACATCTGTACAAGTATTAAACAGAACCTAAGTCCTGCATGGCTCCTCGGACCACAGGCTTAGGGGAAATTAATTACTTTTGACATCTGTACAAGTATTAAATAGAACCTAAGTCCCGCATGGATACTCGGACCACAGGTTTAAGGGAAATTAATTACTTTTGACATTTGTACAAGTATTAAACAGAAATTAAGTCCTGCATAACTCCTCGGACCACAGGCTTAGGGGAAATTAATTACTTTTGACATCTGTACAAGTATTAAACAGAACCTAAGTTCTGCATGGCTCCTCGAACCACAGGCTTAGAGGAAATTAATTACTTTTGACATCTGTTCAAGTATCAAACAAATTCTAAGATATGTCAGGTCTCTCGGACCACATATTTGGGTGAAATTAATACTCAAGAACATGTACATAAGTGTTTAAACAGAACCTAAGGTCAAAACAGATCCAAGGCAAATTTAAACTTATATTTATTTACATAAGTGATGAGCAATATACAGATTTTCTGCCTCTTTTATTTTCTTGCATATGATATAAGTCTATCAATATCAATCTTCATTACATAAGATTCAATTTACAATACAAACACTTAATTCACAACTTTGCTCCTAGCACTTGATCAAATTACTTATATTATTAAGCAGCATATTATTGTTGGCTTTTATTGAAGGCATAGTAACAGCAATTCAATGCTGTATAGAAATAATAAAATTCAAATTACATAAGGCAAAAGAACAAAGGATGAAATGAAGAACATTCTCATTGAGTGATAAAGAAAGTACATTGAACGCAGTGACATAGTGTCATTTAAAAAAAAAATTATAAAATTATTACAAAAGGAATTAGAAAAGGAATCCTAGGGGCTAAGCTTTGGCAGGAGGATCTTCCTTCTGGCTTGGCTGGGAAGTGGGAGCATCCTTGGCCTTGGGGTTAACTTCCTGAGTCTTGGCCTCTGCTTCCTTCGCCTTAGCAGCATCTTTGGCCTTGGCAGAGGGCTTTTTCCCCTTGTCTTTGCCTTTACCTTTGCCTTTCTCCCCTTCAGCCTCCTGGCCTTAGTCTCCAGCCTGGCTGGATCCCTTTGAAATTTCAGGAAGAGGGAGGGCATCTGGGATAGCCGAAGGCTGCTCGGAAGATTCTAGGGCAGGGGCAGGAGGAGAGGAAGCAGTCAAGGCTTCGCAGATCTCTGGATGGTAATAGACACTTTCAGGCAGCCTCCAAACAGAGTCTGCAGGGACTCCTGCAACGGTCAGGGCCTTATCCTATGTCACGTTGCAATAATCCCCGCACACCTCTGAAAGCTCCTCGGAAAGCCTTACCTGCGTCTCCTCCACACCAAGCTGATACGAAGCCTTCTTCTTAGCCTCGGCTGCTTCCCTGGCCAGTTGAGCTTCTTCCTTAGCTTTCTGCAACTCAACCTTAAGATCTATGACCAATTGCCTTTGTGTGGCCAAATCTATTTCTGTCAAGTGCAGTTTTTGGCGCTGATCCTCAGCCTACCTTTCAGCGGTTTTCAAGCCGGCCTCAGCACTTGAACGAGCTTGGTCCGCCACTTTAAGTTTCTCGGACAGCTCAATTTGCTCCTGCCTAGCAACCCCCAATGATTTTTCAACATCAGCATGAGTGAGGGCCTTAGCATTGGCCTGTTTATGAGCGTCACGGTACCACTCCTCGACCACAAAAACTTGTTGAGTAATCTGCCCAAAGACCACAAAAAAATAAAAATAAAAAAATAATATGAGTTAAAAAAAAAAGTATGATTTCGCATCTAAGTTCATAAATGGATAGATTGTTTACCATAGCAAGATCCCTCTTCAAGGACAGGAAGAGGTCATTCTATGTAAAGCGCCTGTAAGCGTCCATATCCTTGGGAAGGAGTAGAGGCTGCTCTAGGGCTTCAGCTATATATCCCACTCGACCCCTTTGAAATTCCCGGACTGAGGCATTCCAAGGAATGGGAGCCCCATCCACTTCCAACCGAGGACTCCATGTGCGTTGCATCATGCGCACATTAGCCCTATTTTGTTCTTCTCGGCTATCCACGGACTGGGATCTCCTGTCCCGAGCATCTGGGACCATCTTCTGTTGTTTCGTCCCCTTTCAAGGACCCACCTCGCCTTCCTCAAGTGTCTCGGATGGCCTTTTCTTCTTCAAATCAGGATTAGGCTTCAGGCCGAGGTCGGTGGGGATCTGGGGAAGAGGAAGGGGGAAGATTGGAGGGAACTTGGGACTTAGAGGCTCCTTTTGATGTTGATTCTTTGCCCCTGGTAGCCATGAGCTCCCTTAAACTCTTATTACCCTGGTTCAGCGCCATACTCTCTTCCTCTTCTTCGGAGGAGTTGTCTGGGCGGGCGATCACTAAAATGGGAGTATGAACACCAGAATTCCTATCTGATTCACCCTCAGCATCCGAGATGTTGATTAGAGGAGCCCTCGGATTATTTTCTTCCTCAAAATGGAATTTATTTATCTCCTCCTCTAGTGATAAACGAGATAAGGCAATCTCCTCTTCAGGTATTGCCGCTACTTCAGGAAGAATTTGTGGAAGTGGCAGTGCAGCTTGTGGAAGGTTCTATGGAGCTGGCAACACAACTGGGGGAAGATCCCTCTGAGCCAAAAATCCTGGCTTAGAGACATCAATCCAAGCCAATCTGGAACTTTCGGCCCTTATTGTTTGGCCTACGTCCTGGAAGATGCGAGACAGTGGCTCGTAGTCCAAGATTAGATGAGCGGCCCGCAGCTGTCCATCTTCACTCACAAAAATCTCTGACCTCAGAAGGTAGTTAAGAGCCTGAACGTTATTAAAACTGATCCTCGGAGCAACGTGATTTTTATCTACAGAAACGTCCGAGAAGAAGATCATGGTTAGATTGACAAAAATTATCACCAAAAAAAGATGAAATGTCAAAAGTAAAAAGAATTAAGCTAAAAAGGCTAAATCCCCTTCCAAAGGGACTAATCCTAAACGTACCCCACCTGGATCTCCTGCCCGAGTTAGACAATGAAGACCGTCACTCCACTCCCCTGAGATAATCAGGTAGTCATCCTTCATGCCCTTATTAGACTTGGGGAGACAGGATATCAACCTGACGACCTCGGACCGGGACTTGAGGTAGTATCCCGCACCGACGATCTTGTGGCACTCGTACATGTGAACCACGTCGTGCCACGTGAGCCCTAAGCCCAGCTGCTCGTTGAGAGCGTCTACGCAGCCTAAGACCCTAAATAGGTTGGAGGCGCCCTGGTAAAGGGTCAATCTGTGGTTAATCAAATAGTCCCTGGTTATCCTACCCATAGGAAGCGTCATTCCTCCCTCTATGAAAGCAATCATGGGAATGACGACCTGACCCACGTCCCTGTCAGTAAGTACTCGGTCTGGAGGACAATATTCTAAAACCACCCCCTGTGGGATACAGTACCTAGCCCTAAAACCCTTCATACCGGCCGGTGAGTCTACTAAGTGCTTGAACCTACCCATCTAAATAAACAGAAAGGCTGAGGAGAAAGGCCGAGAAGGAAAAGGAGAATATAAAGAAATAAAGACTTACGGGAACACGTATGTTAATCTCTGAAACTTTCAGAAAATTTTCGAAGACTTCTTACAGGAAATAGCTATGGAGACTCAAGAGTTTAAAGTGTTTTGTAAGACGGGGCGCTGGAATTCTCTGAAACTCTTGAAGATTTGTGAAGAAAAGAGGAAAATGGGTTCCCTCAAGGCTTTATATAGAGGGAGAAGATGAGTGGGAATACTCCCACTCAAAATACTAGGAAAAATATCAGTCGTTGGATTGGCGTTTCACCGTTGGATGCAGGGGACATAAAGCCGCCTGGAGTAATAAATAACGCCTCGTGGACTACGAAGCGTCAGTGACAATTATGAGGCATTTAAAACCGCATTCTCACACGTGTAAATCAAAAAATCAGTTGATCTTATCCCTTAAAAATCAAAACCCCACTTTTTCTCCTCGGATGGGGGGGAAAAACCGGAGTTTTGAGGGGCTATTGTAGGGGCAAGGGCCCAAAATAGTATATTAGGCCTCAGGCCTTATCCGAGGACATTGATAGGCCCGAGGAGGAGCAAATAGTTGTTAAACATTCCCAATTAAAGACACAAAGATGGGGAACAAGTGAGATGTTGTCCGAGGGGGAACTCCTCGAATATGATGAATGTAGTTCACAATATATACTCCATCATTTAGCGTAATCCTCCAAGAAACTCCAATGATAGAGACATGCCTCACGAATATACGAGAAGGAAGGAAATCTAAAAATATCTAAGGGAAAGCTGCCACCATCGCATTAAATGCACTGCAACTACTTTTCCGATCGCATTTATGTGGAGAAGACCTCTGAACATCACTACCTTGGCTACCACAACTCACAGAAAACCAGAGAGGGTGTCTGATGGGACAAGTACTCAAGTAAGGGCTCGGATAATCAACAGGTGTAGGGTGAAGATGGTCCAAAGGAGGATATATAAGGTGAAAGACTCTTCATGAGGAAAAGGATCGAAAATAGAAAGAGAGAACACTATAGCAATCTAAATTGTCTCTGTATCCAACTGCAATCAATATATACAATTATGATCTCCTCGGATTGAAAATTCATTAACATCAAAAACTTCTTATTTGTGTTTAATTATCATTTAATTCAAGACTAACTGTTGTTCAACTCATTAAGACCTAGTTCTTTGACCCATTCTTTACAAATTTATTATATTGGGCTCATTAGGCCGAGATCCCATATATTTTGGGCTTGGGCCACAAATCGGGACTCTACAATAATAAAGTCAAAACGTCTAACAATATATTATAGTCTACCCTTAAATAATTTTTCTCACCAGATAAAATAACTGCAATATTTTTGTTAAGTATTAGTCAAAACTAAGATTATTTTGCAAGGTTAATGCATATGGTGTTTGAATATTTTGCCAGATTAATAGTTTGTCCTAAATTTACAATGCAATATCAATGAAAATGCAGTAACAAATTTTCTTGGCATAATACACTTGAACTCAAGAATAAAAATATGAGCAATTTTGACCTGCTAGATTATTAAAAACAATTTTTTATTTATTATTTTTTAAACCTCCAATAGTGACTAATCAATTGTAAGGATGAGCAATTTCTAAAGTGCCACTAATTTACCGATTTTCAAACCGATAAGATTTGGGAAGTACTCCAACTTTTATTAATTGAGTTAATTAGAATCCACACAATAATCCAAATTTAAGATACAGAAATAAGAATATTAATTTTTCTCTCTTTTGGTCTAAAGGCAAAATTTTTTTCTTCTTTTTTTTTTTAATAATCCAATTTTTTTTTTTTTTTTTTTGGTCTCCATTTTTTTAATAGCTCACATCACATTGAAATAACTACATAATTTTCTAATATTTTTTATTTTAATTATATTTACAATAAAATGTGATAGAATCAAATATAATAATATTTACTTGAAATGTGATGATAAATCCTACAGTTCATGATAACACAATTCTCTTTATTTTATTTTATTTTTTTCATCTGGAACCAGAAGTAACAGGGTCATAATCATATCAAATGATAACACAAATATTGGAAGATACCATAGGACCATAAGTAGATTTTTTTCTTTTTTTCCATAGGAAACCGTTGGTATAATTCAACCAAAGCAAGTAACCTACGTAGCCCAAAAAGACACCCTATATTCATGATTAAGCAATGCACTGTTCCATTTACAATGAGCATGGGAGAGTCCCAAAATACAGCACCCTCACAGGGATCTAATAGACATTTTGCTACCCTACATTAGACTAATATCTTACATTGCTATTTAAAACTGTACTTGTAATTCTTAGGGATTAAAAAAGAAAATCAAAATATCTGAACTTTGGGGGTGAGCATGAATGAATTGACAAACTCTTGGTAATCATCGGCTTAAGCTCTACCAGATCATGATGAAGCAGTGGCTGAGCTAGGAGGGCTAAGGGGACAAGGGGCACCCTGGCTTTGAAAACCCTTCAACCCCTACATGGGAATGTTTTACATATCCTATTCATAGAATCTTCATTTTTCAAGGGCTTATCAATACACTACCTCTTTCCCCTTCTCAAAAAAAGCTGGCAACACCAAGGCAATGAAGCATCAAAAACTCTGCCCACATCATAATCAATTACAAAATTGGTTAAACGAGGCCATCCGGCACCTGTGTTAACAACTGCCATCACAATCCCGCTTTCTACTTCATATGAACCAAGAGGAAATCAACTAGCCTGGTTTGATAGAACAAATACCTCAGGGGTTCCACGTGAATTACCCCCACTAGAGGCACAGTGAAGAGCCACATCAGAAGCATTGTTTAAGTTGCACATAGATTCAGAACTGCAATGTGTGACACTTGCATGATCATTCTGCAAATCAGACTCGGATTGCTCAGAAGATTTTGAATTGCACTGTGTTACTCCTATGTGATCAAACTGTGAACCGGACTCAAATTGGTTTAAAGATTTGTTATTCACCTCAGGCCTATCAAGAATTACATCCTGATCAGTAGAATCAGAAATAGTCCGAGTCACATTTGATGCTTCTTTCTCTTCATGGATGCCATCCACATTAACCTCACATGAACCAACTTTGACCTCTGTGGACATGCATGTTACTCCTATGTGATCAAACTGTGAACCGGATTCAAATTGCTTTAAAGATTTGTTATTCACCTCAGGTCTATCAAGAATTACATCCTGATCAGTAGAATCAGAAATAGTCTGAGCCACATTTGATGCTTCCTTCTCTTCATGGATGCCATCCACATTAACCTCACACAAACCAACTGTGACCTCTGTGGACATGCAAACTCCATTACTCATGCAAGCCGGGAAATTACGTTTCATGGTGGGATTTATAGAAGCTTCACATGAAAATTGACAACTACCCTCAACTGTAGCAGTGACATCTGCCCCATTAGAATCCAGCCCATTGCCCTGGCAGGAAGGACTAACGCTGCAGTCGACAGGAAAACCATTCACAACATTTTGTTCTTTTTGGTTAACTGAGGGGTAAGTTGGGAGAGCTACATCACTTGAGATATTGCTAGTAATCTGAGAACCATACACATCCTGAGCAGCAGCATGGCTATTGTTTCCTTCTTGAGTGTCAAGCATCCTTTCATCCAACTCAAGAACACATCCCATGACCTGCAACTGTTGAGAACCATGATGCTTAGTGTCCCTTGCATCAATAGACATCTGACTTGTAGCATCTAGATCATGGGAAACAACATTCTCACCGGACACTTTCAATCCATCAGAGTGGCATATAGAATCCTCACCACAAGAATTGACTTTGTGTTCAACAGTGCTATCTTCTATTTTCATTTCACAATCAACATTTTCAGTATCCTCCCCAGAAGCACTGACAAATGCTTTGCCACAATCAGTAGATTCAGACCCAATAGATACCATGAATGTTTTGCTTTCCACCTCAGAAATACAGTTATGGTCTGACTGGGAGTCCAATTCCATTGTCTTCTCATCAGAAGTAGGAATGATGGAACCAGAAGCAGCAATCTGATATTCCCTAACCTCCCCATTTGGTACATTAGCATCACAAACTGAATCCAGCTGTTTCACAACAGTTTTGCTCTCCTCCAGATTATTTTGGATCACACACAATTGAGCTTGACAATGCATATCAGTAACACATTTGGGTAAATCTATAGTATCAGTTGTTATGTCAGATGTATCATTCAGGGAGCCATCAGGAAGCTGCAAAGCAGATTCAAGTACAGCAGGTTCATCATTTGTATCACTCGCATGAGGTGCACAAGCCTCACTAGAAACATTCAAATCGAACCCAGCAGAACATCTCACATCAGAATTATGTGCTGGCACAAGCTCAGTGGACATCAAACCTACAAGAACATACATAGATAACAACATATATCGGTATAAAATATTTGAATTTCTGTATTGGCACATGAGCATCTTCTAATTACAGTACCTTGTGCAGAATTTGTATTGTCTTCAGCAAACTCACACTTCGATAGTGGTTTTTGCAACATATCTATACCAGGGAACACCAGCATATTCATGTTCCTCATATTCTTCTTGCTTGATAATTCAAGGGGCTTAAAACCAAAAATTGAAGTCCACATATCTTTACGTTCAGAGATGGCAGGTATGACCAGTTTCTCAACATTCAGAGAGCAGAGAGCCTAACAATAGGATCACACAAAGTAAAACAAAAAGAAATAGAAATAGAAAGTTTGAAATTAGTAAACTAAATAGGTACAATGACCACACAAAAATAGGCATGAACACCAACAAAATATCACTCTACACAGACACACTTCCAAATACGGTAGTAATATATGTTTGATTCAAGTTCACAAAGTTCACTGCCAGAAACATATGGCCCAAAAGGCCATTAATCATGAGAAACCAATACAATTGAAGAGACAAGCGCATCACTAAAACAACGATGACAGTGATAATGTTGATAGGTATAAATAAATTTTCAACTTTTGAAACAATTGTCTCATCAGCTTACCTCAAGACATTGATTTTAATCCTAAGTATATGTTTAAAACTTAAAAAAACTTTGGCATCAGAATGGTGGTTAGTATCTAAAGTTAATGTCTTAAAATTTAGTTTAATATGTAAATTTCACACCATTGGAAAAAGTTTGGAAAGGTCTTAATCGTTTTATACAGATTCCTCACATTTTCCACCCCCATTTTCATGCATATGCATTATGAGATTGAAAACATTAGTTCAATCAAAAGTGTGTATAGTTCAATCAAAACTTTGCTGTACAAAAGTTCAGGCTAAAAAGCTACATTTCCATTCTAATCCAGGTTGTTATCAGCTAGGAAAGCTTATACTCGGTTCTAATGAGGACCATTTCCAGTTTTTGCATGGGTTGGATCAAACATTTTCTCTTTAGCCATTTGATTCTACTTTTGACTTATGTTCTTATATCGAGGAAAGTTGGAAGCACCCAGACTGTTTAACACATATAATGTATGATGAAAACTGAATATAAACGGAGATGTCAGATAACCATGAAGAAAAATGAAAACGATTTGAATATTAAGGGCATTATCAGAATAGTTGCAAAATAATCTAGACCATCATACAATTGCCCAATGTACCATGTTCTGTCTAAACATTGTGGAAAAGGAGCAAAAAATAACATCAGGGCATCTAAGACTACTCACTGATTCAACTTTTTTATTAATGACTTCCAATTTAGAGGTGTATCCCTGTTACATGACATGGCAAAAGCATTATAATTGAAAAAGGCTTATAACTTAAAACTCTTTACAAACTGCGAAATATAAGGTCTTACGATCATGGTGGATACTACAACAGGCCTAATCATTCAGAGCACTGTCCTGGTAAAGTTGCAAAATGCTTCAAGAGTATCAAGTAATTGCTCGATGCACAAGGCCGATGCCCAACAGGAGCAAAATGACTTCATAAACATCAGGAGTTCAGGAAAATACATTTCCCATTTTTATTAATTTTAACTAATGCGATAGAAGACAATGTTATTTGGAGTAAATGGCAATTCCTCCCCAATTAATAAGGGGAGTCATGGATTTGATCCCATCTGAGTGCACAAATTGTGCTTCCTTATCAAATAATAACAATAATAAGAAACAACAACAACAAAGGACACAAAATCTTTGAGGTGATCCACAGAAGGATCTTTGCATAAACGTCCCTTGATGCCCATTACCATGTAGGGTTTCTATATTCAGGACGCAGTTAAATTAAACAACTAAAGTTCACAGTCAGGGAACCATTTCTTTAACAGAACATTCCATAAAACATGAGACAATCCAACATTCAGGTCAACTTAGATTCCATAAATAAAATGATGAAGTAGAAAAAGTTGTCAGATCCTACATGGAGACGACAGAGCAATTTCTGAACTCCCTTCTAAGGCATTTGGGAAGAGAGAAACTAGGCATGTTATTGTTTATGCTTCAGCAGAATGAGGAATTTAGATGTTGTAAAAATGACACCACAGAGTATCATTAAGCATTTTGTTCAATTTTCCAAAATAAAACTAAAATAAACTGAAGTATCAAAACAAACACTTTTGGCACCCTTTTGTTCCTCCTCATTCAACCCCAGTTCCTTCTTTTCTTAATTTTCTTGACGCTTAACACTAAGTTTACTAATTAAATTCCTGTTAGGTTAAATCTAATACCATGTAGGGGGCTCACCTTTAAACAGATCAAGATCAAACTAGAATAATGCAATACCCTGTAGATAGCCTCCACAAATTAACGTCTACCCAGAATGAAGAATATTAACACATAAATAAAGAATTTCTAAGAAGCATTATGCACAAATTCAAAAAATATATTCCTGTCAACTTTAATAATAAACAAAAAGTAAATTAATCTGAGTCTGTAATTAACCAGAATTTAGAGCACCTGTACATGCAGGCACACACACTACCGACAAAACAAAACAAAAAAATAATAAAAGCATTAGATTCTGAACATACAGATTCAATGGCACTTAGAAGCCGACGGCACATCCCTTGACGCCTATACATATGGCGGGTACCAATGAATGGCATCTCTGCTAATTGGTTTCCATGGATCCTGTTTGACAAAGTAGCATTTTATATGATTGTTAGTATCTGAATCTTGTAACAATCTGCAAACACACATGGTTATCTGCTATTCCACTCCAAATGGTCATTCTAATCCTCACTTGGGGTTGCCCACAATAGACAACATTACTCAAGAAGGAAACTCATGAATGAATAAAATGTATCAGTTATCCACTTAGCCTCCACCAAGAAAGGGGACAAAAAGGCAACAAGTCAAGGTCTAAGAGCAAAGCAGGAAAAAGGAGAGCGACAAAAAGGTTTCATAAGCATTCATGCTAAAAAGTACAGTCAAACTATTCCTGATTACTGCTATACACAAGCAAACAAAGAAATGATAACTAGAGCACAAAATTAAGTATTCAACCAAGTTAAAGCAGCACAAACAACTTCCAGAAAACCTGATAAGATACATTATATATTGGACTGAAAAAATTCAGAACCTTATGATTATTGACACTAAAAAAAAGAAGAGATCCATTTTTATTCATCAACACCACCCCACTCATTGGTATCACTTTTTTTTTTTTTCGCTGGGTGTCACTGGTACCATTTGTGAGGTAGTATTTGGTTCTTTGATTTGGTTAATTAAGATACAAAGGAAGCAAAGGATATTCTCTCACTGCTACACTGATTGGGAAACATTTAAAATCCAACTGCAGTTCATTGGATTTTATGAGATGTGGCATGCATGTTTTGAAAGGATTGAGAAATTTAAAAGGGTTGGGGTATTAGTATTTCTTGAGTACTGTTTTATTTTGGTTTTCCTTTGTTTGACAAAGAGTAGGAGAATGTTCCTTGAGTTCCATCGGTCACTGCTTCTCTAGGCTTTGATTATCTATGTAGTTTTGTTGGTGTTCTGAATTTCTCTTCGTATCTGTTTTTCATTGAATAAAATTATTTTATTCATTAGAAACGTTCAAATACTTTCCGTTCTTTTTTATTTTTTTCATTTATGAAAATAAATAATTTCTTTAATTTATTTTAATTTGTGAATATGTGCTAAGTTTGGTTCTTGTTATTAGTAATAAGGATTTCCAGTTACTAGTAATTATTGATCCCTGTGGAAATACTAGTAACTGTGGAAATAATTGATAGCCCTAATTAAATAAATAATTTATTGTTATTAGTAATATGTATTTCGTTTTCTCGGCCACATATTAGTGGAATTCACAAGTATCAGAGCCATGATATGTGAAAAGGTGTGAGATCAATTAAAGGAAAGTTTTGACAAAATAATGTGATGCATATAGAACTGATCCAATTTGGGTAGAGAATGAACCAATTGGCAATCAGTTGATATTGATCCCTGTTGTTAATTATTAAAAATATTATGACACAACGTACATACTCACACATATAAGCTTTTAACATTGATCATGAGTTGACAGTTTGAGCAAATAGCTAGTATACTACAATTTTTTTGATAAGTCAGCATGTATCCTTTTTCTTTTTGGTGGATAAGTAAGCATATAGCTAGTAGTATACTACAATTGCCCCTCTGATCCCCTCATAATACTATTTTGACCAATACAAACCTTCACTTAAATTTTTTGATAAACTGCAATTTATAATGAAATGTATTGAAGTATGTGACAAGAAAGAAGAGATAGAAACATACATCAGAGATGCAAAATCTAAACATGTAAGAATATATCCACCAAAAATAAAACCCACATTCAATTTCATTCTTTTCATTAGATCCTGTCTTGAACAAGTTCTATATATGAATAAATACAACAATTAAGAATTCATGACCAGTGACAGAGAAACAGATTCAAGGAAGTCATTTAGGCAGACATATACCTAATGGATGCTGCAGAGATGATCTCATCACCCCTCTCTAGTATTGCAGTGAAAAAACCACTATAATTCAGACGAGTGAAGTTTGACCTGAAAAAGGGAAAGGTAAAATTTTAATAAAAGACAAACATGCATATTTTATTGATTTCCAAATTTCCAATTATCATAAAAGCAAAACAAAGATACATCTTGACCATAGGGCAAGTCATGATTAGGTTTGATCAAAACAAAATATAAGGATGTGACAACTAGCACATCCTTACAGAAAAAATATTGTTAATAGGAAAAACATAGTATACATGTGCAAGAAGGGTAAACTTGAAGTCATTGTTTAAAGGTGTATGTGAAAACTAGAACATGATGGAAAGAAACAAATTCACTCATCCATCTTTTTTTTATATATAGGTAAAATTCACTCATCCATCACATGGTAACTGCCAAAAACTGCAACTGCATGACTGTCTCAACAATAAATCTAATTACATGGTAACAGCAGAATCATAGTTCATTTTATCCTTTGAGTGACTGAAAGTTAAAAGGAATTCAACATTCTATCTGTTCTTTTATTTGTATTAATATGCAGTGCATATGAGAATCCAGCCTGTGTACCAATCTGAATTCCAGTTTAATTATGACTCTCTAGGATCAAGATGCATGAGAACAATAGGTGTTGGGGCAGGCCTCAATGTAAGTTGCATTAACTGTTAATTACAACCACCATGAAGCAAACCATGGGGTTCAAATCTTATCACTCTAAGCAAATGCCCATCAAAAAGATTGCAATTTCTAACTTCCTAATCCCAGGTGACACTCAGAAAGCAAATTCTTACTCTTGACTATAATTTTCTGTACGATTTTTCTCTAATGGTCGCAAACTGGCAAACATTGGAATCTTGGAGCATATCAATTTCAAAGCCATGGGGTTTAAAGTGATTTGAATAACATAAATAACTCTACAGACCAAATAAAGAAAATTATGGCTGAAGTGAATCTCTGTCATCCATGTTAAAAATGGCTTAGAACATAGTACACAGACAGGCCAAGTGTACTCACCCACAATTGTAGATAATTTTCTGGATCAGATTGACTCCACTTCTATGGTCAACAACAGGTAAGAAGCACTCATCCATTATGAAAAAAGAAACAGCTAGCTTAGAATTCCACTCAACCTCCGAATGAATTTCACTAGGAGAAATATCTGACCCAACATCTGACCGTTGGATAAGAGTCCATGAAAATCCTTCTTCCAGCTCATGTTTGACCCCAAGAAGCATCTTTAGTCTATCAAATAACTGGCAGAACAAGACATTTGGATTAATTTCGGTACGCCAGAAAAAATTAAATAAGATTGAGAAACCTTCTCAAAAGTAAACAACTTATTAGAAAATGAAATTTAAAAAATATATATATATATATATATATATATATATCTTTAGAAAGTTAGAGGGGGAAAGAGAAAAATAAACATAGCTACTGCTGCAAATATCTGAACCTTTCTCTAACCAAACTGTTACACATGCACTTCCAGGGTTAAGCATATATTCATTCATCACCTATAAACTGTCAGCCCTTGAATTTGTATGAAGCTAACATCTCCCACGGGAAGTTCCTTCAATAACTTTCAAAGGAAGCCTTGGGGCACCTATACTAAAGTCATCATGATAATTGTAGGTGGGGCACCTATACTAATTCAATTCTAAAAACCTATAATACAGACATAAAACAGATAAAGCGCAACTGAAACTGCAGAGGCAAACCCTGGATGATATTACAATTTCCAAGCTATTAAATAACAGCAATAGATTACTGAAGTAATAACTCTTAAAACTTCTTATCAATATATAAATATACATACCTCTTGACATTTCTTCCCACAGAAGGATGGACTATTGTAATCAACATTTATAGCATCCTTCACCTGAATGCAGGGTTGGTGGACTGCAAAAGAGAAAAGCTGTTAATGTTTTCAGCCAAAGGTGCTCATTTTGGGTCATGGAGATCCACTAAGAATAAGAACCTGAATATTATCAACCAAAAAAAAAAGATGAAAACAGAACCAATACATTTTTCCTCACACAATCGACAGGTAAGTAGTGCAGATATGGCCATATCATCAGCATCATCCCTTTGACGCATATTCCCACCAACCATCCCACAAAATTTGCATGAACAATATACACAGTGCCAATCACCTGAAGGAAACTTCTGCAAGAAGAGAAAAAAAATGGATGTGTCATCTGATATGTTTGTACCTATTTACATGTAAAAGAACCCAAGACATATTCAAATTGACAGATACAATATACTATTCCAAGTCTGTCTGCTTATCATGAATAACAACTTAACAAGTTTTGGTGATTTAACTTTAAGGGAGCATTTACATCACAGGCTTCACCCCATATCGATCTAGATTAAGTTACCTGCAGCAATTATTGAAATCCCTGTTTGGTAACAACAAAACAAGACCATAAAACCTGAATACTAACATCACATTTTATAATCCTAAACACAAATCCAGGCATATGACAAACCGCACAATTCGTTTCAGACCATGAAGAAACTGTAAAGTCCCATCACCCAACCTTTTCTCTTCACAAAAAGTAGAAATAAAATTGATAAAGAACCACTTGTCCCAAAAACTTAAGCAAGAAAGAGTGAATAATCATTTAACTATTTTCTAACACTCCCTATCAGATGTCTACTTTTCCCAAAAGCTTAAATTGTTAGGAAATGGTAAATTTAATTGTTTACCTATTATTCTAACAAAAACAAAGAGAAAAGATTTATTTTTAATTTTTTTTTTTTTTTAAAAAGCACCAATTTGTCAAGAATTTGAGGTCTTTTTCTTTTCTCATCACTACCTAGGTATGCCACCATATATTTTTAAGAGAAAGATCCTTTAGGGTGCTGGCTATATCAGCATAATCCTTAATTCATTACATATGCCATAGGAATAAAATATTGATGCAACAGCAGCTTGATTGTGTATAAATGCAATTAGAATAAAACACGTAGCCATGTGTACACATACTTTAATATCTAAGCAGCTTTGATGGAATGTTGATGGGCAACCATCACAACAGATTAAGTCCCCACCATCTCCACAGATACCACACGTATCATCATTTGGGTCTTCACCATCAACATTTATGAAATGGAACCCTTCACGTTCAGATTCCTTTTGTTTATTCCATGAGTCTAGCAGGCATTGCAAAAGGGAATTTCCTGTCTCAAGAAATATATTTTGAAATGGCTGACAGAGTTTGCTTCCAGCATGATCTTCAAATTTTGAAATTGGGATGATGTCACTACAGCAGTCGCAATGAATGCCATCTCTTGTAATCCTACCCTCAAACTTTACACTTTTCCTTCTCTGATTCATGTACTGCACCTTCCCATTCAGTGGTACTGTCCCCAAATCAATCATCCAGGACAACACAGAACGTTTCCCATTATATGGTATATAACCATTAACATCCGAATCCACCCCCTCCATAGTGTTGCGAACCAACAAAGCACATCGCTTTTTATTTTGCGTTTTTCGCCGCTTATGGTCCCTGACTGATACCTGCATTACGTCTTGTGATGTACCATCTGAGTAATCCTGCTCACAAAGCAAATATTTCCCTTTCCCCTTCATTGACTTACTCCCTGGACTCAGGACAGAATTTTGTTTTTCCTTGTGCCTTTTCTTTTCAACAACTCCAGTCTTATTTCCACCCTTGCGCTTCTTCTTCTTTTTGTTTTTGTCCGCCCTTGTTTTAGAAACTATCCTTTTTAGCATGCTGAATTCCTCATCCGGTATAGGAGTAAATATGAAACCAGCCTTATAAGTCTTAGATTCACCATTACCAGCTTCATAACGCTCTTTAAGCACTCTGTAAGCCAAGGTAACTGACCAGTGAGTCTTCCCATCTGGACTAATATAAACCGCATCAAGGTATTCTTTGGTATTCCTGGGCCTATATTCAACTGTCCAGCCTGCACTAAAAAGTAGTTTTGTTATTTTCTCTCTTACTAACTGCTTTTCTGTAGATATAGCATCATCTTGTTTAGCTTTCCCTCCTTTTCTTATAGTTTTCCTGGTACTAGATGCATTCACCATGTTTGATTTTGGCTCTAATGAGGCCTTGCCCTCATTCTCTAAATCTTTCCCACGTGTATTCTTCTTGGAAGGTGAAAACCTCTTAGCATTCAATTCTTTCTCAATAATTCTCTTTTCCAAGCGTGAGCTATCAGTAGATGCATTCCTCTTCCACCTATCTCTCAGCTTTAAAACCTTCCCACCTTTCTTTGACCCACCCACCCTTCCTTCCTTATGAGGCTCAGCCTGCATACTCTCATTGCTTTCCTCCAACTTTGGGGGTCTCCCACGCCCACGTTTCAACTTCTTTCTCAACCTACGAACCGCTTGATCACCCTCTTCATTTTCTGCCTTTGGTGGTCTTCCACGCTTACGTTTCAAATTCATCCTTATCCTACCAACCCTTAAATCAACCTCATCTTTTTTCACCAAGGGGGGTCTCCCACGCTTCTTTTTCAACTTCCTCTTCCTAACCCCAACAACCGGTTGATCACTCTCTTCCTTTTCCACCTTAACCTTTTCCTTCTCACACCCGTCACTCTGTCCACCTTTCCCAACAAAACCACCTTCAGCCTCAACCTTATCACCTTCCTCATCACCTTGACTTTTCCCCACAGACCTCGACCTCAAAACCCGAACACCAATCTGCACTTTACAATCCGAATCCTCTTCTTCCTTCACTTTCTTCTTCACAACACCACCAAGTTTACTCTCTTCACCACCAATGGCCCTCCTCCGTTTCCTCCCATTTTTAACCAAGCCAACACCTTCCCTCTCACCCACCTCACCATCCTCAACACACTCTTCCTTCACCAACACAACTTTACTTTCCTCAATTTCCACCACCACTGACTCCCTCTCAGTCTCCACATCTCCAGAAACCAAATGCGGGTTTTCCTCACCCTCGCCATCCAAACCAGAACCAGAACCCGTCTCCTTCATTTCATTCTCAGCAGTTTTCCTAGGAGAAACCTTAACTTTCACTTCATTCTCAACAATTTTCCTAGGAGAAACCTTATCTTTCCCCTGATTCACCAATTGCTTCCCAGATCTTAAACCCTCCCTCATCTCTTACAAAACCCTAATCCCAAACAAATTCGTTTAACCAAAAAAAAAAAAAAAACCTTCACTTGGTTCCAAACAAAAACCCCATTGATTCAATCAACAAGCAAACCACACGCATTCAAACAATCAAAAAATTCTGAAGCGCTTCTCTGAATAGCTAATCAAACCCTGAAACTAAAACAAATAATTCAAACAAAAAAATAAATAAATTATATAAAAAATGAAATTTATTTGGTACGGAACGAACCAGATCAAAAACAAGAGAAGGTGACAGAGCTTACCAATGTAGCGGAAACTGAGAAATCCTACGACGCAACGACGTCGTACGATGCATTTGTCGTCGAAGGAACATAGCGTCTATGGAATCTTGAGATTTTAGAGAGAGAAAGAGAGAAATATGGGTTTAGAGAGAGATAGAGAGAGAGTTTGGGGATTTTCAAGGTTTATATGAAGGAGCTGTTTTTTTTTTTTTTTTTTTTTTTTTTAGTTGTTGTTTACGTATGTGTGTATCTATAGATGTAGTAGTGTAGTATGTATATGCCTATAATAAGGGCGGGATTGTCAATTTCATCAATTTCTCCTTTTGACTCTTTGCTTCCTCATTTCCCTCCATAATGTATATCCAAAAATAATTAGTATTTAACTATTTATAGCATAAACAAAAACAACAAATTCATGTTGTAAAGAGTGTAACGGAAATATGGTAAATGATCTGCTGATTTCACTACTCCCATAAGTGAGGATGAAACACTGTTGTTGTGAAGCAAATAAATGTGCAGACACATTAATAAGAAGAGGATGAATCGAGCTCTTGATTTTGAGCTACTCCTTACTCTTCTTATGGATATTTTATCTATTTTTAATCAAACTTCTTGAATTATTTGGTTTTAATGAATTCCTATTTTTATTACCATAAATAAAAATAATAATCTGACTTAGAAATTGTATGTCTCTTTGGATACCTTGTGGTACCTCATGGACTGACTCTATGTGAAATTTGCATATTTTGTGAAGAAACAACTGCATAAAGTTCATAAGATAAGTTTTTCGTATAAAGGAATGGTTCATAGAAGTGATTGCTTTAAGTGGGCTTTATACTCTTATGGAAGATGTGGGGCACGGTATGTAGTATGGAATTTTTGCATGTGGCAATTGTCTCAGTGAATGCATACGTATTACTACAAGTGTAAGAATTTTCCAAGTGAGATGTGATATTTTTGCATATTGGGAGCTATGTTTATGAACGTCTCCACAATATCAAGGTGAAGGTAGAGTGGAATTTGAGTCTTTGAGTATGATTAAGAGGCATTACATTTAGTTTTAGGCTATTGACAAAAAGAGGTAAACTTCTGCAAAGTGCTCCAATAGTAAATAGAATGGTAATTAGAATAGTAAATTGATGTGTGGGCTTTGAACACGTGAAAGGGCATTTCTTTTTACATTTTTTTTACTCTCAAACAGTATTACTGTCTTGGATAACAGAGACATGCGTGTATAATGTATGGTTTGAGGGGTATTTGTCAAAATTAGAGCAAAAGCTTATGATTGGTTGACGTTCTACAGGAAATGCAATGTGGGGAAAGGTCTTGAATATAGGGGTAGAAGCTCGGACTATGATAAAAACACAATATTGGAAAGGATAATTCTATATTTCAATGACAAGATAATTGACATCGATAATGATTTTTCTATGATAAATTTGGTCTTAGGGTTGTTTATGATGCAGCTAGCAATTTAAATGCAGAAGTTTTTAGTGTTTTCCAAGGGGCAATAGATTTGGTTGTAAATGAGATTGTAGGAAATAGTTACTATTTTAGTAGGGATGTATAAGGTGAAATTAGTAAAAAGAAAATGCTATGCAATGGTTACTATCTCCATCAAAACTATTTACTTGCTAGGTGCAAAGAGTCATGTATCTCAATTTGCACTTCTTGGTATTTTCAACGAAAATGTCCGGATTCAAATCTCTCTCCCATTGTAACTATTTATTTTATTTAAAACCAGTAAAAAAATAAACCTGTCTAGTTGAGCTACCAAGACAATTGGTGAAAGCTTATTTGGTTCACTGGTGCAATTCCTAAGCATGGTTGTAAAAGATATACTATCTAAAATAGATTGTAATAGAGCTTCTTCATTTTTTCTTCTTTTTTTAAGTGGGTTGTAATGGAGATTTAGTGTACTTTTTGCAGGATGACATTAGATTAAAGAGCAAAACAAAATTCAGTTTTTTGAATGCTCATTTAACAAAAGAATTTAACAGCAGGTTTGAAGTTATGATTATCTGAAAAACATTTTGTACAGATTGAATGGAGCGTTAAATTGGGAAAGTTTATGACCTGAAAAGAAAGAGCTTCAAGACTATTATCATATGCAAGTTGGTTTGGGCAATACACCATATTTGGATTAAAAGAAATGAATGAGCACATGCACATATCACAGTAAAATTTTAACCGAAGAAATCATCCTTAAAGCAACAAGGGATGATCATGTGAGATTTTAAAGGGACTCGAAGGAAGTTTGTAAATACGGCATGTGTGCCATATGGACTGTGGAGGGTCCCAATTTTAGTTCTTAGCTAATGTTTGTTCTCGTCGCCTAACTAGTTAATGTGTTTATGGATTTGAGTTCATTTCTTGGGAGTCGAGTCCACTACTCATGTTAACAAAGGGGTTGATTGTCTGTGTAGTTGAGATAGAAAGGGATGAGAGTAAATTGCATTTGCACAATAATCCTCATTCTTTCATTAGTGAGTGATAAATGATAGAAGACAAGAGTTGGGTAAAAATATTGAGAAAAATGGGATTTCAATTAGGGCTGTCCATGGGTCGGGCGGGTCGGGTTTGTGCCCAACCCGCAACCGACCCGCCGGAGATCGGGTAGGGAAGTGCCGGACCCGCAACCGACCCGTATTAGGGTCGGGTTTTACGGGTCGGTTTCCCGTCGGGTGAGCGGCGGTTTCGGGTGAGGCCGAAACCCGCCGGAGAGGACGAAAAACGTAGACAATCGGCGAGATCTCTCCCGATCCGTCCAAGATCCGGTGCGATCTAGCCGGATTTGGCAGAGATCTCGCCAAATCCGATGGCTTTTCCCCCAAATCGTGCTGAGAATCGCCGGATCTGGTGTTTTAGTCGCCCAAATCTGCCAAATCGTGCTGGAAAACTCGCCGGAAAGCTTGAAATCGCAGCTCGTCGTTCTCTCTTCGGGCGGGTCGGGTTGAACGGGTTTTGAAGGAAGGGAACCGAAACCGAACCGCCGGCGTCGGGTTTTGAAGCTCGGGACCCGCGTCCGACCACCAGAGCTGTCGGATCGGGTTGTAGCGGGTCGGTTACGGGCGGGTTGGACGGGTCAGCGGGTGAGATGGACAGCCCTAATTTCAATAATGGTGCTACAGAATACAGAAAAGACCTAATTATGGGCATATTTTAATTAATTATTTATTTATTTATTTATTTTTAATAATTTAGGAGTAGAGAGTTTTTTTTTTTTTTTTTTTTTTTTTACAAGATAGAATTCTATTCTAACTTAATCTAAGTGTATATGTGTGTGAAGTTTCTCCCTGGAAACTTGAACTCCGGCCCTTGTCCCTCACACTCCACAAGCACTTATACTTGTAGAGTGACCATCGGACCAAGGGTGTGCGGTGGTGGAGTAGAGAGATTTGAACCTTGTATATTTACAAGGCTAAATTGGGAAAATAAAGTATTAGTATTTTTCCGAAATTAATGAATGGATGCATCATGCAGAGGTTTGGTGAGAGCAAGTCAATGCACATGATTTTTGTTGATTCTTTTTTTTTATTTTTTATATATATATCTTGATTGTAAAATCATTCTTCAAAAAGAAGAAAACCTTTATTAAACTATGGTTGTTAACATGTTCTTAGCATTGGGTACTGGGTAGTGGGATTCATGATAGAGTAGGTTCTTTTTTTGTGTTCAACATGTTGGTTGGTTAATGAGATTCAATCTAGTTTGTTACTACAAGGAGAAATGGAGAACGACAGTTTTCTAGAGCTGTTGAGTTCATGATCATAGGCATTAAATGTGATTGAATCAGCAATTTAACATTAAATCCATATTTGTTTGTGGCTTGAGAGGATTGATTTATCCAGTAATATCTAATATGCAGTGAATTCATCAGTGTATTTCAATTTCTCTGCAAAGTATGCCCACCATGGGCTCACAATCACTTTAAGTCCATTTGCAAGGCCTCTTATGGAGCCCAAAATAAGTTAAGAAAGTACCTTTTATGGGCTCCAAATCACAACCCCACGCTTTTTGTTTTGGGTTTTCATTCGGGGTTGGGCCATATGGTAAAAATAACTTTGGGCTTGGATTTAAGATTTATTTATCTTTACGAAGAAAAGTGTGGGTTTTAGGATTTTGCATTCATTTGGTCTCATCTTCGGTTAGCATGTGGCCTTGCCTATTTACATATCCTTTTAGTTTTCACCAAAAAAATTTCCATTCTTTCCACTTATTTGTGGTAACGAGGGAAAGCCTATTTCATCCTGTCTTAAACGAGTGAGTTTTGTTAAGAGTTATTAGTTTGTAACTTAATTAAAACTTCATAATATTTTTCAACAAAATCGTCCACGATTCAAATTATTTTTCTCCAACTATTGAATTATAAAAATTAGAAAAAAAAAAAAAAAAAAAAAAAAAGAGATAATGAGGGTTTTCATTTTTCTTTTTTCCTATGAATTGCAAATATTGGACCCAAGTACGTCAAGTATATTTTTAGGTTTATATTTTTTGGGTGCGAGACTTAGCCCTTAATGATGTTTTGTTTGTATAGTTTGAGTTGATTCTTTTTTGTTGTAGAGAAAGAAAAAAGAATATTCCTATTTATTATTACACTTAAGAGTGATTTATTAGACTCCCAATTCTGTCACACTAAAACTTATTCTTATTTTCATAAGCTTTAAAAAGATTTGATTTAGGATGACAAATTGGGAGTTGAAATCTTCTCAGTGTGTGTTTGCCTAGCATTGAAATTATATTTAAGCTGTGTTTTGCGTTTTTTTGGGGTCCCACAACACTATTTATGGACCACCAAACTTAGCAAAACGCAGATTTCTAGGTAAATTTAGGTCCCACAGTACTATTCACAAATTTAAAAAATATTTTGCTACATTGTTTTTAGCAATAAGTTTTCAGTTTTTAACAATAAGCGGTATCCAAATAGACTCTAAAAAAAAAAAAAAAGTGGAGTTAAGATTAACACTATGTATGACAAATTAATTGGGGTTGAAGGGAAGGAGGGAGGGAGGTAGAGAGGAAAAAGAAAGGAAAGGGAATGGAGACTCCTTTCATTTAAAGCTTTGATTTTTAGGAGAAATGAAAGAAAAAGGAATACTCTAAATTCTAATACAAACTCTTAATTCTCTCTCATTTCCTTCCAATTTGGGAGGAAAAAAAATGTGGAGTCAATGAAAAATCAATTCTTCCAAATTTTCTTTCCATCACTCCATTTTGCTCCAACCAAACAAAGCATGAATTTGAGAAGTGGTTTTTGGCTTTTGCAACCAATTGGCATTTTTGTTCTTTTCCCTTCTATAATTAAGGTGAAGGTTTAAAACCTCAAACAGATAGTATTAGTGGGTTAATACTTCTCATATATTTTGTCACCTGCCATTATCTAATAATAAAATGAAAAACTTTATTTTTAATATCATAGTTGGTATGTTTCATTCTACATTATTCAATGCCTCAAAAATCATAATAGGTGCGTTTAGGATAATTACGTTTTCCTCAGAAAGGAATAAAAAGGTGTTTCGTGCCCCAGTTGTACTTGTACATGCCCCTCCCCATACACTCAATTATTAATGTTAGTTATTTATTAATTTGCTGAATGCCCCATGTACTCAATTGTATGAGGATTGAACATGCCTGTAGTTTTTACCAATCATACAGTGATAATGCAGTCCTAATACCAAAACTCTGTCCATAATTATTTCCTTTATAGACAATGATAAACTAATGAAGTATCACTTCAAAGCAAGTTTGATTACAAAGTTGAATCTTTCTCAAATTCATGATTTTTCTTTCTTTCTTGCTTTCTCTTCTTCTTTTTTTCAATCCATTGAAGTGGTTCATTCAATAATTATTAGTTATTTTATTCCCCAATCCGCCTTACATTGCCTGCATGCATGTAATATATATCCTGAATATTTTCTTTTCTATGATCATCATCAGAGTTGGGCAAAGACCATGTGGGTCATGACTCATTGTGTAGAACAAAAGCAACTTCATTTCTGTGTGTATACATACTTGAGTTATATGTTGACACAAGAATTGAACCGCAACAACAAGCTCTCCATTCTTAATTATGAAAGTTACCGTACAAATAAATGTGGATGGTAGGTAAAGGCATGAGATATAGGAGTACTACATTCAGTGGCGATTCCAGGAATTTTTTTTAGGGTGTTCCTCAACGAGCATAAATTACACAATCTAATAAAAAGAAAAATTTGTTTCTCACCGTGGTCAAACCACATTTTCCCCCCTAGACCTCAAGCACTTTGTACATGGAGAAACCAATTCAACTACAAGACTTTTGACTGTCAAATTTGTAATTTACTAATATAATTAGCCAAACTATTAATCTATTAACCAAAATACTAATATATAAGATATTCTATTCATCCCTAGCACAGAGTTGAAACTATTAATAACATTACATGTATTATATTTATATACATTCAAAGGCCTTCAAAAAGTAACGTTTATTTCATTAAAATATATATATATATATTAAAGTTTGAAATGGTAGCAGGCATTCAACTTTTTTTTGAGGAAGTAGCCAGTATTAAACTAGTCTAATACACGTTTTTCAAAACTAAAATACATGTCAAAGTAACATGAAAACAGGTGTGTGCCTGTTGAATTTTTTTGTTTAAAAAAATATAAAATATCTCATCTCTATCTCAGCCCCACACAATAAGAAACACAAATTAGTTGATCTCTTCTGAAGCTGTCTTTCTCCCGTCCTCTTTGTCTCTGTTTCTGTTCTTATTTTTTTTTGAGGATCTCACCTCTTAGTCTCTCATACAACAAGTAGACTAGAGCACACATCTCTTCCTCTATAACCTTTCTTCCTAAGCAAACTGATCTATCAATGGTAGATCTAACATCTATCTAAGGTTTGAGCTTTTGGTGAAGATGAACTAGCCCAGCCACCTTTTTAGTGATGATTTCTGTGTGAGGAACCATGAGAACCGTGAGGTTTGAGCTTTTTTTTTTAAGGTGTTCTTAATTTTAATTGAGGGTGTTCCTATTTTTTTTTTTTAAGGATAAACAAATAAAAAAAATTTAATTATTATATATAAATTTTTTTTTTTTTTCAGGTCAGGGTGTTCCTGGGAACACCCTCACCTGAACGTGGCGTCGCCACTGACTACATTAATTAGTTGTTCTAGAATAAAACACTGCTTTTTTTTTTTCTTTTTCTTTTTTTTATGAACAAAAAATGAACAGGAGTAATATGAGTTGGTATTTTTCACCTGAGTATGACTATAGTGGCACTCTACTTGTTGTACTTGAGCTTGCGAAACTCTCTGCTTTCATTTTAAAATGGGGAACCTTGTAGCACATAAATTTCCAACATGTCATTTCTCCATTGTTTCATTAATTCATTGCTTTCCATTTAAAAAATAAAAAAGAAAGAAGGTTGGGTATAGACATTGGACAAGAAAATAGACAAAAGGGCTGAAAGTGGTTAAAAGGTCTAAGAATACTACTGATTACCATCCATAGTAATTTAATTAAAGCCTATTGTTTAATTACCGACAACATCGAACCACCCTCTCCAAATAAAAAATAAATAAATAAATTTGTCATTGCTTTAAATGTTGTTTGGAGCATGTGAAAAAATGCTTTAAAAAAAAAAAATTTATTATCAACTGAACACTACTGAAAATATAATTCCTTTCGCATTCATTTTCATAATTTACTATTGTGACAAATTATGATTGGACTAATGAGATCAGTTTACATATCACCATTATGAAAAATTTTATAAAGAAAGAAACCTCTTTATCAAAAGAAAGCTTTTAATTATGAAAAGCAGCATATACAAAAAGTGTAAAAAGGTACATAAGGCTCATAACTATCAGCCAAGCAGCAAAAAGTAAATGGGTTTCTCATGAGTATAATGTAGTATTTATATATGTACATGAAGTGAAATCGTCCTCTTTTATGGTTTTCTATAGGGCAAGAAAGACAGCTTCATCAAGTTGATGGCAAAGAAGGTGTATGTGAATGTGACTCGACCAGTATTGACCATAGGACTTGCACATCTTCGCATGGGCAAGACTTCACATCCTTGTACAAGATATAAATTCCTCTGCCTGAAAAAAATGAAAAGATGTGGGGCATTGAAATGAAATGCTTTAATATATGAGACTATGAGGTTGAATATAGAGCATGAAGTTGAATGTAGACAAAGAATTACAAGCAAAACCAATTCACAATATGCATGAATTAATAGAGAACCAATTCTTAGTGAGTTGGATTTTTCAATGCAGGAACAGAATATTGGCCAACAAACATGAGAAGAGAATGTTAAAAAACTTCCAAGATGCAATAGTATGTTTATTATCACACTAAATTTTTTTGTTGTTGTACTAATTAATACACTTGTTGTAATATAGACATCTTTTGGTGGTGTAGTTAGAGCAAAACCAAATAGATATTGAGAGAGGAAGATGAATGAGAGCACAAAAGAAAAGGAAATTACGGTTTCTGTTGCTTGAATGCAGACGATCCCAAATTTTCTTCAATGGGGAGAGGAGGGACTTAAACCACCCCATTTGGAGAAGAAGAAAAATAGTGGGTTTGGTTCACGTTAGGTGAAAGGTTGGAAAGAAATAGAGGGGGTTTATAAACTAGAAAGGTTTGGTTTGCTTGGACAAGGGTGACTTGTGTAGTACTATTTCCTCAATATATCTCCCATTCTCTTTCAGGGCAATCATGCAAGAAACACAATCCCACTTGGTGCTATATCTTTATCACACCCTCTTCTCTTATGGAAGGATCTAAAACCAAAAGCTGATGCAAAAGTACTATCTATTAAATCTCTAAACTCTTTTTAATTAATTCTTTCACTATATATATATTTCAGAAATTCTCATTTCCTTTTTTTAACAGATCACTTGTGACTCAAGCTACATTTTCTATGTACAAACTCTCTATGGCACTTGATATCCAACCATGTGTGGGGTTCTTGTTCTCTAAGTGAACAAGTATATATTTACTAGTCTACTAAAAAGTAATATTTCTCAGTTTCTACCAGTTATTTTATTTTGGCTTCATTATAATTTCTATCTCCTGGATAAGGTAGAAGTTATTAGTCTACAAGCAAAACTTGCCATTGGTAGTTTAACTAAGGCATGTAAGATATATATATATATATATATATATATTTCAAGCTGGAAGTGCCTAGATGTGTTAACAAGCTCGTAGTGATCTTCATCTTGAAGATTTCCCTTAAAACAAATTGAAAAAGATATAAAGGGGCACCAAAATAATATAATTTTTTTTGTTGTAAATTAACTTTTTGCTTGGTATACGTTGTATATTTGTCTTGTTCCAATGTAGAAGTGCCAATGTGGGTCTTGTAGTGAAATTGATAATTCATATCTCAATTGTTCTAGATCACTTTACACGAGTCCATTTTGAGTAGCACAATATAGGGTTGTGATTAATTACATAGTATACACGTATCTTACTAAAAATTCAATTGGCTAGATAGTGACTTAAAGAACAAGCCAAAGATACACCAATACGTGTTTGACATTTTAAACCATGAAACTTCTCAGAAAATTTGCCAGATTAGCTTTAGATAAATCTATTACATATAGAGTTATAACTACATATCTATGGTTCATTAGGCGTTTCTCTAAAAATTTGATTGAAATAGTAATACAAGAAGCATAGATATATTGGATCATAGGCGAGCCTTACATTCGTGTTAGGACTCATGTGATATAATATTAGAAACATATGTCAAATTAGAATTGGCTAATCCTTTGACAAAACGCACTTTACTTGTAATTGGGTAGATCTAGGATGTGTTTAATACTTCAAGAAACAAGGTTTCAAAATCAAGTGTTAAAACCATGTAAATCTGTCCAAGAAACAAGTGAAGAAGTACTGGATTTTAAAGCTCAATAGCTAGTATCTATCGAGATTTAAAAGTTGCTAAAGCCCGATACTCGACAGCTATCTCGACAGATAAGCTTTCTATCGAGGTTTATGAAAAACAGATTTTCAACTCTGATTTTCATCAAATCCGTGCGTATATGTTTGAGCTTTATTTTCTCACAACCCTAAACATATATAAAGATTATTTTAAGGGCCATTAAAGGTTGCGTGAGTGTGAAGCAAAGTTGTGTTTATGCAAATTGTGACCGAAGATAGAATTTGCTCTAGTTCATATTTCTCTTGAAGAAGCTGCTGTGTTTGTACACTGTTTCGTGATCTTCATCGTGTGATGAACATCTTTCTCTTGAAGAAGCTACTGTATTTGTACACCGTAGGGTTTTGTGACCAAGGAGTTTCGTGATTTTCATCGTGTGATAAACATCTTTCTCTTGAAGAAGCTATGTGTTTGTACACTGTAGGGTTTTGTGACTAAGGAGTTTTGTGATCTTCATCGTGTAATGAACTGAAGAATTTTGCAGCCAACATCTTTCTCAAGTTGGTGAGTAAGCCGCGTATTGGGATCCGCGCATCGAATTGATTAGTCACATACTGGGAGCCGTGCATTGAAAATAAGAGATTGTCACTACAAAACAAGTCCAATTGGGTATTGGAGTAAGGGTTCAACTGTAGGTTGGTATAAGGTATTGAGATTCATTTACTTGTAACCGTTTGTTGTAATAATAGTGAACTCTCGAGAATGGTGACTTTAAAATCACCCGGTGGAGTTTTTGCCGTGTAGGTTTTCCCTATTTGTAAACAAATCACCGTGTCAATTTAATTTCCGCTGCATTTAGTTAATTGGTGATTTGTTTGTGCTACCACGCATATTACATGCTAATTGAATTAATTAATCAACTTGGCTAATTAATTTGTTAATTCATCACAAAGAATCAATACATTCTTGGCCTATCAATTCACAAGTTAACTAATAAAAAGGCCTACGCTAGGTTTGAAAAAGAAAGTGACCAATTCTAGGTGCGTCTCAATTGAGTCAATTCTTACTTGGTTGAGGTTTTATTTATGTGTGCATGATAGCAGCTTGTACTTTGTAACTTGTTGTATTGTATGCGTGACTTTTAATGCATTTCTAGATGATTACATGCGGTTGATTTCTCACGTCATGGACCAACCATGGCCAGGGGCTTCCACCATTAAAAGCTTACTAAATAACACGAGGACGCACGGACTCAAACAATCAAAAACACCAATATCTAATACTTAAGGTCATCTTGAAACCCAATAATTGATTTAAAGGTATACATTGTGTTGTGAGTCTTGCAACATTTAAAATCTTATTCTATCCAATACTCATAATTTATTTATATTCTGTGGCATCATGTTCATATTTAGATTCATGAAAAAATAAATCTTCACATTAAAGTTTACCAAAAAAAAAAAATCTTCACATTAAAATTTTTTTTTTTTTTTTTTTTTTAGAAAACAAAAAGAGAGGATCTTAACACACCATAATTAGTATAAGAAAAAAAAGAAAAAAAAACCCATCATAATGCAAATTTATGCTTAATGATTTTTTTTTATTGATTAAATATCTATTACATGTATGAAATTAAATAAGGGTTGTCTTTTTTTTTTCTTTTTTAATTGCCAAATTGATTTAGTTTTTTTTTCCATATAAAAATGAATTGCAACGTGATGAAGGAACCATTTGAGATAATTTATTTTCATTAGCTTATATTAGTTAAAAAATAAGTGGTACAAATTTTTTTTTTTTTTGGGGGGGGGGGGGTAAATAATGATTAATAATATTATAGTGAAGAGGCAAAAGGGTACCTAAGGAACCTGAGCATCAACAACAATAGCCCAAGAGATAATAGAGGTGATGGGTTTGGGTCCCAAATCATACAAGAGGAGGCCCAATAGACCAAATCATGAGCCAGCCCATTAAAGGATGTGATGGAAACTACAGCGAACGGGCCCGCCCAATAAAGAAATCATTTGAAGTCCCATAGAAACGACACCGTTCCCCAGACTCCGACATCATTCAACTAAAAGCACTACCCACCGCCATTCGAACTCAGCCGATAAAAGCCCAAGCCCAAACCTTAGGCCCAAACACGATGCTTCAAAGGGCCTGAGCTATTTTGATTTTTTTTTTTTAGTTTGCGAGCTATTTTAATTTTGAGATTAGAGGATTTGAATATGTTCATTAGTTTTGAACCACCTTCCTAATTCACATAGATACATTCATGTGTGCGTGTAGTATTCAAGCACCTCCATTGAAACATGCCAATTTTTTCTCCATTTAAAATTACAGACAATCCACTGATAGCATTGTTGATATATATATAGTTAATTTGATTCAAAGGCCATTTCTATTAGTCTCTTTAATTTCTGTGTCCTGTCAAACTATTTTAGATGTGAACACTTCACTAGCCTTGGGCATTAAATTTCTCACTGTTTTCTGGTGGAACTCCTTGCTCCTATTAACTTTTATTGTGATCCATTAAATGATATGCAAAAGAATTTCAAACTTTGCATGTGCTTCAAATAGTATTATGCTTTCAAAGGGAAATCTGAATGAGTGGGGTTCTAAAATTATTAGCTGTTACTTACGAGGCAAACCTGATTTGTGAGCTCCTAGTATGATTGATTGCATGTGTACTGAAATATTCAACATCAAGCTGACTTCATAGTTGTTACAAGTGAAATAACTAATGTGAACAAACATAAGGGTAATAAGGGATTGCATGCTTCTCCTTTTTAAAATGTGATAAAAGTCATTGAAAGACAGTGGATTTTCAATGTGAACATTGAGTTTGATGGATCAGGGAGGGACTCTTTTGATGCTGGATCTATTTTTTAATGTGAACTTGAAAGTTCATGCATGAAAAGGAAAGGACAGTAGCATTGAGATTTTCATGCATGCTGGATCGATAATGAGTTCTCCTCGACCTAGTTGTTAGCAACTTATTTTCTTAAATACAAAGTTTGCATTGAGACTTCGGCATTTTCTTCCTTAAGCATTGAAAAACCTGAATGTGGTCTTTGATTCACTTGCTGGTTTAGCCATAAATTTGGATTGTACTTAGCCAATCATTTTTGTCTGACATCTCATGCATTGGATGCTATAGAACTACACAAAATTTTAGCAGCATATCGTTCCTTTGTGTTCTGTGTAGCATTTGTTTTTAAGCTAGAGATCAATCATCAACCCATAAGCACAGTGTCCACAATTATTAGAATTGACCCTCTTTGCCCACCGTGTACCGTATGGAATTTGGACCAGAAATCTTGGTTTATTTAATCATTAATCATCAAGGACTCATTTATAGTTTGTTGAATTTCTTCAGCCAAATTAAATTCTATGCATTTATTGATTGTTAGCTGGTTGAGGACTAATCCTAAAGCTCAAGAGGGTTGAATTTATATTACTGCAGTCTTTGCTGCCACACTATAGTCCATTTGGTTCAGATATATAGCAACATTTCAGAGGGTTTCAATCATTGCAATTGTACTGTTTTAAGTTATTGTAAACACTTCACTCACTTGTGGAGGGAATCTCATATGGTCAGAAAGGAACAGCTTGGTGGAAGGCTTGAATTTGTTGGTATCATAAAGACAATCTAGGCCTCTTTTGAGAGAGGCTATGATGAGTATTGAGATTTTGTGCTCTTGATTTAGCCCTTGGTGGGCTACCATCTAATTTGAATATTGAAACATGGATAAACCACATGGAGAATCAACTGTTGTGCTAAATTTTTGTGTCTTTCTAGTATAGTAAATCCTTATGAGTGAACCACTCACTGCATTACAATAAAATTTACATTCTGCACGCCTGTAAAATCCTTTTCAGAGAACCAACACTGATTCAGAAGCAGAACACCTGATAATGCTGCAACATATACAAATGCCATGATATACAGACGATTGTTGTAAATAAGGCCCAAAAATCCAAATGGACAACTTCAGTATGTTAAAGGTTGTTCTGAGTTCTGTACTAATATTAGAACGATTGCAGATGAAGAATTATGACCAAGCCTAGTTCTTGTTCTAAAGTTGTATTGCCTATGTTTATGTGAAGTAGATGGAGGATTATGCTTTTATTTTGTGAAACTTATCAACTACGATTACAATTAAACCTTAATTCCAAAATTTTGGAGTCGGTTATAGATTCTTAACAGACTAATTTTTGTAAAACTTGCCATAAGTGTCTTGACCTAGTGGTTGTTCATATGAATCTTATGAAGCAAATGTGTGATAGAAATCCTACCATTTGACCCTACAAGAAATTATCAACATTAAAAATTTAACATTGTACATGAAGAAGCAAAGAAGTTAGTACCTGATAACTGATGTAGTAAAATACTATTCATCTGAGGAAACAGAAACAAAACATTTCATACTTTTGAGTTGATGGTAACAAGATTTGGAAGACTTCACAGGTGAAGAGAAATTGAAGGGTTTGTCGTTTGTGTGTGTGTGTGTGTGTTTTTTTTCTCTTAAACTCAATTGTCTAGCTTGCATTCACACTTTTTTTTTACTAGTACTCACGTGATCTTGCTACATGGTTAAGAATTTAATGAGCTATGTGTCCACAATAACATGCATTCACTTGGAAATTGCTAAAATTGGTTTGATTGTGCCGACAATATTAAGGCTACCTAACTAATTGTTTGATGCTGTTAAAGATGTGATAATTGTTTGTGCAGGCCATATTGAACCGAGCAATTATGAGAGAATTACCATGAGAGTGTCTCCGTTCTTTGATTTCATTTTTATGCCTTGCTACTTTGATTGTGTGCAATCAAAGTTATTGACTCCAATCTGGCATAATTGAGCACCTATATGATGATGTTTACTTAGGATCATGACATGATTTGAAATATTTGAAACATGAACAGTGATTTTAAGGTTTTCCAAAATTTTCTCCCCTTGCTCAATATTTGGTATTTGAATTTTAGATAGAAAATCAGGTTGATTCCAACACCACTAATATTATTTACTTAAAAAAAATGATAGCAGCAACAACAAAATGATTATTAAAAATATGCATATATAAGTTTAGAGCTAAAACATAAATATCAGTATAAAAATGATGTTATTCCAATTACAAGTAACCACGTTACGTTAGTAAGTAATAAAGAAAGTTATAAAAAATGTTATATCCCAAACATTACTCAAGATATTGATAATCACAAAATGTGCAACATAATTTTAAGATTTGCAATACGTAATGAGTAATTTTCGAGAAAGTTGACTGATTGCAGAAAAAAAAACATCACATGATGAGTTGACTGTTGATGTTAATATGGGCATAGATGCGGGTCATGCGGCGTAGATTAGACTTTAGAGCTTTCAGCACATGAAGCAAAGGTAGATTGGCAAAGAGTCATTGAAAAGAGAGGTGGGCAAATGCAAACTTGAATTTTATCCTTTCACCAAACAAATTGAGTTTTATATGGAATTATTATAGTTGTTAAAAGAAATGAGAAGATGTAATAGTTACTCAAGTCATTGTTCTGGGACAAACCAACAAGACAAAAATAGGTTATTATTTTGTTTCCCTTGTTTAAATTAACCGCTTTATCATGACACATGCATTATTTACTGGTTGTGACAAAAAGGTAATTAAATTATTTCCTTTGTTTAAATTCACCTCTTTATCATAACATTAACACATGCATGATCTATTGGTTTTTCAAGGAAATTGGTTTGATTGACTGTCTTTGTAATCCATTAATGTTTTGTTAACTTTTGAGTATGTCTTCTACAAAAATTATTAGGTCTACCAAGAAGATTGCTGAAGTGGTACTCTCAACCAATGAAACAATGTTACTTATATAAATGTGTGAGTCAAATTCCTAATCAACACAATAAAAACCATTAAGTGATGTCACTTTTACATAAATAACAGTATTTTATTGATTAGAAAGATCAGGAGGATCACTTCAGCAATCCTCCTAATGGACCTAACAATTTCTCGAACTTCTGATTCTCAAAAAAGAAAAAAACTTCTAAGCTTTTTTAAGAATGAGGTGAATATATGAAACCCAATTTTCTCATAATCAACTCTTTACGGCATATACTCTGAAAATTAAGCCATTTAACATGGAGGGGTGGATTAGGGTAGGAAAAACACAAGGCCTCTCTATTTATGTTGTACAGTTGTACCGTACCTAATGATCATATCAAACAGCAGATAATTCAAATGTTTGTGGTGTAGGTTTGTGCTGAATCCGACCGTGAGTATTTATTTAGGTCACACTGAATTATATAGGCGATTATGAGGACTACTAATTATAACTTTCAATAATCTTTTTGAAGTTTGAAGCATATATGACTAGCTAGCATTCTTGGCTAGCAGAATCTTATAGAGGTGTAAATTAAGGTGCATCCCCTCCAAGGCACAAACCAATTAATGTCATCCTCATCCATTCTTTGTCTTTGGAGGGCCACATTTTTGTTCAGTCATATTTGGAGGTTGCATTAGGCCATTAAGTGTACCTAGCTAATTACATTATCATTGTAACTTCAACTTCTCAAACGAGGCCCCACTCATTATGGCTACTTTTCACTTGGACCAATTCCTGGTCGGTCCATGAGGCCTCATTAATGATGTTTGCCATGTACAATGAATGAGCTTTTTATGTTACACCTTTCATGGCTGAATTTCTTTCAATAACATTATTATTATTATTATGTTGCATGATTTTTTTCTTTTCCTTGGTAAAATCCAGGAATTTTCATAAAATAAAACTGGTCAAAATCTAGAATTTGTTCTCGATCTCTCAAGGACTTCCAAAAATATCTTAAAGACTACGTGCTTTATATGTTGTTTAAAAAGATTTAAACCAATTGTGTTTCTATTTTCATGCTATATATATGGCAAGGATAGAGAGAGAGAGAGAGAGAGAGAGAGAGAGAGAGAGAGAGAGAGAGTGCCAAACTTACATTGATAACGACTGTTCCGAGCACCTAAAAATTTTGTGACATATATATATATATAAATGATGCAATTTGTTATTTCAATTTCAAGCCAATATAAACCACATCCAACTATAGTACTGCTACTGCTGGGATGATGGAAGATCGGTTGAGCCTAGATGAGTGAGAGTATCAGGTTAACACACACACACGCACATATATATATATATATCCGCAAGAAATATCCCTAAGAAATCTTTGTTGTTGTTGTTGTTGTGGGGATGACCGACGACGAGACTTTGATGATTAATAAGTTATTGAAGGTATTTTGTCAAAATATTAGTAGTGGTAGTTTTTGAGTCCTCTTCCATTCCAAGTGTATACAATTGTTAATCATCACCCCCATTTTCCTACCCCAAAGCCCGACTTTTTCTTGTTGATTTGATGCTCATCTTTCTGGTTTGGACACCTTCGAGGGTGCCCCTTTTATAACTTCCTTTTAGGGAACAAATCACGTTGCATTACTTGCGACGGGAGGTCATTAATGGAACAGCTAGCTACTAAATTTTCATTTTTTATTCTTAATAGCAGATGATTTTTTTATAACATAGCAAATGATTTTTTTACTTAATAAATTTAAGTAGTTCTCTTTACGCCACACCAAACTCACCCTAAGGCTACAACTATAAAGGTTAATTAGACTCTTTTGTAGTTGTACTCTGGTTATATAATGTATTATAAACCCAATTTAAAATACTAATATTACTATTTTCGTGTATGTTCTAACAATTATTACTTTTTACTTTTAAAAAAAACTCACCCTAAGACTTATTGAATCTTAATTAAATTATTCTTCTCCATGTGATAAATTAATCAACCAAAAACATCCTGCGAAGTGTGAACTGAATTTAATTTGTAATAGCTAGGTGGGGGCAAGCTAATCTCCAAGTAGTTGAAGAGGAATATATATATTTTCATTGTCAAGAATTAAGCGTAGAATGTGATGGTCAGATTGGGCTTCCGAATGGGGAGCTGAATTGAATTGTGAATAATTCTTTAGAAAAATCGGTCCACTCAATCAATTCCCACATGTCAAAAAGTGACCATCTCCATCTATATATTACACAATTTTCAAACCCCACGAAAACCTACTACGTTAAATTGAAAATAAATCTAATTAGTAGTCTTTATATCAATTGTGGATCATTTGATGCAAGCCCGACCCCACCAAAACCCCCCCTATTCCTATACTTTCTTTTTTATTTTTTATTTGATTTCTAGATTTTCTTTATGTTTATATATATATATATATATATATATATATATATATATATTATATGACATGTATAGTTGAAAAAATATACGCTCTCTTTTACCAAAATATATATATATATATATATATATATATATATATATATATATATATACACGCTCTCAAAAAAAAAAGTATAAAAGGAAATGATAAAATACAAAAATCATTTATGATGTTTGGGTTGATGAGGTAGAATCAATACTCTTAAAAAATATTTAATTTACTTCTCAAACACAAAAAAACACTTAATATTGTCGACTAAAAGAAAATACTTAACACTGTTTAAAAATGCGTCAGGACAATTATATATGTATAAAAAAGTACAATTCAACTTATTCAAATGTCAAAAATAATAATAATAAATACAATATAGTATACTATCTTTCATGGGCCTTCTAACATTTAAATACCATTTAATATTTCACATGGGTGACATTTTTGATATACTGAACTATGAAACCATAATTTACACTTGCTCATACACCCACACACAATAAACAGTAACATTAGTATCTTTTATTCTCTTTTTTTGATAATTTTTTCTTCAAAACCATATAATGAAATCTCCTTCAATCTATTATGTGACATTTCATAAAATTGTTAATATATATTAATTCACATAACTCATTAAAAATATTTAATTATCTATTATCATTTGAATCGTGAGTTAGCGAGGGGTTGTTTTAATTTGGTTATGATAAGCTCTTTGACAAAAATATAATCAATTTCCCAACATGCATAGAAAGTATGGAATATGAGTTCAACAATGATTTTTATTGCTTTTTTTGTTTATCAAACATTAACCCTAGGAATAGCATAGCCAATTAATTAGTCCCCCAGGAGACCCTTTTTCCTTCCTCTTGACTTTGTCGCATTCTTTAATTAGCACTTTTCTTTTTGAGCATGCGTGCGACTCAATTTATATTAAGCTAATGTCTTTCAACATGGCCCCTTATATTAAAGCGTTTGTAAGTCATAATTTAAATTCTTTTTTTTTTCTTTTTTTTTTAAGAAATACCTAACTTTCATTAAAAATAAGAGAAATTCAATACATCTTGAGTCAATGAAGACTCAATCATGTTAGGATTTTCCTCTATTCATCTTATAAAATTAGCAATACTCTTGACGTATTGAGCTAATACATATACTGGTTTGTTCCCTTATCGCCTCATATGACACACTTGTACCATTCTGAATTCTTGTAGCTTCTACTAGATCCCCTTGATTTAAAAATAGGTTAGATAAGAATATTCAAGATTGTACCTATGAAAAAATGGGATGCAGACTTTAAAAAAACCTATACATAAATTGACTTCAAAATAAACCATGCTTCTAAACTCAAATAAATTCTATTTTCACCCTTAATTTTTACCAAACACAATACAATTAGTAACAATATATAATTTAGGAAAGTAGGAATAGAATGGCACAGACAAATTATTTTTTTTGAGAGATAATTACAATATGCTACTAACCCCACAGTTTGAACCCTTTCCCCTTTAGACCTCCAAGCACTTTGTGCATGAAAATGTCTCAATTTAGCTACAAGGCCTTTGGCAACACAGACAATTTAATTAGTGCAACCTTTTTTCTTCCTCTAGACTTTATTGGACCCTCTCTACCATTTTTTTTTTTCTTATCTTTTGGAGCTACTAATTCAGCAATTGAGTCAAGCAACTTTAATGGACTGGGTATTTATTATAGGATAGAAGAAAAAAAAGAGAGAGAGAGAGGTTTTATTATACACTGACAAATGTTGCTGGTCAAGACTTACTGCGGCCTTAAGACATGAGAATTCATACCTCTCAGTTTCTCACTGTTATCAATTTAATGCTTAATATATATTCTCAAACGAAGTCACTCATACCATAAGAATCCTCTAGTAATTGACCAAAAATATTACTACAATTTAAGCACCTCACATTGACAAAGAATAAATCTTTTTCATATGATTTATGGTATCTATCTTTGGGTTTGGCATTCATATAAATATATATATATATATATATGTATGCGCGTGGGCATGTTGAAAAATGACTATGTGTCGATTTTATATCTCATCTAATACACAATGCTCAAGTACATTTAGACAAGAGCCTTGACCTAAATCCTTTTTATTAAAATGCATTTTACAAATTTGAGATCGTTTCTAAATCAATCCTAGATTTTTGAAAAATTGCAATTTATGTCCTCAACTATTATAATGATGTTAATGTGCTCTTTTGTCATGATTCTTCACATTTCAGTTTTTAACCCACTTAAAAACAATATCATTTTTTTTTTTTTTAGTCCTTGTTCAAAACATTGTCATTTTATATGAGTTAACTATAACATTCCAATGGATTTGACAAAAGGTTGCATGAATAATGTTTTAATACATGTAAATTGCAAGTAATTAAGGGTCAATTTACAAGAAACTGAAATTTTAGTGATGGGATAGAATTTTACCCAATCTTTATTTAGTGTTAACAATAAGAATGAAATCATTTTTTTAATAATTGGATAAATACACTAATCAAGAAGAGATGATTCAAACATTAACTCTCTTAATAAGAAAATGATAGACTATGCCACTATCACTAAGTTACGATAGTATTGACCAAACCCAAAAATTAAGATATGCAAGGGCGTTTGGTATGGGATTTTGAGCAACAATTTTTAATTTTTAAACAATATTATATGTATTTTCACATACTTTTTCATCCATACATATTTCCAAAAAATACAAATGACGTTACTAGAACAGTATTACCAAACGGGCCCGCAATATCGTGAGGGAGTTTTTTTTTGTTTTTCGATAAGATATCGCGAGGGAGTTCATAAATAACAAAAGTGAAATGAACTTATTGTGCAACAAATAACATTGTTATTACTTATTGTAGTCTATATTTTCAAGCCTATACACACACAACCACTTCATTATATTTTGTAATATAAATATTATTAATTTGTCATTATTATTCTTTTGCCAATAGTAAAGCAGGACAATCACTCAATCAATGTAATTGATGGTAGACAATGAAACCTTCAAATGGTAGGAAACAACGAAATTAACCTGATATCTCCGTGGAAATACCATTACTTTCCTTGAAATCTTTCTGTTTCTCCCACTATAATCATATTTGTCTTACTTGGCAAGTGTGACACAATTAATGGCAAAAGTGACACACAATTATGCAAAAGCAAAATTCTACAGTGAGGGAGGTCTCAAAAGTTGTCGTTTTAGACTTTTTAAGCTTTGGATTTTTTCACCTCTAAAGCATGTGTTATGTCAGTTAAAGGGAGGCCCATTATGATTTGATTCTTTTATATATATGAACAAGAACCAAAAAAAAAAAAAATTGTATTCAAATCAAACAGAGAGAGAGAGAATATTATATTATATTACATTTGTGTGTGTCAGAGAGAGAAAGAATAGCTTTAGCTTTTCTTCTGTAATGTTGTATTATAATAAACCAGACAAATCCAGCAAGGACACAGTAGTTGCAGTTTCTTCATATTTAGGCCTCTTCTACTTCCCCCCATGTGATTTAAGCCCCGTCTCCTTTCACTTCCCATTCCTCTCTTGTTTCTTTAAATCTATTTTTCTATGAGTCATGCTCATTTCTGAGTTGGATTTGGCAGAGAGTTTTGCCAGTGAAGCAAATCTAAGTCCTCGAGCTTTCTTTCTCTTTTCTCTCTCTCATATCCAAGTGGCTTCAAGAACCAGACACCCAGATCAAGTTGAAGGCTTTAGAAGCTGATCTTGAAACTTATGGATGATGGATGCTTGAGTTCATCTTCACTCAGTTGAGGTAGAACTTAGAAGACTCTTTTCTGTATATCAATTTTTACACTGTCTGCATTTCTCTTATTTAGTAGTGAAGGCTCTAATTGTTGCATGGTAACATTATAGTCATATCAGAAAGAAAGTTTCTTTTTTTTTATCTTTTTGGATTAGCAAAGAAAAGAAAGAAAAAATTTTGGTTTTAATTTTGGTATCATGAGAGACTTTCCTTCTTGTTTTGGTGAAAACGGGGTACAAGTTGCTGATTCATCATCTTCAAGTAGTACAACTAAAGCTGCTCAAAATGTGGTAACTTGTGTCTATCAATGTAAATTACATGGTCGTTCTTGCTTGATCACCATTACATGGACCAAAAGTTTGATGGGTCAAGGCCTTAGTATTGGAATTGATGATTTGGCCAATCAATGCCTTTGTAAGGTTGATATAAAGCCATGGTTGTTCTCTAAAAGAAAAGGGTCTAAGAATTTAGAAGTGGATTCTAGTAAAATCGAGATTTACTGGGACTTAACTAATGCTAAATTTGGTTCTGGGCCAGAGCCGATGGAGGGATTTTATTTAGCTGTTGTGTTTAATCAAGAAATAGTTTTACTGCTTGGGGATTTGAAAAGGGAGGCATACAAGAAGGTTGACACCACTGACCCTATTCATTCCAATGCAATTTTTATTGCTAAGAGGGAACACATATTTGGGAAGAAGCTTTATGGGACAAAAGCTAAATTTTGTGATAAGGGGCAAATGCATGATGTCACAATTGAGTGTGATACTGTTGGGCTCAATGATCCATGCCTTGTGATCCGAATTGATAGTAAGACAGTGATGCAGATCAAGAGGTTGAAGTGGAAGTTTAGGGGCAATTACACCATTGTAGTGGATGGTCTTCCAGTTGAAGTGCTTTGGGATGTTCATAATTGGCTCTATGGGAATGCTATGGGCAATGCAGTTTTCATGTTCCAAACTTGCCTCTCAGCTGAGAAGTTATGGTCTAGCCACTCTATATTTGATCCTTCAGTATTAACTTGGTCTTACTCTCAGCAATTTAGAGATTCCCAATCACAAGGTCTTGGTTTCTCACTGATTTTGTATGCTTGGAAGAATGAATAGAAATGTATTTTTCATTTTTGAGTGTGAACAAATACTTGTAGCTTTGTTTTGATTTAAGAAAAATGTGAATTACAAATCTCCATTATTCCTTATCATTTTACTTCTCAATAATTCATAAGTTAAATAGCATAGAATTGTCACTCTTGCATGCTTTTATTAGTTCAACTAAGAATTCTAGTTTTGATTTTCCACTGAAAACTGTTTGTTGAGAATGACTAGTTCTGCAACTCTCTGTTGGCTTATTGGAATATACCAAGAAGATGTTTTTGAGAAGCAGTTCCCTCATCAGTGTGATTAGCAAAGAATTGGGAACTTTTTTCAGAAAGAAGAAAAAGAAAACAAAAGGTTGGCAAGCATTTACTTGATGTATTCCTTCAAGTTACAGGTGTCTAGATTGTTGGCATAGAATATGAATCTTACTTTTGGTTGATACAGATTGAAAGTTCTCCAGAATCCATATATATATATATATGAAAGTCATGGAACAAGTGCGGCGAATATCTCCCATTGGGTGTGTGTGCACGCATACATGTGTTTGATAGAGTGCAAGAGGCAAATTCTTTGAACTGGAATTTGAGGCTCCTCTTAAGAAATTTGTGGTAACTGTTGGAAATTTCAACTCACAACTGACCTTTAGATGTTCATGGAAAATACTGTTCTAATGGATAATCAAAATTTTAATGTTGAACTATGATTGATTCCTTGCATTCATGTCTCCTAAATTCTTTGTTTACCATCTGACCCATTAGATAGCCTACAATCTGATTAATATATATACTACTATATATCTGTAGGCATGGCATTAAGCACAACTAGAACTTGATATTAAATCAGTGACCTCTGTACACTCCAAAAGAACCAGAATTATTCATTTTCTTTTCTTGTTATTTCTTTTGCATATATTGCAGGGCACATATTATAGATAACCAGATTTCTGTACTTTACTGTGAAACAAAGAGTGGTGGAACCAGTTCCTTATCAAATGAGTGGAGAGTCAGGAAGCTTGACTTCTTGTATTATTGTCTTATCAATGCTTCAAATAATTTTCGTAGGCCACATATTACTTTCAAGCTCGACTTCTTCCTTGTTGACATAGAGGTTTTTATAAATTTACTTACAACACTGCTCCAGATTATATTATGGGACGTACAAATATGAGGTATTGAGACGGTCCAGAGATTTGATACCTGACTTAAAAGGGCACCTTTTCAATTTATCAAAAGAGTAAATAAAGTTAGTTTTCAAACAGAAGCTTCTTTTGTCAATTCATCACATTTTCTGCAATTGGTGACATTTAACTATATTGGTTGTTTATGGAATATATAAATCAAGTGACTTAAACCAATTTCTTTTTATTTCTTTTTTTGGTAAGTAAACTTAATCCAATTTCACTTCAACAATGATCAACTTGCTTTGCTTTGCTATGGTATGATAGACATGCTATCCCTACTGTCAAGATCTATCTGCATGTTAATTACACCAAGCAAAGAATTTTGATAGAGAATGTCTTAACTTTTCTTTCATCCACTTCTCTCCCCTTTACTTCTTATGCAATGCAGCATTGGATGGTCAGAACTTTTTCCTTTTTTTTTTTTTCTTTTTTATGAAACTTTTATAATTATACTTATACCAACATTGGTTCAATCGTCTACTCAAAAATAAATAAATAAATAAAAATCGGATTAATTGATGTTCTAGAATATTTTTTTCGTTAATCAGGATAATATCAAATTGCATTATTTATATATATTTTTTTATATGGAATTTGGTTTTACAAGTTAGGACTCAAAGTTCAAGTCGATGCAAAAAAAAAAAAAAAAAAAAAAAAAAAAAGATCCTCGTGAACTTTTGGATATAAATATCAAGGAAATTTAAGTTTGGGGGATTATACGGGTGAACAGAGAGACAAGCCTAAACAAGGATGTAAGCCTTTAAGGAAAAGTAAAGAAGCACTTAAGAGTGAACAATGCTCAAATTCAATATTATAACTTCGAAATTTGATTAATTGGATACAAGATGGCCTTCAATTCAATAATAACAGTTCCTATGGATAAAGCTATTCTCAATAAGCGAAAAAATAAAAATAAAATCCTAAGACTATGGGACACAAATAAGTATAACTAACAATATAGAATAACAGAATCTTATTTAGCATGTCCATGCCCATCATTGGAACACTAGTGGCCTCCATAAACTGTATACTAAAAGAAAGCAGGGAGACATGTCATAGCCTATCTTTGCAGCCTAACCCAAAGTTTCCCAACTCAATTATTGGTTGATTTGAAGTCAGAGACAGTGAGATCTAGCAGCACAATTGATGTTTAGCTTAAATCACTGCCATTTCCCAAGCCAAATGTGTCTTCAACACCACTTGCCACCCTTTTCCTTCGCTCGGCAATCATCTCTGAATATGCCTGACAAAAGAGAATAATTCAATACTCAATTCCTTCCTTTCTTCTTTTTGTTTCTGTTTCTCTGAATGCAGATACTAGAACAGCTGATCCAAATTCTATATCTTTCTAAAATTCCAAAAGGAAACAAACAGTATGTGAACATGTTTTAAGGAATCCTGAGCAGATTTATGTCTATCTATTTCATGGTTCTTGATCATTCCCTCTAAATTCTAATCAAGGGAATAACATGATTATTGTGAATAACTATTCATCTAGAAAGTACCCACTATGAATCAACAAGAGAAATATGAATTCATCATTCCAAGCAAGTACAACATGCAGTCCGTGGTTTTGTGACCTTTTCTAGATGCCTCATTGCCATCGGTTTTCTAGAACCAGGACATAAATGTTTTAAAAGAGAAACACTCATATGTATGCAAACAACTTCCATATACATGTCAAATCGTACATGTAAAGCATCTCGTCATGAATCAGTAAGTTCAGTCATCAGTGAATGTTATTTCAGCAACTAAAATTCAAGAATCCCAAATCTATAATGTCATGAAGCCCTTTCAAGAACCAAATAATCTTATGGATAATGGTTCATCGTTGCTTCAACAGATGTATCTTATTTCCATAGATATCACAGTAAATTTTGTATTTTTTTAATTGTAAATAAATTAAATGTTTTCGTTAAAGTAGAAAGGGAGTATGTATAAATGTTTGTGTGAGAGAGAGACTTCAAATATTATATAGGGTTCCCATCCCCTGCAAATGTCTCCAAAAATTTTAAAATCCAGTATAAGAAACAGAAACTGCTTCAAGCAGAGCATAATTGATTAGCATTTTCATGCTCCAAAAGAAAAAATAAAATGGGGGAGGAAGTCGAATTATTTAAAAAATCATACACTAGCAGAAGATGCACAAACCTGTGGATATGAATACAAAAAGATGTACCACCATGTGCATATTAGTAAGAGTATGACTACTGTGACTACTACCGAATGCCAAATTAACCAGCTACTAGCAATCACCGATGCTCCAGTTAGAATTATGGTCCATGGTTGACACCTAGCAACAAAATGATGGAAGGAATCAAACCAGATAATAAAGCAAGCATAGATGCAAAAATGGTCATTTTAAGATATAAGCATATTCCTTTTTATTTTCGAACCTCAACTCTTACACACGTCAAAACTCAAAATGCTCAATTCACCATAAGTTATTTGTTCAAAATATCAATTATACATGCCTTGCCTACTAAACAATTTTAGTCGTTGCTGCTCATCTCCACTTTCCAGTATATGAACAAAACTTATACAATACATTGTTCCTCTATTTAGTTGCCAAAAAGTGGAAGGAAGGGAAAGAAAGTTTGGATTCCTAAAACTACCATTTTAATCCCAGATAGCTGTAAGATCCCTCAGGAAATAAATGAAGCATAATTCAAATGTTTGTCATGACAAACTGTGAAAAAAACCTGAATATACATAAAATTTTATAAGATCTTATTAAATGGCAGAAAGGATTCTTAGGAACTCATTCGGCTTAAAGTCATGTATCACACCGTAGTTAACTAGATATGCTTATTGTTCAGATCAGCAAACTTGCATTTTATTCTGTCCATCTTCCACTAGATTCCTCTAGTAGTTAGCATTCAAAATTACAATCAGTTCAGGCCACATTGGTTTTGACATGAAAAGTGGACCTATCATCTTAAATAGGACCAAGGAATAAAATTGAAACCACTGACTATACCAATATAGCACGTGGCCGACCTTGATTAGTCTGTTGATGATCTGTAACCGACTCCGAAATTTTGGGACCAAGGCTTGGTTGTAGTTGTTGTTACTGATGTTGCCCGTACCAATATAGTATGGGGTCTTTATTATGATCTCGTGACTAGCCATCATATCAAGCTCAATTACCATGTGTCAATGACTATCACTTTAAAATAGCACCATGCAAGGGGACACACATGCCCTCTTTTTCTTGATAATCTGAAGGTTATGGTCAGTCATCTGGACTATAATCTTTATGTCTTCAATTAACCAAAACCTAAAACTAATGTACAATTAAATTCAAAACTATGTAGGCAAAATTGCACTAAAGTGTGAACCTTAATACAAGTACCCATCAGAACCATTATAAACATTAAGAAAGAAGAATTCCAGTTCAGAGTATACTATACAGTACCAAAAAACCAGGAAAGATAAATATAATTCAAATCTCTAGAGCCTAGAGGGTACTCTATCCATTCATAGACTCAAAAATAACACATTTATATGTATAAATGCTTTTAACATAAAAGGCGAAACACAAAAAATTAGCAAACTTTGGAATCACAGTGAAAAAGCAAAAAGGTAATGACAAACAATGAGAATTGTGAAGTATCAGTGAAAATGAGAGAGACCCATGAAGGGAAAGATTCACCAGGATGGTTTGGTGTCCCAGACAGAGTCATATTCGAGAGACAGGTAGTTGAGATACCCATCCATGTCATCAACACCACCGTTTTCATCCAAGAAAAGAGACTCTTTTGGGTCATTTGTGTTGCTCCCAAAAGCTATGGTTTTGGAGGGAAAGTGAAACCTTTGTGATTTTCTGTGAGTTGTTGAGGAGAGGAGTGGGTAGAATATGGGGTTGGAGAGTTGAGTTCTGAAAGTGGAAGAGGAGGGATTGGGTCGCAGTGTTGAAGATAGGGAGAGAGGGAAGAGAGATAGAGTTCCCATTTTGTTGGTCTTCTTGTAGAAATTGTACAGTAAAATAACTCTCTGTTTTTTTCCAGTTCCACTTTACTATTTTTATTTTTTTTATTTTTTTTTATTTATTTTTTACTATTTTTATTTTTGGGTTTCGTAAACTCTCCTCTTTTGTTTTTTAAAACGAAAGAAGTAACCTAACGTTATAAAAACTTAAACTTTAATACACATAAGATAAATATTCTTATTTTTTTTAGAAAATAGTAATATTTATTAGAACATACAAAATATATATATATATATATATATAAATATTTATATAGAGTTTGTTAATAGCTTATTTTAAACTAGTTTTAATACAATTTTTATAATATATATATATATATATATATATAAAAAGTTGTTAAACAAATTAATTTTTTTCTTTTTTCATAAAAGAAATTTTCTAAAAAAATTTCCTAATATATTCCTTGGGTTGAAAGTTTAAACATTGTTATCATTATTTATTGTTTCTCAAACCAAAAAAAAATAAAAAATAAATTGTTTTCTTTATTTATAAATATAGTAAAAAAAATAAAAATTTAACAAGAACATATTATAATTGATGCCAAAATGGTAAAAAGGGTTATTAGTCCATAAACTTTGGTCCACTCCACGAGTGATTATAACCCCTAAAGTTTACAGTGGTTTTATTTTTTATTTTTTTTATGTGGGTTCCAGCTAGCTCAACTGGTAAAGTTTGATGGTTGAATAAGAGATCTGGGGTTCATTCCTCGTCTACACCAAAAACTGATTGGTGTCTTGGTCTGATGATAAAGAGCTATCATTAGGAGCAGACGCCATAGATTGAAACTCTCCCTAAAAAAAAAAAAGTTTTTTTTTTTTTTTTATGACTAATAAAACTAAAAACTAACACATCATATAACAATGATGTTTCGTTGGGCATGCGGTTCCCAATAAATTGAGGGCTCTTTGAAGTTTTCTAAAAGATCATATTTTATTTATTCAGCCCAAAAAAAAAAAAAACATTTTTTTTTAATGGAATAAAAGATCACTTTTAATTTGTTAATTACTCCAAATGATTATTTTAAACTTCATAAACAAAAATAGTTCATAGACTACAATTTAAACATTGTATTTTAGCTTAATAAAAAAAAGTGTTAATGATAAATCCATGTAAAAATGATATATTGTTTTAAGAGAATAAGTTGGGTCCAAAGCTGGCGTTAAAGACATCTTTTACGCCAGCCAATCAGCCAATCATGAGAAGACACATCAGCCAACAAATTTAAACTCAATACACCTTATTACATGTAATTATAACCCAATTAAAACCCCAAATATTCCACAAACACGTTCAAAGCTTCTTCTCCAAACGGCAAACCAAGCGCAGACTCTCCTCCTCCTCCTCCCTACAACGGAGCTTCATTCCGCCACAGTGATCGCCAAAGTTGTTTTTAGAGCCTGAAAAAGATGTCGAATCTGCCGTTAGTCTAGTGTCACAATCTCAAGGTTTGTTTTCTCATGATTTGGTGGTTTTCCCCTATTTTTAATTTCGAAATATCAATGGGATTGAGTTTTTTTGGACGTCAATCATTTGATTTTGTATGGGTTTTGTTGATTTGGTATGGGTTTTGCTGTTTTTCTTATTGGATTCTTAAATCTTAAGTGGTAGGTTCAATGGGAGGGAGATGGATTGAATATGAACGTGGTCAATTTTTCTTCATTTTTTTCAGAAAAATTATAAATCTTAAGTAGGTTTTGATTGGATTCTTAAATCTTAAGTGGTAGGTTCAAACCCATCTGATTGTGTTTCTTCAGTGATATGAAGGAGAATAGGATTTTTCACAGTAAAAGAACAAGAACTAGAATGATGAGAATAAGATTTAGGACTTCTCTCTACTTTTTGTAAAAAAAATTAAATAATTACTTCCTTATTTATACTACTAATTTAGAAAATTCAAAGAGAACTTATAGACTTTTGTTTGGAGTAGTATTTTTAAGAAGCAATTAGAGTGAGGGTTGTATATAATAGAAGTGCATAAGGATTAAAATGATGTTACTAATGTTACTAATTTTCCCTATGAGGTAAAAAAAATTAAAGAAATTAACCAATTGCTGATTCTTGTTTAATTTCAACTAATAAACTTATGGTCAATCCCATTGTGCTCAAATTTCAGTTCAGTCAAAAGATACGCTAATAAAAAAAATTACAATTTTTACAAGCTAAAGTCATAACAGAATTTGAAGTACATTGGCATTGTTGGAAAAATACATGTTTGTATCGCATATAAAACATCCGCAACGAAAAATTAACGGATCTACTTCATTCGCAATTGATAACATGTACTATTTAAATTTCAAAATATAAGAACAAGAGAGTGTACCTTGGTGCGGTGAAACTCAATACCAAATATTAGAAGTACTTGGAACACTTTCAATCTTCACTCCAATTTCACTTGTGCTCAAGAAGTGTGGTCTCTTAATCAGTTTATATATGTGTGTTCAAAGGAGAATAAGAGTGTCCTACACTCACATACAAACCATTTCATTCTCACACAAAATTCTGTATGTTTCTCTCCTTATAACTGATTATCTAATTAGGCTAACCTATTTGGCCATTCCAATTAAGTTTTAGTATGTGGCTTGGAGTGGAATCAAAATGGAACAAATAAGACACTAGCTCCAATGGGCCTTGAGCTTTTCTATCAACTCTTGACAAGTCCAAAGTTACCATTAATTATATTTAATACCACTATATAAATATAATTTCACTCTAGGCCTTATTAATAAATTATATCCCAAGACTTTATTATACATGCAACCCCTTCGTAAAATATTCCTAGTAATACAAAGTTATGTAGGTTGACTGCACTTTGAAGATTACTACATCTTAATCCTTGAGTACCCAATTTAATCTTTTAAGTTATTTATCATATATTTATGAAATCCAATTTCATAAATATATACTTTAGTAACTCCTTACTAAAGTAGTTAGGCCTAACATTCTGAATAACCAAACCCATTAAACTTATCTCAAGAGAATATTTTATATCTCCGTTAAGAGATTATGAATTCTATCTTGAGAATATATGTTCCATCAACACTAAATGTGGCTACCCAACATACTGAGATTTTGAACGTGACTTTAGATCTCACTCCTAATATATCAAAGCAACCTACACTTCATGATCAGGTCCATTATTCTCTCAGGATTAAGAGTTGATGTAAATAGAAGTCGTGAGATTTTATTATTCATTTGACAGTCGTTAAGAGAATAATAAATCTCACAGCGATCTAGTTCAATATGTCTTAATTCTTAAAACATATCAACTAGAAGTCTCCACTTCCATGATCAAGACAAATCATCTTATTGTTATGTTATAGTCTTGGCAGATGAAATGCCCAATTTCATCACCGACTACGAACTAAAATTCTGAGTTTACAAAGAACTTGTGATTTATATCTTCTGTGACTAAATCATATAAATCACATACTATGCATCTCATGGACTATATGATAATGTCCAAATATTCATGTTATTATTTTTTTAGATAATAATAAAACAACTTTATTAATTACAACATTAAGTCATACATAATGTCATACATAGCGTCATACAATAGGATTTAAGGGCACCAATCCTAACAGACAGGTGCTAATGACATACTTGATACCACTTGGACAGAGTTTACTTAAAAAAAAAAAAAAAAATGGTAATCTTTCTAGATGTTCCAGATCTGTTGATGAGAATTTCAAACTAGGATTGATGATTAAAAGGAATATATATCAGACTAGATAGATGACAGCAAGCATTATGACTTAATGTTCACCATGAGGTTTGATATTTCTTTTGCTTTGTTATGTAGTTGTACGCTTCGTTTTGTATTGACTTCTCAAGATTCAAGTGTTTTTATTGTCTGGATTTTTCTGCTAATGTTGGCTGCAGCTTATTCTCAATTTTTTTTTCCCAGCTATGATTATTTTTCTTTTTTCCCAACTATGATACAGAATTGCAGATAAATGGTTTTGAATACTTAAAAGAAAACTTCCCTACTGGCTTGACTGAGTTCTTGGAGTATATGGATAAAGTTGGTGAACAATCTGTCATCCTATACTGATGTGGATATAAAGCCTAAACATCCTATATTTTGGTGGAACAACTAAATCATTAAGACTTCCAGAAACTTTGATATGGATGTATTGTTAATTAGAAACATTTAGAAAGAATTGTGATAGGTTACTTAAATGTATTTCCAATCCTATGATCCTCTTTTTGTACAATATATCGTGACGAGTTTTATTTCAAATGAATGCATTCTGAATTAGAGACCTTTAAATAGAATTGTGACTTTTTTTTTCTTCCTATTATGGTTCCAAACCTATGTGATAAGTTTTATTTCAAATTAAATAATGGAATTAAAAACTTTTCAATTATTGTATTGAGTATTTACCAATCTCATGTTCCCTTAAATATTGAATTGTGTCAGGTTTTATATTACATGGAAGAAATGATTAAAGGTTTTTTGAGATGTGTTGATAAAATTTTCAAGTTTTATTCACCTTTTTGTAAACTAGCTAATTCCTTCAACAAATTAACATTCTAATTAGTGGAAGTCTATCTGAGTGACATCTTCAGATTCAATGAGATTCAATAGAGAAATAATTGCCACTAGAAAGATCTATAGAAGATTAGATTGTGATGCCAAAGGTATAGGTATTATTTACACAACTTCTGTAATAAGCCAATTACCACTTGCAACATGCTATTTGCATGATTTATAAATTCAGTTGTTCTCCAAGATACAAGGTTTTGCTATGAAAAGAGCAAGAACTACAGAAAGTTAAAAGTATATAATTTCCTCATTTGAGGGTTTTATCCCCTCTATGTCTATATAAATAGAAAACCAAATCTAGGAAGTGACTTTTGCTGATTCAGTTCTCCAAAATACTGGATTTTTAGGCTTCATTTCCATGCTGGTGTTGGATGACAAAGTGTTCACTAACACTAGCCACATACTCCAAGATTTCAATCAAGATAGTAGGGCACTTTCCTTTAAATATTCAAAATCATATGTCTGCATTATAGCTGAGAAAAAAGAAAAACAGAATAAGTTGTAGCTAACATTAGCAAAAAAAAATTAGACAATAAAAACACTTAGAAACCCACTTAAATCTTGAGAAGTCATTAAAAAAAAAAAAAAAAAAAAAAAAAAAGAACGAAAAGTCACATACATCTTGAGAACACTCATTCTAACCATTAACAAAAACTATGTTGGCTATGTAATGCAAATGGCACAACTACCAAACTTCCCACCCTCCCCCGCCACCCCCCCCCCCCCCCCCCTCAAAAAAAAAAAAAACCCAAAAAAGAGCATTAGAAACTCTATTTTAATCTGTGCTTCCTTTTAGTCATTCATTCTCATGTAAATTTCCTTTAAATATTCAAAACCATTTGTCTGCATTATAGTTGGAAAAAAAGAAAAACAAAATAAGTTGCAGCTAACATTAGCAAAAAAAATTCAGACAATAAAAACACTTAGAAACCCACTTGAATCTTGAGAAGTCATTTTAAAAAAAATGAAAAGTCATATACATCTTGAGAACACTCGTTCTAACCATTAACAAAAACTTTGTTGGCTATATAATGCAAAGGGCACAACTACCAAACTGTTGACACCTCATTTTACAACTCGCATTTAACCTCACATGGAGGGTAAAAGGGTAATTTCTCCTTGGAAATATGAATCTTGATTCTGGTCATTAGATCGTTAATCTCACTTTACCAAAATGATCTTGATGTTGTAACGATCAAATCGACTGGTCATAAGTCCTAATCGGACCATTAGATTAAAAGTTATCATCAAATCAAATTTTAATGGCCGAGATACACTATCACAAATTGAGTCCGACTATATGTGATTATGAATAATTGATTCCAATTGGTTATAATTATAATCAATTTGAGATTAATGATGTGTCATAATTCGATTGGTTAGGACCATATTTTATGGTGAGGTTGCATACACCTAATTAATTAGATAGATAAATATTAATTATTCAATGAGTAATTTGTGCAATTATCTTTTAATTAGAGTAAATTTGGAACTAACTAAGTCTGAAATGAGAGTGATTGGAGCCTATTAATGTTAATTGTGGTGAAATTATTTTCTAACAAATGACCTCTGCTCACCATTTCATTAATATCTCTCAGAATATTTTGAATCTGTGAATGTGATTAATTTTCCCAGAAAATAGACACCCGGGGCTTCAATTTGAGTACAAGAACGAGACAATTCCGATCAGAATTGAGAAAGATATGATTTTTTGAATTTGTCTCTACAGGCTGCTACAGTAGCTATGAAAAAACCGAATTTTGCTTGCTCCTCACTCCCACCAATCTCTAAATTTAATGCACCCGATTTCCCCAAATGCTAAAATAAGGTCTAGGTTCATGATTTTTTGTCAACCCTCATTAAATGACTTTTCATTCATATTTTCTCCATCACTATTATATAAACCCTCCCACTCCTCCATTCCAAGGCACAAAAAAACCCCTCTCTTCTCCTCTCTTGAATTCTAATGAAGTTGAGTAATCTTGTCATATCTTGGTCTTCCTGAGACTCAAGGTATTGAGTGAGACTCACTCTCCCTCTCCTAGCTCTTCTTTTCCTCCACCCTTAGGACCTTTCTTAAGAGTCTCCTCCTCCACCATATGAATCTTGCATGAAGGTATAATCTTTTTTCCTAATTGTTTTTTGTGTTGTCATGATGAGAGTTTAAGATAAAAGCATGATAGTAATCATTTAAATTCCTTTGAATATGTTTAAATGTTCTTAATTGTTCTTATATGCTCTTCACATGTTCTTGGTTGTTCATCACATGTTCATGCATAACACTAGTTTCAATCTTAAATCCATATCAAAAACATGAAAAATATGTTTGTTTCATAATTCTTTCAAATCCTTGAATCTAGGATATCACCATCCACACACATTCACTAGAATTTATTTTTTAATCTATATGCAATGCTTAATAAATTGAATTCGGATTTATCACATGCACACATATTAAATTTAACATGCAAATTGATTGACATATTGGATGATATGATATGAATGTTGGCCACTATAATCTAGAAGACTAGTTTCACTGGACAAGGTGGGTGCCTAACACCTTCCCACCTTGTAACATAGCCTCCGAACTTAGATCAAGGGTTGATAGACCAATGTTTATCCTTGTAATTTTCAATTTCTAGATTGTAACTAGGAAACAAAACTATGTACTTTATCTTAGATTGTATCTAGGACCAAAACCATGTAATTTTCCTATAATCAATATAAATTCAATTGAAAATTAATAAAATGAGGAAGTTTTCAATTTTGGTTTTCTTATTTATCCCAATAATTAAATAAGTGGCGACTCCATTGTAAAACCCTTAATCTAAAGGGGAAAATATAACTAGTCGAACCTCCATTTTGAGAGGCAATAACACGACTCCACCCATTCACGTAGGTTTGGCCCAACATCCTAAAAAAGCAGGCCGGGGGCGCAGTCTCTCACATAAACTTCCCACCCTCCCCCGCCACCCCCCCTTCCAAAAAAGAAAAAAAAACCCAAAAAAGAGCATTAGAAACTCTGTTTTAATCTGTGCTTCCTTTTAGTCATTCATTCTCATGTAAATTTCAGTGTTACTTAGTATAACGAATGCAGGTTTATGACTAAAAAGTTTACCCAAAAAAATAGAGTTTAGAGCTAAAACAATATGACACATAAAGATATTATTAGTATGAACATGAGATAACATAATTATATATTATCCAGGATGACAACTGCAGGGTAGGTCACCTACCTTTAAAACTAAAATTTTTTTGTTTATACTTACCTTCAAAACTAAAACTTCCCATTTTGGATGCATGATAAGAATTCATACAGTACTTAATACACTTAATCAACCTATATGGCTAACTAATGGACATCAGAAACTCACAACTTGGCCCTTTCAAATCAATTTTTCATGTTGTCATGAATAAAAAGCCTACTAGGGAAGACAAAAGAACAAACTTGCCAAATTATTGATCGGCCATATCTTGATCAAAACAATTTGGGGCCTATCACACCGACTCCACATCGCCAATTGAAATTAAAACAAAAACTTCATTAGGGAGAGAACAAGGTAGCTCAATCATATCTAATATAGAAAGCCGATTAGAACAAGCGTAGCCATACAAAAGAAGATATAAATGAATCTTGTTGTTCTTGGTTTCCATACAAAGGCATAATCTGGTTTAAGTAAATCTCATCTCACATTTTTAAGACATAAAAGAGAATAAAAAAATCTCATTTCCCATGTTATATATTATAGGAAAATGAATGGTATGTATGTAAATATTAACATAAAGAACAATTCAACTAATTAAATGAATCTTTTCAAAAGAGCAACGGTAGAGCAATACTGGGGATCCAAATACATAAGAAACCTAAAAAAAAAAGGTAGTCCAGATGCTTCTTCTCGTCTAAGCTTTTCACCAACATGTCATCCACATATACCTCTACATTCTGTCCTATCTGTATACGAAACATATGATTGACCAGCCTCTGATAGGTTGCCCTCGCGTTCTTCAAACCGAATGGCATCACTTTGTAGCAAAATAGACCTTGACTGGTAATGAAGATGTCTTCTCTTGATCTACCTCGTCCATCCTTATCTGGTTATAACCTGAGAAGGCATTCATGAAGCTTTCCAACTTATGACTTGTTGTTGAGTCTACTAACTGCTCAATACGAGGTAATGGATAGCTATCCTTGGGGCAAACCTTGTTTAAATTAGTGAAATCCACACACATTCTCCATTTGCCATTAGCCTTCTTGACCATCACCACATTAGATAACTAATCCGGGTAATAAACTTCCCGAATAAACTTTGCCATGGTTAACTTCTGGACCTCTTCCTTGATAACATTATCTTGTTTAGGAGCAAAGACCCTCTTCGTCTGACGGATGGGCTTAGAGGAAGGATACACATTCAGACGATGGGTAATGACACTTGGGTCAATCCCTAGCATGTCTTCGTGACTCCACGTGAAAACATCAATGCTCTTTTTTTAGAAATGGACGAGATCTTGCTTCATCTTCTCTTCCATGCTTGTTCCAATCCTGATAAACCTCAGGGTTACTTTTGTCCAGAGGAACGTTTTCCAGTACTTCCATGGGCTTTGTAGCAACCCTTCTCTCTTCCATATTCATCGTCTGCACATGCTTGTCTATAGCCAACATGGCTAAGTAATATTCTCTAGTTGCTAACTAATCTCCTTGTACTTGTCCTATTCCATAATCTGTTGGAAACTTGACAGATAGGTGGTAGGTGGACGTCATTGCCTTCCAACTATTCAGAGTTGGTCATCCAATGATGGCATTGTTGAAAGACGAGCAATCTACAACGAGGAAATCCACCTCTTTAGTTATCTGTTGTGGATATGACCCGACGTACCACAACGGGTGCGTTCACTGGTTGATCTAACTAAAGGTGCGTTCACTGGTTGATCTAACTAAAGGTGCGTTCACTGGATGAAGTTGATCTCTTCCAAACCTCATTTGCTAGAAGGCGGGATTATATAGGATATCTGTTAAACTCTCATTATCTATTAGCACCCTTCTAGTTGTGTAGTCTGCAATAAGCAAGGTTATGACGACTGCATCGTCATGTGGATGATGGACACTTTTAGCATCCTCGTTCATGAAGGTGATAGCCTGCTCGTTTGCCCCCTTAGTCCTTGGTGGTCGTCTAGAGAGTTGAACGTTCTGCACCACCTTCAAGTAGGTCTTCCTTGACTTGGAGGATCGTCCTGTTGAAGTTCCTCCTACAATAACTCTTATTTCTCCAAGTGGGGGTCGTGACAGCTCTTCTACCTTTCCCTTTAACTTTTCGTCCTTATGATCTCGTCCAAGAAAATTCCTCAACTTTCCCTACTTAATGAGATTCTCAATCTGCTGCTTCAAGTCATAGCATTCGTTTGTGTCATGCCCGTGGTCTCTATGGAAACGGAAATACTTGTTCTTATTGCGCTTATTAGGATCTCCCTTCATCTTCTCTGGCCACTTCAAGGATGGGTCGTCCTTGATCTGCATAAACACTTGATCAAGCAGAACATTCAAGGGTATGTAATGCAAACTTCGTCCTAAAAACGAACCTGCCTTCATGTTGTCTCTATCCTTCTTTTCTCCCATCCGGGCCTTCTTTGGACGAATGGCTTGTTCAAAATGACGTGGGAACTCCGCTTCCATCCGCTTTGCTCTCTTCCTCTTCTTGGCAATGATCGCATCTTCTGCATTCATGAAACTTTGGGCTGAGTGGATGAGTTAAGCCGTGGTCTGTGGCTCTTAATCATAGAGCTTGTGGATGAATAAATCTGAACTAACTTCATTGTGGAAGGCTGCTAACAGCAGCTTATCATCCATCTCGTCCGCCATCAAGGCTTCCCTGTTGAAGCAAGTGATGAAGGATCGTAAACTTTTATTATCTCCTTGTTCTATAGTCAGCAAACTGGATAAGGAGCGCTTATGCCTTTGACCTTTAATGAAGTTATTGACGAACAACTTACTCAACTCCTCGAAGGAACTAACGGTATTTGGAGGAATCTTACTAAACCACACTCGTGCTGGTCCTTTAAAGGTGGTTGGGAAGGCCCTACACATTATCTCGTCCGGAACCCCCTGAAAGTGCCTCGTGGTCTTGAAGGTAGCAATGTGATCACATGGGTCATATGTTTCATCATATGAGTCTAATGCAAGCATCTTGAACTTTGAAGGCAGGGGATGACTGTTGATGGACGTTATAAAAAGGGAATCAATTTGATAAACTAAGTCATCTACATGATTCATCATTCTCATATTTTCCCTCATCTCGTCCATGGCTCTCCTTATTGATCCATCTCCTTTTCCAAGTGTGGCACCTTGCATGAAACGGTACCCCTTGAGTGATTCTCACGCTCAACATTTTCTCCTTCTCTAGCTTCTTGACTCTGAGCTTGCCCTTCTACACACTGTACATGACGTTGCCTTCTTTGATTGATCTCGCGAGTTAACTCCTGATTCTGACGGGTTAACTCTGCCATGGACTACATTTGTTGGACAGAAGGTGGTTGCATAATAGGTGCGGACTGTTGAGCGCAATTGGGGTGGCTGGAGGTGTTTCCATCCTTCTGGTGACCTGGAATAGTGGTCATTGACCTTGTCTAAACCATACAGTCTTTTGTCAAAGAAAGATAAATTGCAAAGCACAAAATTAACTTCCCCACAGACAGCGCCAACTGATGATACACAGAAAATCAGTAGGCTGAATACTCCGGGCTTCAATGGGCTTGAGGTTGCTTTAAAGGCCTGAAAAGAAAGAAGTACAAGATCAAAGGTGATTGAGGTGAACTGGCTAAGAACCTTCTGATGCTTAAGTTAGTTTTCTCTCTCGAACTCAGGAATTCCAACTTTATAAGTGGTCAAAACTTACCTTAATTTGATATGGCTAAGTTTTTTTATAGTGATTTTTGGAGTGGTTACTTGTTTAGTAACTTCCCCAACGTGGGTGGTAGTTAGAAAGTTCAGACTAAACTTCTACAACTGCTATTGGAAGTTAAGAACTTAGAGGGAAATTAGAGCGATGAACAAGGATTTCGCTCCCACTTCAGGATGGTAGAATGTAGTCTGAATTATAAGTTTTTGGATAGAGATTTACTCTGAAAATTTCTAAGTGTTGGGTGGTTGTCTAGGTGATTCCATGCTGGACGACCTTCTTGCACTTGAACAACCTCCTTCGGAGGAACTCATAGATTAAATCTCTATTGCAATTCTGAACATTTAATATATCAGGTGGACGACCTTCCTAGTCTTGGACGCACAATGGACGAACTAGAGATAGACCAATTTTTTGGTTCACCGTCAGAGGAGAAACAAAACCCTAACTCAAAAAATCCCATCCTTTTTATTCAAGGAGAAACAACTTGTATACAACTTTTTTTTCTTTGCATTTAGAGAGAAGGGATGATCGACCCTTCATACTATCTAATTTGAAATCTAGATTAAATATAGATATTCAATTTATGTACTATAAATAAGTCAATTTTGAGAAATTAAGAAATAAATAATGTATAATGTATTTCTTGTTCTATTTAGAAAATTTGGGTTATGGATTATTTGCTAAATTATGAATTACCAAAAATAAGATGACTGAAAAAAGAACTTTCATTTTTTTTTTTTTTTTAATAACCTTAAAGATCATATACATAAAAAAGCAAAATCGCATTCATAAGCACTCAGTTATCTATTAAAAAGTGAATTCCAGTTAGCTCAATTGGTAAAATATCTAATGGTTGTATAAAAGATCTGAGATTTAATCTCCGTTTACACCAAAAACTGATTGGAGTCTTAGTCTGATGATAAAGAGTTATCATCAGGAGTGGACACTATAAGTTGAAACCCTCTCAAAAAAATGTTAAAAAAAGTTACCTATTAAGAGAACCATACATTTTATATTTAATTCAAATTAAAAAAAAAAGTTAATTTATACATAGATCCCCATACAATTTCTTAAACAATCATATCTTTTCTTAACAAATCATGGATCTTGAACCCAGACCTTAATAGTTCTATCACGATCAAGGCCTGCAGAAGCAATTTTGTTCTCAGCTGGGTGACAAGTAACAGAAATGACAGTATCAGAGTGGCCCTCCAGTTTTTGGATCATAGTTTTCTGCTGAAGATCCCACAAATAAACACAGTTATCCTCCGACCCACTAACAATGTATTTCCCATTTGTGACAGAAAACGTGGATGTTATGCAGTAAACTTTGTTCACATGCCCTGTGTAAACCTTCAAAAACTTTCCAGTAGAGTAGTTTGACAGCTTCTGCACCAAGAATTAGAAAAACAGGAAAAGGAACATTACAAGGGTATTTGAAAACGGTAAAAACAAGAAACTACATCCTCAGTCCATTAAGAACAATAGGACCATTAAAGTCAGACTGCACATTCTAATTTCATTCTTTCCTCAAGATTTTCAAAATTACCACAAAGGATAAACTAACATGGTCAAGCTATCAGAAACATCTAGTGAATACTCTGCACACACTGGATTTATGACTACCTACCTTTATCCTTAATGTTACAAAATCAACTATCAAGTCAAAAAAAAATCTAATACATTTAGCCACACATAAAAGTTTCCTCATGTTTCTAATACAACACTAACTTGTTGGCACCAAGGTTGAATTACCAATCATAACAGATCCATTTCTCTTAAATTTACATGGTAGTGCTACTAAAACAATTACAAAAGTGCCTCATATAATCCAATAATGCAAACCCATTCCACTGCCCTTTGCCATGACCACAAAAAACCCAAACTTTTCACCTTAAATTGACTTAAAAATGGATATTAAAGCAATTTCAGGATGCTTACAATCCAAATCAAGCTGAAATTCGCAAATCAAATTCTTTTGAATTGCCCATTACACAAACCAGAAAATGCCAGACCCACAATTTTCTTTCCCTTTAGATTTACACTCTTAACTCTATGCAAAATTAATCAACTGCAATGCTTAGTGCACAATTTTTTAAGAAAAAAAATAAACAAAAGCCGAACCCACATCTTTTTTATCATTAAATTTACTCTCAAAATCCATAATCATATCGAAAAGGTACACACACAAACCAAAAGTGAAATGTTTGAACTCAAACCATCAAAAAATAAAATACATAAAACTCGAAACTCTTTTGCTCACAATCAAGCAGATATTTGCTAATCAAATTACTTTAAATTACCCATTTCATAAATGCGAAACCTGCATTGTTTTCCTTATCATTTTCGCACTCTTAAATCTACACAAAATTAATCAACAATGCTTACTATTTAGTATTCACATCCTTTCAAGTTTAAGGCCGCTTCTTTTTCCTCATATATATTTACACTCAAGTTTACACAAAGTTAATCAACACCAACTCCAACAACACAAAAAAGAAATTGAAAAAAGAAAAAGAAAAAGAAAAAAAGAAGAGTTCACTTACGAGGGTGTCGTTTAGCGTGGCAAGGAGGATGAACTTGCCGTTTGGAGAGAACTTAGCAAAGGAAACAGAAGGAACCTTATCATCAATAAGCGTTTTCAAAAGCGTACCCTTAGACGAATCCCAAATCTTACAACTCCCATCGTGACTCGCCGATACAATCAACGACCCATCTCGATTGAAATGCACAGACGTAACAGGCATAGAATGCGCCTTGATCGCATGCAAACACTTCCCAGTCTTCACCTCCCAAACACGCACCGTTTCGTCGAAAGACCCAGACACGATCAGATTCGATTGGGGGCTGAAGTTCACGCAGAACACCAAATTGGAGTGGCCCTTCAGGGTCTTCACGTGGGAGGAGTCGCTGCTGGAGGCGCGTGCGTCCCAGATGCGGAGAGTGCGGTCGTCGGAGGCGGAGCAGATGTAGTGGGAGTCGGAGGACCAGGCCAGGTCGGAGATGCCCTCGGAGTGGCCGCTGAGCCGGTGGAGGACAGTCAGGGTTTGGGCGGACCAGATGATCAGGGTTTTGTCTAAGGAGGCTGAGGCTAACAGGTTTCCGTCGTTTGAGAATTTCACGCACGACACGGCGCGTGTGTGGGCTGTTAGGGTTTTGAGGTGCCGGTACGGTTTGTATGTTGTTTGGTTTGTTGGAGTTGTGCCACTGCTTGACATGGTGATCACTGATCAATTATGAATTTATGATCGAGATCGATCGATCGATGCCACCCTGCCGCTGCCTTTGCCTTTGGGATTCACCACACCACCCACTACTATTCTCTATTATTCTCTATTCTCTATTATTATTATTATTATTATTATTAAAAGGAAGTTAGGAAGGACTACTTCTTACTAGACTTCTTAAGGCGAACAACAGACACATGGCATTTATAAAGTGTACTGTTAGCGGAGGATATAAAAAGCACCCCCCCCCCCCCCCCCCGCCCAAAAGGCGAAGAAAACTGGTGGGATATCCTCTCCTCTCCTCTCACCATTTTGCAAAACAAGGTGAATTTGTTTGCCTCTTCCTCCTTAATATCCGTTGCTCTACATGGAATATTCAATTTTGACGTCAACACAAGGTTCTTTCCATTTAAACTCATTTTAGTTAATTTAATTTAATTTTTTTTTTTAGGTGCCTTATCATAGAACAAGGAACATGAGAGAAAATTTCATCTACAATTGATCTAGTCATTTTGTTGACCAGTTGCTACTGATTTTATATAAAACTCTACAACCCAAAAAATAGTTCTATCATAACATATGAACTTATATTTGATGTATAGTTTATCAATATCATCTGGCAGGGTGAGATACAATTACAGGATCCTGCAAGACTGATAAAATTGTTTTTAGCATATGTGACTGTAAAAATTACAAGGGAAAAATATAAGTACGAAAAAAAAAATACAACAGATTTTACATTTGCATTATAGCTAAAATCATGAAAGATTGGTACTAAAAAGGACGCCACCCTCTTCCTCCTCCCCCACTCCCCCACACCCCCCCAAAACAAAAACAAAAAAAATGGAAGAAGGTTCTCTTGATAGTAGATACTTATTGATTTAGAGACAGGTGAAAGCATCAACCATTACCCTCAAGACTAACAGAACAGGAATGGTTGATAATTGGGGGAAAAAAAAAAGACAGGCGTAAAAGGCCCTCAAGGTGGCATTCCATCTTGGTAAATTGGACAGGAAGCCGCTACTGGACGTTATAAACCAAACTGGGATATTTTGCAAATTCAAAAGCCCCCAGCCACCAGCTGTAATAAAGTCGGGGATAAATGGCCAACAAGGTCCATGAATTAACTTGCCAATGAAACTTCAGCCTGCGCTCCATAAAAGCCTTCATTCTGTTAGAGAAAGCAGAAGAGTGTGTAAGAAACAGCAACATTTTTCACAAATGCTGCGTGTGCAAAGACAGCTACATTTTTAATCAAGCCCACAGAGCCAGCAGTACAGGGGGTAACCACTAACAAACATTATCAATCACTTAATGGGATAAGAAAATTTTAAGCACTGCTGGACCAGTGAAGAAGATACAAGAATCATGCTTCAAGACAATGCTATATTGTGAGCCACAAGTCAGACCGACATGGCATTTACCCAGCATCTGCAATCCTCAAAAAACCTTGCAGTAAATTACATGTCTTGTATTATTAGCATGGAAGAGCCATTAAGGTGTTATTTAAAAGTGACCTTGCTATACAATTTTTGAAGCTAACATAAACTCAAGTATTCCTATACAGAAATACCAACCTTCCAGATGGTCAGATTCCATAATTTTCATAAGAGAGAGAGAGAGAGAGAAGGTGTTACCAAATCAATTTCCACTTCATCTGAGCTTTCCTCATAAATAACGTAATTGGCATCATGGCCATCCTCATTGCCACTACCTTGATCACTGTTGTAGCTACTCTCAGACGAGCTTGTAAACATTGAAGCATCTGATATGTGACTGCTAAGCTGTGATGGCAGACCAACCTCACTCTCTTGCACGATGTCAGCCATTTGATCAATATCAATGTAACTGCAAAACAAGCCAGATTCCCAGAACAGTGTCATACATTGTTCCAAAGACACCATTCCATTGGATCAACCATAATAAATGAAGACTAAACCAACCTTCCTTCAGTTGGAAACTCAGCCAGCAAACAGACATCAGGCCTTTCTGCCAAAACCTGCTTTATAGGAATGACACTGCACAATATAAACCAAATTAGTTTAAATAGAAATTAAGGCAATATAGTCATGAAAGAGATAATCAAGAAGGGAGAACCATTACCTAGATTTGTAGCATCTATCATACCAGTCACCCTCAGAAGCTAAACCTTCCTTGTTGGATATGTCCTATTTGAAGTAGTATTAAGAATTAGAAGAGAAACTACACATCAAGCCATAATTTCAAAATCACATTTACATAAAAAAGTTGTATTATCAAATTTCTATCCACCCACAAGATGTTTAAGGCACTTATAATCCCCTTCAATAACAGCTGTCAATAACCGAGCAACTTCAACCTGCACACAAAAATTGAATGTTAAAAAGAGAGATCATTTTTTCTTTTAATTGGCCAGTTACATGCGCACTCAGTGGGCTTTGAATCCACAGCCTGAGGTACCATGTGAGCCGGAGCTCATTGGCAGGGAGAGGGAGATCATTGTACCTCTTTGAGATGCATGCAGTCCCTTAAAATCAAGACCTCAAGTAGATTTCCACCCATGTTGCTTCCAAGGTTCCTAAGAACAAAAAGATGACTTATCTAATGAGATAATGCATCTAAAAGAGACGATTCAAATACAAGGAACAGGATCCTGAAAGTGCATTTTACGGTTAAGATTTTATTTCTTATATCTAATAATGTACACAGAGCCACATCATTTAACATTTTAAATGACATTGTCCTAGATACAACTTTAGATTTGTAATAATTAATTCAAGCCATGAATTGAATCCATTTGAAATGGGAAGAATCTTTTCCAAAATACAAAAATATAGAATGACTCTCAAAACGTCCTGTGCATTGAAGATTCACTGACCTTAAAAAGCCTCCAGTGATAGAGTAAGATGTTGAAAAGTCAACATATCTTAGTTTCCGAAATCCCTGCATGAGCACCGACAAAGATTGGACTATCACAGTTCAACTCAAAGTAGTTCTCTGTAACTAAGTTTTGATTCATATAAGGGCCAAAGAAATTCCAAGAAAATAAACAATTACCCACTATGCAAACTTTGAAAATGATATATCTAACCAATAGAATAACAATGTAAAAGCCCATTTCACAGTAATGGATATATGACTCAAACTTTCACCTTCTGTGTTGAGTTAACAAATAACACTACATAGTATGATTGACAATAATAAGCTTATAAGACCAACTGAATTCCTCCTGACAGTAATAAATTGGTTTATATGCGGCAAAGGTTAGTCCTCCTAATAGTGATAAATTGGTTTGGATCCCTTCTCCTAAGAAAGGACTTCAAATCAAAAGTTTATATAGAGTGCTTCGAACTAGAGGTACTAATACATCCAAGTTCCCTTTGAAGTTCATTTGGAAAAATCTTTCCCACCTAGAGTTTCTTTATTTGTGTGGGAGGCAGCCCTGGGTAAAATTCTGATAACGGATAATCTGTGACATAGGCGCATTGTTATAGCAGATTGGTGTTCTTTGTGCAGATCAGGTGGTGAAACTATAAGTCACTTGTTGCATTGCCCAGTTGGTTCTGATCTGTGGGCTTTTCTCTTCTGCCTAGCTGGGATTTCTTGGGTTATGCCAAGTTCCGTTCTTCCCATGCTGAGTCTTGGAATGGTATAATGGATCCTCGTAGATATGTGACAGTGTGGGGGGCAGCCCCAGCGTGTTTGATGTGGTGCATTTGGGGTGAAAGGAATCACCACACTTTCAAGGATAGTGAGTCCACTGTGCCAAGTCTGAAGTTTTTATATTTGAAGACTCTATGAATGGGGATCGATGTCCTTTACTCTCTCAACGTATTCTTGGATGGAGTTTCTAGAGACTCTACATTTGTGCTGTTAATATTACAGCTTGTTTCTTGTTTTTCTTTCTTTTTTCCTTGCATTGCTGTTTTCTATGACTTGTATACTCTCTGTGTACACTTTTTAATATTTAATAAATTGCAATTACTTATCCAAAAAAAAAAAGACCAGCTGAATTCCAAAATTTCACATATCTAAGATTCACATCATATACCTTCCAATGTGAGAAACAGATCAATCTTTTTTTTTTATCAGTTAAAAACAGATCCACTTCCCATATGGGCTTCAAAGAGTGAAAATTTATACTTCCATTTAATAAGAAGGTTCCACTAATTTTTTTTCGTTTTTTGGTGCTATAATATCACAAGTTCAAAAGGAGGAGAAATATATGGTAATAAAAATATAAAATAATTTAATGGGGGAAAGTTACAAAAGCTGTGTTTGACAGAAATGCAAGACTACTTTAGTAAATCCAGCTTGAAAAGGGCACCATATATAAGTAGTAGTAAGATTCCTTGTCCATGAATTATCAGGTGAGTTTAAGAACAAAGCACTCTCAAACATAATGAATGTCTAATATTTTTGTCAGAATCTCAAAGGTACTCTTTTTTATGGATTCATACATCCTACAAGACTACAGTTCATTAAGCATGCTCCTTAAACTCAGGAAAATCCACAAAGCATTCCTTCCACAATATGGAGTTAGTTTACACGTCCTTTCTAGTTATAATACTCATTCCTTAGGCATTAGCTTGCTTTGTTGCCATATTAAATGAGATACTAAGGCAATAACAGATTCAGGGCATAAAGCCAATAAGCTCTAGCTCAACTAGCACCTCCTCCCCTTGCAAGTGCTAGGTGGAGGGTGGGGTCATGGATTCAAGACTCACTTGGGTGTGTGTGTGTGTGTAATTTACCCAAAAAAAAAGAAGATTCAGGGCATTAAACTCAAGCATCAATTAAGTCATATGTTGTGAAGGAAAATTACATAACAGATTTATTGTTAGTAACAAAAACTAACATGGAAAATTTTCATAAACCAAATACATGTCTAATATTGATTCTCAAATTGCCAAGGAGCATACCTTAACAAGTACACGAACTTTGTTATCATGGAGCTTAAACCCTCTAAGTGCCAATGAAGTTAGATGAGGACAATTTTCTACCAGATCAGTGCATGTTGTTGTTTTCAAACTGTCATCCCTGCCTGATGTTTAAAAAGAAACACATGGTAATCAGAATATTTTCTTTTTTTGATAGCATGATAAGAACACATCCTAATGAAGGAGACACTAAACCTGTTTTTGAAGACTCAAAGAACAGTCGCTCTATTAAGTGACAGTTTGCACTCACGGACATCAATGTTTGCCTCAATTCAACATGACTAGTCAATTCAAAATAAGTGGGAAAAAAAAAGTTATTGAAAGTACTATAGAAATAGATATGCAGTTTATAAAGACCAAAATGTGCTGCTAACTTACAAAATTGAAGGCCCAAACTAATAGAGTAACATTTGTTCAGAGAAGAGAAGATAGGTTGTATTCTTCATTCAGTAAATGATTAAACAATAAAAAAATCACTCCATCTACTCAAATTCAGAATGAACATCCACTAAAGCAAGCAGTACAAAAAAATCAACAAACCATAATCTATAATATAACAAAATTCAGATGACATTAGCACAAAAATGCACATATTCAGCATCAAAAGTGACTCATGTACAAGCAAAAGGCTAACAGCATACACACGCATATATGCTGATTCCTACCTTGTAACAACTAACAACATGGGCATGCAAGTTATTGTCCAGTAGCCATAGCCTGATGCTCAAATATTTTCTTATAGTGTGCTTAAATCAACAAGAATGCAGGGAAGAAAAAGTCGGCTCATAGATATCTAAAACCAACAAATTTCACATTTCTTAAATCAGCAAGAATCAGTAGAAAGCATGAATCAGTTAAAGCCAACTTACAGGCCAACAATTTCCAGATCAAGGAGAGATGGACAAGCCGACAATGCCCCACAAAGTGATGTGTTATCCATTCTTTCAATATTGTAAAGGTGTAACCTTCTCAAAAGAGTCCTTAAAATATGAAAAATAAAATTTTATGAACAAAACAAGTCACTTATAAATGCCAAATTTTCAAGCGAAAGGATTCAGCAGTACCCTGGAGCACCATTGTCCCCAACTAAAGGGCTTAAGCATGATCTAGTAAGAATTGATGACTCCTTCCCTTGTCTTGATCTCTTATCATTCCACGAAAACTTAGACACATCAACTGAATTTCTGATGGAATAAACCAACGGCTGACAAGATCCAGGTGATACTATTGGGCCTGGAACTATACCAAGCTTAAGAGACCTGAATAATCATTTAAGAGAGACACAAAAAAAAGATAGAAATTATGAAAAAGAGACTACCATATATGCATGATTAAAGCATTTTCTAGACAAACAGCCAATTGCTCAAAAAACTTGCATAGTCATTTGTTGCACAAAGAACTTTCTATAACAACTTATGGGCCTCTGCATCTGCAATAAAAACCTTAAAAATTGACAAAGTAGAGCAACAGAGTTTCACAGGATCATCAAACCTTATGTCCCTAATATATGAGCACAACAGAACCTAATTACAGTGACACAGAAGTATCAAATTAGATACAATGTTCTTAAAAGTGCACTTAGGTATGCTTAAAACTCAAAGCTTGGAGTTGGCCAAAGCGCTTCGCTTGGTTGAAGCTAAATGCATTCAATGAAGCGCACCTCAAGCACGCCCTTTGGGTGCTATAAGGCATGCCTAAGTTTTTTTTTTTTTTAATTTAAAAAATATATGTGAATCACTAAAACTAAGTAACTAACCATCGGATAATAAAGTAAATGACACAACCATTGATGATACATGCACGATTATTATGATGCTATACTAAAGAAACCCTTCCTTCTTCTTCTTCTTTTCTTCTCTCTCCCCACTCCCCCTCCCCCCCTCTTTTTTTCTAAACATATTAAAAATCATGATCAAGGATAGTTTACTATTGGCTATGCTTTGACTGAACCATATACTTGGGTTTGAACATGACTATTATGATTGCACATATTTTGTAAAGCATAATAGAACTTATAAAATGTTATGCTTATGTTTTAAATAATTAGATGACTTTCATATTTTCTATTGATTATATTTTTCAAATTTATCAAGTAATTAATCATTTTGAGTTTTGTTTGCACAACCATTAAGCCACAGTTATCATAATAAGTTAATCGAGCAAAATACAATCCAAGATTCATGTAGGAGTAAATATAGAACGCAGCATAATGAAGGATTTTCTTAGCTGAAGAATATTCTTACTGAAGTGATGTTCCAGCTCGATGGATCATCGTGGACACAACTGCATTGTTAACTTTCGGGACAATTGTTGTCAAGTCAATATTAGCATAGCATGGAGGATCTCTCGCATACTTATTGAACATTGAACAAGCTGCTGCCGCATAGCATAGGCTTTGTGTATCAAGCATTGAAAATACCTACAATCACACATTTCCTTTCCACTAAGTCCTAAGATATAACTTTTCACATTCTTAAAGTCATTAAAGCAATGCAATAGAGCACCATCAGGATTGGAAATGGGAGTCTTTATCCAATTTCATGGATAGTATTTATGGAGTCTCTTTGAGAGGAGTTGGGGAGGATAAGATTTGTTGGATGCCTACCAAGAGAAGAGGTTTTGAGGTTCAATCATATTACCAGGTCTTGACTGGAAGCATAGACCAGTCCTTCCCTTGGAAGACTATTTGGAAGCCTAAGGTCCCTCCTAGAGTTGCTTTTTTTGTTTGGACTACAGTTTTGGGGAAAATTTTGACAATTGATAATCTACAGAAACTGAAAATTTGGATTTTAGATTGGTGTTTTATGTGTAAAAGGAATGTGGAATCAGTAGACCACCACCTTACCCATTGTTCTATTGCTTTTGACTTGTGGTATATGGTGTTCACCTTATTTGGTATTCATTGGGTTATGCTGAAGATGGTGGTTGAGCTTTTAGCTTGTTGGCAAGGAAAGTTTGTGTGACATGGAAATGGTGCTATTTGGATGGCTGTCCCACATTGTTTGATGTGGTGCATTTGGTGGGAGAGAAATAACTAGAGCTTTGAGGATTCTGAAAAAACAGTTCCAGATCTTAAACATTTCTTCTTTAAAACTCTTTTGGATTGGGTTGTGGTGTTAGGATTTTGATCCTTTTTTTTTTTTTTTTTTTTTTTTTCAGTTCATGCTTTAATGGACTCTTGTAATTTTTGCACATGATTGTACTTTGTCCCTGACTTCCTGTATACTTAGCTGACACACTTTTTGCATATTTAATATATTTTTCATTACTTATAACAAACCAAAACAGAGCACCATCATCGCAACATAAAAATATATGTTACGTAATGCAATGTAATTAACTATTCTAGAATCTCAAAGGCATACTCTGCTCTCAATCAACAATGAATCCAACCAAATCATCATCTTTCTATCCAAAATCAACATTGCAAGCATTCATCGAGAAATCTCAACCACATTTCAACATCACAGTAAATGAGAGAGAAATCAAAGCAAAATACAGAATGAAACGAATTGGACCACAAAATTGAGGGACATTTCAGAAAGAGCCACACATACACAACATAACATCCAATCCAACCACACATTTCCTTTCCAGTTTTCCACAAAGCCCTAACACATAATTTTTCACATTCTTAATATCATTATACATATGCAATAGAGCAAAATCACATAGAAACTTTATATAAAACTCAATTCACGATCATTTCTATCCAAAATCAACATTACAGAATTCATCTACAAACCTCAACTACAAATTTTCAACATCAAAACAAATTGGGACACAAAATTGAGAGAAATTACAGAAAGAGCCACTGCGAGAAATTACTCAATCTATGATCATTTCTATCAAAAATCGACATTGCAATGATTCAATCTACAAATCTGAACCACACATTTTGAAGAAATCAAAGAAAATCAGTGTATGGTGATGACCAAACTGGACACGAAATTGAGTGAAATTATAGAGAGAACCACTTTGAGAAATTACTCAATTCATGATAATTTCTATCCAAAATCAACATTGCAAGCATTCATATACGAATCTCAACCACAAATTTTCAACAATTCAAAAAAAAAAAAAATTAGAACTTGAAATTGAGAGAATTACAGAAAGAGCCACTGTGAGAATGGAATTATACCTAGAATCACAATCATACACTAACTACTCAATTAACTATCGTTTCTATTCAAAATCAACATTGCAATCATCCAGCCTAATAATCCAAACCACACATTTTGAAGAAATCAAAGCAAAACGCAGCGTGTTGGTGATGAAACAAATTGTACACAAAATTGGGAGAAATTGCAGAGCGAGCCATGCAAGAGAGAGAGAGCATAAGAACTCATCATTTCTATCCAAAATCAACATTGCAAGCATTCATATACGAATCTCAACCACAAATTTTCAACATCAGAACAAATTGGGACACACAGTTGAGAAAATTACAGAAAGAGCCACTGCAAGACTGGAATTATACTTAGAATCATAATCACACACTAACTACTCAATTAATTATAATTTCTATCCAAAATCAGCATTACAATCTACAAATCTGAACCACACATTTTGAAGAAATCAAAGCAAAATGCAGTGTATGGTAATGAAACAAATTGGACACGAATTTGAGAGAAATTTCAGAGAGAACCACTGTTAGAAATTACTCAAATTGTCATTCCAAAACAAATTCTACATTGCAAGCATTCATCTACAAATCTCAACCACAAATTTTCAACAATTCAAAACAAATTAGGATACAAAATTGAGAGAAATTACAGAAAGTTCCATTGCCTAGAATCACAATCACAGTCAATTGATGATCGTTTCTATCCAAAATCAGCATTGCAATCATTCAATCTAATACTCTGAACCACACATTTTGAAGAAATCAAAGCAATACGCAGCGTTTTGGTTACGAAACAAATTGGACACAAAAGAACTCATTATTTCTATCCAAAATCAACATTGCATGAACTCATCTACGAATCTCAACCACAAATTTTCACCATCAAAACAAATAGAGACATGAGATTGACAAAAATTACAGAAAGAACCACTGTGAGGATTGAATTATACCTAGAATCACAATCACAGTCAATTGATTATCATTTCAATCCAAAATCAGCATTGCAAATCATTCAATCTAATAATCCGAACCACACATTTGGCAGAAATCAAAGCAAAACGCAGCGTAAGACAAATTTGGACACGAAATTGAGAGAAGTTACAGAGAGAGAGAGCGTACGTTGATGGTGAGCTCGCGAGGGAGAGGCCAATAGAGGGAGTTGTGAGAGGAGGCGCGTTTGCGAGCGGAGCGTTTGGCGGCGTGGAGGAGGGCGGAGCCCAAGGCGACGGCGGTTTCGATGAGATGAGCTTGGTCGGAGTCGCTGGAAGCTCGGGACTCGAGGAGGCGGTCGAAGGAGAGGTCAACGGAGAGAGAGGAGGAAGAGGATAGGAAAGTCTCTAGAAGCTCGTCCATTTGGTTGAGAGGCGGCGGCGCTGGCGGTGGAGTTTGTGAAGGGCAAGGGCGTTTCGCCATCGATATTGGGTTGTGGAGGAGAAGGGTGCCCATACCTGCTACTGCTAGAAACCGGATATGGCTAGCTCACACAGAGAGATTGAAACAGAGGACTTTTTTTTTTTTTTTTGAGAATCTACTGGTGTGATTGAAACATAGCAAATTTGTCTTCTTTTTTTTCTTTTTTTAATATTTGGGAAAATGAAAAGTTGGAATTTTGGAATATATATGACGCCACTCGTTTTTCTTTTCTCTTTATTCTATTTTTATTTATATATATATATATATATATAATATAAATTATAAATTACTAGAATTTAAGCCCTATTCAAAAATATAGTATTTTTCATAATTGCTGAAATTATAATTGACGTATAATAAAAATTTATAACAAAAGTGTTATTATTAATAAATGAAAATGATATTACTCTAATCACAATATACTCCCATTGACAAGTGAAAATATCGTAAAATTTGTTATGTTGCTGTAGTATTGTTGTATATTAATAACACGATTCTCTATTTGAGTTTTAACTTTTTGCATACCAAAATACCTTCACACAAATTCTTAAACTCTTTAAAATACTCATATCTTCTAGTTAAATAATTTTAAATTAAAAAATACAAACTTTTAAAAAAAAACACAAATTGATTAAAAGAGTAATTTATTGTTCCTAAGTTTTAGATTTTTTCCTTTATCTTCTCCGAAACTTAGGACAATATCTCTATCTCATTTTTAAACATTATTCTATATGAGAAGTACTACGTCCACAACATTATTACAACATTTTCATAACAAATCACATGTGGTTAGTTGTTATTGGTTCAAATTTGAATTTAGCAATGGGATTACTTTTTTAACCCAACAATAACAACCAGTAACAACCTGCCACTTAGGATTTGTTGTAAAAATATTATAGACATATCATTCCTCATTCTACATTACCTTACCTTTTTCTTTAAAAAACAAAATACACACGGTTATTTATATATTACTTTTAAACATTACAACACTAAACCAAAAAACTAAATAAATAATAAATAAGAGTATTATTACATACGCAAAGCACGTGTAATAAGTCTAGTTGTTGTATAAAGGTGTTTCAAAAAAAAATTGTGATTGTTTCAAATTTAACTCTAAAATTTAATACAATCTCAAATTAAATCTTATCATATTGGATTATTAGTTTCAAATCATAAATTTTGAAATACTATCTATAAGGGCAGCATTTTGGTTCCTGAGCCTAAAAGGTAGAAGGATCCAAACCCAAAGAGCCTAACACAATGAATTTTCAGAGAGTGGGCTGAAAACTAGGTTTCGATGAGTTGGACAACACCCATAATGAATTTAAGATTGAAATAAAACAAAGGAAAATAGGTTTTATGCGAAGAATTCCTTCCTCGACAAAGTCCAAGGAGAGTAGTATAGAGTATATTCTTCTTAAACTTGATTACAACTTCAGTTCTTTGTGTTATAGTGCTTTTTATATTTTTTTAGATGACCCCATGTCCTTGGAGGATCTCTCATATTATATAGCCTCCTTTGTCTGATCTTGGCCCTTCATTTGTTTATTATGCAGGCCATTACTTGAATGTTTGTCCCATCAGACACCCTCCCAAGTCTTCTGTGAGTCGCGGCAACCAAAACAGCACTGTTCAGAAATCTTCTCCACATAAATGCGGCCAGGGTGTTTGGTGAGGTGCATTAAATGTGGTGGCAGCTACCATCTCTCTAATCACGTCAGGGCTAACCCCCTTTTTAAAACTCTTCCTTTACAGTGTGGCCCCCTCTTATAATGTGTCATTGACGTGGCCATGGCTCGCCTTTCCAACCTTACCATCTGAGTGTATGGACTTCTCGGAACTATATTGGCCTCCTCGGCCTTGGGTATGACATGTGGCATGATCACCTTATTGAATTTCTGTACCCCACAATAGCTCCTTAAAATTCTAGTTTTTCCCTCTTGTCCGAGGAGAAAAAGTGGGGTTTTGACCTTGGATGATTAATCCCACACACTTCTTTGTTTTTTCCACGTGAGAACGTCGCTTCGCGTGTCTTGTAACTATTCCTGATGCTTTGGAGTCCGCAACGCTTCATTAAATGCTCCATGCGGCGTTTTGTCTCCCACGTCCTACGGTGAGATGAAGATCCTACAGTTGATATTTTTCCTCGAAATTTGGGGCAAGGTAACTTCCGCCCAACTCTGCCCCCTATATAAGGCGCTTGGGGGATTCATTTCTCCCACTTTCCAAATCTTCGAGCTTTCAAGACTTCCCAAACCTTCAAACTTTCAAGACTTTTCAAACCTTCAAACTTTCAAGAAGCTCTGGAAGTGACTCTTGTGTTTATTCTCGTAAGTTCTTTCATTCTTAGGTTCTTTTCTCCTCGGCCTTCTGTTTTCTACTTCTTCTTCACAAAAATTTCTTTCACTTCTCCTTAGTCTGCTTTGATTGGTAGGTTTGCTCATTTAGTGGATACACCAGCAAATATGGAGGGGTTTAGGGCCCTGTATCATATTCCCCAGGGGGTCTCCTTGCGGTATTGCCCTCTGGGTGAGTGGCATACCCACAGAAAGGAAGGGGAGGTCGTCATTCCCATGATCACCTTCATAGTTCATAGAAGGGGGAATGAGGCTTCCCATGGGTAGAGTGACCAGGGACTACTTGATCACCCATAGGATATGCCCCCACCAATGCGCGCCAAACCTATTTAGGGTCCTAGGTAACGTAGACACTCTCAACGAGCAAATGGGGTTGGACCTCACCTGGTACGACGTTGTTTGGATGTATGAGTGCATTTGCTTGCAAACTCGGGCTACTATCTTAAGTCTAGGACTCTTGTCGTTAGGCTTGTCTCGTGTCTCCCAAAATCCAACAAGGGCATGAAAGATGACTTTCTAATCGCCTCGAGTGAATGGCATGATGGTCTTCACTGCCCAACCCAGGAGGGAGCACTAGGTAGGGTACCCTAGGTTTAGGTCTTTTAACACGGGTAGTTTTGTTGTTCACCTCTTTCTTTCCTTCTGACTGAGGGCTCGTTTTGCTAACTATGGTTTTGCTTTTCGGCTGTTTTTGCAGATAAAAGATACATAGCTCCCAACCTTAACTTCGTTAACGTCCCCAATCTCAACAAGGTGCTAAGATCTGAGGTGTTTGTGAGCGAGGACAGACAACTGAGAGCCGTTCATCTGATCCTCGACTTCAAGTCTTTGTCTGATAAGTTTCAGGACGTAGGCAATGCGATTAGAGCGGGTGATCCTCGGCTAGCTCGAATTGATGTCTCAGTGCCCGGATTCTTGGCCCGAAAAAACATTGTGCAAGTTGAGCTGCCCTCCTATTGTTCTCCCTGTGAAGCAGCTACTCCAAGAGAAGAGATAGCTTCTTCACGCCTATCACTCGAGGTAGAGATAGACCAATTTTATCTCGAGGAAGGGACGGAGAAGTAGGGAGAGCCAGTGATTCAGGTCTCGGACTTGAAAGACAAGCTTGATAGATCCTTGGGCATTCGTGCTCCCGGATTCATAGTTGCGCGTGTAGCCAACAGTTTAGAAGAAGAAGAAGAAGAAGAGATGTTGCTGGATAGGAAGAGGGGTCTACGCGAGCTCCTCGCGAATAGGGCCAAGGGATCGACGCCCAAGGATGCTTCAGGGCTTAAGCTTCCTCCTTATCCTCCTCCTCCTCCTCCTCCTCTTCCTACAATCAACCCTTTCGTGTCTGCCAACCTAAAAAAGAGAAAGAAGGACATGGAAGTGACCGAGGAGGGGGAGTGATCCCTCATAATGAGGAGGTTCCTCCCAAGCTTCAAAAGAAGGCCAATGGCAAGGGGAGGGCTTCCTCGGTCGAGAGCAAGGAGGACCAGCTCGTGGCCAAGGTACACCTTCAAACCCCAACGTGGGACCCTCGGCTGGAGCTGGACGGGGCAACTATACCTCAAAACTCTACCATCAAGGAGTTCCAAACAGGGAACGCTCACTACCTTGCCGAAGCCCTAGAGCAGCCCCTTCTGTTGCCGAAGGACATGGCTGCATTGAAGACTGTGAAGCAGCAAGACCTCTTTCTGTCCCTAAAGAAGGACTTGGCCTTGGTAAGTTTCTTGACACACCTTACTGACACCATGCTAGGTTACCCTTTTTCTTATTTGATAACGTATTCCTCTGTCGTTTCTACGCAGCCCATCTAGGAGGTATTCATGGCCGAGGAGTGTTGAAAAATGCCAGGAATGAGGCCAGGGTTGAGGCCAACCTTTGTGCCGAGGCCAGGGTTGAGGCCAACCTTTGTGCCGAGACCAGCAAGGCCTTAGGTGCCACCGAGCAGAACATCTAGGAGCTCACTACGAAGGGATTATTGAGGAGAGGGAAAGGAGGAGCGCTGAGGTTGGCCTCAAGAACGCTCATGATCAAGCTGAGAAGCAACACAAGAAGCTCCATTATGTTGAGATAGAGCTGACCACGGCCAAGCAGCAGGCTGCGGACTTGAAGGCAAAGCTGGCGAAGGCCAAGGAGGCTGCTCGGTCGGTTAAGGAAGCTGCGGAGGCTTCAAAGCAGAAATCTTATAACCTTGGGGTGCAGGAGACTGAGGCTCGCCTGACAAAGGAATTGACTGAGGTCTGTAGGGAATATTGCCAGGAGGTGTGGATAGAGGCACTCAACCTGGTTGGAGTTCTTGCTGCTTCAGAGTGGAGGAAGGCTGAAAATATCTATTATCCCCCAGACCCCCGCAAAGCTCCAGCAGCACTTTTGGGCCCTAGAGTAGATGTTGCCCCTGTAGCAACTGCAGCAGCTCTCTACCACCCAAGCCTCTCTTCCTCCTCCTGAAACCTCCAAAGGGCTTGGCAAGGTTGGTGACCAAAGCCAAGGGGTGGAAGTGGCCAAGGGTAAGGGGGCTGGCCAGGGTGGTTCTTGGTCAGAGGACAAAGGCAAAGGTAAGGAGGCCAAGCCCCTGCTAGAGACCAAGGGCCCAGAGGCTGCTTCCAAGGCCAAAGAAGTTGCTCCTAAGGCTAAGGATGTTGCTCTCAAGGCAAAGGATGTTGCTCCCAAGGCAAAGGAAGCTGATCCCAAGGCTACTGACTTTCTTGTCTCCCAACCAGGCAACAAAGAAGACCCTCATCCAACCAAAGCTTAACTTAAGACCTTTCTCTTTTCTTTTTTTTTTCTTTTTTTTTTTTTCTCTTTTTTTTTTCTTATGTAACTTTCTTTTGTTGTGGAAGTTTGTCATGTTTAAGATGTACCTCCCCTCTTAATCAATGAAAAGATATTGACTTTTGTTTTATGGCAAGTGAACCTTTGTTTTTCTCATTTTTATAATATTTATCTCTAATTGGCTGTGGTAACTGTTCTGCCTTTTGCTGAGAGGTTAGATTAATGAAGCTTATAAGGGTGAAAACCCATATCTTGACAAAAAGCTAACAGTAATGAATTGTTGTTAAATCAAGTAAATTGAGTCCACGTAGATAGTGAGAAAAATAATTAAGTGTTAGTACCAAAATCTGTATAATAAAATGCTTAGCAGAAAAAGGTGTGTCTGAGGTCTCTCATTTTAAGAGTACCTTATGAATGTACCTTCAAGATCCTTTAACCAAAACCCAGGGTGAGTCCTCGTGTTCCCAGGATGATGAATGTGCTGAGGTCCCATTCTTGGTGAAATTGCAAGGTGTTAATTTACTTAAGGCATGGGTCCAAGGGACAAGCATGGCCGAGGTTCTGTTTAACCCTTAGAGGATTTAATTGAGGCGTTAATTTACCCAAGGTATGGTCGAGGTTCTGTTTGATATCCACACAAGTAATCAGGAATATTAATTTACCCAAGGTATGTGGTCCGAGGAACCAAGCATGACCAAGATTCTGTTTAATATTCACACAAGTAATTAGGAATATTAATTTACCCAAGGTATGTGGTCCGAGGAACCAGGCATAACCAAGGTTCTGTTTAATATTCACACAAGTAATCAGCACAACACATAATGTCACAAATAAAAACATGGCAGAGCTGCCTTTCATTAATAATAGTACATTCGCAGGTTATTTACATTCCAAGGTCGCGGTACAACATTACCGAGGTGATACGGTATGGCCCTTCCTAATTGGGCCCTAACTTTCCCCATGCTGAGTTTTTTTCAATTCCCAGAACTTTCTTAATACCAAGTCCCCAGGGGCCAATGGTCTTAACTTCATACTTGAATCATATCCCTGTTTGAGCTTCTACTGATAGTATGCTAATTGAACCATGGCATTTTCTCTCCATTCTTCAACTAGGTCTAGGATCTTTTCTAGTAGGTTGTCATTACTGTCCGGAGCGAATAAGCTTGTCCTCAGCGTTGGGAATCCAATCTCTAGAGGAGTCACAGCCTCGGCCCCATAAGTCATTGAAAACGGGGTTTCTCCTGTGGACCTACGAGAGGTAGTCCGATATGTCCAAAGAACCTATGGCAGCTCTTCCACCCATTTACTCTTTGAATCGTCCAACTTCTTCTTGAGTCCATTTACTATGACTTTATTAACAGTCTCGGCCTGTCCATTCCCTTGTGGATAGGCCGGAGTCGAGTCTGTATTCTTGATACCCAGTTCACAACAGTATCTTCTGAAAGCTTTGCTATCAAAATGAAGCCTATTTTTCGAGTATGAGGGATCCCAAACCGAGTGACAATATTTTTCCATACAAATCTCTTGGCGTTCACATCTTTGATATTTGACAAGGGCTCAGCTTCAACCCATTTGGTGAAGTAATTAGTGCCGACCAATAGCCACCTCCTATTTCCTGCTGCTTTAGGGAAGGGCCCCACAATGTCCAAGCTCCACTGAGCAAAAGGCCAGGGGCTAGACAAAGGGTTGAGGACACCCCCTGGTTGATGAATATTTGGGGCATATCTCTGACATTGGTCACATTTCTTTACGTATTCTTGTGCTTCCTTTTGCATATTTGGCCACCAATACCCTTGGGTGAGGGCCCTGTGAGATAGTGACCTGCCCCATGTATGACTTCCAGAAATCCCTTCGTGTAACACTTCTAAGAGTGGGTCCACTGCCTCAGGATGAATACATAGCAAATATGGCCCAGAAAAAGAACGCTTGTATAACTTTTGATCCTCAGACAACCAGAACCGAGGAGCTCTTCTTTACACTTTATCAACCTCCCCCTTCTCCTCGGGCAAGATGTCATCCTTAAGAAATAGTACAATAGGATTCATCCAACTAGGCCCCACCCTAATTTGGTGAATAAGGACCCTCTCCTCTCTTATCTCGGTAGGCTTGCATAGATCTTCAATCAGGATAACTCAAGGTAAACTCTACGCCGAAGAGGTTGCAAGAGTGGTAGGAAAGTCAGCATGCATGTTTCTGCTCCTTGGGATTTGTTGTAAGGAGAAATATTCAAACCCTGATTGCAAGTGCCTAACTCAATTCAAATGGTCCTGCATTCTCACATCCCTGGCTTCCAGTTCTCCCTTTACTTGACCTACAACCAACCTCGATTCTAAAAATATCTCTGCTGTTTTTCCTCCCATTTTCTAAACCATAGTCATTCCCACCAACAAAGCCTCGTACTCAGCCTCATTGTTCGTGGCCGAGAAGTCCAGCCTCAAGGATTTCTCAATAATGATCATTTTAGGAGATACTATAACTAGCCCCACTCCTGATCCCTTTTGATTTGCTGCGCCATCAACATACACCTTCCAAGATAGAGGTTCCTGCAAGGAGATCATCCCAACTGATTTTCCATCCATGTTCGGCCTTTCACCATTTTCTTCTGACAAAGGCTCAGCAAACTCAGCCACCAAATCTGCAAGGACTTGGCCCATTATAGAAGTGCGAGGCATATACTTAATATCGAAGGCTCCTAGGATCGTTCCCCATTTTGCAATCCTCCTTATGTAATTAACTTTCTGAAGTAGTGATCGAAAAGAGAGTTGGGTTAAAACCATAACAGTGTGAACCTGGAAGTAATGTGAGAGCTTCCGTGTAACATGTACTACTGTCAAGATGGCATTTTCCAATAGTAAATAGCGAACCTCTACCTCACGTAATGATTTGCTCACATAATAAACTAGTCTCTGCACCCCATCATCAACCTGTATCAGTACCAAACTCACCGCATGTGAGGCTACAGCAATGTAAGCAAATAGAACCTCTTTCTCCTCGGGCTTGGACATAATAGGTGGCTGAGAAAGATATTCCTTCAATCACTAGAAGGCCAAGGAACATTCCTCTGTCCATTCAAATCCCTTTCACTTATACAACAACTGGAAGAAAGGCCTACACCTGTCTGCTGACCGAGAAATGAATCGATTCAAAGCAGCAGTCATTTTTGTCAACTTTTGGACCTCTTTGGGATTTCGAGGAGGCTGTAGGTCGTTAATTGCTCTAATCTAATTAGGGTCAACTTCAATTCCACGGTGGGTAACCATATAACCCAGAAACTTGCTAGAGCCTATGCCAAAAGAACACTTAGTAGCATTAAGGCGCAATTTGTGTTTTCTCAGTATCTTAAAAATATTCCCGAGGTCATCTATATGCTCGAACTCCATTTTACTTTTTACCACCATATCATCTATATACACCTCATTATTTTTGCCCAACTGAGGCTCAAATATCTTAGTCATCATCCTTTGGTAGGTAGACCCTGCATTTTTCAATCCAAAGGGCATTACTTTGTAGTGGTAATTCCCAGTGGGTGTAAGAAAAGTAGTCTTTTCCTGATCGTCCAGAGCTAACAGTATCTGATGATAGCCCTGAAAGGCGTCCAAAAAGTTCATCTGAGGATGACCTATAGTTGCGTCCACTAATTAATCTATCTGAGGCAGGAGGAAAAGGTCTTTTGGGCAAGTTTTATTTAAATCTATAAAGTCTACACATACTCACCACTTCCCAGATTTCTTTTTCACCACCACTGTGTTGTCCAATCACTCGAGGTAAAACACCTCTTTTATGGCCCTTGCCCGCTTAAGCTTTAACACCTCCTCCTTGACAGCGTTAGAATGTTCCTTAGATGAGCGCTGAGGTGGTTGCTTCTTGGAGATGGCAGATGGATTGACGTTTAAACAATGGCAAATGAAATTTGGATCCACCCTAGGGGCTTCGTAGGTGCTCAACGCAAATACATCAATATTTTTTCTAAGAAAATCTATCAACTCTTCTCTCTCCCGATGAGGCAATTGAACTTCGACTTGAAAGAACTTCTGCTCGTCATCGCCAATAACAACTTTTTCTAGTTGCTCACATTTTGCCCCTTCTGCCACTACGTCCATAAGCAACACTGGCACCTTTGATTGCTATAAATCCCGTCCAGTAGAGGCCGAGGACTCACCTCTAGTCTGATGTTTGATCGCGGCCACCATGCACTGCCTGGCCATAGATTAGCTTCCCACTAGCTCCTCAACCCGATCTCCAAACAGATACTTTACCTTCAGGTGCAGGGTGGAAGATACGGCTCCCATGGCATGAAGATAAGGTCTTGCCACAATAGCAGTATAGGGGGAGTAGACATTTACCATGATGAAATTCACCTCCACGACCTCTATCCTTGCTTGAACGGGTAGTTGGATTTGGCCTTTCGGAAAGATAATCTTCCCGTCAAACCCTATTAAAGGGGAATCATAGCAGGTCAGGTCCTCGAACCTCAGCTTCAGCCCCTTAAATAGGTCAGGTACATGATCTCTGCGCCGCTGCCTTGATCTACCACCTATCCTAAGGGTGACCACTAGGGCATCATCATGTGGCTACAAAATTCCAACCTTATCCTCATCCGAAAAACTCAAAGCTAGCCGGACTTCCATTCTACTCCTCTTCAGATTAGGGGACGAGCCATCTGTAGATGGCCAAGCTACAAACATCACCCTGGATGGCTGAGAACCATCCCTTCTTGGAGCAGCAAGAATGACACTGATTATACCTAGAGGTGGTCTTGTAGAAGTATCTCTCTGAGCCCCCAACCCTGCCTGACCACCCTGTCCGTTAGGTTGATACAGGAATTGCTTCAACTTCCTTACCTTAACCAATTGCTCCAGATGGCTCCACAAAGTCCTACAATCCTCGGTAGTGTGCCCTCGTTCCTGGTGGTACTGGAAATGAAGACTCTGGTTGCGCTTCGTGGGGTCTCTTCCCATCTTAGTTGGTCACTTAAAGTATGGCTCGTTCTTAATTTTGTCTAAAACCTGATGCACGGGTTCTCGGAATACAGTACTAACCATCTGGGTGGCAGCTGAGCCAAGGTGCCCGACAAAATCTCTCCGAGGTCTACTGCTATTGTTCCTATCCAACCTAAAATCCCTCCACTCCTGAGAGATCACCTTAGCCTTTCCCTTTCCTTACTGCTGATCCTCCTTGACCCGTTTGTACTCGTCGATACGATCCATAAGCTGACGCACGCTCCCAACAGGCTTCCTTGTCAGAGATTTTCTCAAATCATGCTCAGCAGGTAGGCTGACCTTAAAAGTCCTTGTGGCCACGTCGTCGAAATTCCCATCAATCTCATTAAACATCTCCCAATACCTGTCAGAATATGTTTTTAGGGTTTCCCCCTCTTGCATGGTCATGGACAACAAGGAGTCCAAAGGCCGAGGAACCCTGTTGCAAGTAACATAACGAGCCCCAAACGCCCAAGTAATCTCCTTAAAGAAGTTGACAAAGCCTTCACTCAGGCCGTCAAACCACCTTATCACCACATGCCCCAAACTGGATGGAAACACCTTACACATCAAGGTCTCATTCTTGGAGTGTATAGCCATTATCTGGTTGAAGTGGCTCACATGCTCCATAGGGTCTGTTCTACCATTGTACATGGTGAACATTGGCTGAGTAAACCGACGAGGAAGCTTTCCTCTTTCAATTCTATGTGTAAAAAGTGACTTGGAAATTTGGTTCAACGCCCTACTCAGAGCATCGTTTCTTAGGCCTTTGCGAGACGGGCTCTTATTCTTGCGCTCGTAATGGTGATCCTCATCACACGCAAAAGACTCGCTAGGGGAGTCCTTGACTTGGGCCTGTAATTGCCATCTCTATCATCAGAAGAAGAAGGGTCAAAATCTACGGGAGTCCTTCTCCGTCGCTCGTAGCGTAGCCTCATGCGAAGACGGTTAATCTCCAACTGCATGCTTCTAGTATTCTCCTCATGAGAGATGTAACTTTTGTCTCGAGACTGGCTCTTACTAGTATGTGTGGTGTGCACACGAACCTCGCGGTCCCTCCTTCGTTCAAGATTGAGAAATTGGTCCTAACGTTGAGAACCAACAGACTCCTCCCGGTTGGACCCTAAACCTACCATAGCTAGACATTGATCTCACTAAAGCTCAAGCCTTCCCACAGATGGTGCCAATTGTAAGGGTAGTATTTTGGTTCCTGAGCTTAAAAGGTAGAAGGATTCAGGCCCAAAGAGCCCAACACAATGAATTTTCAGAGAGTGGGCTAAAAACTAGGTTTGGGTGAGTTGGACAATGCCTATAATGACTTTAAGATTGAAATAAAACAAAGGAAAACAGGTTTTATGCGAAGAAATCCTTCCTCGGCAAAGTCCGAGGAGAGTAGTCTAGAGTATATTCTTCTTAAACTTAATTACAACTTCAGTTCTTTGTGTTACAATGCTTTTTAGATTTTTTTTCAGATGACCCCATGTCCTTGGAGGATCTCTCACATTATATAGCCTCTTTTGGCTGATCTTGACCCTCCATTTGTTGATTATGCAGGCCATTACACAAGTGCTTGTCCCATCAGACGCGCTCCTAAGTCTTCTGTGAGTTACGGCAACCAAGACAGCACTGTTCAGGGGTCTTCTCCACATAAATGCGGTCAAGGTGTTTGGTGAGGTGCATTAAATGTGGTGGCAGCTACCATCCCTCTAATCACGCCAGGGCTAACCCCCTCTCTGAAGCTCTTCCTCTACAGTGTGGCCCCCTCCTATAATGTGCCATTGACGTGGCCATGGCCCGCCTTTCCGGCCTTACCATCTGAGTGTATGGACTTCTCGGAACTGTATTGGCCTCCTCGGCCTTGGGTATGACACGTGGCATGATCAATTTAAAACTATCAATTTAAATCCTAGAGTTTAATGGTTTAAATTTTGAGTTTAATTGACATTCAATTTAAAACTAATGAAACCTAAGTTTTCATTTTGAGATTTATTAAAATTTTAGAGTTTAATTTTAAACAATTAAGAAAATACAAGGTTTTAAATGTAATTTGGTGGTATTTTCTTTTTGTTTCCCCAAAGTAACTAAAATGGTCTAATACTTAAAGAGGAGTGCTACATAAATCCAATTGTTGTAAAACAAAATAAAAAATCAATCCAATAAGAAGATTGACAAATGGGGGTTGTTTTAAGGTGATGGGTTTTAGGAGAAATTATAAGGTCCTCTTGGTGGATAAGTGACGCGATCCACCATTCTAATAAAAGACTCCCACTTGTTTAAAATTATTGAGTTAGAATTTTTTTTTAAACAGAAACTGATTACTGACTTAGCAATTTTAAACAAGTGGGAGTCTTTTAGTGGAATGGTGGACAAGTGACGTAGTCCACCAGAGGACTATATAATTTCTCGAGTTTTAGACCCATTATATGTAACTAATTTTTGCAAACTTTGCAATCTGCTTTATGTTTGCTAAATAAGCAAAATCTTATGTAAGGTGGATTCAATTATCAACTACACACATTGATTATTGAATTTGAACAAATAATTGGATTTTTTTTTTTAGGCGGTTTGGGTGAAGAAGCTTTACAAGCATCATCTTCACTAAAAGTTTTATAATTTAGTAGTATTATTTGATTCTTCCCATTCAGACCTCCCTACTTTTGTAAGGTAAAAAGTAGTGCATTATCTTTGATTTGAGTGTACATAACATGGTAGGCCTACACATTTTATTTTAGGTTATCCCAAAGGAATAGAATGACTAATGTGTTGTGAATATTCTTCTTATAATTACGAGTTAAATATACTAATTTATTCCATAATGTTTGTAACTTATTAACAGTCCAAAACACCACAATCATTGTCACAAAATCACAACAATATTAATATTATATTAGTTATAGTAAGAGAGTGAGATTCATAATGTAGTGACCCAAAAGGGAGGTCTTGCATTCCATTGAATCCCACATCGTTTAGGGAAGCACATAAAAATGTGTTTACAAGGAATAACCTTCTTTAATGTGTAAAGGCATTTTCCCCCATTGCTGTATGCTTTGAGGGAGAACAAAACCGTGAGGGACAAGGGCCCCAAAGCGGACAATATCTACACAGTTGGGACAAGGTTGTTACAGATGATATCAAAGCCAGGTCCTAGTCGGAAATGTGGACCCCACACGTAAAGGGGTAGATTGTAGTGACCCAAAAGAGGGGTCTTGCATTCCATGGAATCCCACATCGCCTAAGAAAACACATAGGAATGTGTTTATAATGAATGACCTCCCTTTAATGTATAGAGGTCTTTTTCCCTACTACTGTGTGCTTTAAGAGAGAACAAAACCATAGGGGACAAGGGCCCCAAAGCGGACAATATCTACACAGTTAGGACGGGGTCGTTACACATAGAATTCCGCGTCCAATTCAGGCATGGGTGAAGCCGAGACTGTTATGTAGGAGCTTCATATTTTTTTCCACTTCAGGGCTTTATATATGTTTCTTGTCACTGATTATCCAAAACCAAAAGTATATATAACTGTCCCTATTCATTATTTACTTTAAAAAAAAAAAAAAAAAAAAAAAAAAAAAAAAAAAAAAACTATCCTAAAGAACACCCCATGAGTCATGACCCAACACAGTGAAAGAACTCATGGAGCACCATAAAAAAATAATAATAATAATAATGTATTGTTCTTAGCTACCTTTCCCCACGTAAGAATGAATTAAAGGACAAAAAAAACATATATATGAACGAAAGTATTTAGTCACTAAAACTTCACTTACTGCATTTATATTGGTACACAATCAATGAAAACAACATCCATAGTCAAAGAGTGTGGATTTTACCATTCAAAGCTTAGAATTGGATGGCACATGGATCATTGAAATGCAATAATATCCCATAAACAGATCATAGAATACATAACAGCTAGCTCTCATTTGGAGCAGGCATTATCCGAAGCCTTTCCTCAGAGGCTAGATTACCCCCAGAAATCCTCTCTTCTGCTAGCAGAGATTGTAAGTCGCTACCATTTGCCAGGCTGTTGAACTCAACAGCTTTGGATGGCAATGCTGGGTACCGTCGTTGGCAAAAGGTCATCAATCTCTTCACTGATTGCAAGTACTTCCTAGTTGTCTCATCATTCATAATGTGGGCCACACTATTGGTGTAGATCTTCTCACGGGCAGAACGTTCATGGATACCAACCATAGTGACACCAATAGGCCAAGGTGCATTTCCAATGGCGAGCCTAATATAATGGTCCATTCCAGCTAAGTAGTCTCGCTTCAAGCAGCATTCAACCACCAACATCAATGCTTGGCGAATATCATCAGGAAGAACCTGTAAAGAGAATTAACATGAGCCCAATACAGTGTGCTTTATACAAAGAAAGCAACAATAGTCAACACCAAATCCAACCAAAAATTTTAAAGAAAATAAAAGGATTTATATGTTTGTTTGTATGTATATATAAATGTACATGCACAGCATCATGTGGATATCCTCTCAAACATAGTGAAAATTGGAAATACATATAATACAGCATTTTATAATCAGCTGTGACTTGTGAGAAGTGATCCATGTAGGCTTCAAAGGTATGGAACTTAGAACTTGTTTCAAAGTAAAATCAACAAGGAAAGACTACTGACAACAAATATAGCCGTTGTGAGTCCCGCAGCCTAAGATCAGGTCTTAAAAGGATTGACAGGATTACATTAGATTTTAGGTTAAGAAATTCCTAAGGACTCAAAGAGACAGAGAGAGAGGTTTACGCACTGAAATGGTTTTCCAGCAAGGCCTTGATAAAAAGGCCTTCTAAATGCTAGACTCATCAGGTAAAGTTCAATCACAACTCAAAAGTTTCAGGCTTTCTATCACAGGGGGCTTGAAATAGATATCTATAAGCAGAAAGGGTCATCTCTGACAACCTATACACCACATTTAGACTAAGAGAGAAAATAAAACAGGCACCAATTCCTCCAAGCATATGAAGTTGAGAACTGCAGCAATCACACATTATAGGGAAGCCAAGACACCAGATGGGAAGATGTGAAGAAGATCAGGTCTTGAATATTTAACTAAGTTAGAGGACAATGTGAAGAAAAAGTTAAGTCCCTAGATGCTATGCCAAGGGATTATAGGAGCCCATAAGCCAAAGGTTCAAACCATATTCCAATATACTAGATAAAACTTAAATGCTTCAATCATCCCACCCCATATGAAGTTCCTTTGGAGCTTCTCAATCCTATTTGCTACGTTAATAGGAATAGTAAATGAAGCAAGGTTCTAGATGGATAAACTACATAAGGTGCTCTTACAGAGCATGAGACCTTCCGGCCTCAGATAAATTTTTTTCCATCTAGTTAATTTCCTTTCCATCCTTTCTAACAAAATTCCATAGTACACTAATCCTTGAAGGAGATTCCATAGGCATTCCAAGAAATTTCATGGGTAGTATACCACATCAAGCCAGCCAACTTCTCTACCTCTTCAACCTCCCTAATTGGGACTAGGTCTTTCCCGAATTAACTTTTAACCCCAACACAGTCTAAAAAAAAAACCTCATGTAAGTGTTCCAATCTGGGATGCACAGATGCGGCAAAACCCATGCCGCACCCGCGTCCAACGCAGCGACGTGCGAGGGACGCCGCTGCTCACGCGTCAGTGCTGCGTCCGGCTTTTTTTTTCCCACGACTCGGGCCGAATCGCATTGAAGCAGGCTGATTTGCGCCGACTCAGGCCATATCAGGTGAAACAGCCGAAACGGCCAATTCAGGCCGAAATTCAAAAAAAAAAAAAAAAAAAAAAAAGGTGCAAAATTCACCAATTGAACTTAATGACAAACCCTAAAGGGCCTAAACTCTCTCACGCATTCTCACTTCATTCAAACTTCAGCTCTCTCTCATTCGTCTCTCTGTGCTGTGTGCTCTGCCTCCCTGTGCTGTGTGCTCTCTGCCTCTCTGTCTCTAAGACACTCAGCCACTCAGTCACACACACAATCTCACTCTCAACTCACTCTCACACTCACACAATCTCACTCTCAACTCACTCACAACCTCACCGACCCACTCTCAATCTCAAGTCTCAACTCTCAAGCTTGACCCACTCTTAAGAGTCTCAACTCAGGTATCAAACTAAAGCTTTCAATCTTAGTTTTTCAATTTTTTTAAGCTCAAGCTGATCTGATTTTTTTAGTCTGAAGCTCACCTCACCTGATCTGATTTTTTTTAATTTTTTATATAAGCTGTAATGTAATAATGTTGTGACTTGGGTTTGACTTTTCATTTAGTTAATCATGTTTTAGTTATTATCTAGTATTGCTCTTAAATTTGGTATATGTTTATATAATGTGAAAAAAGTATGCTTAGCAATATATTAAAAATACAAATAAAAATATTTTTAATAATTTTTTAATTGCCGCACCCTGCCGCACCAGCACCCGAGTCCCGAAACACACTTGTGCTTCATAGGTTCCAATACAGACTGATAGGGGTGAAAGTCCCTTATATTTTTAGTATCTGTCTTTTAGGCACAAGAGTAATAAAAGAAGCATTCAAGGACTTCTCAAAGCTGCCAAATTCATGAGATTCCTATTAAAAGGATTCCAAAATATCCTTCTCCCATCTCCACTAGGTCCCAACAAAGCTATAAAATGTCATCATAAAAATCCTTCAAACTCAAAACCTATCAACAAACTGATCAGCACTTAATAAACCTTCAACACTGAAGTAAACCCAAGCAACTAATGATTCCACATACATCTATTTGCTTCATACAGTAAGTAAAAGGGTCTAAGATTGGGTTGAAAATGAATTGATCAACAAATCACACTCCTTTCTATACAATATAACAAAATAACAAGGCTCTCCATTTATATATATATATAAGTAAGGCTCACCATTTGTTATTTGCATATGAGTAGTATTGATGGGAGAAAAACAAAAAAAAAAAACAGATATCTGTTTTTTTACATGTAGGTAGTGGCAATACTACTCAATTCAATTTCAAAACATGGCCAGAATAACGCTTCCAAATCTCTTAATCTTTTACCAATTTCCATAACTTATCAAAAAATCAAGGGCATGTCACATAGTTTTTACACACCCAATGATAGTTTTATCACCCTAGTTCTCAATACTTCAATTCACATATTCTATGAAAATTCACATATTCATAAGCTACTCATACTAAAACCAAGTGAATCAAACAAAATTTAACAATGGCAACTACTAGAACCAAACAAAATCCAAGCTTGGAAATTCAAAACCACTCACCTTCTTCCTGCAAAACTTGAACAGCGGATTCAAATACCGAGCACACTGCTTAAAAGTGGCCACCATAGACTTCCCCTTGGCGGTCCGCTTCTCGGCCTCGCCCATCTCATCCAATTCCTGGCGCCACTCAGTCAATAGCCTCTTAAAGAACACCAGAATCTTATCCTCCTCACACAATTCATCGAAATTTGCCTTCATTCGCTTCAAATCCTTATCGTTATCGACACCACCGTCAGATCCGCCCTCTCCGCCGCTCAATTCATCTTCTCCTCCACCTCCGTCTTTATCCTCCGTTTTCTCCTCCTCTCCTTTCTGCCTCTTCCTCTCGCTCATCATCCCACTCCTCTGCCGCTTCCTCAGCTCCACAATATCGCGAAGAAAGTCATTCGTCTGTCCTTCAGTAATATCACTATCCACCTCGAAGAGACCGTTTTTAAGCACGTACTTTAACCGGTCGAGCCGAGCCGTATCGTCCTCGCCGAAGAGAGTGATCGGTTGCTTGAGGAAACGGAGGCGGCGGATCACTTCATGTCGAGGGAGAACGAGGTTATCGATGTTTTGTTCGTCGGTGAGGGATGACGTGGCGGCGACGGTTGTGGAGTCGGTTGTGGAGGATGTATTGGCGGTGGCGGAGGCGTTGCTAGTGGTGGTTGAAGAAGAGGATTGGCGGTTAGATTTGGCTTGGAGTTCGAGTTTCTCTTGGTCGCGAAGCTTCTGGATTTGTTTCTGTTCGAGCTCGGAGCGTTTGAAGAATTTACGGCCGCCTGTGTCTTCTTTCAGAGATTGTTTCTTCTTCAGGATCTCTTGCTTCAGTAGGTCCATCTCCGTTCTCTCACTCTCTCTCTCTCGCTAGGGCTTTGTTTCGAGGAAGAAGAAAATATAATATATCTCTCTCTCTGATCAGATAATTGGGCTTTTTTATTTTTATTTTTTTTGCGCTAAATAATGCTTTTTTCCTTAGTTATTTTACTCCCATAAAAAATACAATTTTTTTTTTTTAGATAGACCAAAAATACAACTTTATTATTTTAATACACTATTTTACATGTTTCTCAAAAAAGAAGAAATACACCATTTTACGATACGCCTTGCATCATATGTTTTATTCTTCTATTCTATACGTTAAAATAATATATACAACATATTAAAATAATGTTTTCTTAAAATTCATCCCAATACAAAACAGTGGTCACCCAACAGGCAACAATCATTGCCCACCACCACCAACCAACAACCAACAACCACAACCACCGCTCACAACCTAAAACATAATTCAAAACAAAACCAAACAAATTCAGCCAAATACCCCAAACAAATCCATTTACAAAAAAACACTAACCACCACCGCAAAAATTCCAACCACCACTATCGTACAACAACAATCACAACCCAAAACCCATGAACCCAATTTGAAAAATTACCCAAGACCCACCATTATGAATGGCTAAAACAACACAACCCAACCACCACCAGACTACCACAACCCAACCACCATCACAATCAATCCCACCCAATTAACCCACAAAATAAAACCCAGAAAAATAAAAGCCAGAAAACCAAAAAAATAAAACCCAGAAAACCAATCAATCCCACCGTTGTTGGTGATGACGGAGGGTGAGGATAAGGCTAATCGAGTGGCAACGAATGTGGAGGAGAGGCTGGTGATTTATGGGTTTTGTTTTGTTTGTGTGATCTACAGCCTAATGAGGTGGCAACAAGGTGGAGGAGAGGCCGGTGGTTTGGTGGCGAGATTAGCGGCGTATTCTAGAGAGAGGAAGAGAGGCTAGAGTGAGAGTGAGTGATGAAGGGAGGAGGGCGGCTGGGTTAGAGAGGAAGAAAGGAGAGAGGAGAGGCTGTGATAAAGAAAAGCAAAAGGGAAGAGAGAGAAATTAAGGTCAGAGAGTATAATAAAAAAATAATAAAAATTTTACAATTTGTGAGACAGTATTGTTCACCCATGCCAAAATTTTTAAAATTTGAAATACCTGATGTGGGAGCTTTTTTGGTGTTTGGTGTGCCAAATGCCAAATATTTGACATTTGGCACACTTGATGGAAATGCTCTTAGTACTCGACTCTGTTTTTTTTAAGAGATAATTACATACAAAATTCCAATATATATATATTTTTAATTCACATTAGTAAGGACCCAATAAAAACCAAAAGAATTATTACTTGATGAATACCAAAATCACAAATCTTTTTTTGTGGTCAAAGAAAAGAGAGAGAAAGCTGCATTGTTTATGTTGGCAAATATTTTAATTTGTTCTTCAATGTAGTCTATTCTTTATCTTAAACATTAATATTTCATGTATATGATTCACTTTAAAGCTTACTTCTAGAAACAACACACAAATCACTTTTGACTTTTAACTTTTAACTTTCAGAGTTCGAATGTGCAAGTAGTTTCCAAGCTCAAGATCAAGATATCCCAGTTAAATTTTTGTTTTCAGGCAACAAACATAGTTAGATGTAACCACTTTTGCCCCAAAAGTTTTGCTTAAGCCCTATGACCAAAACTGAAGCTTAAGTAGGCAACTCGTTTCATAGTTAGTTTTTGCTAGGTAAATTTAGGGGTGGTTGTATGTTGGGTTTCCGAACTATGCCCAATTATGTTGCAATGGGTCTAAATCAGGTTGGTTTGTTAAACGGGTAAAAAAAATAACGCTATTAATGGACCAAGCTATCTATAAATGGTTTTGTAGGGACACGTTTTGGATACTGGACCCAAAGAATGATTGGATCCAAGCCCAATAAGCCCAATACAATGAATTTGTAGAGAGTGGGTTGGAAAACTAGGCTCTAATGAATGGGATAATAGTTAGAATGGAATTTAACAAATAATTAAACAGAAATGAACTGGAATTGTCTAAGTAAATTTATCCTCGGCACAATCCGAGGAGGTCTGTTCTAATATATATTGATTGAGAATGGTTACAGATATGGTTCAAGCTGTTACAATACTTTCTCTTACAAATTTTCGATCCTTTCTCCATGGTCCATGGAGGGTCTCTCATGTTATATAGTTCCCTTTAAACGATCTTGGTCCTCCACTTGTTGATCATCTAAGCCACTACTTGAGTGCTTGTCCCATCGGATACCCCATCAGGCCCTCTATGAGTTGGGGTAGCCAAGGCAGCACTGTTCAGTGGTCTTCTCCACATTAATGCAGTCAGAAAGTTAGTTGTAAAGCATTTAATGCTGTGGTAGCAGTTTTCCCTTAGATATTTCTGAGCTCCCCTTCTTCTAGTATATTCATAATGTACGTCCCTCTCAGTGGCATTTCCTAGAAAGTCACTTTAAGTGGTAGGATATACATTTGACCTATGCTTCGTTTATCCGAGGAGCCAATCCTCCTCAGACCACCTTTCCCAAACTTTCCATTTGCACAATACTTATGGGACTTTGAACTTAACGCCCTCACTACTGCTTATTCGTCCTCGGACCAATCGACGTTCTCGGCCAAAGCCCAAGGCCCAATATACAATTTGGACCCTTGCCCCTACAGGTTTGTTTAGGCTCGACTATTCAACGAGTCAAATTCAAATATAATAATATGTTTGTGAACAAGTTCATAAACATATGACTCGAATATGAATACTTGTCTATAAATATAGTTATATAAACTTAAATTTTAATTGTGTAAGTTTGTGAATAGGTTTTGTAGGGGCAAGGGTTCAAATTGTATATTGGGCCTTAGGCTTTGGCCGAGAATGTTGATTGGTTCGAGGACGAATAAGCAGTAGTGAGAGCGTTAAGTTCAGAGTCCCATAATTAACGTGCAAGTGGAAAGTTTGGGAAAGGTTGTCCGAGGAGGATTGGCTCCTCGGATAAACGAAGCACAGGTCAAATGTATATCCTACCACTCAAAGTGACCTTCCAGGAAATGCTACTAAGAGGGACGTGCATTATGAACGTACTGGAAGAAGGGGAGCTCAAAAATATCTAAGAAAAAACTGCTACTACCACATTAAATGCTTTGTAGCTAATTTTCTAGCTGCATTAATATGGAGAAGACCCCTGAACAGTGCTGCCTTGGCTACCCCAACTCATAGAGGGCCTGATAAGGTGTTCGATGGGACAAGCACTCAAGTAGTGTCTTAGATGATCAATAAGTGGAGGACCAAGATCGTTCAAAAGGAACTATATAACATGGGAGACCCTTCATGGAGAAAGGATCGAAAATTTGTAAGAGAAAGTATTGTAACAGCTTGAACCATATCTGTAACCATTCTCAATCAATATATATTAGAACAGACCTCCTCGGATTGTGCCGAGGATAAATTTACTTAGACAACTCCAGTCCATTTCTGTTTAAATTCATTAGAGCCTAGTTCTCCAACCCACTCTCTACAAATTCATTGTATTGGGCTTATTGGGCTTGGATCCAATCATTCTTTGGGTCTAGTATCCAAAACGTGTCCCTACAATTGGCGTCGTCTGTGGAAAAGAACTTGTGTGATAATGAGTGCAACAGTTAACTATGGTAGGATCAGGTCCTCATCTACAAGAATCCACGGGGTCCCAACGACAAGATGATTTCCTTAATCTTGAACGTAGGAGAGATTGAGAGGGTAGTGTGTATACTACACATACAAGTAGAAGCCACTCTCGAGTTGGAAGTCACATCTCTCAGGAACAGAATAACAGAGCCATGCAACTGGAAATTGACCATTTAAAGAAAGAGTTACACCATGTACGGCGAAAGTGAACCCCCTCCAACTCTGACGTTTCCTCTAATGATGGACAGGATACTAGTTATAGACAAAGGTCAAAAACCCCACCTAGCAAGTCTTTCTCCTATGGTGAGGAGCATTATCACAAATGTAGGTATAGAAGCCCACCTCACAAAGGCTTGGGAAATGACACTATGAGCAAGGTATTGAACCAAATTTCCAAGTCGCCCTTCACGCACAAGATTAAAGAGGCAAAACTTCTTCGGCGATTCAAACAGCCAACGTTCACCATCTACAATGGTTGAACGGATCCTGTGGAGCATGTGAGCCACTTCAACCAAAAAATGGCCGTCCATTCTAAGAATGAGTCCTTGATGTGTAAGATGTTTCCATCCAGCCTGGGACCCATGGCGATGAGATGGTTTGATGGCCTGGGGGCAAGTTCCATAAATTCCTTCAAGGGGCTCACCCAAGCATTTGGCTCTCGTTTTATTACTTGTAGCAGAGTTCCTTGGCCCTTGGGTTCCCTACTGTCCTTATCCATGCGAGAGGGGGAAACCCTGAAGACATACTCAGATAGATACTTGGAGATGTTCAATGAGATAGATAGTGACTTTAATGACGTGGCCATCAGTACTTTCAAGGTCGGCCTCCCAGCCGAGCACGGTTTAAGGAAGTCTTTGACAAGAAAGCCTGTCACCAGTGTGCGCCAACTCATGGACATGTTTGACAAGTATAAAAGGGTTGAGGAAGACTAGCAGCAGGGGAAAGGTAAGGCTAAGGTTATCCCTCAGGAGATGAGAGATTTCAGGTCGGACTGGTACAATAATAACCGACTTTGGAGAGACTTTACTGGCCAGTCAGGGCCTGCCAATACTCAGGTGGTTAATACGGTGTTCCGAGAACCGGTGCACCAAGTTCTGGAGAAGATCAAGAACGAGCTGTTCTTCAAGTGGAGAAGACCCTTGAACAGTACTGCCTTGACTACCCCAACTCCTAGAGGGCCTGATAGGGTGTCCGATGGGACAAGTACTCAAGTAGTGGCTTAGATGATCAACAAGTGGAGGACTAAGACCGTTCAAAGGAAACTATATAACATGAGAGACTCTCCATGGAGAAAGAATCGAAAATTTGTAAGAGAAAGTATTGTAACAGTTTGAACCATATCTGTAACCATTCTCAATCAATATATATTAGAACAGACCTCCTTGGATTGTGTTGATGATAAATTTACTTAGACAACTCCAGTTCATTTTTGTTTAATTGTTTGTTACATTCCATTCTAACTGTTATCCCATTTATTAGAGCCTAGTTCTCCAACCCACTCTTTACAAATTCATTGTATTGGGCTTATTGGACTTGGATCCAATCATTCTTTGGGTCCAGTATCCAAAACATGTCCCTACAGGTTCATATGATATTAATTATTATTCGTAGTTTATTGAATGTGTAAGATTGTTTGATGATGAGCTCAAGTTCCGCTCGTCTTCGAATAAAAATTAAACGAACAAAACTTTTAACACTCTACTCAACTCATCTCATCTCATTTACAATCCTACGAGGAACTTAGCTTACCTCCAATGAACTGGAGCTGACACGATTCAGACACGTGTTAAAAACCAGTCATTTATTTGTATTGTGTTGGCTTCATTGCACTAGAGCAAAGCCTTAACCTCTTACAAGTAGACCCGCACCCCCTCGACTCACACTAACCTAGCCAAATTTGTGTGAGTCCATTAAGTGAGGTGGGTCGGGTTGGCATGTTAGACAAATAAATTAATGGGTCAGGTTAAATAGCGAATTGAGATATTTCTAACCCGTCACATATTGCAAAACTCTACCTTACTTATGACTTTTTTTTTTCTCTCTCTCATCTCTTTCCTTATATTTGTATTTTTTTTTTCATTTCACTTTTCTCCTCTCTTTATGATTTTCTCTCTTTATGATTTTGATATTGATCTTATTATATGTATAAGTCTAATTTTAGATTCTGAGATGTTTTGTTTTTTAAGTGTGATAAAATTTCAATCATTCAAATAAAAAATAACGTAGTATTTATAATTATTTTTAATAAAAGCTATAACTTTTTCTTTCATTGTCTACTAAAGGGAGAAAACAATTATTCAATTTATTTAAAATAATTTTGTATAGTCAATTGATTTGCCAACCCCTTCTTATAAAAAAAAAAAAAAAATCTAACTCACCAGGTTAAAATTGTTAAGATTCTAAATAGACCTGTTAGATTTAGAGATTGTTCGGTTGGAATCCCAATCCGCCATTGGCAGGTTGATTAAAAATATTGGCCTCCATCTGCACGACCCGGGCTGTGCACATCTTTACAATGAATAGGTGGTTTGTTTGTTCTTACTGTGTAATTTTAGGATCGGGCGGGTTCCGGGTCAAACCGGTATAAAAGGAACTCCCCGACCCGTAAATTAAAACACAGTCCACCGGGTCGGGTCAGTTATAGCAAGGAATTAGCAGCAACAACCACCAAAAGAGGAGCGCACAAAAAAAGAAAAGAAAAAAGCGAGCTGGTGTAGAGAGTAGAGAGACAAAGAGAAAGAAAGAAAGAGATGACGACGATACGCAGATTTTGCTGCAACGATCTTCTTCGCTTCACTTCGGTCAACCTAGACCACCTCACTGAAACCGTAACCTCTTCTTTCTTCACAGTTTGTTTTTTTATATCCCAAAAATTTAATTATTGTATCTTAATTTGCTAAAGATTTTTATATACTGTACGTTACAGTTCAACATGTCCTTCTACATGACCTATTTAGCAAGATGGCCCGACTATTTCCATGTCGCCGAAGCCCCCGGTAACCGAATCATGGGTTACAGTACGCTCTCTCTCTTTCTCTTGACCTCGTTAATATTGTTTTTAAAATTACTTGCAATTATAGAAATGATTTAGATTAGATGTAATTTTTTATTTACTGTGTAGTTATGGGAAAAGTTGAAGGGCAAGGGGAGTGTTGGCATGGTCATGTAACTGCGGTAACCGTTGCTCCAGAATATAGGAGGCAGCAATTAGCCAAGAAACTGATGAACCTGTTAGAAGATATCAGTGACAAGATGTAAATTAATTTCTCTGTTGCCAGCTTCTTTGTTTTGATTCCTATATTTTTCATGTTTTTCGCGCATATGCTATTTTTGTAATGATTGTGAAAATTTCGAGCTTTTATGAGATAAACTCAATGTTGTTTGTGATGGAATGTGATTTCTTTGTAGCTTTCGTAATAAAAACTGCAACAAACTCGTGGACACAACCTTGATCTCTTTTGCTCACTATTTTGTGTTGTTTGCATCCGGGGAAAGTTAGGATCAACATTGAAACATCTTTCACATTGGGGTCCTATATTGATTCTTGATTGCAGCTTTTAATGGTTGTCGGTCTAACCAATTTTACGTTTCAGAATTGTGCATTGAGAAGCCACGTCAACCACCACTTGCAGCTTAGTTTTTCAAAGTTTTATATGTTTGTCGTCCTTGCGTATCAATGTATGTTGTGGTTACCACGAAAGATTGGCTTCAATTCAATTTATATATATATATATATATATATATTGTTGTTGTTGTTGCTGGTTCAAATTTCCCTGAGAAAGAAAGATGTTTGCAGTCTTACAAGCTCGTAATATTATAAATTTTGGTAGGAATGGTTGCTGTATTTTGGCTTTTTATATTGCAATTTGTGCAGCAGATTTTGGAAGTATAGATAGTTCCATGATCGTTTATGTTAGATTATGGGTCCACTGGATTCACAAGAGACAGTTTTTCGTGTAAAGTCTTAGGTTGACTGTAATGGGAAATGATCAGATTTTAAGTGTTTCCCCAAGTAAAAAGCTATTTTTATTATTTTTCTTGTGTTATTGTAGTTTGTTAAAGAGGAAAATTTGAGCTTTTGGGCTTGTCATGGACTCCTAAAGCAGCCAAAACGGACATTACATTGAATCTAATTGATAGCAAAGCTTGTGGAAGTGCAAGGTGTTACTTTAGGTTGCTATTGATCAATCTGGGCTGTGCAAAGTGTAGATCTTGTGTAGTTATGGACATCTTTGATATCAGTATGGGTCACAATGATATAAACCTACACCATTCAATAAGATGTTAAAATTTTGAATTTTTCATTTTTTTTTGGGTCTAGGCTGGGGAAGAAGAGGGAGAGGAAGGAGGTGGACATGGGCTTTTTCTATGTAGATTTGCCAATTATGAAACTAGCAAACTTTTTAGGGTGATTACTTAATGAAGGTATTAACCTTTTTAAGTGTTATAACTGCGTTTCTGTGCTTGTACCTACTTTTTGCAACTACAATTTTACATTTCATGTTGATTAATGTCTTGACATAGAGCAGGGAGTTTTAAGCTTTTGAGTTTTTGTTAAGTATATGTTGTTATTGAATTAAACTGTTTGTATAGGGACCGTCTTTGCAGAATTTTCTTTTTGATGCATGTAGAAACTCTCACTGGCTTGTATGTTTGCTTGTTTAGTCACTTGCAAGCATGGTGACTGGTGAGTAGTTTTCTAAGCTTTGTCTTTTCTATATACTAATAAGAACTTTCTCCTGGCAGTGACAAGGCTTACTTCGTTGATCTTTTTGTTAGAGCATCAAACACACCTGCAATAAAGATGTATGAAAAGGTGATTTCTTTTAACTTCTCTTTTCAACTTGGAGATTTGTTGCTTTCATACCGAAATGTAAATGCAGGAACGTTATTCTAGGTATCTAACTTCTTGCAGGTATTAGGATCCTCCTCTCCCCCCTTTCTTGTCATTGTATGAAGTTTTGATCTTTTAATGCTGTCATTTCCAGTACTTTCACATGCATGAATACTTTGTAAACTTTTGGATATATTCTGGAGCTTCAACCTTGGTCTGGCAAAATTTTGCAGTTTAAGGATGTTCATATCACTCTTTCTTTTCATTTTTAGGACAATTAAAATTTTTTTTGATAAGTAAATAAAATTTTTATATTTAAAATTAAAAAGGAGGATGCCTAGCAATACACAAGCTGTACAGAAGGACAGCCTCAAGCTAAATTACAACACTCAAGAATATTTTAAAAAGAGGAATAGGAATGGCCTGGTAGTGCAACCATCCAATCAAACAAGACACGCAAACAGATCAGCTTTGGCTCCCTTGTGCTTCGTTCTAAATATTTGAAAGCTTGCTTATATGTTCCCTCCATATAGTCCACATAAGACATAACGGAACAGCCCCCCAAATAACTCCCGGATCACCTTCAACAAAGCCCCCATTCCAACACTGCAATAGCTCAATCACCCTACTTGGCATCACCCATTGCACCCCAAAAAACAAAAGATGAAAGACCACAACTCCTTAGCAAACTCACAATGAAGTAAGAAGTGGTCAACACTCTCCCCTTTCTTCTTCCGCATGTAACACCAATCAACTACAATCACCCTGTGTTGACGTAAATTATCCAAAGTAAGGATCTTACCCAACGCAGGAGTCCAAGTGAAGAATGCTACCTTAGTTAGGACATGCGCCATCCAAATACTCCTCCAAAGGAAACAAAAGGTGACAGCTACCACACAGCACTTTGTAAAACAATTTCACCTCAAAATTGCCTTTCTTAGTTGGTCTCCAATATATCTGATCAGCAGCCCCCTTCCTAATCTTTTTGATGAATAGAGTAAACTCATGAATGAATGCAGCCACTATATCCACATCCCAATCAATAATCATGAATAGCTCTTGTAAATTTAATATACCAAAGCATAGTCTCGCTATTCCACCTCAAATAATCCGCAACAGTTCCCAAGCTATACTATACTGAGCTGGGAAATCATCCCTCAAGAAACTTTCCCCACACCACCAACAGACCACAAAGAACAGAAGTACCTGTGCCAACATTCAATTGAATGCAGCCATAAAAATGATTCCACCCCATATAACAACAACAATAACAAGCCATAATCCCAAAATTTTGGGTTAGGTATGGATCCTCAATAGAATAGTTAGGGTTGGCCACATGTATTATTTTACTTTGTTCTAGTCATTATGATGTCATACTTTTTGCTACTTCCTTAATCAATAAGACCTTTTAATTTGGATATTTCTCTACCTTTTTTTAATTCCCTCACTTGGATGAACTCACTCTTTCTTACTTGTGCATTAATTGCTCTCCTTTGAACATCTCAAGCAACTTTCTTTCATATTTTTATCAATAGGAGCTACCCCTATCTTTAAGCGAATTTCCTCTTTTTGGATCCTATTTTTCTGTATATTTCCACTTATCCATTTTAACATTCTCATTTAAGCTACACTCATTTTATGAATATGTTGCTTCCAAACAACCCAATATTTGGTAACATAGAGCACAAGTTGGTCATATAGTAGTCTTATAAAATTTTTCTTTTCACTTAGGGCACGTTTGGTAGACTGTAATAGGCACTGTAATGTAATAGTTATTCCTATGGTTTAGCTATTCAATAGTTTGGTTATGTTTTTATTACAGGGAATAGTCATTCCTTATGAAAAGCTATTCTTTAAAATGAGGAATAACTATTCCTCTCTAAAAGGGTTGTAATAGTTATTCCTTAGTAGATGTAATAATTTCTAACATTAATATATTTCCAAATAAATAAACTTTTCATATCCACCTAACAATTATGGAAATAAAAAATCATAAAAAAATAACTCATCTCTCTAAAATTTAAAATATATTATTTTATAGGAAATATATTTGTATGAATGAGATATTTCCTAAAATAGATCATAAGTTTTATTCTAATGTTACAATTTACAACCAAACTAATGAATAGGTTTAGTTATTCCATTACAACGCCTTTTATTCCTGGTAATAAAGATTATCATTTCTGTTGTAATCCACATTCAGTGTACCAAACGTACCCTTAATAGGTATTATACAATCACAAATACTCCTGATTCACTTCTCCACTTTATCAACCCTGCTCTTATTCTATGATTCACATCCTCTTCAATCTCTCCATCTTTATGAACTATGGAATCCAAGATGTTGAAAGCTCTTTCTCTTTAGTATCTCTTGGACATCAATTCTACTTAGACTATCTAAGCAAGGTCCCAAGAGAGAGAGCTCTCCATCATCCGAAACATCCCCAATTAATGCTTGAGCACTAGAATTAGCTTTCCCTCACCGCTTATAAGTCTTCAAATGGGGTTCCTATAATGTTCCGCATCAAGGGGTTAGATATTTTCTATGAACTTCTTAAATTTCCAACCTTGACATCGATGTAGCTTCCTGAAGACCATGTCCATGTGGTCTAGATACCATCTGAGACTCCCAACAAAAATCATACATTTTATTTTGTGGCAACCACAGTACTACAATGTCTGATAGATTATTCTTCTAATCATCATAGCTATATATGCAGAGAGCATTACTTATAATTGTTATGTGCTGAATCTCTGCATCTCCTTCTTGTGAACAAATTGTATCCCCGCTATTTGGTTAAAGGGGCTACTGTTTGCAGTCCCATTGCTTTAGGTGGCTTGGGGATAAGGAAGGTAAGACTTTTTATTGAAACTTTTCTTGGGAAGTGGCTATGGAGATTTGGGATGGAGAGGGCTGCCCTTTGGAGGCAAGTGATAGAGGTGAAATGTGGTAGTGAATGGGGTGGCTGGTGTACTAGGCCTGTTAATGGTCCATATGGTGTTGGCTTGTGGAAATATATTAGTCGGGGATGGCCTTAGTTTTCTCGCCACATTCTATATGATATTGGGGATGGGTCTAGGGTGAAATTTTGGCAAGACCATTGGTGTGGTGACAATTCTCTTGCAGTCAGCTATCCTGAATTGTTTAGAGTTTGCCGAGACAAGGAGGGTAGTGTGGCTGAGCTTATGAAGCTTGATAATGGAGTCCTTTTTTGGGATGTAAGTTTCTTTAGGGGTGTGCATGCTCGGGAATTAGAGGCACTGGCTGGTTTCATGGATACCATTTATGGTGCTTTGATGAAAGGGTTTGGTGATGATAAGATGTGTTGGAAACTTGATAGAGAGAAGGGCTTCCTAGTTAAAGACTATTATAGTCTCTTAGTGGGCTCTAATGACTATTGCTTTCCTTGGAAAAGTATTTGGAAACAGAAGATTCATTCTCGAGTAGCTTTCTTTGTTTGGATTGCTGCTTTGGGGAAGTGCTTAATGATTGACTATTTACGAAAAAGGAAGGTTTGGATATTGGATTAGTGCTACATGTGCAAGTGTAATGGTGAATCAGTTGATCATCTTTTTCTTCATTGTCCGGTTGCAATGGATATGTGGGCTATGGTGTTCGGATTGTTTGGAGTGAGCTGGGTTATGCTGCAATCTGTAGTGGGGCTTTTAGCATGTTGGCAAGGCAGATTTGGTTGTCATCGAAATGGGTATATATGGTTGATTGTTCCCCACTGCTTATTGTGGTGTCTTTGGAGAGAGAGAAATAGTAGGTGCTTTGAAGATAAGGAGAGATCAAGATCAGATTTGAAGCTATTTTTCTTTAGAACTTTAATGGATTGGTTGGCTGCATTGCGGAACCAATCATTTTTATCTTTTCTTGATTTCCTAGATTCTTGTAATTTTTGTTCTTGATTGTTTGCCCCCTTGTACACTCCCTGTGTACTAGGGTGCTCCCCTTTTTGATATCAATAAACTTATTACTTATCAAAAAAAACTATTTGCACTGACCTGCACAATGGAATATCTTTGGATCATTTCTATATCTTTGCTATCAAGGATGGAAGCCAGAAAAGGGAACGGGACTTTTTTGTTAGTTTGTGAGAATTTGGATCAACTTTTACCTCTGGAAAAGTTGTAGGATTGCTCAGCTACCATATTCCTCTTGCAGTTTTCAACTATTTGATCCTCACTGTTTTAAATTTGATTGAAGAGGCACCATTTTAATTTGTGGGTAAGAGGGTACCCTCCTATAATTCACACATCCTAACTATATAAATAGATCAGAAACTGTCATCTTTGAAAAATCACACATTCAGTAGTTGAGAGCCTAGGGTGTCCGCTTAAGTTTCAGGCCATGATCAAGCTTTGCAGTTACTGGAAAGTACCTGCTGTCTCATTAGTGTGCCTGTCATCCTTTGGCAGTGCTAGAAGGGACCCTCCCCCTTCATGTCAATTTTAGATTATAAAGTTCCTATGTAATTGCCTTTGCAAAAGAATCTCTATGTATAATATAGGATGCTATTCCGTCCCTAATTTTTTGGTGCACTTATGTATGATCTATTCTCACAAAAAGATTATTTGTGCCAGTTAGAAAGTGTCAGATACTGTTTTTGGAAGAAATGGTTCTGTTTGTGTTAGCAGAAGCTATACCTGTGTTGATGTTTAGAAAGTTGTCTTTAGATTGATTGATTGATTTTTTCTCTTTTTCTTCTTTAGTTGTGAGGGTCTGCAGTTGGCTGTTTTAGGCTTTTAGCTGTTTCCTCTGTATAGATTTGTTTGCAGCTTCTCAGTGGGTTGCAGTTCTTTGTATTGACTGTTTGCAGCTTTTTCAAGGGCTGCTTGTTTCAATAAAACTTTTTTTTTTGGGGATAAATATGAGTATTTTATTGAGATAAAGAGGCGTATGGCCCAAGTACACTGGAAGTATACAATAGGTACACAATGATCAGTCAAATTCTAATTATTTTGTAACTGAAAATAATTCTGATGCTGTCATCCCTTCAAACAAGGACCTGAAAAACAGCAATTTGAACTCTAAAATGGTCCTTCACAACCTTCAAAGCTTCTACTATTCCTCTCTCGCCATATGCACTACACTAGTATTCTTCGCACACCATATGCACCAGATTAAACTACATTAGTATTCCTCCTTTGCCATATGCACCACAGTAAACAATGGAGAATCACCTTTCATATTTCTATATTCCAATGTCAATCGAAGTGGACTTTCCAATAAGCTAACTAATTGATTACACCTTTCGGCTACACCCACTAGATCCCAAATAGGCTAAAAACCATAGTCCACAATTCTCTGGCAATTGGACAAAGGAGAAGTAAATGATCAATTGTCTCCCCATTTCAATTTAACTCTTCTTCCCCTCCCCCCCCCCCCCCCGGCAAAAAAAAAAATTAGGTGACCTTGCCATTGAGATCTTGTACAAATGGATCATTCTTCCTGGTAAGAGTTAGGTGGAGGGTGACGTCATGACTTCAAGACCCCAAGGGTGCATGTGTAATCTACCCTAAAAAAAGATGTAGCTTCTTTTGCAACCAAAATGAGTAATTTACATTATGACGCTTAGTTCTTTTACTTTATGAGGGCAAAACTTAGGTATAGTACATTAGGGGTCTGTTTGGGATCCGTTTATTTTGTTGAAACTGAAAACTTTTTGCTGAAAGTATTGTAAATAAAAGTAAAAGTTAGCTGAAATAGTACAGTGGGACCCATGAATAGTACCAAAAAGTGCAGTGAGACTCATGAATAGTAGCAAAAATAAGCTGACTTTTTAATTGGTAGCCAAACGCACACTAGGTTTCCCAATGAAATTCAAATGCATAGTTGCATTGAATTTACATATTTTTGGAAAATGTCAGGCTTTTAGCGCTTTATTGGTCATTACAATTATTTGTTTAAATTAAATTGGGAAACCTATTGTACTAATTTAAGTAACTGTACCTAAGTTTTGCTCATTTCATAACTATCTATTACCACTGCATTTTTATTGGGGAATCATTGTAACTAATGCTACCAAGTGCCATGAACATGTTATTCATTGCTTCCCCAAAAGAAAATTCCTGTCTAAACTCTTGGTCCCGCCCATCATTTCTCTTTTGCTGGGACCAATTCTATTAACCAGTGTTGATGTTTCCTTCACTGCCAGTATTAAGTATTTTTAATATGATGTTTTCTTGTGTCATTTCTCCCCTTCAACGGGTCAAGATTATGCTCACTTACTTACCATTTCTTTGTTTTTCATCTCTCAGCTTGGGTATGTAATCTATAGAAGAGTGCTACGCTATTATTCTGGGGAGGAAGATGGGTTAGGTGAGTCTCACATCCAAGTACAAAACAGATGATGATGTATTACCAAACTTGTATTGCTTCTTATCTTTTATCCATGTGTTCTGTTTTCAGATATGAGGAAAGCATTATCTCGGGATGTTGAAAAGAAGTCCATCATCCCCCTTAAACGGCCAATTACTCCTGATGAATTAGAGTATGATTAGTTCAGCTTTCTATGGAATTTCTGTTGGCCAAACTGAATGATGATTCATCACCATGTGCTTGTGGCTTTTCCAGATGTGGAGTTTAGGCATTGTAGACTGGTTTTTTGAAGTTGTTCTTGTGCTATTGGTACCTCTTTCTTCCGTGAATGAGTAATTTGCTTTTATCATAAAACTCTTGTAAGTTCATATTGAAAAGTTACCTTCCATTACAAGACAATTTCTTGAATCATTCTTAAAACAGTAGCTTGCCATGGGTAATGAAAGAACAGTGGTTCATTTAGAGTTGTTTGTCTATGATTTTAAGTTTTTATGGCTTGAGGGTGAGATTCATGCTGTCGTTTAATACACTCTTAAGAGTCTTATCCACAGTTTAACATGCGCTCTCACTCTGGGCAATCCCGTGTCCCAAAAGGAGAGAGAGAGAGATAAGACATTCTTGCCCATTTATAATTATAACTCTAGGCCTTGGCTCATATCATAAAAGAGCCAGGTTTTGATCAAATTTGAGCTCGAAGGAAAAGAGATCTGGTATTGATTGGGTGGACTTCACATGCAAAATTTGAAGTGGGCTAACATCATATGGAATTGGAGGTTCCAATTCCCAACTAGCCCCACCTCATTCTCAAGTGGCTAAGGCCCAACAACAGCTGCACCCTCTTTAGGTCAATGACCAAAACCGGTGCTAGCTTTCTCTACCCAACCAAATAGGCCCAGGCATCAATTTGTTTTGGAGAGAAAGGGGCAGTGGTTAAAGTGAAGAGAGAGAAAACAAATCTTGGTTCTATTCTGTCACCTGCAAACTGCAGCAATCACAAAGGATAAAAAAAACTGTGGCGTTTCTCTCCTGCCACATCCTTAAAATGTACAAAAATACAGGAGGACCCTTGTACAATGGTCCAAACCCTGAACACTAAGGTACACTGCAATGAGCCATCAGAATCAGAAGTCCGAACCCATCTGATTTGATTTAATCAATAAATTTCTGCTCTCTCTCTCTCTCTCACAGACACTACTTTATTTCTGATATGATATCTCAGTCTTTCGATCTAATCTTCTTCCAAATTAAGATGGTTGGGCCATATGAAGAAGTGGGTCCATGGTATGTGCATCACTGCATGTTCGCCGCTTGCACAACAAAGAAACATGCAATTGACAAGGGGTCCTCACGTGCCCTCGTCTTCATTCTGAAAAAGAAAAAAGAAAACGAATCAAAGTGACAAAGCAGTAATGGAAGTTTGGAAGGGCATTACCAAAATGGGCTAAGCCTACAAACAGAGTCATCCATTCTTGCTTTTGTAGTACTGCATCTGCATCTGCATGCCACTCAGGTTAAGCTTTTATTTATTTATTAACGTCCATGATCCATCTGATCTCTGCCTTTTCCCCCATTTGAAATTCTCATTGTCCTCTTCCCCAATTCTGTCGTTTACGTACAGAGTAAACTCACATTAATTAATTTCCACCATCCAATCGCATATATTCTTTTTCTTTTCTTTTCTGCAACCAAACCAATTTGTTTTCCATTGATTCTAAAGGCAAACCATGCAGTACTGTTATATATACTGGACCATAAGCTCTCTCTCTCTCTCTGGGTCAATGACGCAATGGATATAGATAGGTATGCCTTTGAGTAGGGTACAACAATTGTCTTTTTCAATTTTTGCTGAATGCATACAACAACATGTCAAACATGCCAGCCATATGGTGCTGCATGACTTACAATCGTCATTTAGGAGGGTTTCCAGTCGATTATGGATGGTCATGGACTTAAGTGCATAGTTAATTGGTAGGAATGCTACTTTTTCCTTTATGACATTACTTTTGCCATTCACCACAAACTCTTTCTCCTTTATCACCTAATTCAAGTGATCACAAATACAATCATGTTCCTTGGACTATTTTTTTGTGTTTTTTTAACAGCCACAGCAAAAAGTCATTTTTACCCAGAGTTTGGCTTTTAAATGGTCATGCTACAAAACCATGTTCTTATTCCCTAATATATTTGGTTACTTTTACAAAACCATGTTCTTGTTCCCTAATTTACCCAAATTTTTTGTTACTTGCACTGCTAATTATATAATCTAAATCTAAATTATCAAAATGAAAAAGAGAAAACCAAAGATGTTATTTTTAATTGTAGTAAGTAGAAAAAAGTGATATTTCAAAAAGGTGTACAAGAACATGACTATGCTAGCTCATTCTCTTGCCTTTCGACTTATTTCTCCGCACTTATTTTCCTTTCTATGTCACAAAAGTTATGAAAATGATATTGAAAATCATTATTATTATTTTGCAAGTGGGCAAACAACTCAGCATATGTTGAGGTCCACACCATAGCGATTGACATTTGGATGAAAATGACTAACTTGGTATTTTGCTGTTTGAACGTTTTACGGTTATAATTGTCTTTCTAAATTTGGTCAAAAAAGTGAGAGATTGAATCCATTTTTTGCGTTATGCTATTCCTAATATTGTACTTACTTCACTACAACTTGTAACCTAGTTCTTACATGTCCAGTCTCATTGGGTAATTCTCAGTCAATATTCTTGAAATTAGAGTGAAGAAGTGCCACACTTCTTGATGAATTAGTCCACTGGCTTAGTCATGGTAGATCAAGGAGCTAGTCAAAACATCATAAAGAGCTCGGTGCTTTAGACAAACCTATATAGCTAGTTGTGGAATTCAAAATGGGACAATATATAATTAGTAGGGCATAAATCTCTCATATTTCAATAATGGGATATCAAATCTTTGATGATAAGGGATATGGTGAAGTTCCACTTCACGTGTTTGTATGTGATACTGTCTGCCATTTTCTATTTTTCTTACATTGAGAAGGAAACCATTATACCAACAAGCTAAAAAGGGTTCATATTCTTCACAAAACAACTTATTGTGGTTTACCATATATATATCCACTAAATTTGTGCAACCACTAATCCTTTCCGCGATGGGACATTTTGAAGTTTTGGTAATAAGTCTTTTCTAGATGTTGGACTTCACAACATTGATTTTGGTTCTTTGAACTTTTGAAGTATATACTGGTCACAATAAATTTTCTTCTGAATTCTTGCTAGATTAGATGGGTATTTTGATACTATAATTAATTTTGAGTTGTTAGCTAGACACGTATTTCTACGTTATCAACCTCTACAAGTGGTTCTTCGCTCCACCTCTAGTCATGTTCCTCTATGTCAGAAATCGAACTCAACCTCCCCCAAATTAAAGTGTACCACCCCATGGTCTCTCATGAGTACGACAATAGAACCCCCATTGTTGCGAATATTTGTTCAAAAATTTTATGACCTTATAATAAACCATAATTTTTGTCACAATTGTCTATGTAGTAAATCATGTGAGCAATAAAAAAAAAATTGTGGATTTATGTGAAAGTGACATACAGTCAATCATAACATGCCACATAGAATAATTGTGACAAAACCTGTAACTTTTTATTTTTATTTTTATATTTAGTACTAGAATTACTCATATTTGTTGTGCCTCTAACTTTATTGAGTCTATTCTATGTTGTTAATCTCATATAAAAGTAATTTATACTAATAATTGTCCTTCAAATACTTTAATTTTGAATCCTCATATCTAAACCAAACATTTGGGTAATATTTATTATTTAGTGTGGGATAGACTGAGTTAGATGAGACTGATGACAGAGTTGGATGCTGCAAGTGCAACCATTCGACCGGTCAACTGGCCTCCTTTTGTGTTTTGTCTCTTTCCTTTCTACTTATTTTTCATCTATTTATAATTTGATGTATTTTCTTTTTTCTTTTTGATGTAATTATTACCTTCTTGTTTGTTAGGACCTTTTGGCTTTTGGACACTTTGGACATAGATCAAAATAACTTTTTTTATTTGTACAAAAAAGAAATCCCATATTGATGGAGAGAATCGAATATGCTTCATAAATAATGGCATTTATTTACACAGATAATTCAAAGTACTATTTTTTCAAACTGCTCTTTCAAATAGTACTCGAGCAATATGGAAGTTGATAGTCTCATGATCACAGTAGGCTGCATAATATAAACTGTTGGCTACTGTGAGAAACGTTTGCTTGATATCAGAATCAATATCATTTGAGGAGTTCTGCAGTACCAATTGCACAAGTTCTTGCATGTCCGATTCTATTTCTGGGGTAGTGATGTTGTCAGAACATGAAGTGTTGCTGCCCTTGACATTGTATACCTGGTAGATATAGAATTGTACCATCAGAAAGGTGAAATACGTTTATAACAATGCAATGGAAGTTGTATTGTACAATCGGTTTCTTCATGGGGTCTACCACAAACATAAATTAAAAAGCTGTATTGTTTTTTCATAAACATGCAATACCAAACATGTAAAATTAATGTTATAATTAAAAACTTTACCATAATCAATTTGTAAATAAGCATTGAATGAAACTATTTATCTAAATTATTGATGATATGATAAAATTCGATCTATTCCTTTTACAATAAATGGATATATGGGAAACTATTATAAAAAGCACATCATCAAAATGATCAAATATTCCAAAGTATACAGTCCAAGGTGTGAGTGATTGTTGTCTCACTCTCAGATCACTAACCTTGTGCTTTTGGTAAGAACAAAGTTGACAATATATTTTGTTAATGAGGTCAGATAGTGGTTTATATTGAGGATGAGACATTAGTTCCTCCGAAAACAAATGGCCAGCTGTGAGATTTATGATATGTACCAATAGCTCTGCCTCTCCTTGCTGCCTATCACCTTCAATATGCCACTTCAGGAGCCACTTTTCCCACTTTTTTTAATCACAAAAAAACAAAAACCACCATATATATAAGATTTATCATATTCACCAATCTAAACGGACGCTAAGTTTAATAATAATTAAATTGAATATATGTTAAAATAGATGTGGTCTTGTCAATGTGAATGGGACAAATTAAAATTATCACAGGCCATCAATCATGTATATAATTATATATAAGAGTGTATAGGTCATCAAATTACTCACTGCTAGATGTAAATGGCGGCTAATATCTTGACCCTGTGTCACAAGTGCCTCCAATGAGAGATGGTTTATGGTATCAAGTAAGGTCTCGATAAGTCCTTGACATGTCTTGTTTGTATTCGACCCCCTGCAACAAAAAATAACATGAATATCTTCCAATGATTTTAAAGTGGAATTTATTTTGAAGAATCCAAGACACCTTTATGCATTCAAATATGTGAGAATTTAAAGCTTGAGATCTAATGATCGTCTATGTTTGGTTTAGTATGAAATTTTATAAGTATTTCGAGAATATGAGAATTTCATGTTATATACATGCAAGATAGTCTTGAATTTTTTTATTTTTTATTTTTAATTTCACTTGAAAGTTAATGCATGCTGATTATATATGCAAAATGTTTACTTTGATGATAAGGAACGTGAGAAGATTTTCAGAAATATAAGATTCGTGGAATAATTTTTTTCCCAAAATACCCTCTATACAAGATTAACTTAAAATATTTCATTTTTATCACAATAAACATATATAAATCATTTGCATGCCCATTAAATAAAAGAATGTGTTTGAATACCGCTTATTTTACTGAAACTGAAAACTTATTACTGAAAGTACGGTAAAAGTTAGTTGAAATAGTACAGTGGGACCCATGAATAATACCAAAAAGTGCAGTGAAGCCCATGAATAATAGCAAAAATAAAATGAATAGTAAAATAATTTTAATTTTCCATCTCAATCCAAACGCACAAAATGTTTGATGAGATATAGCATTCCAATCTGGTTGGTTCTTCTGGTGTGGTTGGTTCCGTTTCTCTCCCCAAAATATATATATATATATATAGAGAGAGAGAGAGAGAGAGAGAGAGAGAGATCTATTAACCCTAGGAAAAAAAAGGTTCTAAACCTGTTAGATACCCACTAATCAAGGGGCTCCCGTATTTCTACAGAAAGGAAATTTTATGGAAATCTTACTACTTGTAGGCATTTACATTTACATTTCACATTCATCATAGGGAATACTTAAAAATATTCTAAAAATTATTGAAAATCTTAAAAGATGAACCAAATTTAAAGTCACATAAAGATATGCACACACTAAGAAATGCATTTTGAACCTTTTAATTATTGTGCATGTTTTCTTTTTTACTTTATATTTATTTTTTAAATTTAAACCTTCATAGACACACTCACCCTCTTTTTTCTTCAATCTCATCGTACGAGGCACAACATATGTACAATAAATTGGTCATGTACCCGGTGGGATTATTTCTACTATTGGTGGATTTGAATTCTTAGAACTCCCATTTTGGGGGCAGCTTTAGCACTGAGCCAGCTAATTATTCTGTTGCTTGTGTAACCCAAGTGACTATATAAACTTTTCTTACATAAAGAACAACCAACTATGATGATACCATTAAGGACATGGATAAGTGTAATGATGTTCATAAAGACAATGCTTATATAACGTACAACAAACTAAAGAGAATGATAAAGACCTAGCTAGCTACCATAATCGAGAAATTAAAATCATAAATAATGTATTAGAAAAAAAAAAAAGAAGCAAAAGAATTAATCTGAGCAATATATGAAAGACCATTTGGATTTTATGTCGTCCATAATAGTCTCGTGATCATGGAAAAAAACAAAGAAAACAACAAATTAAGCGGCTGATTGTATTACTTATTTTATTATAAAGCTATTGAGTCTTTCAAAATTTATATTTACCTTCTGTTTATGCAGTCTCGTGTATTACTGTAGTTTCTGAATTCTTGTAGGAAGTCTCTTCTCATTTCCTTTTCATCAAAATAATATGTGATTGCATCAACCAAGGCTGTGGTTTTAGTCCATGCAAGTCTTTCTATGGACCTTTTTGGCTCGAAAATACTGGATGAGGCTAGAAAATAAGCAAAGAGAAGGGTTCTTCTGCTTAATCCAAACTCTCCAAGATTACATTCTGAGTACCACCTGTGAATCATGACAAAGACCACTTTAGATAATTCAATACCATATTATAATAATAATAATTTTTTTTTTTTGATAATAATAATAATAATAATAATAATAATAATAATAATAATAATAATAATGATTAGGTCAAATGGGAAATTTATGTTACTTACTGTTGAATACCGTCCCATTCCATCCTATGCAAGGCTTGGCAATTGTTGTAGTCTAGTTTTGCTACCTCCAGATAGGTTTCGTTGTTGACTTTCGACATCCTAAGGTAAAATTAGCAATGTTAGAATTAGAATTAAAATTTAATTAAATGCAATGTCTTTGTACACATTTTTCTTTTCCATAAAATCTTGTGTCTTGTTATATATGAGACCTACGATTTAAATTTCAATTCAGATTTTTGAATACATGACAGGATACCATATTATATTTTATGAAAATTTTGTTAAATTATTTGTGTTTGTAGTATTACTCAATTAAACAATGAATTAATTATCTCTTATTGAAAGGTGACCATCCTACGTGCACCCTAACATGTAGACAAACAAAAAGACAATTAAGAACTATAATTTTGCCAATTAGCCGTACATGTGGTTTCCTCGTTGTCTAGATGTGGGCATTATTGATTTAAGCAATATTATATTACACTTCTTTAACATAGTATAATTATACATTACGTATCATTAAAAGGAGAGTCTATAATAAATATATTCCGTCTTGTTATTTTGCTATTAAAAAATTGTATGGTTGATTGTGACTAGTGACTTTGGTAAAAGAAAATATATAATAAATATATTCAATTTTGTCGTTTTGCTATTAAAAAATTGTAAGTTTAACAGTGATTAGTGACTAGTAACTTCGATACTATTGACCGTGATATTTTAAATTGTGAAAATTGGATTGGATTGTATAAATGTATATAATGCATGTGTGTAAAAAGTAAATCAATACTATTGATCGTGATATCTTAAATTGTGAAAATTAGATTGGATTATATGAATGCATATAATGCATGCTTGTAAAAAGTATCAAATGAGGTGTTTATTTGATAAATTTTTATTATATAAGCAATTACGAAGGAAATTCGTATCATTGACCATGTCTAATTTTACAAACCTTTGCTCTAGAACATTAAGACAGGCCTAGAGTTAAAAATAAAATGTTGAAAAAGAATGGAGAACAAAGATGGAAATAACCTGTACAGGGTCTTGCCAATCCAAACATCATCTTCACCGCCATACTGCTCTATGTAGAATCTCGTCTCTACACGAGGTAAGCTTGCATACCATGGAAGTTGTAGTGCGTAACCCACCTGTTATTGTTATAATTATTAGCCTATTTCATCTTTTAAGTTTAAAAGCCATAATTTTATTTCTAATTCATAAAAAATTAAAAGGTGTCAATTTTATTTTTTAATATAATAAAGTGGTATTTTACGTGGATTATTTTATTCTGTGCACATGAGACACTCCATAAATCTCATAGAATAAAAAAATAGTTGATTGAAGAGATTTATACATTACAAACAAAATGTTGTCATGATATATTAAGAAAAAAAAAAAATTGACTTGGAATAGACCATTAAAAGGACAATTATTATCTTTTAAATTTTTTAGGATGAAACTGTAAATTTATGAATTTGGGGACAAAAAATAAACTAGACCAAATTTTGGGGGGCAACCAATATATTAGAGCTTACTATTTCTACTACTATGATAATAATAATAATAATGAGCTCCTATTGGGTTTTCAACTGTTTTTTGATAGTTTTAACTCTTGGCTCCTTGTGGAGCAACCATGTTGTTGTCTCTAGCGGCCTTTTGGTCATTGAGGAGCCATGTAGCCCTTTTGTTAACCAAAATATATACCATACCTCACCAGGTAAGTCTTTCATTATGATCCATTTGTCAAAGAGCTCATTAGCAACTTGTTTTTCTCTTAAGAAGTTTGATGAGAATTTCTTTGCATCCTCAAGGACCTTCTCTCCTGGAAAGAGCACCTGTGAAGCTCTATACAGGTTATACATTCCTGTCACAGCCTGTGTTGACTGCCCGGCAAAGCAAAAGAACTCACCACCTTTCTCAAAATGCTTAAACACATCTGCCAAACCCAAACCCAAAATAAATATATAGTATACTATATGAATAATAATAATAAAATCTTAATAAGAGAGATTGTGTGTCACAAACTTACCCGCTGATACCTCATGACCATACAATCTTAGTAACCTGAATCCCATGGCAGTGTCATCAATATCACGAACCTCAGAATTTCTTGCCCAACAAATTCCTTTGTCAGTCCAATATCTGAAAATTTAAATACACATTAATTAAGAGATTTTTATTTTTTTATTTTTAAGTTATATTACTTAAGCTAATTTTACTATAGCTTTGGGTCATATTATGTATACCTGGAAACATAATTAATACATTCCTTAATCTCTGGCTGAAAATATCTTGAAATTCCTAGGCGTTGCAACCGATCCACAGTCCAAAGATGTTCAAACAAGTCTACCGGATACACGTTTGGTACTAAAAGCAAAATGAAGTTAGCAAAATCAGAAATGAAAACAAGCATGCAGTACTGCACACTTTTAAAAAGTGAAAGTAACAATTTGGTTTGTTTTGTTTTTTTTTGGGTAATGGTATAGATAAAAAGGCATGTACTTTATAATTAATTTACCTCCCCCATTGAACCTGTGGATCACTTTGTTTAAATATCTGAGACAATTTTCATCTTTAGTTTGCATGAGTGCAAAGGCAGTGGATGATGGAGAGAACAAGAATGACCCATCTTGGGACTGCAGTTTAAGAAGCTTTTCCCAGTCCAATCCTTGCATCCCCTCCAAGCTATGGAGTAGTGTTGTGGGCACTTTGTGCATAATGTCCCTTGGTATCCTATCCCACACACACACACACACACTATAATCATTACACACTATGTAAAACATAATAACAAATGGACCTAGAAAATTTGAAAAGATTTTATAAGATAAGGTATATCTTTTTCACCTATAATCTTTTTTATAATTGTGGAAAGTAGCAAACATAATCATGGCTGAAGTTACCTTGAGAGCTTTATATTTCTCTTGGCATATATCTCTTGCAAGACAGGTAAATCAGGAGGTACTACTTCAATGTTTAAACTTCTAGCAATGTCCAGAAGTGAAGGGAAAGCAACTTCAAAGCCTATTGGCATGTGCTCAGCATTCTCATACTCTAGCTTGCATATGTTTTCTTTTAAGAATGTAATTCCTATAACAATGACAAAAATAATAATAAAGATTTGTCCAGCCTAAAGCACATTCAATTAAGCATTAAAAAAAAGAGGACAATCTAAACTATAGTTTTAAATTTTATTACCTTTTTGGTACTTTTCAGGATGACTATTCCATGACTTTAGTGCAATAACACAAGCTAAGGTGTTGATTATTCGATCATAAGCAAAATAAATTTCACTATCACCCCAAGAACCATCGTGAAGCTGATTGTTGGCAATCCACTTAAGACTGGATGGAAATTGAGGAAGACCACTTCCATGAATGTCTTCAACTAGAGCAACCCATGCCGTGTCATAAGCTGAAATGCTTATTTCTCCATTTCCCATGGAGTCCAACATTGATTTGATGGAATTGACACGTTCCTTTATGTTATTTGGTGTAGAAACCTTTAATTAGATAAAGTAAAATCACATTAAAAACCATAATTTCAAATGCCCTTATGGAACATAATAACAATACTTAAAAGGGCGTAGGGGTATATATATACATATATATATATATATATATATATATATTAAAGTTAGGAATTTTTATTTTCAAAGCACCTTAAGAGCTTTATTCTCCGTCTTTACGTCATCTTCCACAATTTCATGCCACTTTACGACTGAGATGTCATTTTGAAAAACATTTATGTATTCTGCGTATATAATCAATAATTATTGATTTATATTGTTAGAATAGTGAGTGTAATTCTATCATTATATTCAAAGTATAAAACTGTACAAGAAACTACTATTATATAAACAAACATGCAATTGTTGTACAAGTATATATACAAAATATCATGCCGATGGACAAACAAAACTATTGATGGGCCTAGCTAGAGCCCAATGGACTTGTACACTGTACACTAATATGCATGAACATATGCATTTTGGATATACCTAATAAGTTAATAACTATAACTATATATATATATATATATATGTTTTTGTATCTTCTATATGTTTGCATGCGGGTCTCTAAAATGTTTAATAATTATATTTTGTATAATTGCATGTACCTTGAGTTCGAGGCTTGGATATAGCACTGCATCCCAAGCGGAAATCAAAGTTAACTCGTTTGTCTTTAACCCCGAATGACCAGACACCTACAAAATAGGATAGCGATGCAATCAATCAAGTCCTTAGTTTCCTTATTTTAATAACTAAAATTAGTAAAATATACTTAAAAATTGCAAATATTTTAACAATAAAATAGCATGTAGCATAAAAGAAAAAAAAAAAAAATGTAGCCCCTCTTGGTAGTGATATATACGATGTTGCCACTAAGAACCAATTTGGTAAATTTCTCTAAAAAAGAATCGAAAAAGTTGATCCCCACCATTCTTGGGGAGGAGGGGGAGAGAAAATTTCAAGAACAAAAGGAACAAAGCAATAATTTAAAGAGAAATATATATATATATATATATATATATATATATATATATATATATATATAGATATGAATCTTTATTCTTTATACCCAAGTACAAAACTGATGAATATAATGAACTAGAACAAGCTACAGAACCCAGTTTCCTCGTATTCTATGTTTATGCAATGAAATCAAATGATGAAACTAAAGCTGCTGTATCTCTCTCATTACCAGTTTGACTGTAAATGCGTTTTGTCTTTCAAAAACCGAAATCATAATAAAAAACACAACTTTTTTATCCACACACACTTTTGGCACCGTTTAACTCGATCTGCTGCCAACTAATAAAACAAAACTCAAACCTTTAAAGATCCATTCAATATCTTTCTCAGTTATAGAGAAAGATTAGATCAGAATCTCTTAAAAAAAAAAACGGAACAGGGTAATCATCAATTTACCATAAACAACAAATCAATACTCTAGAAACCAACTTTGTCAATAAGTTTAGTATTCCTTGCCTTATCTATATATATATATACACCATACGTATTCAAATGTTTGATATATATATGATCAATTTGAGAAAACAAACATATATATATATATATATATATACACACACACATAGATATAGATAAATATAATCAGAATATATATGATGATGATGATGAAAAAGGTAAAGAAGTAGTACTTACTCTTTAAGGACAAGAAAGGTAGTGGTAGAATGCTTGGAAGTGTAGGGGAAAGAGGGAGAAAATTTGACTGAGAGGACATGGTGTTTTTGTTTTTCTGTGTAGAGGAAGTTAGTGAAACGGGAAGCATTTAAAAGAATTGGAGGGGGAAGCAAACGGACAGAATCGACTTCCCAAGAGATTCCCGCTAATAGGTGCATGGGATCAAAACATCCAAAATTATCGAATTGAGGGCAGTCCTGTCCTTTTCTTTTCTCTTCTCTCTCTCTCTCATTTTTTTTAAAGGTACAATTTTTATTTTTTACCCTTCAATGTGTTATATATACCACTTTTAATTCCTAAATTTTGAAAAATGATATGATGTAATGCCCTAATTGACGGGCATATGTAACACCTCTCTTTTACTCAACACCATGTTAACATTCTAGTTATTAGTTGTAGATTGCTTTCTTATTTCTTACATTCAAGAAGTTCAAATTTGATCCCATAGTGTTGTTTGACATGATTAATTTTGCCAACTTATTTTATTATTCAGCTTATTTTTGCTACTATTCATGAGTTTCATTATACTTTTTGGTACTATTCATGTATCTTACTGTACTATTTCAGCTAACTTTTATATTTATCTATAGTATTTTCAGTAAAAAGTTTTCAATATCAGCAAAATAAGTGGATTCCAAATAGACATATAAGAAAACAATTTGTTCACTCCAACAAGTTTTCTATATATAACTAAGTGCTAACACAATGTTAGGCATCCATTTTTAGGGATTTTTTTTTTTTTTAGTCAAGTGGCTTTTTTAAGTAACAAATTCAAGACAAGAAGTGGTCTTTCAATGAAGTGGTAATTAGAATGATCAAAATTCAACAAACTCTATATTTAGAGATTACATTTTGTAAAGATATGGTGTAAAACTCATGTTTTATCCTTCCAATCCCAACATGTCTTATCATTTTATCACATATTTAAGAATAAGCACAACCACACTCAATCAATTCTAATACTTATATATAAATTCAATAAAATTAGGAGTTTATTGAGACGTTATTAGGTGTGGTAGGATGTATTGAATTTTAAGTAAAATACTGATGTGGCAATCTCTTATTGGATGGTGTAAAATATGAGTTTTACACTCCATTTTTACCAAATTTGGACTCCTATATTTAAGGGACTAAAATTGAGTCAACATTATAAATAGAGAGACTAAATTATTCCATTTTGAACTTTCAATTACCAAATCCAAACTTCTTGAATTTGAAGCATATAATTTACCTCCTCCTTCCCTTTTTCTATTTTTATATTTATCTAAGCCCTTAAAAGGGTTTGAAGGGTTTTGTTAATGATTAAGTTATCGTGGCCATTGCCGGATTGAAACTTGCAGTGATATCTTCCAATCGTGGTATTGTACTTATAATCTAAACCATTAATAACGATTCGATTAGATGATAATTTATTTATATGATTGTTTAATTGTAACATAGAAATGACATAATATTGTAAGGTTTTTTTAGTGTATATATATAAATATATATAAGTGAAACATAAGATTGTAAGTTGTGGTCATGGTAATCTTCATATCCTTTGTCATTTGCAATATACAAAACATATTAGATATAATAAATTTAAGGCAAGAAGTGGTCTTCCTAGAGTGAAATGGTTCCTCGATAGGTTGAGATTTTATTATTTATTTTTTAAAGAGAAAAGACACATATGAGTTGTGAGACTTAAGTGGATGAAAACAGGATTTTATTTTTCTTAAGAAAGGATAAGGATCTCATTTTAACTGAAAAGAGATCTGATCAACGGTCCAATCATCCGGTTCCATATTATTCAGAAGTATTTTATCATATTGTATCCTTCTTAGATTTTGTAGTTGTTGTTGTTTAAGTGAAACAGATAGAACTCTATCCACTTGAAAATTACATGGAAGCTTAAGAAAAACAAAATGAGTGTATGGGAGAAACCCCATCTTATAGGGGGATAGCCACATGCCATCCATGCATGGCTATACCACATGCATGTTTGGCACCGGTCATTGCAAATCACAGATGACACCAACTACGCCAAAATAAGTTCAGTGTTTCAATATCACCGTCTACAAGTTAATTAAAGTCGTTGCAATAATAACTTCATGAGAAGTGCTACATTCACAACATTTTTACAACAAATTATGGGTGGTTAGTTGTTATTGGTTCAAATTTGAATTTAGTACTGAGATTACTTTTTTAACCCAACAATAACAACCAGTAACAGTCTGCCACTTAGAATTTGTTGTAAAAATATTATAGACATATCATTTCTCTAACTTCATAATGGTAAATTATTGCATTAATAATAATTAATTGCAATAATTTATAATTATCAGTACTGTATTACAAAAATTCATTGCAATAACTTAAAATGAATAAATTATTGCAATAACTTAATACCAATTATTTTTGCAATCTATTACAACGAAAATTTCAGAGTGATATTTTATTGCAATGAAGATACATTGCAATATGGATTAAAAAAAGAGAAATATACATTGCAATAATTTAAAATTAATTATTTTACAATTTATTACAATAATAACAAATATGAAGCGAAGATATCATTACAATAACTTAATATCAATTTGTTAGGAACCTAGAGGTTCTTAATGGGGATGGATATGAATTGTAGGGGGGTTGATGAGAATTGTAGGGAAATTGACTTAATTTGAGGTAGTCACCCTCCATAGAGAAATAGAGAGATTAAAAGAGAGAGAGAGATACACTAATGCACTAAGAAATTGGTTTATTCTTCAATTCATATCTAATGTTGAATTACAATCATGTATTTATAGGGGACTAGCTCTAATGTTATTGGCCCACATGGCTCAAGATAATTGGTTAGTTAATTCAACGTGTGCTTTATGAATTAAGCCATGTGTTAAATGAGATACATGTGCTCAAATCCTAACTAACTCATCCTAATCCTAATATCAACCAACTAGCTAACTACCTAACCAAAGGGATTACAACAATTATTTCATATTCCTAACATTTCCCTCCCCTTGCAAACACCTTGCCCACAAGGTGTTGTTGTGAAATGACACCTTCCATTAAAGGAGATCTTCCAATGGACCAATACTTTAGTGACATTTTGATCAACATATTCATGCATTTCTCTTTGACAAGCGGTCTCGTGCACATGAAGGTTTCTTCTTTGTAGATCTTCAAGCTTTGCTCAAATTCTTGAGCTTTCAATGGTTCTTCAATGTTCAAGGTCTCATTGGTTCTTTGAACCTTGGAATGTTCTTGTATCCTTAAGACCTCATTTGATTCTAGAACCATTAAAATTGTTGGCGCTCACATCTTGGATTCTTGGATCACCGACACTTGGATTGCCAATTCTTGAATCATAGACTCTTGAATGGAAGCCTCCATTGGTGCTTCAAGAATTGGTTCTTGGAAAATCATCATCTTCTTCTTTGTTGGTTCTTTGGACTGAACTTCAAGGGCTGCGTCTTCATGTATATCATCATCCACTTTGACACAAAAATCAACATCCTGGCTTGCAACAATAGCAGTAGATTCTTGGAACTTGATTTGTTCTTCGAATTCCATTGAATGAAGAAATTGTAACTTCTCTTCCGTCATTTTCTCAAGATCCTCTTGCAATCTTGAGAGCTCTTTTTTCATGACCTTTTTAGATTCAGCCAAGGCCCTGACCATCTTTGAAATATCCTTGACATCCTCTAATGCTTTGTTCAACACTTGCTATATTTCTTTCAAAAGTTTTCTTTGGTCACAATTGCTGGTCTTAAGATCGACGGCTTTGATATCACTTGTTAGGAACCTAGAGGTTTCTAATGGGGATGGATATGAATTATAGGGGGGTTGATGGGAATTGTAGGAAAATTGACTTAATTCGAGGTAGTCACACTTCATAGAGAAATAGAGAGATTAAAAGAGAGAGAAAGAGAGAGATGCACTAATGCACTAAGAAATTGGTTTATTCTTCAATTCATATCTAATGTTGAATTACAATCATGTATTTATAGAGGACTAGCTCTAATGTTATTGGCCTACATGGCTCAAGATAATTGGTTAGTTTATTCAATATGTGCTCTATGAATTAAGCCATATGTTAAATGAGATACATGTGCTCAAATCCTAACTAACTCATCCTAATCCTAATCTCAACCAACTAGCTAACTACCTAACTAAAGGGATTACAACAATTATTTCATATTCCTAACACAATTATTTTATGACCTATTGTAATAACAAATATAAAATAATTATTTATTACAACGAATATATCGCTGTTTATTGTAATAAGATTTGTGATGTAATAGCCAATTGTTATAAGATATTCAAAACAATAAATTGTTTATTACAACGACATATATCATTGCAATAAAATTGTCATTAAAATATCTAAAGTATACAACGAATTTTTTTGTTGCACAAACTTATTACCCAAAATTTTATTATAACACCTCGTATCACCCATTGCAATGATTTTGGTGTTATTGTAATGATTTTTTTGTTATAATAAGCATTTTTTCTTGTAATGATGCAATTTTTTAAAATCAAGTTCAGTAGTCAAGACTCAAGCTTCTTGTAACTCTACTGATCAGTACCTCCTATGTCCAATGAAGACATCTAGGGTTCAAATCCCCTTCCTCCATTATAACTATCAAATTATCCAAAAAAAAAAAAAAAGTTTAACAGTTACAACTTAATTACAAAGATTAACATGATTGTACGTTTTTAGACCCCTTAAAACACAAGTTGTTTAACCTAATTATTTAGCCAAGTGATTACTTAAATAAATTATTCAGATCTAGGTTAACACAATCAGATCATATCATGTAAGTAATGCGGAAATATAAAGAACACATGATATAATAACCCAGGAAAACTAAACCGGTAAAAAACCTGAGGAGGATTTAACCTAGCTATCCTTAAGGTAAAACAGATCTATTATGAAAGAATTGAAGTTTTACAATAGCGACTTAGACCACTAACATCCTATTGCTACCTCGAGTAGAAAACTTACTACCACGACCACGTGACAGCTCCGAGTCCACGGACTACTTCTTTACTTGATCTACAACAACCACAAGTTCTCCTACTTGTGACTTTGAGACTCCACTCAAAGGTTTTGGGTCTTCTTGAAAGTTCTTTATGCAGCAACTGAAACGATCACCAAGTTCTTGACATAATCTTGATCTTGATAACCCTAAGTGTGTATGAAGGTAAATACCTCTAGATCTCACAAGAGGTTCAACACACAGCACATAAAAGACTTTAGAAAGCTTTTGGGTACAAAACCCTAGATCTACAAAAGAGGCACAAGATGCACTCTAATCTCTCTAAAAAAAAATATTAAAAATGTGCTTAGAGTTTCCTTTATATACTAGGAGAAGTAGATCTGAAACCCTAATCCTTAATGGGCTTGAACTGCTGTTTGGGCTTAATTCAAATTCTGCAGATACGATTCTCGATTGGTCGAGCCTGTTCTTTGATCGATTGAGCCTTGCAGAAATTGAATAGTAATTTCCTGCAATTACTCGATTCCAAACTTATATTAAACGAAACTTTGAGCAAGTCTAAACCTAGACTAAATGTTTTGATCATGGTTTGCCAACATATACAAATTGAAGTTCTAATACATTAGTTCCTAAAGTCTTAAAACCTAACAATGATTAGTTCTTATCTTTTCAACTTCTTCTTGTTGTTTTTGCTGTAAATACCTTCCATTTAAGTACACTGTAACTGTTTAAGTAAGAAAAGAGAAGTCTCCTCATTTAGCCTTCCTCACATCAAAATTTATGTCTATATTTTGAATTATATTAATCTTAAAATTTTAGTTTCCTAACTCTTTTTAATAAGATGTGTGTATATATATATATACACCAACATTCTAATAGTCTAAATTTGTGCTCTGTAATTACATAAGATAAATACATTTATTTTCATATATAAATAATTTATAGATGAAGAACTTATTACTTATGTCAAATAAATTTTTATGGTTGTTTTTTAAGGATGTATTTGAAATATGTTTTGCCTGCTTGATTTTGTTAATAACAATTGAAACAAAGTTAATAAAAATATAAAAGCAATTTTAATAACGCACAACCAAGAATATAATAAATTATTGTAGGCTTAAATTAGTGAAAATAATTAAATATATATCAATTCACTCAAGGAAGATCAAATTCTTAATTATATTAATAAAAATATGCAAATCCTCTCTTTCTAATGATATGTAAAATAATTAAAATTCTTTTTTCAAATACTATAACATATAATAAGTGTTATACATAGGGACGGACCCAGGTGGGGGCCTGGGCTCCCTCTGGGGCCAAATTATTTTATTTTATTTTTTATAGTTATTATTTATTTCATTTTTGTAGTTAGCCTCTTTCAAAACCTTAGCCCCCCTTCTCCCCAATCAGTCTAATTAGTCTAACCCAAATAACAACTATTTAACTCAAAAACTTAACAAAATAATAAAATTATTCACAACTGTGATTGCATTTTAGCAAAAAAAAAAAAAAAAAAAAAAAAAAAAAAAAAACCTTTTTACCACCAAAGAACCAAAAAATCATGTGTTATTGAAGAAGTTAAAGCTAAATTTTTTGCAACTACAGTAAAACTTTATACCAGTTGACTGTAGTAAGTTGCTAAAAATAAAATACAATATTTTATTAAGATTATATCTCTTCCTTCAATTAAAAAATTTAAATTATCTTTATTCTTTTATTATTTTAATGAGTTGTTTATATTATTTTAAATGAAGTGATAAAAGAAATAGAAAATTCGATATTGAGTGTATTATAAAGTGGGGTGGTAAAATAGATAAAGTAACCTTTTGAGGTGCTAAAAGATAAAATTTTTAGCACCATCATTGTGAATGTTCTAACTTCAAAAAAAAAAAAAAAAAAAAAAAACTAACTAGCCTAGTATTAAAAAAAAACATTATTTTGTTTTTGTTTCTGTGTTTGTTGGATAAGCCAAGCACAGATCGAATGCATATCCTATCACTCAAAGTGACCTTCCAGGAAACTCCACTACTAGAGGCGTGTGTTACGAACATACTGGAAGAATGGGAGCAAGGAAATATCTAAGATAAAGCTACTGCCACCGCATTGAATGCACTGCAGCTAACTTTCCGGCCGCATTTATGTGGAGAAGACCCTTGAACAGTGCTGCATTGACTATCCCAACTCATAGAGGGCCAAAAAGGATGTTCGATGGGACAAGTACTCAAGTAGCGGCTTAGATAATCAACAAGTGTAGGGTCAAGATCATCAAAAGGGAACTATATAATGTAAAAGACCCTCCATGGAGAAAGGATCGGAAATTTGTAAGAGAAAGCACTGTAACAGCTTGAATTATATCTGTAACCTTTTTCAATCAATATATACTGGAACAGACCTCCTCGGATTGGGCCGAGGACAAATTTACTTAGAGAACTTCTTTCCATCTTTGTTTGATTATCTTTTGAAATCCATCCTAACTGTTAAGTCATTCATTAGAGCCTAGTTCTCCAACCCACTCTCTACAAATTCATTGTATTGGGCCTATTAGGCTTGGATCCAATCACACCTTGGGCCAAGGACCAAATCAAGTCCTTACAATTGGCGCCGTCTATGGGAAGAACTTGTGTGATAGTGAGTGCAACAGTTAACTATGGTAGGATCAGGTCCCCATCAGCAAGACTCCACGGGGTCCCAACGATAGGATGATTTCCTTAATCTCGAACGTAGGAGAGATCGAGAGGGCGGCGTGCATACTACGCATACAAGCAGAAGCCACTCTCGAGTTGGAAGTCATGTCTCTCAAGAGCAACATAACAGAGCCATGCAACTGGAGATTGACCAGTTAAAGAAGAAGTTGCGCCATGCACGGCGAGAACGAACCCCCTCCAACTCTGACATTTCCTTTGAGGGTAAAGAAGAGGCTAGTTATAGGCGAAGGTCAAGAACTCCACCCAGCGAATCTTTTTCCTACCATGAAGAACACCAACACAAAGGTAGATGCAAGAGCCCACCCCGCAGAGGCCTGGGAAATGACGCTATGAGCAAAGCATTGAACCAGATTTTCAAGTCGCCCTTTACGCGCAAGATTGAAGGGGCAATACTTCCTCGGCGGTTCCATCAGCCAACGTTCACCATCTACAGTGGTCGAACGGACCCTGTGGAGTATGTGAGCCACTTCAATCAGAGAATGACTGTCCATTCCAAAGACGAAACCTTGATGTGCAAGGTGTTCCCGTCCAGTCTGGGATCCGTGGCGATGAGATAGTTCGACGGCCTAAGGGCAGATTCCACAGATTCCTTCAAGAAGCTCACTTGGGTGTTTGGCTCTCATTTTATTATGTGTAGCAGGGTTTCTCGGCCCTTGGATTCCCTATTGTCCTAATCCATGTGAGAAGAGGAGACCCTGAAGAAATACTCGGATAGATATTGGGAGATGTTCAATGAAATAGATGGTGACTTTGATGACGTGGCCATCAGTACTTTCAAGGTCGGCCTCCCAACTGAGCACGGTTTAAGGAAATCTCTGATTGGCAAACCGATCACCAGTGTACGCCAACTCATGGATTGGATTGATAAGTATAAGAGGGTCCAGGAAGACCAGTAGCAGGGGAAAGGAAAGGCTAAGGTTATCCCTCAAGAGAGGAGGGATTTCAGGTCAGACCGATACAATAACAACTGACCTTGGAGGGACTTTGCTGGGCAGTCGGGATTTGCCAATACTCAGGCGGTTAACGCGGTGTTCCGGGAATAGGTGCAGCAAATTCTGGAGAAGATTAAAAATGACCCATTCTTCAAATGGCCAAATAAGATGACAGGAAACCCCACGAGGCGCAATCAGAACCTTTATTGCCAATATCACCAAGACCAGGGACATACTATAGAAGATTGCAGAAATTTGTAGGACCATTTGGACCAATTGGTCCTAGAGGGAAAGTTGAAGCAGCTTTTGCATCATTCTAATGGCTAGGGGAGCCAGACAAGTTCGGAACCCCGGAGAGATGCTTCTTCAAGACCTCCTTTAGGCATGATAAATGTCATCTTCGCTGCTTTAGGGAGGACCGGGTCCTATCTCTCCAGAATAATGTCAGTCGCTCGGCTGTTTGCCGAGGACTCAAATTCTGGGCCAAAGAGGGCTAAAGTGAGTATCCAATCGGCGTTAAGCTTTTCAGATGAAGATAAGGTTAGAACCATATAACCCCATGATAATGCTTTGGTGATCACGCTAAGAATTGGGGGGTATGACGTGAAGAGGGTGATGGTGGACCAAGGCAGTGATGTTGAAATTATGTACCTCGACTTGTACAAGAAGCTGAATTTGAGACCTGAAGACTTAACAACCTGCGATTCTCCTTTTGTGAGTTTTGATGGGAAGGTTGTCATTCTGAGGGGTCAGATTAGACTACCCGTGCAGGCTGGTTTAGATGTGGTGGAGGTAGACTTCATTGTGGTGGATGCTTATTCCCCCTACACGGCTATTGTGGCCAGACCCTGGCTTCATGTCCTGGGAGCCGTCTCTTCTACTCTGCACCAGAAAATGAAATATCTGGCAGAAGGCCGGGTTGAAGAGATTGTTGGAGTCAATCCACGTCTAGGCAGTGCCTGGTGGCTACCATCCTACATTAGCCCGAAGTTGAATCCTCGGCCTCTGCTGAAAGGGGGTTATAGCAATTAAAGGCTCCGGAGTTGCCTATTAATGGATCAGTCGGGTAATGACTCGGAGAAGTTGTTAGGACATATGTATTACACATGTTATGAACATATGTCATGATTTTATGTAATTGACTTATCCTTTGACAAAACGCACTTTACTTGTATTTGGGTAGATTTAGGATGTGTTTAAATACTTAAAGAAACTATGTTTCAAGATCAAGTGTTGAAACTTTCAAGTCTGTCCAAGAAAACAAGTTGATTGTGCAAAATCATAAAAACTCGACAGCTGGCTCGACAGCTGTATCTATCGAGCTCAAGAAAGCTGTTCAAAGTTCGGTTGCTCGACACCTGTTTGACAGCTTCTCGACACCTTCTATCTGTCGAGGTTTAAGAATTTCAGAATTCAAATATGATTTTCTTGGGATCCGTGAATTTGTCTTTGGGCTTTCTTTTCTCCTAACCCTAGACATATAAAAGGATTGTTTTAAGGGCCGTTAAAGTGTTCACAACTTGCACAAGTTTTGAGCAAACTCTGTTCAAGCAAATTGTGACCGGAGACGAAGTTCTTGCCCTAGTTCATCTCTTTTTCTTGAAGAAGTTGCTGTGTATGTGCACCGTAGGGTTTTGTGACCAGGCATCTTCTTGATTTTCATCGTGTGGATGAACTGAAGAACTTTGCAGCCAACAATCTTCATAGTTGGTGATTGAAGTCGCGTACTGGGATCCGCGCAATTGGTTAGTCACATACTTGGGAGTCGTGCATTTGAAAGGGGAACTGTCACTACAGAACAAGTCCAATTGGGTATTGGGGTAAGGGTTCAACTATAGGTTGGTAAGGTACTTGAGATTCCTTTACTTGTAACCGCTTGTTGTGATAATAGTGGAGTTTCGGGAGTGGTGACCTGAAAATCACCCGGTGGGATTTTTTTGCCGTCAGGTTTTCCCCATTCGTAAACAAATCACCGTGTTATTTATTTTCCACTGCATAATTAGTTTATTTGGTGATTTGTTTGTGCTACCACGCGTTTACATGATAAATTGATTAATTAATAACTTGGCTAATTAATTTCTATCACAAGGGGTCATTCTGGCCTAACAGAAGTTCTTTCAGATCGGAGCTCGGCTGTCTCCTCCGGAGAAGGAAGAGCTGATAGAGTTCCTTAGGAGAAATGTTGATGTGTTTGCATGGAACGCTTACGAAGCCCTAGGGGTGGATCCGAGCTTCATCTGGCATCATTTAAACGTTAATCCATCTGTCACCCCCAAAAAGCAACCACCTCGGCGCTCATCCAAAGATCATTCTGACGCTGTCAGAGACGAGGTGATGAAACTTAAGCAGGCAGGGGCTATCAAGGAGGTTTTCTACCCTGAATGGCTAGCCAATACTGTGGTGGTGAAGAAGAAGAATGAGAAGTGGCGAGTCTGTGTGGACTTCACAGATCTAAATAAGGCTTGCCCAAAGGATCCCTTCCCTATGCCTAGGATAGACTAGCTGGTGGATGCAATTGTAAGCCATTCTCGGATGAGCTTCTTAGATGCCTTTCAAGGATACCACCAGATACCACTAGACCTGGGTGATCACGAAAAGATAGCTTTTGTCACTCCAATTGGAAACTACCACTACAAGGTGATGCCTTTTGGTTTGAAAAATGCAAGGTTTACCTATCAAAGGATGATGACTAGGATGTTTGAACCACAACTGCACAAATGTATTGAGGTCTATATAGACGATATGGTGGTGAAGAGTAAGGTGGTGTCTAAGCATGTGGGAGACCTTGGGAACATTTTTGAAATCTTGAGGAAACACAAGTTGCGCCTTAACGCTTCCAAATGCTCTTTTGGTGTGGGGTCAAGCAAGTTTTTGGGCTACATGGTAACTCACTAGGGGATTGAGGTTAACCCTGATCAGATTAAGGCAATTAACAGTTTACAACCACCTCGAATCCCAAGGAAGTCCATAAGCTAACCAGAATGACTGCCGCCTTGAACCGGTTTATCTCTCGGTCAGCAGATAGATGCAGACCTTTCTTCCTGTCAGTGAATAAGTGGAAGGGATTTGAGTGGACCGAGGAATGTGCTTTGGCCTTCCAAAGGCTTAAGGAGTATCTCTCTCAGCCACCTATCATGTTTAGTCTTGAGATGGATGAAGTCCTGTTTGCTTATATTGCCGTGCCCCTTCATGCTGTAAGCTTGGTGTTGATACGAGTTGATAGTGGCATACAAAGGCCAGTTTATTATGTGAGCAAGTCGCTACATGAGGCCGAGGTTCGTTATCTGCCACTGGAGAAGGCCATTTTGGCGGTGGTACATGCTACACGTAAACTCCCCCATTACTTCCAGGCACACACAGTTGTTGTCCTAACTTAGCTTCCGCTTAGAGCTCTGCTCCGAAGTGCTGATTACACAGGAAGGATTGCCAAGTGGGGTACGATCCTAAGGGCTTTTGACATCAAATACATGCCTCGTACCTCTATTAAGGGCTAGGTCCTCGCAGATTTGGTGGCCGAGTTTGCTGAATCCCCATTTGAGAAAGAAGTAGAAACGCCACACATGGATGAAAAATCGGTTGGCACAATCACCTTGCAAGAACCTTTATCTTGGAAGGTATATGTTGATGGCGTAGCGAATCAAAGGGGATCCGGAGTGGGGCTAGTTCTGGTCTCACTTGAAAAGATCACCATCGAGAAATCATTAAGATTGGGATTCTCGGCCACAAACAATGAGACTGAGTATGAAGCTCCACTGATGGGAATGACCATGGTTCAAAGAATGGGCGGAAAAGTGGTAGAGATGTTCTTGGACTCAAGATTGGTTGTTGGCCAAGTGAAGGGGGAGTTAGAAGTGAGAGACAAGAGAATGCAAGGGTACCTGGGTCAAGTCAGGCGTTTGCAAGTAGGGTTTGAATCTCTCAGCCCATTGCATGTCCCTAGAAGTGGAAACACACATGCCGATTCCCTAGCCACACTTGCAACCTCCTTGGTGCAGAGCCTACCTTGGGTCATCCTGGTAGAAGACTAGTACAAGCCCACAGAGATGAAGAGAGAGGTGGTTCATATTCACCAAGTTAGGGTAGGGCCTAGCTAGATGGACCCCATAGTACTATTCTTGAAGGAGGATATCCTGCCCGAGGAGAAGTCAGAAGCTGACAAAGTACGTAGAAAGGCTTCTCGGTTCTGGCTGTCTGAGGATTAGAAATTGTACAAGCGTTCCTTTTCTGGGCTATACCTGCTATGCATACATCCTGAGGCATCAGAACTACTCCTTGAGGAGTTACATGAAGGGATTTGTGGAAGCCACACTGGAGGCAAATCTTTATCCCACCGAGCCATCACTCAGGGCTATTGGTGGCCAAACATGCAAAAGGAAGCACAAGAATATGTGAAGAAGTGTGATCAATGCCAAAGATTTGTACCAAACGTGTACCAACCAGGAGGAGTCCTTAATCCCCTGTCCAGCCCTTGGCCTTTTGCTCAATGGGGCATAGACATTGTTGGCCCTTTCCCCAAGGCAGCAGGGAACAAGAGGTATTTGCTGGTCGGCACGAACTACTTCACTAAGTGGGTTGAAGTTGAGCCCTTGGCAAACATTAGGGACATGGATGCCAAGAAATTTGTTTGAAAAAATATTGTCACACGGTTTGGGGTCCCTCGTACCCTCATCTCGGACAATGACCTTCAATTTGATAGCAAATCTTTCAGGAGATACTGTTGTGACCTGGGAATTACGAATAGATATTCTACCCTAACTTATCCCCAAGGGAATGGACAAGCCAAGGTTGTTAACAAGGTCATAGTGAATGGACTTAAGAAGAGGTTGGATGATGCGAAGGAAAAATGGGTGGAAGAGCTGTTGCATGTCCTCTAGACATATCGAACCACACCTCGTAGATCAACAGGGGAGACTCCCTTTTCAATGACTTATGGAGCCGAAGCGGTTATTCCTTTAGAGACTAGCTTCCCAACTCTGAGGACAAGTTCTTTCAATCCGAGTGATAACAATGGATTGCCGGAAAAGAGCTTAGATTTTATTGAAGAAAGGAGAGAAAATGCAGTGGTCCAATTGGCATATTACCAGCACAAGCTTAAATAAGGTTATGATGCAAATGTGAAGTTGAAACCGTTAGCACTTGGTGACTTGGTGTTGAGAAAGGTTCTAGGTACTGCAAAAAACCCATCATGGGGAAAGCTGGGGCCTAACTAGGAGGGGCCATATCGTATCACCTCAGTGGCTAGTATAGGAACATATTTCCTCGAAGACCTAGATGAACATGTAATACCACGCCCTTGGAATGTAAACAACCTGAAAAGGTATTATTATTAATGAAAGTTCCCTTTGTCATGTGCTCATTTATTATGTAAATACGTCGTACTTCCCATTATTATCTTTATAAGTGTTAAATAGAACTTTAGTCATGCCTGGTTCCTTGGACCACATACTTTGGGAAAATTAACACTCAATGAGATCTATCTGAGTGTTAAACAGAACCTTAGTCATGCCTGGTTCCTCGGACCACATACTTTGGGAAAATTAACACTCAATGACATCTTTATAAGTGTTAAACAGAACCTTAGTCATGTTTGGTTCCTCGAACCACATACTTTGGAAAAATTAACACTCAATGACATCTATCTAAGTGTTAAACAGAACCTTAGTCATGCCTGGTTCCTTGGACCACATACTTTGGGAAAATTAACACTCAATGACATCTTTATAAGTGTTAAACAGAACCTTAGTCATGTCTGGTTTCTCGGACCACATACTTTGGGAAAATTAACACTCAATGACATCTATCTAAGTGTTAAACAGAACCCTAGTCATGTCTGGTCCCTCGGATCACATACTTGGAGAAAATTAACACTGTGATATCTGTTGGTCTTTTACTAAGTGTCAAAACAGATCTAGGATTATACCCAACTCCTTGGATTGATGGCTTTGAGTTCAGCCTTCATTGCAAAAGGTTCAATTCTCAATACAAGTATGTGATAAACCTTTTTAATGCTGGTGCTTGATCAAATTACTTAAATTGTTAGCAGTGTATTATTGTTAGTTTTTATTAAAGACAGAGTAGCAACAGTTCAATGCTATTTGTAATAATAATAAACTTCAAATCACATAAAGTAAAGGTACAAGAGATAAAAAGAAAAACATTTTCATTAAATAGAAAGGGGAGTACATTATATACATCGACAGAAACAACAAACAACAAAAGAAACTACAAGATAAGTCCTAAGTGCTACTTCTTGGCCTTGGGGGGGTCTTCTTTTTGGCTCGGTTGAGAGGCAGGAGCATCCTTAGCCTGAGGATCAATCTCTTTGGTCTTGGCCTCTGTCTCCTTTGCCTTGGCCTTAGTAGCATCCTTGGCCTACGGATCAGTCCCTTTGGTCTTGGCTTTAGTCTCCTTTACCTTGACCTTAGCGGCATCCTTGGCCTTTGAGGAGGACTTAGTCTCCTTGCCCTTACCCTTGTCTTTGGCCCCATCAGGCCCCTGGCCTTGATCACCAGCTTGGCTGGGTCCCTTCGAAACCTTAGGGAGGGGGAGAGCAGCCTGGATGGTCAGGGGCTGCTCTAAAGACTTAGGAGCAGTGGCAAAGGGAGATGTGAGGGCAATCGGAATTTCACGGATCTCAGGGTGGTAGTATACCTTCCCCGGTTGCCTCCACTCCGAGTCTGTAGGGACTCCTGCAAGGTTGAGGGCTTCTGCCCATGTTACATTGCAGTAATCCCTGCATATCTTGGCTAGCTCCTCAGTGAGCTTGGCTTGTGTTTCTTCCACGCCAAGAGCGTAGGATGCTTGCTTTTCAACCTCCGCTGCTTCCTTGGCCAATTGAGTTGCCTCCTTAGCCTTCTGCAGGTCTGCTCTCAGCTCTAGCACAAGTTGTCTTGAAGTGGCCAGCTCTATCTCAGTCTAATAAAGCAACTTGCGTTGGTCCTCAGCTTGAGTCCGGGCATTCTTTAGTCTTGCCTCAGCACTCCTTCTGTCCCTCTCCTCGACAATCAGCTTGGAGAGCAGCTCCTTATTCTCCTCCTTCGCAGTCCCTAAGGCCTTTTCAGTCTCGAGGCGGAGGTAGACCTCGTTCTTGACATCATTTTAGGTCTCTTTGACCCATTCCTTGGCCACAAAGACCTCCTGGGTGATCTGTACAAAAATAATATAGCAATCCCATGTGAACAAGAGAGAGAGAAGAAAACGTATTAGTACTTAAATAAATAAAAAATGTGTGGTTGAGAACTTACCATGGCAAGGTCCCTTTTTAGGGACATAAAGAGGTCTTGCTGCCTCATCTTCCTCACAGCATCCATATCCTTAGGTAGAAGGAGTGGCTGCTCCAAGGCTTCAGCTATATGGGCAGAATGACCTCTTTGGAACTCCCTGATAGAGGCATTCCAAGGGATGGCAGTCCCATCCACCTCTAGCCGGGGAGACCAGGTGCGGTGCTGAAGGTGCATCTCGGCCCCAGTTTGCTCTTCCCGGCTGTCCACAGAACTAGCCCTCTTGTCCTTAGGATCTTTGGCCATTTTCTGTTGTTTAGCACCCTTCTGAGGGACCGCCTCCCCCTCCTCAAGCTCCTACACTGGTCTCTTCTTCTTTAGATTTGGAATAGTGTGCAGTCTGAGATCAGTAGGGGGTAGAGAGGGAGGAGGGGGAAGAGTGGGAGGAACTTCTTGTGAAGTTGACCCCTTGTTCCTTGCAGCCATGAGGTCTTTTAGGCTTTTATTCCCCCGGTTTGATGCCATCTCATCTTCCTCTTCTTCGGAGGTGCTGTCTGGACGAGCAATCACCAGAATCGGGGTGTGAACACCTGAGTGCCTATCAGGCTCATCCTTGGCGTTTGAGATGTGAACTATTTGAGCCCCTTGAGTCTCCTCTTCTTTAAAATGAAAATTTTCTATCTCCTCCTCAAGTGATAGGCGTGAAGAGGCAATCTCCTCCCTTGGTGCTGCTGTTGCCTCAGGCAAAACATGTTGAAGTGGCAGTACAATAGGTGGAAGATCTTTTCGAGCCAAAAAACCAGGCACGGAGACGTCTATGTGGGCCAATTGGGAGTCACTAGCTCTTATTGCCTGACCCGCGTCCTGGAAGGTTCTTGATAGAGGCTCGTAGTCAAGTACTAAGTGAACGACTCACAGCTGCTCGTCTTCGCTTATAAATATCTTCGACCTCAGTAATTTGTTGAGAGCCGGAACGTTGACCAGGCTAAGTCTCGAAGCAACGTGCCTTTTATCTGCAAAAACGTCCGAGGAGGAAATCATGGTCAGACCAATGAAAATTATCATCAGAAGAAGGCGAAGTGTTAAAAATGAAAAGGAATAAAACTAAAAGGGCTAAATCCCCTACCAAAGGGACTAATCCTAGGGTACCCCACCTGGCTCTCTCGCCCGAGTTGGGCAGTGAAGACCGTCATGCCACTCCCCGGAGACAATCAGGTAGTCATCCTTCATGCCTTTGTTAGACTTAGGAAGACACGATGTAGCCTAACAATGTCGGACGGAGACTTGAGATAATATCCTGCGCCGGTAAGTTTGTGGCACTCGTACATGTGAACTACATCATGCCACGTTAGCCCTAAGCCCATCTGCTCATTGAGAGCGTCTACACTACCCAAGACCCTAAATAGGTTAGGGGTGCACTGATGGGGAGTCAACCTATGGTTGATCAGATAATCTCGGGTCACCTTGCCCATGAGGAGTGTCATTCCTCCTTTTATGAAAGCGACCATAGGAATGACGACCTCCCCTTCCTCCCTGTGTGTGACTATTTGGTCCAGAGAACAATATTGCAGGGCTAAAACCTTGGCCCTAAAACCTTCCATACCGGCATCAGAATCTACTAGGTGCTTAAACCTACCCATCTAGTCAAGTTAAAGGGAAGTGGGTGAAATTTTTAAATAAAGGAGACGAAGAATGGAGGGCTGAGGAGATTGGCCGAGGAGAAAACAACCTAGAAAAAAATAAAGAATAAAAACTTATGGGAAAGTGAACAAAGTGACACTGTGGGAAGTTCTTGAAAGATTGAGAGTTCTTGAAAGGTTGAGAGCTCTTGAGAGTTTGAAAGTTTTTGTAAAGTGAGAAAAAGTGAGCCCTTCATACGCCTTATATAGGAGGGGGAATTGAGTGGGAGTTATCCTGCTCAAAATTCGAAGAAAAATGTCCACCGTAGGATCTGCTCCTCACCATTGGATGTGGGCAACAAAGCGCCATCTAGAGCAATTAATGACGCATCGCGGGCTTCGAGGCGTCAGTAATAGTTATGAGGAGCACCAAATGGTGCTCCCACGTGTGTAAATCAAAGTAATTAGTAGTTTTAACTCTTAAGAAATCAAAACCCCACTTTTTCTCCTCGAATAAGAGGGAAAAATCAGAATTTTAAAGGGCTATTATAGGGATAAGGGCCTAAAAATGTAAATTGGGCCTTGGGCTTTGGCTGAAGACGTTGATTGGTCTGAGGACGAATAAACAATAGTGAGAGTGTTAAGTTTAGAGTCCCCTAAGTAACATGCAAGTGGAAAGGTTGGGAAAGGTGGTCCGAGGAGGAATATCTCCTCGAATAAGCCAAACACAGATCAAATGCATATCCTATTACTCAAAGTGACCTTCTAGGAAACTCCACTACTGGGGCGTGCGTTACAAACATACTGGAAGAATGGGAGCTAGGAAATATCTAAGATAAAGCTGCTGCCACCGCATTGAATGCACTGCAGCTAACTTTCTGGTTGCATTTATGTGGAGAAGACCCCTGAACAGTGCTGCATTGGCTATCCCAACTCATAGAGGGCCAGAAAGGATGTCTGATGGGACAAGCACTCAAATAGTGGCTTAGATAATCAACAAGTGTAGGGTCAAGATCATCAAAAGGGAACTATATAATGTAAAAGACCCTCCACGGAGAAAAGATTGGAAATTTGTAAGAGAAAGCACTGTAACAGCTTGAACTATATCTGTAACCTTTTTCAATCAATATATACTGGAACAGACCTCCTTGGATTGGGCCGAGGACAAATTTACTTAGAGAACTTCTTTCCATCTTTGTTTGATTATCTTTTGAAATCCATCCTAACTGTTAAGTCATTCATTAGAGCCTAGTTCTCCAACCCACTCTCTACAAATTCATTGTACTAGGCCTATTGGGCTTGGATCCAATTACACCTTAGGCCAGGGACGGAGCCAGACTTTCAACCTAGGGGGGGCAAAAGTTTCGAAGGAAAAAAATCCTAAAATTCCAAACTATCATATTTAGTGTTAACAAGCAATAAAGTAAAATATACAAAATTGCCATTTTTTAAAACATTGCACTGTAATTATTTATGAAAAGGTCTCAATGTCTTTTAAATCTCAAAAGTATTTTATTATTTATTTCGTACTAAAATGTCAGAAGTTTTCCTTGCAATGTATAAAATTCAAACTAGCATCTCTTCCTATATTAAAAAAAAAATCAAATATTATAATTGATTAGACTAAGGTTTTGTTTTCCATTGTTGTTATTGTTATATATGTGTTTTGCCTGTATTTATCTTTCATAAAATTCTCAACTAAAAGACAAAACCATAGGACCACACCACAGATCCATTATTGCTCATTTAAATAATACACTACTGTACTATATCATTAAATTAACCAATCAAATGTTCGCACTTTACTATTTCTACTGTTAAAACAAAAGGCTTGTAAAGTCAAAACAGACGGAGATAAAGTTAGAGATGGGAGAGATATCAAATTTTGAGAATCTTTAGATTTAAGAGAGAAAGAAACAAGAAACAAAGGAGAGAGAGTCAGAGATGGGAGAAATGAAATACCAAAGAAGGAGAGCAAGTTGTGCGGCAACTGTGACTTGTGACGCATACAGCATATCTAATCAGATATCTTCGATCAGTTTTGGTGGCCAGGGCACAGTAAGACTATGCCTGCTGTTGCTGGTGGTGGCATGGCATCACTATCCAGAGCAAAGGAGGCGTGACTCATGAGACACACTCTCTCACAGTCTCACTTGCTATCAGATTTTAATTTCAATTTAGAGTTTTTTTGTGTGGTAAATTTGAAGAGTTTTTACGGACTGGATTTTTTTTGTTTTTATTTTTGTTTCTAAAAGGCTTAAACAATGGGTTTGTTGATAAATTTTTTGTTGTTGTTTGGGCTATATAAATTAATTTTTGTGGTTATTATTTGGGCTATTTTTTGGGTTTAGAGGGTCGAAGAAACTATAGGGGGGCAAAGTTTTGTTTCAATGGGCTCAAATTCTAAATAAACCTTAATTATACCTACTATTTTGAAAAAAATAAAAAATTGAGTGGGGCTGAGGCCCCCCAAAGCCAATGAATGGCTCCATCCCTGCCTTAGGCCAAGGACCAAATCAAGTCCTTACAAGTATATATTACGGGATCCTTCCCATGTTAGGATTCTATTCATATTGGGATTTTGTCGACTAGGGTTAATTGTAGCACACAAGCTATTTCCATTTAGGATTACTTGGAAGTCACTCAAATTATATAGATGCCACGTGGCCTTGAGATCCGTTTGCCTCACGTTTGTGCATCTTGGATCCGTCCACTATTAGCCAACTGGTCTAGCACTGTCAGGTTTACTTCCACGGACCCGTTAGCCTAATCTCCTCCTCTTCAAATACAATACCTCATATCACCTTCACCAAAAAAAGACAAAGATACAAGGAATATATTGTTATATATTAAGGGAAAAAAAAACACACACACACACACATCAAAAGGAACTCATAAAAATATTGATTATAAAGTTATAGATTAAAAACAAGGTACTTGTTCAACAATTTTACAAACACACCCCGTTTCACATTCTATATATTGACTCTTTTTTGTTGTTGTTGTTGTTGAGAGAGCGGTTTTTGGTGTAGGTAGGGATTGAATCCCAAATTTCTTAAATAATAATTTGAGATTTTACCAGTTAAGCTAACTGAAATCTACATATATTGACTTGTTAACTTATGATTGAAGTAACATTCATTTCATATGAATTTACAACTAATATTATTTTTATTATGTAGTAATCATAATTTTTGTGCGTTTGTTGGATATGAAATTAGACATGTCCCTATGCTTATTGTTTAGCCATTAGCCAATTAGTACCAGCACATACAATCTATGGGTGGTCATTGGAGTTCCCTTTTGACTTTTCTTGGTCTTCTTAACCACCCAATCAAAATTATATTTGAGTCAAATACTTCATTTGACATTGTGAGTGTTTTAAAACGTGATCTCAAAATGTCAAATGTATTGCATGAACAACCTTTTTAGCAATAGTATGATGTGGGCCCATCTTAAAAATGGACTACAAAGTTGAAAGTATCCCACTAACTCTATGGTTTTTTTTTTTTTTTTTTGGGAAAAATGAGTGCTACTTGATTTAAGTTCAAAACCACTATGGCCCTAAGTGTAGGTCTAACTTAACAAGAATGGAGTCAAGAGTTAGGGTATAGCCATATAGGAATGGAAAGGTGTTAAGGCATAGTTAATTAAGAAATTTATTAAAGTGGATTTCTATCATATAATCATACATTTATTAAATGAAAACAATTGGCATTTTATTTTCATAGAACAAAACTGAAAAATAAGAATATTCAAATTAAATTCTAAAAGGCCAGTAAATGAATAAGCATGATAAATCAAATTCAATGTGTAAAGTCAGCATTTTAATGGGAACAAAATAAAACATTAAATGAATAAGAATGGAAATAAACCACATGAATAGGAAAATAGATCGGTTGACATATGCAACTCTCTCGCATGCTGTACTTATATGCTTTCAGGATAATGTAATAGTTTGATTTTATTTATTTATTTATAATAATCAATCCAAATGCAAGAACCTGAATTTTTTTTAATATAATATATCAAATTTAGGCTTGTAACACATAATTTACAATTTTCTCAACAAAAAAAAAAAAAAAACCACAGAATTGACAATATTTTATTTTGACAGAAAATATTTTTTTAGAAAATGACTTTAAAAAAAAAAAAAAAAAAAACGTTTTTTCACCTGTTTACTGATATTGGTTGTGACCTTAAAAACAAGCTAAAAAAACATTTGTGGAGGGTGGAGGGGGATATATTTACGGGGATTTATTTTATTTTATTTTATTTTGAGGGAATACGGTAATTTATTGAATATGTGACATTTCAGAAAATTGCAGTTTTGGCATTAAAATCCCCCTTGTTGTAACTTGTAATTACTTAATGGAACTTCCCCCCCCCCCCCCTCAATCGATTAGTGCTACACACTGGTATTATTGAAAAGAGTGATACTGATTTTTCGTGATTAAAATGAGATGATTAGGTTGGTAACATGTCATGAGCTTTGTGACTGAATACATTGAACGTTTTACTACACACTCTTGTTGACAAACAAAAGCATTAGTTATCTTAATAAAAATAATTATCTCTTACTCAAAAAATAATTAAGAATAATAATTATCCCTTCCATTATTACTAATAAAGCCTATTTGATGACTTGATTGACAATGCGATTGTGGAGCTCGTAAATTATGTCAAACAAAATTTTTTTACTATAGAAATTTTTTTTCCGTCATGGTTTAGTGGATTGAGTTCAGATTCAACCAAATTGGGATGACTTTATAACCAGGTTTAAATCAAAATTACCCTAATTTAAACGAGTCATTTTTTTTTTAGTCCAAAGATACACAATAAGTTCGGTTCAAACTATGAGTCTTTTTCCTTCTAACATTAAAATTAAGTTAACAGGTTTATTAGAAACATGCAAATTGTTTATCAACCAAAAAGAAAAAAATAACAGAAAAAAGAAACACGCAAATTTATAAAAACATATAATATCCCAATTAATAAAGTCAAATAACTTAAATAAATTACAATCAAAATGAGAAGAATGTCCCAAATATATACTCACTAAAATATAGTAGTTTTCAAAATGCAGAGTGTATTGTGAATTTCATTTTCATATCACACGTGAATACTCTATAATTTAATTTCCTTTTTTTCCATGACTAAAAAAAAAGTTCTTTTTTTTTCGGATTCAGTGGGAGGCCCACACATCCACAATGGAATTATAATCCTCTTCCCCTAAAGAGACTGATAAGATAAGGCCATTATCTAGCTAAATTGCGCTTTGTTACTGAAAACATTTTACGGATAAAAATGGCTAGTAATATTTCATTCAAGCCAGACTTAATTTAGATCTCAACCAAAAAAAAAAAAAAGAAAGAAAAAAAAGGGCCAGACCTTAGAGACAATATTGTCTTGTACCAAAAAAAGAAAAGAAAAGAAAAGGAAACAAGCCATGCACGTCCTCATCAATTTACATCAAACATTAATTTAATCCAAAAAGAAAGAAATTCGATACAAAACCAATACCATGAATCTTGTTTTCATTTAATTATTGAACAATTCTTAAAACATAAAATATTTCACAACTTATTAAGATGGTAAATTGTAATTGGTGGGCATACAGACTCACTATCCTCACTTTTTCATACATAAACCATAGTTTATTATATTAAAAAAATCATGAAAATGTGTGAAACATGTCGTGTACATAAATTTATTGTTAATAGGCTATTAGCTTTAAGGCATTTTCCTTAAACCTCTGGGGAAATAAATATTTTAAATAGTGCCTGATATGTTTCTCCAAAAAAAAAAAAAAAAATAGTGCCTGACATGTTTAATGTCTTTTTGGATTATTTTTATTTAATTAAGATAGAGAAATAGGGAGAAGGAGGAGTTGCGGTTCACGCCATTGTAGATGAACTTTGGGAGTGGTCTCAAGATGTTGATTAAGAATTTTGAACATTAATGTCTTTTGGATTTCAAAATGGTAAGTCATAATTGATAGGAACTTAGGCTGAACATTAATGTTTTTTGGATTTCAAAATGGTAAGTCATAATTGATAGGAACTTAGGGTGTGTTTGTTTGGAGGTGAAATAGGGTGGATGAAAAATTTTGGAGAGAAAATGAGAAAGAAAACTTTTTTGAGTGTGTTTGGTTGAGTGGGGAGGAAGGAAAATAAATGGTGGGACTCGAGTGTTTTCTTCTCGGGCCTACCAAAAAGTTTTCTCCCTAAAATGGAGAGAAAACTGAAGGGAGAAAATATGGCTACTTAATGGACAAGAATGCGTAAAATAGAGAGAAAACTGAAGGTAGTGCAATGTAGTTTACATTTAAACTTTAGACTAATTTACGATGTAGTTAATTTCAACGCAAATGCAAGCTCACTTCAAAGATTTTTTTGGTAGAAATGCCAACTTCAAAGTTCAAACCTCGTAATACGTGACTGTCTAGAATACGTGACAATTTTTCCGAGTCTATGTAACTATGCATACGAGTGCTGCCAATTCATATATACCAAGTAATTATATAAAGGAATCTTTTAGGGTGATCTCAAGAGTCAAGAGGCTGGCTAAGAGTTTTGAACACATGGGCAAAATGAAACCAACATCCCAGTCAATTCTGTTTTAGGTGAGAGAGCTGTGTGAAAACAGTTTGGCAACATGACAATAGAGATTTTTAAAGAAGTTTTGTTTGACCTGAGGATTCACAGTTTGATTCCTATCATCTTCACGGTCATATATATATATATGAAGTGTCAGAAGGTGGCTTGACTTTTTCTCAAGTCTTAATTGCATATCTCTCTTTTTGTATGCAATTTCAGCACAAGCTGATTCTTGAAACAGGCCTACATAGGATAGGTGGCTTGAATATCATGTCTATCCATTAAATGCTTGATCACGCCTATGGACTTCCTTGTAGGAACAATCTTGCTAACATTCACCTTCTTGCATGCACAATTTTTATTTATTTATTTATTTTACTTTTTATAAAAGGGGAAGTCTTATTCATTTATAAAGGTTTTTACAACATGTACAAAGACCTCCGAAGGACAGTCTGCTAGTGCTGAGGTGTTGCATATCCCAAAAAAAAGGGTGCATATATAAAGGATGGACATGTATCATAAATTTCCAAAAGCATTGTTGTTGACGATCCTTTTTGCTAGATCTTCCGCACAGCCAATAATCTCACGATATATGCAAAGCAGTTGGGCGGTCTATATGCGTGCCATAAGGTTCCTGCAATCAGAGATTAATGGGATAACAACGGATGATAAATTATTAGTAGTAGTTAGTCTTGAAAGAACTGTCATAGAATCAATCTCAAGGTGAATAAATTTAAAACCCAAATCCCATGCCAATATAAGACCCTGCGAACTGCCCCTAACTCTGCTATATTATTAGATGTAATACCCATATTTAAGTTGTGTTTGACATTGGCTTAAAAAACCAAATTTTTTTACTATTCAACTTATTTCTACTACTATTCATAGGTTCTATTGCACTTATTACTACTATTTATGGAACCCACTGTACTATTTCAGTTATTTTTTAGCTTTATCTATAGTACTTTCAGAGTTTTTTTTTTATAGTTTAAACTAAATAAACTGTTCCCAAACAAACTCTTAAAGAAAATCCAGAGACCCATGAACCTAAGCAATTTTGCAATAGACCGCCTGCTCTAGCCAACTCGGGATTACCTAAGGAGCTACCATCTGTATTTAATTTTATAAAAGGCTTAAGTGGAGTGATCCATTTAATAATCCTAGGTATACCTATTTTAGTTGTTTTAGTAGGGCAAACTAGATAAAAGTATTTTGTAGCTAACTGAACTGCTTTGTGGACTAGACGAGGTTGGGAGCTAGATTGATTATGAAAAATATGCTCATTCCTAGCTAACCAAAGATGCCAACAAAGGAAAGAAAAGAGCACCTTCCAAGGAAGCTTATGACGTGGGAGAATATTATCCGATGTAGAATTTGTTTTAAGCCAAGGTTGGAGTGGTAGCTGAAAGAATGAAAGAGGCAAGATACCTGGAGATTGAAGCCAAATCTCCTTAGCCCAAGGACAATCTCTTAAAATATGAACAGTGGTTTCAAGATTGTTACACCTAGGGCATCGGTCACTAACATTCGGACCAGAGAAAGCTAAATATTGCCGAGTGGGAAGCCGATCACGCATCGACTTCCCAATGAAGAATTGGAGTTTATTAGGGCAAGGGATTTTCCAAATCCAATTCCACATGGACTTGTTAAAAGGAACGTTAGTTTGATGATATAAAAGTTTAGATGCAGAACTTGCCAAACATATGCCTTTATTGTAATACCAAATAAAGGAATCAGACAAACTAGACAGTTGGGCCACAGGAATACTTTTAATAAGCTGCTCGAGGTATGGAGGAAGGAGTATTTGAAGGTCTTCTAACTTCCAAATATGATTATTCCGAAGGGTACTTACAAATCCAGCATGCACAATATTGCTTGCTGACACTTGCACGGGAAATTAGTTGTTGAAGTTTGTGAACCTTTATGTGGTAGATTGTATAAAAAAGAGAGCAAGAGAAAAACAATCTCTTTCGCTGTTAATGTACTGTGCAAATTTTCCTTGATTTCAACAATAAATCAGTTTCAATTTGTTTCTCCAAAAAAAAAAAAAAAAAAAAAAAATCAGTTTCAATTTTCCTGCCCCTACTTTTATTGTATCATTTTTTTTATGCTCTCTGACTTGTACTCTTGTCTCACAGAAGCAGCATCTGCATGTACTCTTCTCTCACAGAAGTCCTTAGCGTCTGGGTTTAGTTGTAGTGGAACTTGAGTTCCACTTTATTTTAAAATAAAAAATTTGCAAAGAACTCAATACTTGTAATAGTGAGTTCCACTTAAAAAAAAATTGTACAGAACTCTATTTTTCTAAAATCAAGTTCCACGTGTCATTTTTTATTCAGAAAAGTCACATTAGTGTCTGTCACCATGACAAAATACGCATGGAACTCGATATTAGTAATATTGAGTTCTACATAAAACTCGATTTTCACAATATTAAGTTTCAAAAGAATGACATTTTGTCAGATAGTTTGAAAACAATGCTATTTTGCTAAATATTTTGAAAATAAGGGGTATTCTGCCATTTTTCCCCCCACAGGGGCAAAAACTTCAATGAATTTATTTTTATTTTATGGGGAGAGGTTGAGTGAATTTAAACTAAAGATATAGCATGTAGTTGCTTTTTAACTGGCACCCGAGGGGGGGGGGGGGGGGAGGGGAACGACCGTGACCCCTCTCTCTCTCTCTCTATATATATATATATATAAAATTTACATGTTAAGCACTTTTATTCCATGAAATTTCAAATGAACTTTTTTAGTCTCTAAAGTTTAAAATTGAGCACTACTGATTCATCTATTTAATTTGGTTTACTTTCTTGTATAAGTGTGACTATTGGAAAAATGATGTAACGATTTTTTTACTGTTATAATAAAACAATAAAAATTAAGAGTATTGCAAATTGTTAAGTAATAGGTAATGTATAGAATTAAGTTTGTGGGTTAGGTAATTACTGTTATAATAAAAAAAATTAAGAGTATTATATATATATATAGTCCCTTAAAATTTACATGTTAAGCACTTTTAGTCCATGAAATTGCAAATGTTTGGCAGCGAGAACTTGTCCTTCGGACAAGCTCTGTTGAGATTTTTGAAATCTACACAATATCTTATCTGTCCGTTCTTCTTCTTTATTGGTACTATGTTGGATAGCCAGCGCGGGTGTTGAATAGGCTTGATGAATCTTGTGGCCAGCAATTTCTGTACTTCTTTGACTATTTTCCCTTCTATTTTAGTGTGGAATATCCTGGCAGGCTGGGCCACTGGTTTGGCTTCTGGGTCCACATTCAACATATGCACCACTAGCCCAGGGTCTAACCCTGGCATTTCACTGTAATTCCATGCGAAAACGTCTTTAAATTCTTTCAACAGCAGTATCAGCTCTGATTTTTCCTTTTCTGTCAGACTTGCACTAATTGAGATAGGCCTTGGTCCTTCTGAACCAGACCCCAGGTCAACCTCCTCCAACTCTTTTTCTGCCACAACTTGCACCTCCTTTTTTGCCACGATTTTTTCATCTTTCTTTTTATTACATTCTTCCCCTGAACTTTCTTGTGCCACGCAACACGCCAAACTCTTATGCTGCCACTCTTAAGTGGGGACCGCTTGTATTTCACTTGTGGGCCCCTCGTGCCTTCATAATTTGTACACAATCCCGCCATCAGGGCCTCGGACCCTGACACATTGGGGTGTGTCATCTGATTCTGCGGCGGGTGTTTCTTTTCTTTTCTTTTTTTGTGCTCGCAACTCCCTTAGGTCAGGCTCTGGGTCACCTTGGACGTCTTCCAACTTAGGCACGAAGGTACCTCGTGGCTTTGATACTGAGCTTTCCCCAGACGGAGCCCATTGGTCGTAGAATATAGTTTCTACAAAATGAGCCTCCGCTTGTTTGAACGGTGAGGGGTTTGCTGCTATGCGTATCATCCTGCCATTCAACCTTCCTTTCACACACTAGTGATAGGTGGACGGGACCAATCGGTGTTTGTGCAACCATGGCCTCCCCAAAAGCACATGATAGGAGACCTCAGTTTTCACCACATGGAACCGACCTAAAGAAGCTATGGGGCCTACTTTCAACCACAACTGAATGTGGCCTGTGGTGTACTAGCCCCTTCTGCCAAACCCTGTCACTTCCATTGGGCATCCCTGAATCTTTCTTTTCGAAATTCCTGCCGCTTGTAAAGTGCTCAATGGAATGAGATTTACATAAGCACCTGTATCTACCAAGGCTCTCTTGATGGGGATTTGATTTATAGATGCTGTACGGCACCTAAACGCCCAAATTCATATTGGGCCTTGAACAACGAATCAATGATATGGGCCATGGATCTAATCTTCACATGGAACAGTGGCCCCGGCCCAGACTCATGAATAACCACCAACGTAGACTGAGTGTTGTAAGGACACTTAGAAAGCGGATCGCATTCCCGGTAACTATGCACATGCTCGGTCACATCACCCGGACACATCACCATTTATGTGCCCGGCAGAACCTTTGGAAACTCCACTGCCGAACACATTAACTGAAGTGGGAACCATTTCCAAGGTCAATTGTACCTACAAACCCACTTAAGCCCATTGACATTGGACCCTTCTTTGCACTAAGGGAGAAGATAACGATGATCATCCCATTAACGAAGGCTATAAATAGGGGAAATGAATGGATGGTTGGGGGATGCAATTCTGAGGGAAAGAGGAGAGTAAGAAAAAAAAGGAGAGAGAGAGGAGTTAACGTTGAGAAAAGGGAGAAAAGTGTTTGCATTGGGTCCCTTCACTTAGAACAACCCAAGGTAGGATACTCAGACCCACCAAATAAATAGATTGTGAGCCCAAATAGTGGTTTGACCCATCAAGCCCATCCCTGGAGCTTACAATTGGTGCCCACCGTGGGGCTCTCCTACGACGCTGTAGTTCTAGAGGGACTCAAGCTCGGAGACAATGTCCGAAAGGCGTTCGGGGGACCGCGCGGGAACTGGATCCGAAGGGTCTTCTCGGGGGTCAAGTTGGCGAGAGCGTAGACAAAAAGAACGAGAAGATAGGAGGCATGACCAACAAGAAGTGATGTCCGGCACGGGAGAGGTGACGTACCAAACCCAACGGACGGTTTCTGGAGCCACGGGACGTAGGTGGAGGGAGGAATGGGATGAAGAAGTCGAACGGCTCCGCAGATTAGTTAGAGGCTTGGAGCTGGAGGTGAGAGGTAGGCGCCGGGGAGGAGACAGAAATGACCGGCAGCAGGGGGACGGGATTGGGGGAAATAGATATGAAGAGGGCTCCAATCAATCTGGACCATGACTGCGACGGAGTCGTTTGCATTCCTGGGGATCATACCAGTACCGAGACCGTTTGCACTCAAGAGGGTTTCGACGAAATAGAAACCTGTCTCCATCCCGGGAAACGGGGCTACGCCGAGGCCGTTCACATTCTCAGGAAAATCAAGTAAGGGATTCGCTCTCCCCGGAGGAGGGGCGACCCCGAAATGCTGCCATGGACGCCATGGGCCGCGCGCTGCGAAAAGCAGCTCGGTCCCCGTTTTCGAGCGAAATTGAGCAAGCTGAAATGCCGGAAAGGTTTGCCCGCCCACCATTCAACTGCTATGACGGGAAGACTGATCCGGTAGAACACGTCAGTCATTATATTCAGATGATGTCTTTGCATACTCGTAACGACGCACTCATGTGCAAGGTATTTCCTTCGAGTTTGGGACCGACTGCAATGAGATGGTTTAATGTGTTACGGAAAGGATCCATACGAAGTTTCTCCGAGCTGATCCAAGAGTTTGGAGTTCGGTTTGTGACGTGCAGTCGAGTACCTCAGCCAATTGACGCGCTCCTGTCAATGAAAATGAGGGCGGGAGAGACCCTCCGTAGTTACGCCAGCCGGTATTGGGAGCTATACAACGGGATCGGCGGGGATAACGAAAAGGTGGCGGCAAGCATATTTAGAATGGGGTTACCCGAGGATTCAGGGCTACGAGAGTCATTAACCAAAAAGCCGCCCGAAGGCATGCGGTAGCTTATGAGATGCATCGAGGAATACAAACGATTAGAGGATGATCGGTTACAGAGCAAAGGCAAGGCACCGATGATGACTCGTCCCCGATAGGCTGGTTTCTCGTTTAGGCCCCGTGAAGGTCCGCTGATTCAAGAACCGGCCACATAAATGGGAGAAGTGAACGTGACGTTCAAGGAACCGGTACACAGGATTCCTGACCGGATCAAACATGAGCCGTATTTTCGGTGGCCGAACAAGATGGGCGGGGATCCATCCAGAAGGAATCAGAGTCTATACTGCACTTATCACCGAGATAAGGGCCACACCACCGAACAATGCCGAGTATTAAAAGACCATCTTGGGCAGCTAGTCAAGGCCGGGCACTTAAAGGATTTTGTATTAGACTCGGGGGATAGAGCAGTAGGGCAAGACAACTGGCAAAGGGGAAACCCTCTCCCACCCCCTGTGGGGGTAATTGAGGTAATCCATGCTGCGCTGGAGAAGCTCATTGTAGGAAGGAGGAAAGGAGTGTTAGCAGTAGTGCCGGTAGAAGGTAACCCGGGTCTACAGTTGCCGGGTAAGAAAATGAAGTTTGCAAGGGAGCCAGTCTCGTTTGACGATGGTGATTTAGAGGGGACAATTTAGCCACATGATGATGCGTTAGTGGTCACGGCTCGGATAAACGGCTTCTTAGTAAAAAGGGTGATGATAGACCAGGGAAGTGGGGCCGACGTGATGTACCCCGATCTGTTCAAGGGACTCGGTCTGAAGAAGGAGGACCTCATGAAGCACACTTCACCTTTGGTTGGATTTGATGGCAAAGTAGTGATTCCTAAAGGGCAAATCTCCCTCCCCGTGATTATGGGAGGGAAGGAGGTATCTGTAACGTTCACAATAGTAAGCTCATTTTCCCTGTATACTGCCATCCTGGGAAGACCATGGATCCACTCGATGAGGGCCGTCCCATCAACATTACATGTGAAGATTAAATTCCCCACTGAGCGGGGTGTTATTGTAATAAAAGGAGATCAGCAAGCGGCCAGACAGTGCCTTACTGCCGTAGTAAACTGGAAGCAGGGGAATCAGATCTGTCAGGGAGAAATCGCTGGGCGATTGGATGAAGACATGGAGGCTGGGCGGCCCGAATGGGGGCACATTGAACAGGAAAATGTGTCCCGGAAAAGCCCGTTATAGCAATTAAAGGATCCCGAGAAGGAATGGGGGCTGGGTGTGTTGAGGAGTTAGTAAAGGTAAAGATACTGCCGGACACTAATAAATATTTTCAGGTCAGAGCAAGCATGAGTCACGAGGAAAGAGTCCAAGTATACTACTTCTCGCTCAAAACGTAGATGTTTTCGCTTGGGATCCTTATGAAGTTCCCGGGGTCGATTCCGGATTTATCGTCCACAAACTCAATGTAGACCCTTCATATCCCTCGAAGAAGCAGAAGCCGAGAAGGTCGGCTAAAGACCACGTTGAGGCGGTAAGACAGGAAGTGGAGAAGCTGAAGGAGGCGGGGGCCATAAAGGAAACCTTTTTTCCGGAATGGCTGGCAAATACCGTTGTTGTCCGGAAGAAGAACGGCAAATGGAGGGTTTGTGTGGATTTCATGGATCTGAACCGCTCATGTCCAAAGGACTCGTTCCCCATGCCAAAGATTGACCAATTATTGGACGCCACTTACGGACACCCGAGGATGAGCTTCCTGGATGCCTTCCAAGGGTACCATCAGATTGCCCTAGTTGATGAAGACCAGGAGAAAATGGCGTTCATATCCCCGATGCCAATGATCATTACACCGTGATGCCTTTTGGGCTAAAGAATGCAGGGGCGACATACCAACGGATGATGACGAGGATGTTTCGGGATAAAATGGGGCATACGGTCAAAGTGTATATTGACGATATGGTGGTGAAAAGCAAGCAAGAGGCCCGGCATGTAGAGGACCTTCGGGGAGTGTTTGAGGTGTTGCGAAAGCACAGATTGCGTCTTAACGCAGAAAAATGCGCCTTTGGAGTGGGGGCTGGCAAATTTTTGGGGTACTTGATCACCAACAGGGGGATAGAAGTAAATCCCGACCAGATTGAAGCCGTGAAGCGACTCCGGCTCCGAGCAACCCGAAAGAAGTACAGGTATTAACCGGGATGCTGGCCGCTCTCAACCGGTTCATCTCAAAATTTTCGGATCGCTGCCGACCTTTTTATCAGCTTTTAAAGAAGTGGAAGGGGTTTCGGTGGGATGATGAATGTGAAAAAGCTTTCCAGGACCTTAAGGAGTACTTAGTGCGAGCACCAATGTTGAGTGCACCAGAGCCCGGAGAGGAATTATTCATGTACCTCTCAGTATCCGAACGTGCTGTAAGTGCCGTGCTTCTAAGGGACCAAGGAGTACAACAACCAGTGTATTATATCAGCAAGACTCTAGTTGACGCCGAGACCAGGTACTTGCCCTTGGAGAAGTTGGTATTGGCCCTAATACATGCTACCAGGATGTTGCCTCAGTACTTCCAGGCTCATACCGTATATGTGCTGACCGAACATCCCTTACAGTCATTATTGAAAAGATCTGATCTTACGGGGCGAATAACTAAATGGGGGACACGGCTCGGGGCATTCGACGTGAGGTATAAGCCGAGAAGTGCAGTAAAGGGACAGGTGTTGGCAGATTTTGTAGCAGAATTCTCTCCCAAGGGGGAAATGGTCTATTAGGTGGAGCATTGCCCGTGGAAGGTACATGTGGATAGGGCTTCCAGTGCCAAAGGTGCCGGAGCCGGGGTAGTCATAATCACCCCGGAAGGAATTCTCTTGGAACATTCGTTCAGGCTGGGGTTCAATGCCTCCAACAATGAAGCAGAATACGAGGCATTTCTTGCAGGATTGAAGGCTGTTTCACGGTTAGAGGCCCGGGACGTGGAGATCTATTTGGATTCAAGACTTATTGTCAACCAGGTACAGGGGAATTTTGAGGCTCGAGATCCTCAGATGAAAGCCTACCTAGACTTGGTGAAGAAAGTCATGGACGGCTTTTGTACGGTGAAGGTGATTTAAGTGGCCCGGGTGCAGAATAGGCATGCCGACTCTCTCGCCATTTTGGCATCGTCAATTGCCAAGGATATCCCCCGGCTAATTAGAGTGGAACTCGTCCCTGAGCCCAGCATTAAGGTAGCAGGAAGCGAGGGGGCTGCGAGAGTTGAAGTCGCGGCAGTTGCAACACTTGGTCCAAGCTGGATGGACCCCATCGTAGAGTTCTTGGCCGATGACCGGATCCCAGATGATGAGAAGGAGGCTAACAAAGTCCGCAGGGTGGCCGCCTGGTATTGGTTGTCCGGAGACCGAAAACTCTATCGTAGGTCATTCGGAGGGCCATATCTGTCGTGCTTGCACCCAGAGAAAGTAGGCCAGCTCTTAGCCGAATTGCACGAAGGAATATGCGGCAGCCATGTAGGGGGACGATCACTGGCGCATCGGGCAATGACTCAGGGATTCTGGTGGCCCCGGATGCAAAAGGACACCGCGGAATACGTTAGAAAGTGTGAACAGTGTCAGAAGCACACCCCTTAGATACACCAACCAGCCGGACATTTGAATTCGATAAGCAGTCCTTGGCCCTTTGCGCAATGGGGGCTAGACATACTCGGACCCTTTCCCTGAGCGACAGGCAACCGAAGATTCGTGTTGGTAGCCGTTGATTACTTCACCAAATGGGCGGAGGCAGAAGCTTTGGCCAATATCCGGGATGTAGATGTGAAAAAGTTCGTATGGAAGAACATAATCACCAGGTTCGGAGTCTCGGACTTCCTTATATTGGACAATGGGCTGCAGTTTGACAGTCGAAGTTTTTGCGAATTTTGCAACAATCTCGGGATCAGGAACAGGTATTCTACCCCGGCGTATCCTCAGGGCAATGGCCAGGCTGAGGCTGTGAACAAGGTGATTGTGAACGGCTTGAAGAGAAGGCTGGAAGGAGCGAAGGGCAACTGGGTTGAAGAACTACCAAGTGTGTTGTGGGCATATCAGACAACCCCTCGAAGATCCACGGGCGAAACCTCGTTCTTTCTCGCTTACGGAGCTGAAGCCGTGATACCGGCTGAAATCAACCTATGTAGCGCACAGGTCTCAGAATTCGATACGAAACAGAACGAAGGTTAGCTGACGGGGTGCCTAGACCAACTTGAAGAACGCCGAGAATCAGCAACCATAAGGCTTGCAGAGTATCAGCAAAAGCTTGCCCGGCGTTACAATCAAGGAGTAAGGGTGAGAGAATTTAGCGCCAGAGACCTGGTACTAAGAAAGGCCGTAGGAAGCATGTAAGATACAAATGCCGGGAAACTTGCCCAAACTTGGGAAGGACTGTACAGGGTTACAACTATTGCTGGTGTGGGGGCGTATTATCTTGAAGACTTGAACGAAGTACCATTGCCCCGACCTTGGAATACTTATAATCTAAAGATGTTTTATCATTGACCGGTCATGCTTAGAAAAAAGAAGAAAAAGTATGTATATATATATGTATTGTACTGACTCGTGGTAAAAATGCAACTAACTTGTCCTTGCCAGGCAGATTAACATTGTTAACTGTGTGTGGATAAGTAGGGAGCTGAGGAGATTCAAGCAGCCCTAAAATATTTCTAAGGACAGAAGCCTGCTTCTCGGTTCGATTCCTATCACCGAGCATGTGGAAACCTTGCCAAAATATTTCTAAGGATAGAAGCCTGCTTCTCGGTTGGATGCCTATCACCGAGTAGGTGGAAACCTTGCCAAAATGTTTCCAAGGACGAAAGCCTGCTTCTTGGTTCGATTCCTATCACCGAGCAGGTGGAAACCTTGCCAAAATGTTTCCAAGGACAAAAGACTGCTTTTCGGTTCGATTCCTATCACGGAGCAGGTGGAAACCTTGACAAAATGTTTCCAAGGACAAAAGCTTGCTTCTCGGTTCGATGCCTATCACCGAGCAGGTGGAAACCTTGCCAAAATGTTTCCAAGGACGAAAGCCTGATTCTCAGTTCGATTCCTATCACCGAGCAGGTGGAAACCTTGCCAAAATGTTTCCAAGGACGAAAGCCTGCTTCTCGGTTCGATGCCTATCACCGAGCAGGTGGAAACCTTGCCAAAATGTTTCCAAGGACGAAAGCCTGATTCTTAGTTCGATTCCTATCACTGAGCAGGTGGAAACCTTGCCAAAATGTTTCCAAGGACGAAAGCCTGCTTCTCAGTTCGATGCCTATCACCGAGCAGGTGGAAACCTTGCCAAAATGTTTCCAAGGACGAAAGCCTGGTTCTCTGTTCGATTCCTATCACCGAGCAGGTGGAAACCTTGCCAAAATGTTTCCAAGGACGAAAGCCTGCTTCTCGGTTCAATTCCTATCACCGAGCAGGTGGAAACCTTACTCGGAATTCCGGAAAACATAACCTGACTTCCCAGTTCAAACCCAACCAACCAGCAAGGGAAAGCCGCACAAACATTTGCGGGAAACAACACAATAGAAAATATACATGCATCATCACAATTGATCGGCAAATAACACAAATGTGAAATCAAGCATGATAAACAAATTTTGTCATCACCAAAACACAGTGGTACCAAGATTCAAAGACCAAGCAAACTGTTTAAAACAGGAAATAATTGTCCAGTCGCCACAGCCCGACGACTTGGGCAAACCAATTCGAAATCAAATATAAGCAAGTAAAAGGAATATAAAGCAGGTTCGGCAATTAGGAAGAAAGCTCCACCGGCTGTGTCTCGGAGGCTATCTCGGCGGTGTGGGGCTCAGGCACGGGGGGCTGGGAATGGGCATCTTCACCTTGAGGGCCTTCAGTGGGAGGATTGCTGGTTACTTCTGCCCCGATCATCTCTACGTGGGCATCAATTTGCTCCACCAGCTCCCTCAGGCTATCTGTCTCCTTCTCTTCGTTTGGATTGCATTGGGTTTTGGGTAGCAGGGACAGAGACTGGAACAGGGATCTGATCAGGGTCCCTAAGAACGGAGTCCTCGGGCACCCCTATGGCCTGTAGAGTAGCCATCCAGCCCTCTCGGAAAGATAGCTGCCGGGCTTGCATAACCACCGGCTCCACACTCTTCTCGGCGTCGGCAAACCCCTCATTGTACCACTGGTTCTCACATGCTTCAAGGGCCGCCCGCAGGTCAGCGACCTCTTCAGATAGGGTGGAGTTTAGGCTTGCTGTTTCGGCCAGCTTTGTCTCTATCTCATTCTGCTGCAACACCAGTTCCGCCGATTTTTTCTCTGCCGAAGCCCGGGATTTCTCCGCAGCAGCAGCCCTCTTCTCGGCAGATTCGGCAATTTTCGTTTTCTCCTTTGCCATTTCCACAGCCTTTTCCTTATCGGCTCTCTCCTGACCAACCTTCTTGGAAAGATCCTTCACCCTTTCATTTAGTATATGGGCTAGCTGGGCGGCCTGTTAAAGACAATGTCGTTAACGCACGGCAATTCAAAGTTATGCCGAATACAAAAAAAAAAATGAACATAAGGACGTGCACGGAATGAAAATGATAATAATGAGAGTGCGAAGGAAGAGGACTAACCGCTACGGTGTGCCATTGAAGCCTTCTCCCCATGGACTTATCGGTCGCATCTGTAAATGCGCTTACGTCCACGGGAAGGAGGAGGCCGTGAGCTAAGCTTTGGGCAACCCGGCCCCCTTCAGCCTTCTCCCAGCCCCGAACGCTTGCGTTAGCCGGAAGGGGTGTGCCGTCCAGCTCGTACGTTGGATGCCACAGAGGCGCCGGTCTGGAGGATGAGGCCACATTTGTTCCGACCTGGGCTGGCGGCTCCCGGATGGTGATACCTCGGGAAAGTTGCAGGGGTGATTGGGCTTGGCCCTCTCCCGGGCCGGTGGAGGACTGATCGGCAAGTCTTTGCCTCTTGCGTTGCCGCCCGGGAGCAGAGGGAGGCGGAGGATGAACGGGAGGAGTAGGGATGCGCCCTTGAGGTGGAGGCTGCTACTGCTGAACGGCCTGGCTTGCACTAGGGATGAAACGGATGACGGACAAAGTCCTTCTGATTACCATGTCTTCAGGAGCAGAGTGGGTACTGGAAGAGTCACTAGACTCCGCGGCTTCTTGCGCGGCTACTTGAACCGGATTCGCAGGTTCAGCTTGTATGGCCTTATGCTGAATGGCCTCGTGAGCAAGTTCTCGGAGATGCCTGGATGCTACTTCGGCCGATTCGTCCCTTATGGGCGCAAGTTCATCCGAATAGGTATACCGTGGGCCAAGGTCGCGAGCTTCCCCTACAGTGATCTTTGGGGGGTGGAAGTTCGTGTGCCGAACATCTATGTAAGAGAGGAGTGGGCTATCTACAAGGAGGGCTTGGCTGAAAGGTTGCCAAGTGGAGTATACTGGGTCTACGCCAAGAATGAGGTGGGAAGAACGAAGTTGCCCGTCTCGGTGAACGAAGATTTCAGACCTCAACACAAAATTTAGGTCTCGGACGTGGATTGTTCTGACTTCCTGAGTGAACACTGAACCGTCTGCAGCGAAAAGAAAACGAATCAAAGTTAGAGTAAGTAATGTATTTACGATTTTGGGAGAACATGAGAAATTAAAGGTTAGGACGAACCAACTTCACGCTGTGACAAAGGGGGAGGGACGTCACCGGTAAACCAATTGCCGCGCACCCGGACAAATTCCCCTACGGAGTTCCTATTAGAGTCCGGCAAACAGGAAATCAGCCGTACCCTGTTATCTCTAGTCTTTAAGTAATAGTTTGATTTCTTCTTTCCACAGAGGCTGTACATGTGGTTTATGTAGTGGTGGTCTAATTGCAAGCCGAACGCTTGGTTCAGCTTGGCCACATAACTCACTACCCGGTAAAAGTTGGGGGGAAGTTGGTCGGCACTCAAACCGTAGTATCTAAGGGTGTTAAGTAGGAGGGGGTCTATGGGAAACCTGACTCCACCTTCTAAGATAAACATCAGTGGAAAAAAGGTAGTGCCTGCCCCTCTATGGAGAGCTATTTCACTTTTGTGACAATAAGCCAACTCCACATCATCAGGGATGTTAAAGGCTTGCCTAAAGGCGGCTAAGGGAGCTCCGGCGTTCAAAAGGTGAGCAAAACCCATTCTATGGCTAGAAATTAAAAAGGGGGACTGGGGAAGGAAATGAAAATAAAGGAAAGGGGAAGAAAACTTACTTCTGGCTCTAAGGGAGAGGAGGATTTTGGGTTTACGGACTGGAGCGCAAGGGAATGCTCGGCAGAGAGAAGTTTCGAAATAAGTGGGAGTGAAAAGTGGGAAACTGAATTAGGATGAGTTATTTATAAGAGCCAGGGAAAGCGTCGGTTGGTGTACAATAAGTGACATTAATTGGCAATGATGAAGGGTGACCTTAGGAATGCTTAGAGCGGTCCACATGTGCGCCTCGGTCTGTGAACCGTTAGGTAATAATGACTGCAGAGCCGCAGGACCTGAAGCGTCGCGTCTTTTGAGAAGCGCATTTATGGACCGCTGTAACCCCCAAGCACGTCCGTTAGGCTTCTCGGGCAAGACAGCGCCTCTTTGACTCCTTGATTCGTCCCCAGTGCCCGATGACGAATCAAGGGGGGGCTATTGTACGGCACCTAAACGCCCAAATTCATATTGGGCCTTGAACAACGAATCAATGATATGGGCCATGGATCTAATCTTCACATGGAACAGTGGCCCTGGCCCAGACTCACAAATAACCACCAACGTAGACTGAGTGTTGTCAGGACACTTAGAAAGCGGATCGCATTCCTGGTAACTATGCACATGCTCGATCACATCGCCCGGACACATCACCGTTTACGTGCCCGGCAGAACCTTTGGAAACGCCGCTGCCGAACACATTAACTGAAGTGGGAACCATTTCCAAGGTCACTCGTACCTACAAACCCACTTAAGCCCATTGACATTGGACCCTTCTTTGCACTAAGGGAGAAGATAACGATGATCATCCCATTAACAAATGCTATAAATAGGGGAAATGAATGGATGGTTGGGGGATGCAATTCCGAGGGAAAAAGGAGAGTAAGAAAAAAAAGGAGAGAGAGAGGAGTTAACGTTGAGAAAAGGGAGAAAAGTGTTTGCATTGGGTCCTTTCATTTAGAACAACCCAAGGTAGGATACTCAGACCCACCAAATAAATAGATTGTGAGCCCAAATAGTGGTTTAACCCATCAAGCCCATCCCTGGAGCTTACAGATCCCACCAAGTAGAGGGGCCTCCAGTGATCTGGGTATCCCACCTCCATATCCTCATTACTAAAAGTGATCTCAGTCGACTCCTGTATGAGGGCTCTGCCATCTGGGATTTCCACTGATAAGCATTCTACTCCTGCCCCGGAGGCGATGCTCACCAGAGCCTCCTTGACTATCTTCCCTTCCTTTGCTGTGAGCCACAGCTGGTCAAACAAATTTTTGAATTTGGAGCTTTGTTGTAAAGTGGTAATTGTTGCAACAGGCAGGGCTGGATTTTCTTCTTTGTTTTCCCCTGGATCCGCTCAAATCACTACCGCTGCTACACCCTTCCTTTTGTGGTTTGGGAGTGGGTTTCTTTGAACCTCTTGCTAGGATAGTTCTAGAGTCCCTTCTTTGATCCTGCGGTGCACCAATCTATGGAGCGCCCAACACTCTGCGGTAGGATGTTGCACGTAGTTGTGCAAAAGGCAGAAGTGTGGGTCCCTCCACTCCTCTTTTGTGGGTTCTCTAGAAACATGATTAGGCTTGAAAACTCCATCTGCTATCCACTTGTCTAGCAGCACATCTAATTCTTTTGGAGTGCATGGTATTGGTGGGGGAGTATCGTATTCCCTCTCATCAATCTTCCTTCTTCGCTCGCCAGTAGATACTGCCATAGCTTGCGGAGCGTTTCTTTTGTCCGAACTTGGCTTCACAGACTGGGTAGTCTTTTTGGCCTTTTGCAACAACTGTGCAAACTGGGAGATTTCTAAGTTTTCCATGACTGCCCTGTACTCCTTGATCATGTTTGTCATACACATTTCCACTAATGTTCTTTCTTCACAATGATCATAGCAATCAAGTGCTATGTCCCTGAATCTTTTGATGTATTCCATTAAATCTTCGCCATTCCTTTGCTTGGTTGCTTGTAGGGTTGCAAGCGTTGCTGTTTCTTCTCTGTGGAAGTACTTTGTGCAAAATACGTCCACCATGTCATCCCAAGTTGGGATTGATCCTGGCTTTAGGTCGATGTACCTGGTGTATGCCCGGTCGCATAGTGATTTGGAAAATTCTCAAAGACATAAGTCTTTGTCTGCGGCGTAAGGGCCAAGAGTATCAATGAACTTGTTTACGTGCTAAACTACACTTCCCTTCCTGCCATCGTACTGTGCAAAGGCTTGCGGCTCATACCTCTCGGGGTACGATTTGCTGAGTACCCTTAGTGGGTAAGGAAGCCTTCGTGCATAGAATCTCTCCTTAGGTGCTCTGGCTCTCTCTTGTTCCAGGAGAGCCGCTACTTTGACCATAGTGATGAAACGTTGTTCCGTATTTTGTGGGACACCTCCTGCCGGTGTCTCTTCTTTGTCTACCGCATGTTCTAGGTCATGCTGGCTTCCTTTTTCCTTTGTTTTATCTGTTTTCAGCTGACGGATTTCTTCCATCATTTGTTGCTGTGAGTGTTGGAAGGACTGCAAAACTTCGATGAAGATGTTGGCATTGTTAGTAGGGATTCTTGGCTGTGGCTGGGGTCTAGCCCCCACTCCGTTGGCACCTTCCACCAGGTTAGGCTGCTGTTGGTGAGGCGTCGTTGGCCTGGACTCTACTTGTGAGGGCACGACACTCATATTTCATGTTGTTCTGGACTTTGGAGGCATTTGTTTGCGAGGGCTTCTATCCCTATCTACTTCTCAACTCCTCAGTGGAGTCGCCAATTTAATGTAGTGGGTCTTTTTAGTTAAATCGGGCTGGGCTGCCTCTTACGGTACTGGGCCCAAATATTCTGAGTAAGGGAGTTGAGACCGGTCCAACTACAACTCAATTTGGTCCGGCTTGTGCGCAAACTATGCCTTGTCTGCCAGGAGCATGCTTATGGTGGGCAGAACTGTTTCAGATGAGTTATGGCAGGCAGATATGATAAGAATAAGATAAAATAAAGTACTTTGACATCTTTATTAAGGTAAACAGATAATCCCTACTTAAGAAAGGATAATCACAGTTTAACAACAATTATTTTAGAAGAAAAGTAAGGGAAACAAGTGGGTAGTATATGGGTTGATTGAAAGAGGAAAGAAATCAGATTAAATCTGATCCGCATAACCAAAACCAGAGAGGGAAGAACACCTCTTCTCAAAGTGAATAATCTCCTAGGGAGATCCTGCCGTGGAAATTAATCACTTTGAGGGAAGTGGACCTGGATGGTTGGTGCACGAGAGAACCCTTTGTTTCCGGCAGAGAGCAGGACTTTGAGAGGGAGAGAGGGAATCAATCTATTGGTGTATGCCTGCCGCTCTAACTTTCTATCTTTTTCTTTCCTTCTCTTCTAATATTCCCCTTTCTTATCTTTTTTCTTACTACTTCTTTTTCTTAATACTTGTTTTCTATTTCTTGGTTTTCAAATTCCTAATACCGTAGTGCTTGTGTCGTCCTGCTTCCTGTACACGGCAAGGGCCTCTTTATAGTGCCTGCCGTGATCGGATTTTACTATTTTGGCCTTCAACCACCTTTGTCTGGTCTGGGTGTACTTGCTGACCACCACTGGTCCGTCTGTGTGCCACTCCCAATCGCCAGACAAAAGAAAACTATTTTGTTTGTTTGTCTGCCGTGGCACCCTTTCCTGCTATGGTGTGGGTGCCTTCTCTCTCCCTATCCCTTATGACATGCACCTAGTGGTTCTAACTCAACTTTGCTTCTTTTGGGTGGTATGTCATCCCAGCAGGACACTTCCCACAAAAGAGCCCGAGCAGGAACCTCAAAATAGGTTTTTCCCCTCTCCCTACCGCCAAACCATGCCCTCTTACCTCTGACCCATGACCTTACCGTGTCCTGTATTGGCTGGGTACAGGCTGGTGAGGTCTGGGCCTTGCGCGTGCCTCTCCTGCATGTATGTCCAAACTCTGCCTGATGCGTTTGCCGTGGTTGGCCTGCATAGTTTGCCGTTCGTTTTTGACTATTTTCTGTTTCCCCTTTCCCCTTTCCTTTATGGCTTGCCCTACTTAGGGGTTGGGCCTTGCTTGATGGTAGGCTTTGCTTTTCTTCAGCCCACCCTTTTTCCTGCTACCATCTTCTGCCATACCACTTTATCATTCCTACTGTGAAGTTATTTGCCTCAATCTTGCTGGGCCTTTTTGGGCCTGCCGTTTATTCTTCTCCCAATGGCCTAGTACGGCCATTGCTTCTTTTATTGCATCATTGGCGGGCTCCTATGTCCCATTTATTTTCCCTTAGGCATTCCGGGCTCGTTTGCTTTCCTTGGGCTTCCTCGACCCTTTTCTTAACTTTGCATTCCCATGGACTTTTATTGAATTCTTTGGGCTTCCCCGGCCCAATTACATTATCCCTTATCCTTGGGGTTCATGGGCTTGCCATCAACCCCTTACTTTCTTTGCTTTCATTACTTTGGGTCTGCCGTGGCCCATTCTCACTTTTCCACATCATATACTGCCCATGGTTTGCTTTTTCTCTCTTTCTGGGCTTCTTTAAGCCCATTTACCTCCTCAAGGCCCATTTGTTTATCTCATGGGCCTGTGATCCATTATTCATGCCGCTTGGGCTTAATGAGTTTTCTATCTATTTGCCAACTCTTTTCTGTCTGTGTTGCTGGGCTTCTCCTTTCCACTTGGGCTTCCAAAATGGCCATCAACATTTAGCCCCCTGAACATATGAAGCGTTCCTACGGTTCATATGTGAATAAAAAAAAAAAGACTTCTCTGCCCTTTCTGTCTTTCCATCTTCTTTTCTTTTGCGGGCTTTTTGAACAGTGGTCCCTACCTTACACATACATACATATATATATATATATATATTTCTGCCGTGAACAGTGCTGTCTCTTCGAATTTCCCAATTTAGCAGTTATTTTGAAACACAGCCGCCGTTTCATTAATTTCATCCTTTTTCTGATGGCTGACCTGTTGCCTTCTTTTGTGCCAACATTAATGACCTGGGTATTTAAAAGGGAGTCCCTTTGTAATCCAAACACAAACTCCTTCTTCCTCTCCAAAACTCTCTTTCTGTTTTCCCTTTCTTCTCCGCTTCCTCTTCCTCAAACACCCCCATCCGTTTTCTTTGATCAAATTCCTGTACAATGACACCGGCGAAAAGCCAAAGCTCCTCCCACCGTAAAGGAAAAGAGGTTATCTCTGTTCCTCCCGCCGCACGTGACGTAGGCGAGGAGGTCGTGTTGTCTTTTTGGGTTAGTTCTTCTTTTAAATTCTCTGTGTCTGCCTGTCGTGCAGCCTTTGTTGTGTTTTGGCTTTGCAAGTTTTTTTTGGGTCCCACCCTCATTACGTCGTGAAGCCTTTATATTTCCGTTTGGCTATTAAGATTTCTGCTAGGGTTAGTCTACCGTTGGCTCCTATGTTCTTGGGGCATTTATATGTTCAACTAGACATCCTACGGAGCGATGAGAGCCAGGCAGGCTCCTGCCATATAGTCACCTCCTCTATTCATAGTACTATTTTGCAACACCTGCTGTACGAGCGTTGTGCTAAACATTTGTCGAAGTGTAGGCCCTTTCGCTTCGCTAAAGAAAAGTATCAGTCGTGTCCGTAGGCCATTATTGATTTTTGTGGCAGATTTGAGTTAGACTTTCCATTGGCCTTTTGCTGGGTTGGCTTGAATCCAATTGACCATTCTGCTGTTGAATCCTTTGATCAAGGCGTCGGATTTTCTTAGAGAGCTTACAGAAAATTGGGTATTGGTTATACATGTGTAGATTCTACTACGGGTTTGTTTGTTGACACCGTCGGGACTACCACTCCCTTGACCGATTTTGATGAAATCGGGATTACTTACTTGGCGGCCACCAATGTTGGGTGGCTGCCTTATCCACTCCCTTGACCGATTTTGATGAAACCGGGATTACTTACTTGGCGGCCACCAATGTTGGGTGGCTGCCTTATTTGGCCAACGAAGGGATTAGGTTTGTTCATTATCCTGCCAACCGGGTGAAAAGGCAGTTCGGACTAGACCAGGACATTCCTGATGACCTTTCTTATGGAGTCCCCCACTTCTGTCTGACCCTTTCTGCGGCCCATTGCCTTTGAATTTTGGAGTCAGCGTTTTACTGCAGTTACCGTTCTAGGCTCACTGAGGGAAGGTCTTTATACCCTTGCCATGCATGGATATTGGCAGGCCGTGATGACTTCAATTGAAAAAGAGTTGATGGGTAGTCGTGGTTTCTCCCTCGTTCCTCCTGATGGGCTTAGCGCAATTATCTCAGCCAATCCTCGGTTGCTTTTGCCTTCCAAGTCTGTGTTAGCATATGCCAGGAAGCAGAATCGGTCTGCTATCTTTAAGTGGGATGAGGAGAAAAAAGGGTGGCATTGGCACGCCGGTGATTATCCTCTGGGTTGGGAGAAGAAAGTTAAAGTGACGAATATTTCTGTACCGAGTAAAAAGGGTCTTGCCAAGCTTAAGTCTGCAAGCAAGTCCAAATCTACTACTCCACGGCCATCTACAAATGCTCTCCCTTCCAGCAGAACACGAGGCAGCAAGAGAAAGACAACCCCTCACCCTGCGTTTGCTGCTGAGCGGAGAGTAAGTTACCTTTAATTCTGCTTTGTCTTTTATATATTTTGACTTTCCTGTAGCTAATCCTGACATGTGTGCTGACTTTTCTCTTTAACCTTATCTCTTGTTCTCTTTTTCCTTTGTAGTCTAAGCATAAGGAGGATGCATTAGTCACTCGCCCCATTTTGCTTGATGAACCTGAGTTTGAGGTACATCTCCTTTCTTTTCTTCTTCCTCCTCTTTTTTCTTTGCACGTGTTTCATCTGCCACATGCTTTTGTTTGACTCATCCGCTTAAAAGTTCCTTTGATCTTCATATCCTTTTCCTTTCGTCTTCTAGGATGAGCCCGAGCCTCTTTCTATATACCACCCCACGGCCGAGGAGCTTTCTACCTCCATGGGTGCACCCATGGGAGGCTTTTTTGATGGGGTTGACGTAGTATTTGCAACACATGCCCCTTCTGCTGTTGCACCCGGAGTTCTTGCTGAGGCTACTACCCTTCCCACTGAGCCGGTACCCATAGACGAGGGTACTCATACTGGGAAGGTTAGTGAGGCCATTCCCGTTCCTGCCGAGACACTTACTCCCCAAGAGGTGGCCACTCCTCCTGCTATTGTTCAGATCGAGGCTGCGTCTCCTATCACACTCCTTGTCATCTCCACTAGTGACCCTTTTGCAGTTCTATCTCAGGCTGTGAAGGATGGTTCTTCACTGGTAGTTACCCCATCCTCCATTCCTAGCTCTACCACATGTGGACCTGATGTGGACTTGTCCTCTGAGGGGTCTAAGGACGTCCTTGAGGACTCGGACGATGAACCTGTCTTGAAGAAGAGGATTTCTGACTTTGACAACGAGGATAGTGCTCCCCCCGAGACCGAATTCATGGGTATGTGCCTTTCTACCTTTTTTTTTTTTTTTTTTTTTTTTGTTTTTGCCAAGTCTATTGTTCCCTCTTCTTGTCATCTCTTCCTTACACGTATGTATTTTCGTCTCCCCTTTGTTGCAATTTCCTTTTATTTGTATGTCTATTTCTGTATTTTGCAGAGACTTTTGAGGGGCCAGGGGTTGTAGTAGATGTAGATATGCCTTCAACCGCTGCTCCTACCACACCCATAGCACCCGTTTCTGCTATTCCCACAGCGCCCGTTTCTGCCGTACCTTCTGTACCTGTTTCTGCTGTACCTACAACCTCCATTCTCACGAGTCCTGGTGAGTTTCTCATCTCCTCCCTTATTTCTTTCTTGCGAGTTTATTGCTCCTAGCTCATGGTTTCTCATGTTACGTTTCATACTCCTTGTTAGGTCCGTTGCCTATTGTCACTTCTTAGTTTGAGGTGGACAGCAGTTCTGCCACAGTTCCAGACCCCGTGGGTGAGGCCGCAACCTTTTTTGCACATTTTGATTAGCTTGAGATTAACGACCTTGATCCCGCAGACTTCTGGGGTTCCGACCCTCCTTATGTGGACTTCCATGGCTTCAGGGTTCCCCAGGATTGTGTTTCTCACCTAGAGGCAGTTTTCAGTAGCCGGGGGGACTTCATGTAGGGATTCCGCCTTGGTCGTTCTGCCAGGGAGCATTTCTTGAAGCTGCTGGGAAGCGTAATGAATGATATTGAACATAAATTTGTTGATACTGTCTCTTCCGAGAGGATCCTGCAGTGGAGAACTGCGGTTCAGGAGCTGATCAATGTATGTTTTGCTGTGGAGTTCATCCTAGACCATCTTCGTGAGATTGCCCGAGCCTTTTTCATGAAAAAGGTTCAGCTTGTTGTAGATGCTATTGACACACGGATTGAGACTTTGAAGAAGGAGGTGGCAGACTTGGAGGGTCGTCGTGAGCGTCTTCTTGCTAGCATTGGTGGGTCCACCCACTTTGGAGTCCAGCCTCTTATCTCTGGGCTTCGTTGATGTAGTTTCCCTTTTTTTTTTTGTTCTTTTCCTTCTTTTAGTACCCCGCCTAGTAGACTTCATCTACATATTTTCTTTTTACAGCACTTATTTAGCTAATTTGACATAGTTGCCATAATTTGGGTTTGTAACTTTTAAGATGCTACACTTGGTTGCTATTTATGCTATTACTTATGACATGGAATGCTTTTTATAATACTTCATGTCTTTTTCATTGTGTACTCATAAAAGCATGTTACAAAACTTGTCTCGTGACATGGTCACTTGAAGGAAAAAAGAAGAACAAATGGTAAACCTTGAACTCATTGAATGAAAGGGACAACTAAATAACCTTAACTTAGGCATAATAACGCTTCAGCCATTTCCCATTGATGGGATCCATTAGGTCCTTACCATCCATCTGGGTTAGACGATAGTACCCACTTGGGTGTGTCTCTCTTATCACGAGAGGTCCCTCCCATTTTGGTGCAAACTTAGATGGTCCTGTCATACCTCGCCTGACATAGTCCGCCACTCTTAGCACAAATTGTCCTTCCACGAACACCCTCTCTTTAGTCATCCTGCCATAGGCTTCTGTCATTCTTTGTCTATATCTGTGGCTATGCTCTTGGGCTTCCTCCCTTCTCTCATCAAGTCCTTCTAAATCTTCACACCTTTCTGCCGTAAAGGCTTTTTTCTCTTTTTCCTTCCCTTGTATCTGCATAACTCTCAAAGATGGAGTCATCACTTCTGCTGGGCTCACTACTTCTGTCCCGTATACCAAGGAAAAGGATGAAAATCCTGTGGCAGACTTTGGTGATCTTCTATAAGCCTAAAGGGCGTTTGGTAGGTGAGTTGCCCATCCTCCTGTGTATTCTTGGCTCATTTTACTGATGATCTTTATGAGAATCTTGTTTGTTGCCTTCGCTTGCCCATTTCCTTGAGGGTAATAGGGCGATGAATGATGGTGCTTGACTTGGTAGAACTCCAGCATTTTCCTTACATCACTGTTGACAAAGGGTGTGCCATTGTCGCTGATAATCCTGTGGGGTACTCCAAACCTCATGATTATGTTTTCCTTAATGAAGTTTGCCACTGCTCCTCCTGTGGCTTTTTGGAGTGACATTGCCTCTGCCCACTTAGTGAAGTATTCCGTAGCCACTAGTATCTATATGTATCCATACGATGGTGGGTTAACTAGTCCTACCAAATCAAGCCCCCAAGTGTGGAAGGGCCATGGGGTGACCATGCTATGTAAGTTCTGCGGGTGAGTGTGAATCAAGTTGACTTGCACTTGACAACTGTGGCATTTTTTCACAAATTCTGCCGTATCTTTCTTCATGGTAGGCCAGTAGTAGCCCATTTGTAGCAGGCATCTGTAAAGCTTTTTCTTCCCCTGGTGCTCCCCACACTCTCCTGAATGCACTTCTTTTATCATTTCTCTTGCTTCTTTAGGACCCAAACATCTTAAAGGGTCTCCATCATACCCTTTTTTGAAAAGGACCGTATTATATAGAAAGTAACGCGTTGCCAACCTCCTAAGCTTGTATCTTTCACTGTGCCTTTGTGGCAGGATGCCTTCTACCAAGTACTGCACGAATGGGCTTCTCTAGTCTTCGCTGATGAACACAACGTGACTTTCTTTTTTGTCCGCTGCGAGCTGGCAAGTCCCACATTGGGTTTGGACTCGGTCTGCATCTTTACCCATGCTTAGCCAATAGAAGCTTGCCTTTGAAGTTTGTGGTAAAGGTTGACCTCCCCACAGGATCCGCAAGTCTTGTCATGTACTTCTTTCAACTTTCTTTGGGCCTCCTCTTGCCCCACGCATCTGGACAAGACCCCAGCATCCTGCGGTACAGTTCTCCTCTCACCAGGGCATAGTCTTTTAGCACCTTCAGTTCTGCGGCACCTTCTCTTTTCATCAAGGCTTCCCTTATGGGGATCCGCCAATCCCCTTCGTACCGTTCCTCTAGGAATCTTTCCTTCAACATCTCAATAATGGATTCTTCCCTCTTGCTGACCACTACCCTAGTGTTATCCCCTTCGAACATTATTTGCGAGCCTAGTGTGGCCAACGCATCCGCAAACCGATTTTCGTTCCTTGGAGCATGTTCTATTTCGAAGGTTGAAAATTTCTCCTCCATCTTCTAGGCCATTGCTCTGTATGGGGCTCTTTTAGGGAGAAGATCCCTTTGGCCTGGCAGACCACCAGGTTCGAATCACCCATCACCTTTAAGTGCTTGACTCCCATTTCAAGAGCCGTGGCCAACTTGGTTAGATAGGCTTCGTATTCTGCCGTGTTGTTTGAATAGGGGAATTTCAATTTGAACGATAGCGCTACTGCCTTATCTTCTTCATGGTACAAAACTACTCCCACTTCTCCTGATTGGGTGGTAGAAGACCCATTAAATTTCATTACCCATTGTTCTCTGATCTCTTCTACCATGGCTACTTCCCCTGGAACTTCATCATCCAACGGGAATTCTTCTTCTCCTGGAAACTGTGCCAATAGATCTGCTATAGCTTGGCTTTTCACCGCCCTAGGTGTCCCCATTCTCAAGTCATATTGTGACAATTGTAACAACCACTGGGATATTCTTCTTGAGAGGATTGGTTGTTGCAACAAAGCCTTGATGGCATGGGACTTGGTCATCAGCCATACTTCGTAGGCCAAGAAATAATGGTGTAACCTCTGCGAAGCATACGCAATAGCCAGACACGCCCTTTCTGCCCTTGGGTAATGAGTTTCTGCATCTTTTAAGGCACGACTGATGTAGTACACTGGTTGCTCAACACCACCTCCATCCTCTTGGGTGATTAATGCATCAATGGCATAAGAGTTGGCAGCCAAGTAGAGTAGCAATAGCTTTCTGTGGACTGGGGCTTGTACCATTAAGAGGTTCATCATGATCTGCTGTAGCCTCTTGAAGGTCGTTTGCTGCGTTTCTCCCCATTCAAAGCTTTGCCCTTTCCTGAGCAATTTGGTGAAAGCAGGGGTGATTGATGCCAACCCAGGGATGAATCTCTGGATATACGAGACCTTCCCTAAGAAGCTCTTTAACTCCTTTACCGTGGCCAGTGGTCTCTTAGTGGCTATGGCCGGTCCACATCTATTACCCTGCTGTGAACCAGGAAGCCTAGGAATTTCCCAGAGGACACTCCAAATGCGCACTTGAGAGGGTTCATTCTTAGTTTGAAGGCTCTACACCTTTCAAATACCCTTTTCAACGCGTGGAAGTGCTCTTCTCTCCTCCTTGATTTAACCACTATGTCATCCACATAGTCCTCTAATTCCTGATGCATCATGTCATGAAATATGGCCGTCATTGCTCGTTGATAAGTTGCATCTGCGTTTTTTAACCCGAAGGGCATCACAGTATAGTAGAAGTTGCCCATGGGTGTTCTAAAAGCATTTTTCTCCGCGTCCCTTGGTGTCATTCTGATCTGATTGTATTCACTGAACCCATCCATGAATGAAAACATGGTGCTTCCTGTCGCAGAATCTATTAGTAAATCCCTGTTTGGCAACGGGAACTAGTCCTTCGGACAGGCTCTGTTGAGATTTCTGAAATCTACACAACATCTTATCTGTCCGTTCTTCTTCTTTATTGGTACTATGTTGGATAGCTAGCGTGGGTGTTGAATAGGCTTGATGAATCCTGCGGCAGCAATTTTTGCACTTTTTTGACTATTTGCCCTTCTATTTCAGAGTGGAATATCCTGGTAGGTTGGGCCACTGGTTTGGCTTCTGGGTCCACATTCAACGTATGCACCACTAGCCTAGGGTCTAACCCTGACATTCCACTGTAATCCCCTACGAAAACGTCTTTAAATTCTTTCAACAGCAGTATCAGCTCTGATTTTTCCTTTTCTGTCAGACTTGCATTAATTGAGATAGGCCTTGGTCCTTGTGAACCAGTTCCCAGGTCAACCTCCTCCAACCCTTCTTCTGCCACAACTTGCACCTCCTTTTCTGCCATGATTTTTTCATCTTTATTTTTATTACTTTCTTCCCCTGAACTTTCTTGTGCCACGCAACATGCCAAACTCTTGTGCGGCCACTCTTGGGTGGGGCCTACTAGTATTTCACTTATGGGCCCCGCGTGCCTTCATAATTTGTACACAATCCTGCCATCAGGGCCTCGGACCCTGACACATTGGGGTGTGTCATCTAATTCTGCGGCGGGTGCTTCTTTTCTTTTCTTTTTTCGTGCTAGCAACTCCCTTAGGTCAGGCTCTAGGTCACCTTGAACGTCTTCCCACTTAGGCACCAAGGTACCTCGTGGCTTTGATACTGAGCTTTCCCCAGACGGAGCCCATTGGTTGTAGAACATAGTTTCTACTAAATGAGCCACCACCTGTTTGAACGGCGAGGGGTTTGCTGCTATATGTATCATCCTGCCATTCAACCTTCCTTTCACACACTGGTGATAGGTGGACGGGACCAATCGGTGTTTGTGCAACCATGGCCTCTCCAAAAGCACATGATAGGAGACCTCCGTTTTCACCACATGGAACCGAGCTAAAGAAGCAATGAAGCCTACTTTCAACCACAACTGAATGTGGCCTACGGTGTACTCGCCCTTGAAATTTTCGAAATTCTTGCTGCTTGTAAAGTGCTCAATGGAATGAGATTTACAGAAGCACCTGTATCTACCAAGGCTCTCTTGATGGGGATTTGATTTATAGATGCCGCCAAGTAGAGGGGCCTTCGGTGATCTGTGTATCCCACCTCCATATCCTCATTACTAAAAGTGATCTCGGTCGACTCCTGTAAGAAGACTTTGTCATCTGGGATTTCCGCTGATAAGCATTCTACTCCTGCCCCAGAGGCGATGCTCACTAGAGCCTCCGTAGTTATCTTTCTTTCCTTTGCTGTGAGCCCTAGCTGGTTAAACAAATTTTTGAATTTGGAGTTTCGCTGTAAAGTGGTAATTGCTACGGTAGGCAGGGCTGGATTTTCTACTTCGTTTTCCCCTGGATCTGTGCAAATCACTACCGCTGCTACACCCTTCCCTTTGTGGTTTGGGAGTGGGTTTCTTTGAACCTCTTGCTGGGATAGTTCTAGAGTCCCTTTTTTGATCCTGCGGAGCACCAATCTGTGGAGCGCCCAACACTCTGCGGTAGGATGTTGCACGTAGTTGTGCAAACGGCAGAAGCGTGGGTCCCTCCACTTCTCTTCTGTGGGTTCTCTAGAAACTTGATTAGGCTTTAAAACTCCATCTACTATCCATTTGTCTAGCAGCACATCTAATTCTTTAGGAGTGCATGGTATTGGTGGGGGAGTATCGTATTCCCTCCCATCAGTCTTCCTTCTCTGCTCGCTAGTAGATACTGCCATAGCTTGCGGAGCGTTTCTTTTGTCTGAACTTGGCTTCACGGACTGGGCAGTCTTTCTGGCATTTTGCAACAACTGTGCAAACTGGGAGATTTCTAAGTTTTCCAGGACTGTCTTGTACTCCCTGATCATGTTTGTCCTACACATTTCCACCAATGTTCTTTCTTCACAATGATCATAGAAATCAAGTGCTATGTCCCTGAATCTTTTGATGTATTTCATCAAATCTTCGCCATTCCTTTGCTTGGTTGCTTGCAGGGTTGCAAGCATTATTGTTTCTTCTCCGTGGAAGTACTTAGTGCAAAATACGTCCACCATGTCATCCCAAGTTGGGATTGATCCTGGCTTTAGGCTGATGTACTAGGTGTATGCCTCGTCGCATAGCGATTTAGAAAATTCTCGAAGACATAAGTCTTCATCTGCGGCATAAGGGCCAAGAGTATCAGTGAACTTGCTTATGTGTTAAACTGCACTTCCCTTCCTGCCATCGTACTGTGCAAAGGTTCGCAGCTCATACCTCTCTGGGTATGGTTTGCTGAGTACCCATAGTGGTTAAGGAGGCCTTCGTGTATAGAATCTCTCCTTAGGTGCTTTGGCTCTCTCTTGTTCCAGGAGAGTCGCTACTTTGGCCATAGTTATAAAATGTTGTTCCGCATTCTGTGGGACACCTCCTGCTGGTGTCTCATCTTTGTCTATCGCATGTTTTGGGTCATGCTGGCTTCCTTTTTCCTTTGTTTTGTTTGTTTTCAGCTGACAGATTTCCTCCATCATTTATTGCTGTGAGTGTTGCAGGAACTGCAAAACTTCGATGAAGATGTTGGCATTGTTAGTAAGGATTCTTGGCTGTGGCTGGGGTCCAACCCCCACTCCGTTGGCACCTTCCGCCTGGTTAGGTCGCTGTTGGTGAGGCGTCGTTGGCCTGGACTCTGCTTGTTAGGGCACGACACTCATATTTCGCGTTGTTCAGGACTTTGGAGGCATTTATTTGCGAGGGCTTCTGTCCCTATCTGCTTCTCAACTCCCTAGTGGAGTCGCCAATTTAATGTAGTGGGCCTTTTTGGTTAAATCAGGCTGGGCTGCCTCCTGCGGTACTGAGCCCAAATATTCTGAGTAAGGGAGTTGAGACCGGCCCAATTTCAACTCAATTTGGTCCGGCTTGTGCGCAAACTATGCCTCGTTTGCCAAGAGCACGCTTACGGCGGGGAAAACTGTTTCAGATGAGTTGTGGCAGGCAGATATGATAATAATAAGATAAAATAAAGTATTTTGACATCTTTATTAAGGTAAACAGACAATCCCTACTTAAGAAAGGATAATCACAGTTTAACAACAATTATTTTATAAGAAAAGTAAGGGAAACAAGTGGGTAGTATATGGGTTGATTGAAAGAGGAAAGAAATCAGATTAAATCTGATCCGTAGAACCAAAACCAGAGAGGGAAGAACGCCTCTTCTCAAAGTGAATAATCTCCCAGGGAGATTCTGCCGTGGAAATTAATCACTATGAGGGAAGGGGACCTGAATGGTTGGTGCACAAGAGAACCCTTTGTTTCCGGCAGAGAGCAGGACTTTGAGAGAGAGAGAGGGAATCAACCTATTGGTGCATGCCTGCCGCTCTAACTCTCTATCTTTTTCTTTCCATCTCTTCTAATATTCCCCTTTCTTATCTTTTTTCTTACTACTTCTTTTTCTTAATACTTGTTTTCTATTTCCTGGTTTTCAAATTCCTAATATCGTAGTGCTTGTGTCGTCTTGCTTCCTGTACACGGTAAGGGCCTCTTTATAGTGCCTGCCGTGATCGGATTTTACTATTTTGGCCCTTAACCACCTTTGTCTAGTTTGGGTGTACTTGCCGACCACCACTAGTACCCAAAACTATTTTGGCCCTTAACCACCTTTGTCTGGATTTCTGGTAGTACCCAAAACTTTTCTTAATACCAAATCTCCTGGGGTTAACGGCCTTAGCTTTACATTGGTATCATAACCTTGCTTAAGCTTGTGCTGGTAGTAGGCCAGTTGGACCATTGCATTCTCTCTTCGTTCTTCAATCAAATCTAGACTCTTTTCTAGCAGCTCATCATTGCCGTCCAAAGTGAATGCATTTGTTCTCAGCATTGGGAAACCAGTTTCCAGAGGAATTACAGCCTCGGCCCCATACGTCATTGAAAAGGGGGTTTCTCCTGTTGATTGTCGAGGTGTTGTTCAATACGTTCAAAGGACATATGGTAATTCCTCCACCCATTTTCCCTTTGCATTGTCCAACCTCATTTTAAGTCCATTCACTATAACCTTATTGACAGCTTTAGCTTGCCCATTTCCTTGTGGATAGGCTGGAGTGGAATATCTATCCTTTATCCCCAGATCACAACAGTACTTCCTGAAAGCTTTGCTATCAAATTGAAGGCCATTGTCCGAGATGAGAGTATGGGGAACCCCGAATTGAGTAATGATATTCTTCCAAATAAACCTCTTGACATCCACATCTTTGATATTAGCCAAAGGTTCAGCTTCGACCCATTTGGTGAAATAGTTTGTGCTGACCAGCAGATACTTTTTATTTCCTACTGCCTTAGGGAAAGGACCTACAATATCCAAGCCCCACAAAGCAAAAGGCCAAGGGCTAGAAAGAGGATTAAGAACTCCTCCGGGTTGATGAATGTTTGGCGCGAATCTTTGACACTGATTACATTTTTTAACATACTCTTATGCTTCCTTTTGCATGCCCGGCCACCAGAATCCTTGAGTAATGGCTCGGTGAGATAAAGATCTTCCTCCTGTGTGACTTCCACAAATTCCTTCATGTAGTTCTTCCAAGAGTAATTCTGACGCCTCGGGATGTACACAAAGTAGATATGGTCCAGAAAAAGAGTGTTTGTACAACTTTTTGTCCTTGGACAGCCAAAACCGAGGAGCTTTCCTTTGTACTTTCTCAGCTTCTGAATTCTCCTCAGGAAATATGTCCTTTTCAAGGAATAGCAGTATAGGATCCATCCAGCTCAGCCCTACCCTGATTTGATGGACTTGGAGCAGGTCTCTCTTTATTGGGGTAGGGGTGCATAAGTCTTCAACAAGTATTACTCGAGCCAAATCCTGTGCTGAGGAAGTGGCAGGGGTAGCCAGGGAATCTGCATGGGTATTTCCATTTCTAGGGATATGTGATAAGTCGAAAAATTCAAATTTTGTTTGTATGCGCCTAACTTAACCCAAATATTCCTGCATTCTTGCATCCCGGGCTTCCAATTCCCCTTTTACCTGGCCTACGACCAGTCTTGAATCTGAAAACATTTCCACTACCTTTCCACCCATTTTCTGGACCATTGCCATTCCCATCAACAAAGCTTCATATTCAGCTTCATTGTTTGTAGCCGAGAACCCCAACCTCAATGATTTTTCAATGGTGATCTTCTCAGGAGATACCAGAACCAGAACCAGCCCCACTCCTAATCCCCATTAGTTTGCTGCTCCATCCACATATACTTTCCAGGGTAAGGGGTCTTGTGTGGAGATTAGGCCAACCGATTTTTCATCCATGCCATGTTGCTTTACATCTACTTCTTCAGGAAATTCAGCAAACTCGGCTACTATGTCGTCGAGGACCTGGCCTTTTACAGAGGTACGAGGCATATACTTGATATCAAAAGCTCCTAGAATCGTGCTACATTTGGCAATCCTCCCGGTATAATCCGCGCTTCGAAGTATTGACTTGAGCGGAAACTGAGTTAGGACAACCACAGTGTGTGCCTGGAAGTAATGGGGAAGTTTTCGTGTAGCATGCACTACCACCAAGATGGCCTTCTCCAGTGGTAAATAATGCACCTCGGCTTCATAAAGTGACTTGCTCATGTAATAGATTGGTTGTTGTATGCCACTGTCTACTCGTATCAAAACAAAACTTATCGCATGAGAGGCTACCGCCAAGTAAGCAAACAGAACCTCATCCACCTCAGGACTGGACATGATGGGTGGCTGAGATAGGTACTCTTTAAGCTGTTGAAGTGCTATAGCACACTTCTCAGTCCATTCAAATCATTTCCATTTATGCAGCAAAAGGAAGAAGGGTTTGCACCTATCTGCTGACTTAGATATAAATCGATTCAAAGCAGCAGTCATCCTGGTCAATTTCTGGACCTCCTTGGGATTCCGAGGTGGTTGCAAGCTGTTAATGGCCTTAATCTGATTAGGGTTCACCTCAATTCCCCCGTGAGTCACCATGTAGCCCAAAAACTTACCCGAGCCTACACCAAACGAACACTTGGAAGCATTCAGACGCAACTTATGCTTCCTCAGAATTTCAAAAATGTTCGTGACGTCTCCCACATGCTCGGACACCACCTTACTCTTTACCACCATATCATCAATATAGACTTCACTGCTCCAGCCCATCTGTGGTTCGAACATTTTAGTCATCATCCGTTGATAAGTAGACCCTACATTTTTCAAACCAAAGGGCATCACTTTGTAATGATAGTTTCCAGTGGGAGTGACAAAAGTTGTCTTTTCCTGATCATCCAATGCTAGTGGTATCTGGTGATATCCTTGAAAGGCATCCAGGAAACTCATTCGAGGATGGCCTACCTTTGCATCCACCAACTTATCTATCCGAGGCATAGGGAAAGGGTCTTTTGGACAAGCCTTATTGAGATCTGTGAAGTCCACACACACACGCCATTTCCCATTTTTCTTTTTCACCACCACCGTGTTAGCTAGCCACTGAGGATAGAAAACTTCCTTGATAGCCCCTGCCTGTTTGAGCTTTGTTACCTCATTTTTGATAGCCTTGACGTGCTCTTTGGACGGATGCCGAGGTGGTTGTCTCTTCGGAGTGATGGAAGGGTTAACATTCAAATGATGACAAATGAAACTTGGATCTACACCCGGGGCTTCGTACGCGCTCCATGCGAACACATTAACATTTTTTCTAAGAAATTCAACCAATTGCTCCCTCTCTTATAGAGGCAATTGAGCCCTAACCTGAAAGAACTTCTCCGAATCATCACCAATAATTACCTTTTCTAGATCTTCACATTTCGCTTCGTCGGCTGGTCTATTAAAGAGCAACGTTGAAGTTTCTGATTGCTATAAACCATTCTCAGCAGTGGCCAAGATTTCAGCCTCAAGCCGACGTTGGATGGCCTCTACCAAGCATTGTTTGGCCGTAGACTGACTTCCTAATATTTCCAAAACCTGGCCTCCAGAGGGATATTTCACCTTTTGGTGAAGAGTGGAGGAGACAGCTCCTAGGGTATGAAGCCAGGGTCTGCCCATAATAGCCGTATATGGAGAGAAAGCATCTACAACAATGAAGTCCACCTCCACTACATCCGAGCTAGTCTGCACGGGTAGTCTGATCTGACCCTTCGGAATGACCATCTTACCTTCAAAACTCACCAGAGGAGAACTGTAGGCTGTTAAATTCTTAGGTTTCAAATTTAGCCCCTTATATAGGTCAAGATACATTATCTCAGCTTCGTTGCCCTGATCGATCATCACCCTTTTCACATCGTACTCACCAATTCTAAGTGTAACCATCAAAGCATCATCGTGAGGCTGTATGGTTCCAAGTTTGTCCTCATCTGAAAAACCTAACACCAGTGGATGCCCATCTTGACTCTCTTCGGCATTGAACTGAATTCCTCAACTGGGTAATGAGATACTGACATTACTCTAGAGGGGTAAGATCTGGTCCTCCCTGGGGCAACAAATATGACATTTATCGTGCCTAGAGGGAGTCTCAAAGAAGCATCTCCCCGAAACTCCGAACCCGTTTGGCTTCCTCGACCACTGGAATGATGCAAGAGTTGCTATAATTTCCCTTCCTGGACCAGTTGGTCTAAATGGTCCCACAAGTTTCTGCAATCCTCAGTAGTGTGTCCATGGTCCTGATGATATTGGCAATAAATGTTTTGATTATGCCTCATAGGATCTCCTGCCATCTTGTTCGACTATTTGAAGAACGGCTCGTTTTTAATCTTCTCCAGAACCTGTTGTATTGGTTCTCGGAACACAGCATTAACCACCTGGGTGTTGGCAGATCCTGGCTGCCTAACAAAGTCTTTCCAAGGTCGGTTATTATTGTACCGGTCCGACCTGAAATCCCTCCTCCTTTCTTGAGGGATCACCTTAGCCTTTCCTTTCCCTTGTAGTTGGTCTTCTTCTACCCTTTTGTACTTGTGAATCCGATTCATAAGTTGACGCACATTGGTAACAGGCTTACCAGTCAGAGATTTCCTTAAATCATGCTCGGCTGGGAGGCCAGCCTTAAAAGTACTAATGGCCACATCATCATAATCTCCATCTATTTCGTTAAACATCTCCCAGTATCTATCCGAGTAGGTCTTCAGAGTCTCCCCCTCTCGAATGGACATAGATAATAAGGAACCCAAAGGCCGAGGAACCTTGCTACAAGTGATAAAGTGAGCGCTAAAGGCCTGGGTGAGCTTCTTAAAGGAGTTAATGGAATTCATCCTTAAACCATTGAACCACCTCATCACCACGAGGCCCAAACTAGATGGAAAGACCTTACACATCAAAGCCTCATCTTTGGAATGAACGGCCATCCTTTGATTGAAGTGACTGACATGTTCCACCGAATTTGTTCGACCATTATAAATGGTGAACGTGGGCTGATCGAATCGCCGAGGAAGACTCGCGCCTTCTATGTTTCGTGTGAAGGGTGATTTAGAGATTTGACTCAACGCCTTGTTCATGGCATCGTTCCCCAGGCCTTTACGAGGCGGGCTCTTATATCTACGTCTATGGTGGTACTTCTCGTCGTAGGAGAAAGACTCGCTGGACGGAGTTCTGGATCTCTGTCTATAACTAGCACCATCTGTCTCCTCGGAGGACAGCTCGGAGTTGGGCGATGAACGTCTTCGCCGTGCGTGGTGCAATTCCCTTTTCAACTTATCGATTTCACATTGCATGTCTCTATCGTTCTTTGCATGGGAAACACGACTTTTCCCACTAGACTGGCTTTTACTAGTATGCGCTGCGTGCACACTTCCCTCACGATCTCTTCTCCGTTTGAGGCTCATACACGGATTGCTATGTTGAGACCTCCTTGATTCTGCTTGGTGTAGATTCGCATCCACCTGGTGTGGACCTATCGCTGCCTGGTGTGGACCTGGTCTTCCATCTTAAACGTTGCACTCGAAACACTTTCAGAATATATCAAGTTCTTCCCATAGACGGTGCCAATTGTAAGGACTGAATTTGGATTTGACCCAATATAGGATTTGGTTTTAGCCCAACGAGCTCAAACAATGAATTTGTAGAGCGTGGGCGAAAGAACTAGTTCTATTCAGTAAGAAAGACAATAACAGTTGTTTATTTAAGAGAATCAAACACAAGTAAGGTAAGAAAAATCTGTCCTTGGCACAGTCCAAGGAGCTATGTTATAATGTCAAGTTGATGATCAAGGTTATAAGAGTTCAAAGGATTATTACAAAGATTTCTTGGTTTTTCGGTCTCCCTTCTTTAGGCCACCTTTCCATGCTATATACTATAATTTTGGTATCATCCCCACCGTACACTTGTAGGTTAGGTTCTAGGAACTCCTTCTTGTCCCATCCAACACCTCCCAGAACCTTCAACTAGCAGCTGTAAGGTTGCTTCACCACTGTTCAAGTATCACCTTCACATTAATGTGGCCAGAGAGTTAGTTGGGATACATTTAATGTGGAGGTAGCAGCTTTTGTAGATATTTGTTGCCTGCCTCTACTCCTCCCTTATCCAATGTCTGACTTCTAACCGTGATGCAACCTTAAAGGATGTTCAGGATGATAGGACATTCCTACTGACCTCGGATCTCTATTTCCGAGATGACTTTTCTCCTCGGACATATTTTGGACTATCATATACAATCCTTATTTCTTCTTCTTCTACCATTCCCATAATAACCTTATTTGACCATCCTCGGACTAATAATATCCTCGGATTGGGCCCTATGACCCAATTTGTATAGTTTTAATAGTACCTTCTGGCTAACTGGCCCCCACAATATATATATATATATATATATATAAATATATATATAGTCCCTTAAAATTTACATGTTAAGCACTTTTAGTCCATGAAATTTCAAATGAACTTTTTTAGTCTCTAAAGTTTAAAATTGAGCACTATTGATTCATCTATTTAATTTTGTTTACTTTCTTGTATATGTGTGACTAGTGGAACAATGATGTAACGATTTTTTTACTATTATAATAAAAATAATAATAATTGAGAGTATTACAAATTGTTAAGTAATAGGTGATGTATAGAATTAAGTTTGTGGGTTAGGTAATTACTATTATAATAAAAAAAATTAAGAGTATTACAAATTGTTAAATAATAGGTGATGTGTATAGAGTATGAATTACATAGTGGCTTGTGAGTTAGGTAACTGGTGATGTATCTATATGTAATATTAACTATTCAATTGGAGTGTCTCCAGCACAAATTTTCGTTATGAAAAAACTTTAATTCGATTGCTATTGAATTTTTTAAATGTGTCACATGAATTCAATCTCTGTAAATGTGACGTATGAAATGTGATGTATGAAATGTGCAACTGATAAATAATATGCACATTATTGGCACAATTGTATTTAATAACGTAAATTAGTTAGTAAAGCATGTATTATCCTGGTATTTTTTGTTATGCACTATATTCCCATAGATTGGACAATTAGCAATGAGATTTTTACTAATAAGGCAACTTAAGGGCGTATCATAATGTCTGCAAAAATGTTTGACTCTACACTTATCGTTCACATATAATGTGACGGACACCGCTACATATATAATATATGTCGAATAAAGATTTTTTGTCTTGTTTTTTTGTACTCTGCTTAATTTATACTCCAGCAATTGCAGTATTATGTCATGTCTTATACGTCCACACCCACAAAACTTATAAGAAATTAAGCAAATGTGATTTATAACACAAAGAATGTGAGGTCAACTATATGTGGCCTCCTTTAATTAGTCGAACTAAAAACCAAGAAAAGAATCAATTTATTCAATTTCAATCATCTCAAGGTGGATGAAATTGCCTACGAAAAGATCCAAATAAATGCAATAATTAATCACTCCTATGTTGTCACCAAGTGATGACAACTTAACTGCAATGGAGGATTAAGATTGTACCCCTGCACACCTTTGGTGCGGTGGTCACTCCACAAGTATAAATGCTTGTGTGGTGTTGGGGGTAAGGGCCGGGGTTTAAGTTTCCAGGAGAGAGTTTCAAACACATATACACTTATATTAGGTTAGAGTAGAAATTCTATCTTGTAAAAAAAAAAAAAAAAAAAACTGCAATGGAGGATTAAAGAATTACAAAATAAGGTTTGATGAAGCACGAGCTCGTCAGTAAAAGTGAGCAGATGGAATCCCTTGTCGGTTTGAGTGTATGCTCTATCAGGGTCACCGGTGTGGTGCCTGCCACAACGCCTCCGATGCCAAAGTCAGAATAATGTAAACACTATGTAATAAGAAACAAGATAAAAAGCCAGAGTGCTCTCTCAAAGTGTGAATGTATGTATGTACCTTCTATTGGCTGTATGAGGGCTTTATACCTGCGGCCTTAGGGGCTAGCCGTTGTGGTTGTTAATGCTTTCTCAAGTAACGCCTCTGGTCCAATAATAGGACTTTTAAGAGGTTCCCAACGGTCTGCCTGGTTGATTTCGTAACTGTTCAAGTCATTGATTGACTGTATTGAATGACTCCCCCGCCTTCGTCAGTGATGACTGCTTTCCTCGTTATTCCGGATGACTTCATCAAGGATGCTTCCTTCGTCAATAATGTTATCTTCGTTGGTGGGATGTAATCTCGTCATTCCCATCAGTTGCCCCCCAGGTTCTGTGGTCGTCTGTGACGTGTCACGACGATCACGGAAGATGAAAAGTTTTCTTGTGACTCTTAGGGTTCTGTTCCGCATTTAATGCTTAGTGGCGGCGCTACACGCAACGTGGCCACGTGGCGCGTGATGATCAGAGGAATTAATGGTATGACCCTTGGGTTTCCTGCTGGTTTTTCAATCGTTTTGGCCCAAGTTTAAAACTTCTCCTCTTTTAATTTTTCTTTTACTTTTCAGAGAGCAAAACAGAAAAAATACCCCAGTGATACTCTGAGCGTTTTTTCTTGAGACTTCCTTTTTCTTCAAATCATTTGTGCTGTGCTTTTGGTGTTCCGCCATTGGAGGTACGTTTCTCCTTACTGGTCTTACCTTTAGTTTTCCTTTTCTTTGCTGCAGTGTAGTTTCTGATTCTCTGTTTCCTTTTCTTTCTCTTCTTTTGTTGGTCTTTGATTTTCTGGGGATTTAGCTTGTATCGTTTTTCTCTGCCCTCCAATTTCTATATTTCCATGGTTGGTAGTTTGGAGGTTAGAATAGCTTGCCCGTCGATCTCATTTCTTTTTGCGCGTCTAGAAGGGTCTTTGGGTACTTACCCATTTTTAGAAAATTTTGTGTTTGAGGGCAATTGTCTGAGCGTGGTTTTGGGCGAATTGTTGCCTTTGCTCCGTCAATCGCTTAATTGGTTCGAGGGTTTAGCAAGGAGAGAGTTGATGTCTGAGGTTAGGTCTAGTGATCTCGAGACTGGGTTGTCGTCTAGTGGCGACCCAGCGGAAGGGGATACAGCCGTCTCTGGTCCTCGGGAGGTTAGGGCTTTTTACGCCTTCAGGGAGGTGTGTGGTTTGGACGCCGAAACTGTGAATAGGTTCAAGGATAGGTTCCAGTTTTCGGCTAGGGTTCGTGTCCGTCTACCTAGGGACGAAGACAGGGCCTGCCACTTTTTTCCAGGTGAAGTATGTTTTTATGAGTCAACTTTCACCTGCGGGCTTAGACTCCCCGTCCACCCATTCCTGATGGAACTTTTGGCTCACTTTGGTATCGCTCCTGGGCAGCTCATGCCTAACTCGTGGAGGATCGTGATCAACTGTATGCAAATATGGTTGGCCGCCAACGGGGATATGATCAGGATGGGTGAGCTCACCTATCTATACCGTTTGAAAGAGTCCAAGGAGTGGGGGTATTATGAGTTAGTACCTTGGGACAGAAAGACAAGGATTGTCAAGGGCTTACCCTCGTCCTTCAGGTATTGGAAGTCGCGCTTTTTCTTTGTGTCTGGGGACGACTTCGAGACTCAATCCAGCAGTGATTGGGGTGATATCCCGAGGTTGCTCCGTCGGTGGGGAACCCCGACCTTAGGTGCGTCAGTATTTCTCCCCGTCGTTTTGATTTTGCCACCTTTGAGGCTTTAGTATTGCTAACTCCTTTGTTTTTTGTTTGGTACAGTTAAGAGACGGCCTAAGCTTAATAGCCGGCACAAGGAGCGCATCGAAACTGCGATCGGGTACGTTGAGACGATTGACAATTGGGACGACCTGGTTGACCCCCGGACCCTCGCTCTCTACAACCTCGGTCCTGACCCGTCTCCTTACGTTCTTCGTCAAGTCGGTATTGAGGGCAAAAGAAGTAAGTATTATTCTCGTCAGTGCTGATTCTTCTTATGTACACTTAGGCATTCCTGATAAACATTTTCTTCTTGTAGAGATGACGACAAAATTTAACAAAGACATGTATGTGAAAATGAGATCCAAAAAGGACGAACCGCTGTCCAACCTGGGGAAGAAAACTGTGCGTGTGACCAGGAAGGGCCCTGTTCCCACTCCCCTTAATACCGTTCATTCCATAGCCTCTGAGACGACGAGGACGGCCTCTCCAACCACGTCAATAGAAGAGATCCCTACTCCCGGCTCCAAAAGGTTGCGCGTGACTGGCAAAGGGAAGAAGAAGGAGAAGGAGAAGGCTGATACTCGTTCGTCCACAATATGGGATGACGAAAGGTTGGCCGTGGACAGGGCTCATGACGTTGTCACTCCAGCCGATTTGAGGGCTCTTTCCGACATGTCTTTGAACGAGGTCGCCTCTCGTCATGTGCACAAGCTCGTCTAGGTACGGTGTTCTCCTTCCACACTTTTTTTTTTTTTTTTTACTGACGACTCTATAATTTTCTCCAGGTGTTGGGAGAGAGCCTCCATATTACCACTGAATACCTCACTCAAGAGGCCAAGGTGGCATTTCTGACAACTCGGATGAAGGCTTTAGAGAAAGAGAACTCTGACCTGAAGAAGAACTTGATTGCCTCTATGGACGAGACAACTTCATTGAAGGAGAAGGTCAAGGTGCTGGATGACGACCTCAGGGTTGAGCGCCAGTTGACTCAAGAGAAGGATGAGCAGCTTCTTTCAGCCAAAGAGAAACTCGTAACCATTGCTGCCAGATCTGTGGAGGCTTTCCAAACCACTGACGAGTACAATACTGTACTCTTCAGTTGGTATTTTAAAGGTTTCGAGCTTCTCAGGAGGTATCTTGTCAAGCATCCTTCTGGGGTCAACATGGAGAGCTTGGATCTGGAGGAGGTGGACAAGGAGATGGCTCTGGACGAAGCTGCTCAGTCTTCTGCCCCGGATGGTGGTGCTCCTGAGCCTGCTACTGACACACCTGCCGTTGAAGATGTTGCTGTTGATGCTTGACCTTGTCACTTAGAAATTTTTTTTTTTTTTTTTTTTTTTTTTTTTTTTTTTTTTTTTTTTTTTTTTTTTTTTGTAAATCTAATTCCAGAACAATCAATTATTTTGAAAACAATGTTGATTGCCCAGTGGTTATGGGTTTAAATGAAGCATATTTTTGTACCTTGCGCTCTGTTTATTCGTCAACAATCTGTTAACTGATTGTTTTGATGGTCTTGAACGCATTTTGAGTGTTCTTTTGATTTGATGTATGGTTCTTCCCTTTTCCCCTTGCACTTGCTAGGGGGTTGTACCTGTAGTGACTTATGTCCGTCAAAGCGGAATCTTGTCACTTAGTCGTTTTATCGCCTTTCTAGCTTTTGTATCCACTACAATGGTCGTCAGTAACTTACATCCGTCGAGGCGGAATCTTGTTACTTTAGTTTTTTAAACCTATGGGGTTATCGTCAGTAACTTACATCCGTCAAGGCGGAATCTTGTTACTTAGTCGTTTTATCGCCTTTCTAGCTTTTTTATCCGCTACCATGGTCGTCAGTAACTTACATCCGTCAAGGCGGAATCTTGTTACTTAGTTATTCATACCCTTTAGGGTGGTCGTCAGTAACTTACATCCGTCAAGGCGGAATCTTGTTACTTAGTTATTCATACCCTTTAGGGTGATCGTCAGTAACTTACATCCGTCAAGGCGGAATCTTGTTACTTAGTTATTCATGGGCCTTATAATTGACTAGAACTGCCTGCACAAAGACATCAAAGGAATAACTTTTTCATTAATTTCAAGAACGAATGCATTCGTCTATTACATTTACTCGTGGTACTTCTTTAAATGCTCAAGGTTCCATGGTCGGGGGAGCCTTTGTCCGTCCATGGTTTCCAGGTGGTAACTTCCTCGTCTTGAGTAGTGAACGACGCAGTAAGGCCCTTCTCATGTAGGACCCAGTTTTCTTTGAGTAGGGTCTTTAGTTGCTGTAGTGGTCTTGCGTAGGATGAGGTCTCCTATGTCCAGTCGCCTGAGTTTAACCCTCTTGTTGTAGTACTCGGCCATCTTTTTCTGATACTTTGTCATCTTGCTGGATGCGTTATCTCTTACTTCGTCCAGACAGTCCAGGTTGAGTCGCAGTTCATCGTCATTGAATCCTTCACTGAAAGTTCCTCGTCTGATGCTTGTTACCCCAACTTCTACTGGGATTACTGCTTCTGTGCCATAGGTAAGCCTGAAGGGTGTCTCTCCTGTCGGGGTTCTGGCTGTGGTTCTGTAAGCCCACAGGACACTAGGTAGTTCTTCTGGCCAAGCACCTTTCGCCTCGTCCAGCCTGGTTTTGATAATCTTGAGCAGCGTCCTGTTTGTCACTTCCGTCTGTCCGTTTACCTGGGGATGCCCCGGGGATGAGAACTGATTCTTGATTCCAAGGTTTGAACAGAATTCTCTGAAGCCTTGGCTGTCGAACTGCCTCCCATTATCAGATATGATCGTCAAGGGAATCCCGAACCTGCAGATTATGTTCTTCCACACAAAGCTCCGAATTCGAGCCTCAGTAATCGTTGCAAGAGCCTCTGCTTCAACCCACTTAGTGAAATAATCAATAGCAACAAGCAGGAACTTTACCTGGCCTTTTCCTTGGGGTAACGGGCCGACGATGTCTATTCCCCATTGTGCGAACGGCCATGGATAAGCTATAGTCGTCAATCTCTCTGCTGGAAGCCGTTGCACATTCCCGTATCGCTGGCACTTGTCGCACCTCTTGACGATCTCAGCTGCGTCTACCTGCATGGTTGGCCAAAAGTATCCTGTTCGAATTACCTTATTTACCAGGGATCTGGGGCCAGCGTGGTCACCGCAAATTCCTCCATGGATTTCTTCTAGGATGTATCTGGCTTCTTCTTCGTCGACACACTTCAAGTAAGGCATAGAGAAGCCTCTCTTGTATAAGGCGTCATTAAGGATCGTGAACCTGGCTGCCCTCTTCTTGATCTTTTTAGCTTCCTCCGTGCTCAGAGGGAGGTGCCCGTCCTAGAGGTAGGATATTATGGGCGTCATCCAGCTGTCTATGCCCTGGATGGTGAATGTTGCAATTTCTTCAATGCTGGGGTGTTTTTGGACCTCCATTGCCAGATCTGTGCCAATTTTCCCTTCTTCTGATGAAGCTAGTTTTGAGACTTCGTCAGCCCCCACGTTCTGACTCCTGGGGATCTGCATGAACTCCACTACATCGAACTCCTGAGTCAGATGTTTCGTCGGCTTGAGGTATTTTTGCATCCTTTCTTCCTTCGCTTCGTATTCTCCCCTAATCTGTCCGATCACTAGCTTTGAGTCACTTTGAATCAACAAGTTTTTAGCACCATGTGCCCTTCCAAGCTTCAGTCCCGTCAGTATCCCCTCGTATTCAGCTTCGTTGTTGGTGGTCGGGAATTTTAGTTGGACCCCATATTTCAGCACTTCTCCGTCAGGGGAGGTTATGACGACCCCTACTCCCCCCTTCCTGTGAGCTGACGAACCATCAGTTTGTATTTTCCATCTATCTTCCTCGTTGGTAATCCTATCTTCGTCTGGAAGAGTGAACTCTGCGATGAAGTTTGCCGGAGCTTGCGCCTTGATCGCCATTCTGGGATGGTACTCGATGTCAAATTGACTGAGTTCAATCGCCCACTGGACCATTCTTCCTGCTGCTTCGGGCTTGTTCATTGATTTCTTGATTGGTTGGTCCGTCATTACGAGAATGGGGTTTGCCTCGAAGTATTGCCTTAGTTTGCGCGAAGCCACTATCAGCGCAAACGCGATCTTCTCGATCTTTAGGTACTTGGAGTCAACTCCTTGGAAGGCTTGGCTGACGTAGTAAACCGGTAGCTGTTTCTTGCTCTCTTCTCTGATCAGGGCTGCACTTACTGCCGAGGCTGACACTGCCAGGTATAAGTATAGGTTTTCCCCTTCCTTGGACGGGCTTAGAAGGGGTGGGCTGCTCAGATAACGCTTTAGTTCCTGAAACGCAGCTTCGCATTCGTCGGTCCAGGCAAAGGCCTACTTCAAAGTCTTGAAAAAGGGCAGGCATTTGTCTGTAGCCCTAGAAACAAACTTGTTCAAAGCTGCAATTCTTCCTGTGAGTTTTTGAACTTCTTTGACGGTCCCAGGGGACGTCATGTCGATGATGGCTTGCACTTTTTCTGGGTTTGCTTCTATTCCTCTTTGGGACACCATGAATCCCAGGAATTTTCCCGAAGCAACCCCAAAGACACACTTACTTGGATTCAATCTCATCTGGTGTGCTTTGAGAGTTGTAAATGTCTCCTTCAGGTCGTCCAGGTGTGCGAGATCTTCTTTGCTCTTGACGAGCATATCGTTCACGTACACTTCCATGTTCCTGCCAATTTGTTGGCTGAACATTTTGTTCACCAACCTCTGGTACATAGCCTTGGCATTCTTCAACCCAAATGGCATTACCTGGTAACAGTAGAGTCCTTGACTTGTGATGAAGGCGGTCTTCTCCTGGTCTTCCTCAGCCATCCTTATCTGGTTGTACCCTGAGAAGGCGTCCATAAATGTCAGTAATTTGTGTCCGGCTGTGGAGTCCACGAGCTGGTCTATTCTGGGTAGAGGGAAGCTATCCTTTGGGCATGCCTTGTTCAGGTCGGTGAAGTCTACACACATCCTCCATTTCCCGTTTGCTTTCTTCACTAGGACTACATTTGCTAGCCATTCAGGATAATACACCTCCCGGATGAACCCTGCCGTCAGGAGTTTGGTAACTTCTTATGCAATTGCCTAGCCTCGTTCTGGAGCGAAGGTTCTTCGTCGTTGCTGGACGGGTTTTCGTTCTGGGTCCACATTCAACTTATGCTGGATGACTTCTGGGGATATGCCCGGCATGTCCTCATGACTCCATGCGAAGACTTCTAGATTCTCTTTGAGGAACCTTATGAGTTTTGTTCTCATCTCGGGGCTTAATGTCGTTCCTATCTTGGTCGTCTTGTTCGCCTCTCCTTCTACCAACTCCACCGTCTCCAGGGCCTCTATCCTATCTTCTTCCTTCTCCTCAATCATCCACGTGTGGTTCTCCTTCCCAGTCAGGACGGCTTGGTAGCATTCTCTTGCCAGGACTTGATCTCTTTTCACTTCACCGACTCCATTATCTGTTGGGAATTTTACCTTCAAACAGTAAGTTGATGTTGCCGCCTTCCACTTGTTGAGCGTGGGTCTTCCAATGATGACATTGTAGGATGAGGGACAATCCACCACCAGGAAATCTACTTGCCGAGTCAACTGCACTGGGTAGGTCCTCGCCGTCACCGTCAATGTCACTATACCCCTGGGGTAGACCCTGTCTCCGCTGAAACTGACGAGTGGAGAGTCAAAAGGGCGCAGTCTTTTTGGATCTAGTCTCAGCTGCTGGAAGGCTGGGAGGTAGATGATGTCCGCGGAGCTGCCATTGTCGACGAGGATCCTCTTGGTATTGAACCCTTCTATATTCAGCATTATGACCAAGGGATCATTGTGGGGCTGCTTCACTCCCATGGCGTCTCTTTCACTGAAGGACATGTCCTGGTATGTTCGTCGGTGCTTATACGGAGGTATGGCATGGACGCTGTTCACCTGTCTCTGGTATGCCTTTTTGAGTGATTTAAATGACCCTCCTGAAAACGGCCCTCCTGTTTTCGTGTTTATCTCCCCGATCACCTTGTGTGGAGGCTGGGACGGACGATCGTCATCCCGGGAGATGGATTCATGCTGGATTTTATTGTCGTCCCTGGACTTGCTATATTCTCCTTTCTTCACATATTTCTGCAACTTCCCTTTCCGTATTAACTCTTCTATTTGCTCCTTTAGGTCTCTGCAATCTCTCGTGTTATGGCCGTGATCTTTGTGGAATCGGCAGTACTTGTTCTTGTCACGGACATTGAGGGATGAGTGCAGTGGTCTGGGCCATTTGAGATAATGCTCGTCCCTGATCTGCGTGAAAATTTTGTCCACAGGCATAACCAAGGGAGTGAATCTTACCGTCCGAGGACTTTTATCATCTTTCCTCCTGCTCCCATCATTGTTCCAACGATCTGGTCGATCTCTCTTCTGCCCCCTACGGTCGTCTTCCTTCTTGGCCTTGTCGCCTGGCTTCTCGGCATCCTTTATGGCAGCTAAAGCATCTTCAGCATTCATATACTTCTGTGCCTTCAGGAGCATTTCCACCATCGTCTTTGGTGGATTCTTTGCAAGGGAGGCCACGAGATCTCTAGACCTCAGCCCCGCCTTGAAGGTCGTCAGCTGCACCTTGTCATCGGCTTCGTCCACCTCCAGAGTCTCCCGGGTGAATCGTTTGACATACGACCTCAGAGTTTCCTTCTCTCCCTGTTTTATGGTGAGTAAATAGTCTGCCGGCCTCTTTGGACGTTGCCCCCCTATGAAATGGCGCAAGAAGGCACTGCTTAATTGATCGAAGTTGTCTATGGACGAAGTCGGCAACTTTGTGAACCATTCTCTTGCAGCTCCTTTGAGAGTGGTTGGGAAGGAACGACACAGTATCTCGTCAGGTGGTTGTTGAAGACCTAAGGTCGTCTTAAAGGTATTAAGATGATCTTGAGGGTCTTTGAGTCCGTCGAATGGCTCAAGTTGAGGTAAGTGAAATTTTGAGGGAACAGGGCATTCAAGTACTGCTGCGGTGAAGGGAGAATCCGTAGCCCTTACCATTCTGTCTACGCTTCGGTCCGTCTTCTCCTTAATGGCGCTCCTCAGTTCGTCCATCTCCTTCCTCATTTCTCGAAGGAGATCTGAGTTCTGTTCGTCCGGAGTAGTTGGCCTTTGAGGGGTACCTCTCCTGTGGCTATCCCCTTCTCCCTCCAGGTTACCCTTGGACCGGTTTTCATCCTGTTGAACCTGTTGAACCTGCTGGAGTCGTAGCTTCATTTCCTGGTTCTGTTTGGTAAGTTCTTCAATGGTGGCTGCAAGGGCTTGAACTTGCTGGGCCAAGGCTGCTGAATCTGGGTTGGATTCCATCTGAATGCAGAGAGTTAATGGAAACCACGTTTTCAAATATGAATCTGAAAATGTCGTTTCCCACAGACGGCGCCAAACTGATGAAGCACGAGCTCGTCAGTAAAAGTGAGCAGATGGAATCCTTTGTCGGTTTGAGTGTATGCTCTATCAGGGTCACCGGTGTGGTGCCTGCCACAACGCCTCCGATGCCAAAGTCAGAATAACGTAAACACTATGTAATAAGAAACAAGATAAAAAGCCAGAGTGCTCTCTCAAAGTGTGAATGTATGTATGTACCTTCTATTGGCTGTATGAGGGCTTTATACCTGCGGCCTCAGGGGCTAGCCGTTGTGGTTGTTAATGCTTTCTCAAGTAACGCCTCTGGTCCAATAATGGGACTTTTAAGAGGTTCCCAACGGTCTGCTTGGTTGATTTCGCAACTGTTCAGGTCATTGATTGACTGTATTGAATGACTCCCCCGCCTTCGTTAGTGATGACTGCTTTCCTCGTTATTCCGGATGACTTCGTCAAGGATGCTTCCTTCGTCAATAATGTTATCTTCGTCGGTGGGAAGTAATCTCGTCATTCCCATCAAGGTTGATACTGGAAGAATCCCTAGAATTACCACTTCTTATCTTTCAATTTCCCTAGCTATGAAATGACTCATCTATTATCTATACCAACTCATGTAGCATGCATGCAAACAAGCTGTCTCGCATGTGAATTGTGTCGTGCTATAAGCATAGAGGACGAAAAAGAAAAAAAATTAAAGGACCTCTTTCAATAAATAAGAATTTACTAAAACATTAGAGAGGAAACACCCGATCGAGAAGGTGTCAAAGAAATACAAAGAACGTGACACGTACATGTTTTGTGATAGTCCCGATCATATCTTCGTCCATAGAGAAAACAGTGGACGAGAGTAAGACCAAGGTTCGTCCAACTATTGGCGACTGCTAGGCGAGGACAAGTTCATCCGTCTTCAATTATCAATGATGCGTTACAAAACAATGATGGGCCTCTATACCGTTGGAGAAATATCTCACCATTAACACCTTGTAGAGACGTTACTAATAACAGGAGTGAAGGCACAATTAAGGCAGCACCAACGGCTAGGAGGAAACACCTATATATACCAACCCATAGGACCTGACCAAAGGTACACATATTCTAGTTCATACACATTGAGATCCTTATACTTCTTCTCGTTCTAAGCCATTCTAATTTTAGCATGGGAGACTTTGTGGTAGGCACCACACTGGTGCCCCCTCATCTCTCTCTTTTTGTTCATCTTCTCAGGATCAGGTTGGCAGTGGACGACTCCACTCAAGACGATCATTTCAACTGACGATCCGAGCATCATCATTTTGCATGAAGTTCCATAATTCCACGATAACATCTTGGACAGTATAATAGCTGTTTATACTTTATTCCTATCTTCTTCATCTTACACACATGAAAGCCTGGAGTTTCTGTCAGGTACGTAGAGGAAGGATTTGCCTTGGTATTTACGTATTTGTGAAACAAAATGTCCAATAATCGTCTAAATGTTTGTTTATAATAATAGAACTATTAAAAAACTTTAATTATAGGTCGAATCCTAGTATTTTCAATTATGAAGTAAATTCTCTTACAAATCGAAAACCTTTTTGATTCTGACATTTTGCAGCAATTTGTATTATGATAAGTGTTTGTTTCCAGCAAGGAATCTCAAAGACTTTCCAACCACAATGAGTACAGAAGTACAGTTGATGTGGTGGCCAATCAATAGAAGTAAAAGTGATTTATTTTACATTGTTTTTTGAGTATATATCACATTATTTTATTAAATGTCTTGTTTTTATTTGTGTGAAATATCACTTCACTTGTATTATGGAGTACATTTTAATTATCGGTGTCATATATATATGTCTCACTATTTTTTAGCACTAGATTCCAAGAATTCAGGTAATTCAAGGGTCTAGGTTCTTTGACTGCCTTTTTGAAGGTTTCATATTATTGGCCTTGTAAGTTGGTTGACGCATCATTTTATTTGCAAATGCATTGTCAATTATGATTAAGAAAATGAAATGCATCTTCTTTGCTAAACGATATGAAGAACAGACAAACTATTTATTTTTTGTGTAAAATACAAATTTCGTTCATGAAAAATTTAATCTAAATTTGATGTGTCCCCCTCAAATTTTGGAAATTTTAAAAAGGTATGAATTTCATTGTTCTATTCATCTACCATTAAATATAATTTATTTGAAACGACCTCAACTTTTACTTTTTAACTTGTAATATAGTTACTTTCTTTGTCATGCACACAATTCATTTAGGGGCAGATGGAGGGAAATATGAAGTCGATATATTTATATACGTACTTTTGAGACAAAATTTTCAAATTTTATAAAGGGAGACCAAAATGGAACTTGAACTAAACTTCAGTAACAAAAGATAATATATATATATATATATATATATATAGACACACGCACTTAGTCACTAGAGTCAGTTCCATGTAGAAGATGCAAAGGCATCTTGGATCTAACTCTTGGAACAAATTAAAGAGGGTTTGGTTAACTAATTCCACAAGACATTGAGTAAGGTGAGTTTTTTTTATTGTAATTGTGGAGTTGCATATCAATCAACTAAAGAAGTATTTCTGTGTTCATTTTTATTACTTCCCACTGAAGTGGGGCCAGTTAAAGAGGAACCTAATAAGCTCCACTGTATTGGGAATTAACAAAAGCAAATAAAAAAATGGTCCAATTAGCGAGTGCCTCAAGACATTGATAAAGCTAAGGTTGAGTTTTGTTTTTAATTGTAATTGATCACATCTTTTTGTAGAATTCCATCTCAGTTAGTTAAAGAAGTAATTGCTTATTCGTTTTTGTTGTTTACCAAGACATTGGGGTCCACTGAATTTCTCCATAATAGATGACTACACATTTCAAAGGAGATTCTAATGGCCCCCATAGGGTGGGAAGTAACAAAATCAAATAAACAAATGATCTGGTTAACGAGTGCCTTAAGGCATTGATTAAAGTTGATAAATTTTTTTTAATCGATTAGCCTTTTTTGAGGAGTCACGTATAAATCAGTTAATTTTTTTTTTTTTTTTTAAATTATTTCCCAATGCAATGGGGACCATTAAATTCCTCATTAATGGATTAATTCCCCTTTAGAGATGAATCTAATGGGCTTCACTGCATTGAGAAGTAACAAAGAAAATAAACAAAGGGTCCGGTTAACGAATACCTCAAAGTATTGCCTAATTTTGAGTGTTTTTAATTGTAATTGATCAACTTTTTTTTGAGAAGCTGCACATCAATTAGTTAAAGAAGTATTTCTTTATTCGTTTTTGAAAGCTCAATTAGTGTAGAAACACTAATGTTTGTTTAGATCCCCAATTTTAAATTACGGCTTAATTGCTTTTACTCTAATTTATCTAAGTGCGGAACAAGAGTAAGTTGTAAAGTTGTGATTTACAACTATGTTTTATGTTGGCTTTATTTCATGACAAAAAGTGTTGTAATTGCATTAAATTATTTCCTTGTATTTTGTGGGATTTTATTGTACTGAGTTTAGTATTAAGTTGGTGAAGAATCAAGCATGCAATGAAGATTAGTGCAATTTCGCGACTAGTTCGCAAGAAGTTTGCGAGTAAAGGTTCCCGCGAAAAGGCCATGTGAGAAGCACATGCTGGAAGCTGAAGAATCAAGTGCCAGGCTGCAATTTGCGGGTACTTCGCAAGAAAGGCCATCTCACGAGGTACCTGTGAAACTCTTTGCCTGGAGGATTTTAAGTGTGACTCTTATACCCTTCACCCATACTATATGAAAGCTCGAAAATGTGTGAAAACACAAGAGCTATTTAGACCCCCAAATTAAAAATTACGGCTCAGTTGATTTTACTCTAACTGTTAGGTTTTAAGAAATTAGGAACTAATGTATTAGAACTTCAATATGTATATGTTGGCAAACTATGCTCAAAACGTTTAGTCTAGATTTAGACTGCTCAAAGTGTGTGTATGTGTAAAGTTGGAATCAAGTAACTGCAGGAAATTACTATTCAATTTCTGCAAGGCTCGATCGATTGAAAATTAGACTCGTCGATCAAAGCTCGTGCAGATTGTTTTTTTGCAAAATTTTCCAACTTAGCCCAAGCTCATATGACGTGTAGGGTTTTATGTTTTGCCTCAAGTATAAAAGGAAAAACTCTAGCCACGTTTTAGATGTTGTTGATATGCTGTGTGTGTGAATCTCTTGTGAGATCTAGAGATATTTGCCTTCATACACACTTAGGGTTATCAAGATTACGATTGATGTCGAGAACTCGGTGATCACTTCAGTCGCTATTTCAAGAACTTAAAGAAAAACGCAAGTGAGAGTACTTGTGGTTGCTATGGATCAAGGAAAGAAGTAGTCCGTGGACTCGGAGCTGTCACGTGGTCGTGTTAGTAAGTTTTCTACTCGAGGTAGCAATAGGATGTTAGTGGTCTAAGTCGCTATTGTAAAAACTTCAATTCTTTCATAGTGGATCTATTTTACCTTAAGGATAGCTAGGTTAAATCCTTCCCAGGTTTTTTACTGGTTTAGTTTTCACATATTGTTGTGTTCTTTATTTTCCGCATTGTTTACTTGATATGATTTACTTGTGTTAACCTAGATTTGAATAATTTACCTAAGAAATCACTTGGCTAAATAACTAGGTTAATCAACTTGTGTTTTAAGGGGTCTAAAAACGTACACTAACTTAAACTAAGTGCGGAATAGAGTAAATGCGAGCGGATAAACTATATAACTACTCTAAGCCATATTCATCAAATCACAGCAGTAAAATGAAAGCTTAAAAGAGTAGGAAAGAAGAATGCAAACACAAGATAACATGCCAATGTGTTATTGAAGAGGAAACTGAAGAACTCGATGAAAAACCTCTCTGCCGCTCTTTAAGCGGTAAATCGATCCACTAGAGAATAATTTGGAGTACACGAATAACAAAAGACCCTCCAAGCCTAGTCTTCCCCATGTACTCGAGCCTTCCAAGCTCCTGCTACCAACTGACTTCGCCAAGCCTTGTCTTCTCTAGCTCTCTGGATCACGCAATTCAGCCCAATTGCATCCACCAAACAAATAGCTTCTTCCAATATTTCCCAGTAGCACCAAAACCTCACTTTACACTCAGGATGGGTGTGGTAAGTGTTTGGGCTATCAACCTCTCAAAGATTTGGAAATGGAGAGGTAGGAGTTGAGGAAAACCACAATGGATTGTGTAGAGGATTGTGGGTATAACAATCTCTAACTCTCAAAGGTTGTGGCTAGGGTTTTCTCTCTAAAAGAACTCCTTAACATATGTGGGTAATGTGGTTAGTGTGTGTAGGGACAGGGTGTATCAGATATGAAAAATTGGCAAAACAGAATGTTTCGTGGGCCTTCCTGCGAGACATTTGTGAAAACTAGCTGTCGTCATCTGTCCTGACTCTTCACATTCCAGTCATGTGCTGAGCACATGCTTCACTTCGCAGGAAGGCTACTCACGAGCTACCCACGAAAACTTCTTTGGTCTTCAATTGCCTTGAGTCTTCACACTCTCTCTCACACACAATCCTTACAATAAAATCCTACATAAAATACAGGGTACAAAAGATTGAACATAAATACAATCAAATTTGGCACGGAATTAAAGCCAACACAAAATAGTTGTAAATCACAACTTTACACTATATGATAGGCCAAGAATGTATTGACCCCTTTGGTAAATTAATCAATTAATTAGCCAAGTGAATTAATTAGATTCAATTTCATGCAATAAGTGTGGTAGTACAAAAAAATCACCAACTAAGTTAAATGCAGCGGAAAATAAATTTGACACAGGTGATTTGTTTATGAATGGGGAAAACCACCAAGGCAAAACCTCATCGGGTGAATTTAAGGTCTCCACTCCCAATAATACACTATTATCAAAACAAGCGGTTACAAGTAAAAGGAATCCCAGTACCTAATACCAACCTATAGTTGAACCCTTACCCCAATACCCAATTGGACTTATAATGTAGCGACAATCTCTCCTTTCAATGCACGACTCTCAGTACGTGACTAACCAATGATGCATGAATCCCAGTACGTGACTAACACACTAACTTTGAGGAAGATGTTAGCTGCAAAGTTCTTCAGTTCATCCAACAATGAAGATCAAGAAGCTCCTTGGTTACAAAACCCTTGGCGCAAAGATGCAGTAGCTTTTAGAGAGAATATGATGAACTAGGGCAAATTGTTTCCGGTCACAATATGCATGTATAATCACTTTGCATCAAGTTGCATCATCATGCGATGACCCTTAAAATAATCGTTATATATGTCTAGGGTTGTGAGAAAAGAAACCCTATACAAATACACATGGATATGCGTGAAATCAGATCTGAAAATTCTAATTGCGTAATTCTCGACAGATACATCTTCTATTGATCTGCTATCGAGCTTCAACATTAATCCTCGATAGATATGATTCTGTCGAGCTATTCGTCGAACTTTAATGAACAACACTCCTTCACTTGTTTTTTAGACAGATTTGCATGGCTTTAATACTAAACTTGAACTCTTATTCCTTGAAGTACTAAACCCATTTTAGATCAACCCAATTACAAGTAAAGTGCATTTTGTTAAAGGATTAGCCAATTTACATAACATATGTCTCAACAATTCTCACATATGTCCTAACACTATATATACCATCATTACCCACAAAAGTAATGGAGGCTATTTAGAGAGAAAACTCTAGAGATGTTTCTACAACACACCCACCCTTGTTTAGAGAGAGCTACTCATCCTTTAGTGAGAAATCATTGTAGTCTCTTCTCTTTCCCTATCCCATTGTTATATCTTGAGAGGAGATCTGTACCCAAACACAACCCACACCTATTTAGAGTGTAGAGGGTGTTTTGGAACTTGGGAAGGTTTGAGGATTTGCCAAAAGAAGCTGGTAAGGTTTGGCGGATGCAATCGGGTGATATTGCAGGATCCAGAAAGCTAGTGTAGACAAGACTCCGAAAAGTCCATTGGTAGCAGGAGCTTGGAGGGCTCAAGTACATTGGGTAAACTAGGCTTGAAGGGTCTTTTGTTATTCGTGTACTCCAACTTATTCACTAGTGGATCGATTTCGACTTGGAGGGTCGCGGAGAGGTTTGTCGCTGAGTTCTTTGGTTTCCTCCTCGATAACATGTCTTGGTGTTATCTTGTGTTTACATCTCTCTTCCCTTACTCTTGTGCTTTACATTTATTTTTTATTGTTCATGTTTATGCACTAAAGTAGTTTCAGTTTATTGCGCTCATTTACTCTTGTTCCGCACTTTAATAAGTTAGAGTAAAAGCAATCTAGCTGTAATTTTAAAATTGGAGGTCTAAACAAGTATTAGTGTGGATTGATTTCGACTTGGAGGGTCGCGGAGAGGTTTGTCGCTGAGTTCTTTGGTTTCCTCCTCGATAACATGTCTTGGTGTTATCTTGTGTTTACATCTCTCTTCCCTTACTCTTGTGCTTTACATTTATTTTTTATTGTTCATGTTTATGCACTAAAGTAGTTTCAGTTTATTGCGCTCATTTACTCTTGTTCCGCACTTTAATAAGTGAGAGTAAAAGCAATCTAGCTGTAATTTTAAAATTGGAGGTCTAAACAAGTATTAGTGTTTCACATTAATTTGAGTTTTCATAAGTGATACGTAATAAACCGGAACTGCTTTCTAAGCCATAACCACAAGCAAACAATAGCAAATATAAAGTTTAAAGAGTAAGAGAAGAAAGATGCAAATACAAGATAATACCGAGACGTGTTATTGAAGAGGAAATCAAAGAACTCGGCGAAAAACCTCTTTGCGACCCTCCAAGTCGAAATCGATCTACTAGTGAATAAGTTGGAGTACAAGAATATCAAAAAGACCTTCAGAACCTAATCTACCCAATGTACTTGAATGCTCCAAGCTCTAGCTACCAACAGACTTCTCGAAGTCTTGTCTTCATTAGTTATCCGGATCTCGCAATACTGCCTGATTGCATCTGCCAAGCCTCATCGGCTTCTTTTGGCAAATCTGAAATGCTTCCAAAGCTCCAAATCACTCTTTACATTCTGAATAGGTATGGGTTAGGTTTGGGTACAAATCTCCTTTCAAGGTATAACAATGGGAGAGGGGAAGGAGAAGAGACTACAAAGGAATTCTCAATTAAGATTGAGTAGCTCTCTCTAAAATGGTGGGTGTGTTGTAGAAACCTTTCTAGGGTTTTCTTCTGAATAGCCTACTTACAATTTTATGGGTAACGAGGGTATATATAGTATGAATGAAGGGTATAAAAGTCACACTTAAAATCTCAGCAGTCAGTGCATTTCGCGGGTCGTCTCGCGAGTTGGCCAAGTCGCGAGATGAGTCGCGAAACTCACTGACTCTTCAGTTTTTGGCATGTGCTCCTCATGTGACCTTCGCGAGTTGCACCACTCGCAAGCCAAGTCGCGAGATCAACTTCTCAAGCAAATCTTCACCACTTAAGACTAAACCCATTACAAATAAATCCTACAAAATACAAGGAAATAAATTAATGCAATTACAACACTTTTTTTTTTTTTTTTTTTTTTTTTTTTTTATGGAATAAGCCAACATAAATGTTATATGAAAAACCATAACTTAACAATCTCCCCTTTGGCTAATTCGTGACAAAAACACCCTATAACAGACTCTAGACTTAAACGTGAGTTTGGGAACAATGGCAAAACTCACTCACATGTAAATCTAAAACCTGTGATGAACATGGAACACAATACTTATAACTTGAAACACTTGCACAAAACACATTAGAACCTCAAGGTAAAGCAAGTAATAAAAGAACATGTATAATGTAACAAATAAAATGTGATCAAGTAAATATGATGTGAAACATATGAGTAACTTGATCAAACACATGACAGTCATATGGAAATGACTAATGAAAATATAGCAAAGCAAATGATCATTTGAACATGCAATTAAAAAAACACAATAACATAAGGATGTATGCATGTCCAACATATAAGCATGATGTGATGAGAGCAACAAAGTATAGATACTAAACATAACTCAAAGCACCATAATGGTGACAAATAATGTGTTCAGGTCCACTAGGCTTTTTAGGAAGGGATCTAACAACATGGTTTTGCTCTCTCTTCAACGTGGAACATTGAGGTCTTATGTGACTGATCACACCGTAATGGTGGCAAGTGGGAACAAACTTAGATCCATTAAAATCCTTATGATGAGACCTAAATGAAGGCTTTGGCTTAAGAGCCTTTCTCTCCACTTTTTGATTTCTTTTGTGTGGAGGAATGTACACCGATTTGCCTTTAGAGGTAGAACTCACAATAGGCATAAAATTGGGTCTCACAACATGATTGCAACAAATAACATCTTCATTTTTAGCAATAGGTTTAGTAATCAAACACTTGGCATGCATCTTAAGAGATTCATTTTTACATTTATGATCATCAACAAGTTTGTTAGACAAAATAAGTTTAGTATCCAAGTCCACATTCAAACTCCTTTAGTTTTTCAAGAGAATGTTCAACAAGTTTCTTATACTTTTCCAGCAATTTGTTGGATTCATTGAGCTTAGCAATCAAATCATCATTTTCACTAATGAACTTCCTTAAATTCTCATGAAACTTTTTAGCCTTTTTCTTCAAGAGTTTGATATTTGGAATTTTAACAACACCCAAGGAGTCATGTAACATGTCATCACAATCATGAGGATAAACACTCATAGAGGCATTTTCACAAACACATGGCATGTTACAATGAACAACATCCAAAACATGTAAAGAAGCACACAAAGTACTATCCATGGAAATAAACACAAAGGGTCAAGGATCACACTTAGGTAATTAAACCAAAACAAGTGTACCCACTCTGATACCAATTGAAGGCTCAATTAGAGTAGAAACACTAATGCTTGTTTAGACCCCCAATTTTAAATTACGATTTAATTGCTTTTACTCTAACTTATCTAAGTGCGGAACAAGAGTAAGTGATACGCAATAAACCGGAACTACTCTCTAAGCCATAACCACAAGCAAGCAATAACAAAAATAAAGCTTAAATAGTAAGGGAAGAGAAATGCAAACACAAGATAATACCGAGACGTGTTATCGAAGAGGAAACTGAAGAACTCGGCAAAAAACCTCTCCGCGACCCTCCAAGTCGAAATCAATCCACTAGTAAATAAGTTAGAGTACACGAATATCTAAAAGACCCTCCAAGCTGATAGTTTTTAGACCCCTTAAAACACAGTTGGATTAACCTAGTTAATTAGCCAAGTTATTACTTAGTCCAAATTGTTAATCTAGGTTATCATAATCAAACAATCATATCATGCATAGCAGCGGAAAGATAAATAACACAATGATATGATCACCCAGGAAACCAAACCGGTAAAAACCTGGGGAGGATTTAACCTAGCTATCCTCAAGGTAAACCTGAATCCACTATCTTGAAAGAATCGAAGTTCATACAATAAGACTTACAAGCCCCCACGCTCGACTTCTTATTGCTACCTACCAGTAGAACTTACTGACACGACCATGTGCAAGCTCCGAAACCATGGACTCCTTCTTTCTTGGATTCACCACCAGATACAAGCACCCCCGCTTGTGTTTCTTTAAGTTCTTATGGCAGCAACTGAATGATCATCAAGCTCTTGAACAAATCTCCTTCTCGATAATCCTAAGCTTGTGTAAAGGAAAGCTCCTCACAGATCTCACAAGAGATTTACACAAACACCAATATGAGCAACACTAAAACGTGGCTAGGGTTTACTTTTATACCTAGGGCAAATTAGAAAACCCTAAACGTTTTAAAAAAAAACTAGGGCCGAGTTGGAATTCTGCAAAAAACGCTTCTGACTCGATTTTCGATTAATCGAGCCTAAGCTTCAATCGATCGAACCAGGCCGAGAAGCATAAATGCCTTCTGCATCAGCTTATTCCAACTTTACATAAATGAAACAACTTTGAGCAAGTCTAAACACAACTAAACATATTGTTTTGATCATGGTTTGCCAACAATACACATTAGAGTTCTAAATACATAAAAACCTAAGTCTTTAGAACCTAACAAACTCCCCCTTTGGCAATCCGTGACAAAACACAACTAAAAACTCAAAGTTTATAAAGAAAAGCCCTTTACATAAAAATGCTCATAAAAACAAATCCAATCCTAACTACTATCCATCAGTTGCAAGTGTAGACAGTAGCTCAATTGAATCAACCTGTATATTTCCTAAAACACTAAACAAAATGCATAACCGCATGTGTGGAAATTACAAGTAAACAAAATAAATTCTTGATTTCAAACAACACACAATAAAGACATATATCAATGAAAAACTCATAAATATAAATCAATAAGCAGTTTGAAACAAGAAACATATAAAGCAAAAAAAATATCTCCCCCTAACATGAATAGCCCAACAAAAATATGGCAAGAGCTAAAAAGGTAAAATACAATGTGAAGCACCTAGATACAATCTAAACTCCACAAGCTCCAACCAAAAAAAATGTTCTCCCCCTGAAAACAAAACTCTACAAGTGCTCAACTATGTACTCCCCCTTTTTGTGACGGAATGCCAAAGGGCAATCAAAATCCATCATCAAAAGAAGGTGGCGGTGAAGATCGTCGAAACTGTGCCAACTCTGCGCGCAAAGCACGGATCTCATCGAGCACGTCCACCAAAATCTATCCATAAGCCGCCTGAACGGTCAAGACATGATCCAACGTACGTCAAATGTCTGAATCATAGTTGGTGGAGGAACATCAGCAGCAGCACTAGACGCCTCAACAGCATCAGCACCTGTAGAAGAGGGAGGAGGGGAAACAATGCCAGATGATGCACCTCTAGGACGCGAATGATCAACTCTCAAGTGAGCAGCCCTCTGCCTAAAGAAGGTGGCACCTAAGGGAGCTACAACATGAACGGGCTCACCAGAAGGGAAACCATCTAGACCAAGAAACAACAAAATCCTATGAATAAAAATAGGATGGATAAGCGCATGCCCTACGGCAAAACTCCTATGAACCTCGTTCAAAGAACGAAGGAACAGATGTGGGAAGCTGATAGACGCACCAGAAACAAAAGCGTACAGAAACACATATCACTCAAGAGGGATGGTGTGGAGATGAGAAATAGGCCATAAAGAATGACACGCTATCCTAAAGAAAAGATAGGCAGACTCAGTAAGCTCAGCAGACGTGATCCGAGGATCAGAACCCTACTGGATAGAAGACCCAGTGATGTATGACATGATGTCATCTAAGGGTGGAGACTCAGCATAGGGATAGACAGACTCCCTAACGACCGGAACCCCAAAAGCTTCAGCCACTATCCGAGGAGTAATGGTGAACTCAACACCTCGTATTCAAATCCTAACAAGGGTGTTGGAATCATAGACGTGGCAAGAGAGATTCGAGAAGAACTCTCTAATCAGGGCGGTCGGAGGTGGATGATCTATCTCTAACAAGGACAGCCAACCTCTAGACTTAAGGTTTGCCCTAATGGCCGGATCAACCTCATCTAAAACCACAGAACGCTCAGCCCAAATCTTACGCTTACAGTTCAGTTTCTCAAAGGCCTCTCTGCTTTTGTCATTTCTAAACACCTCACACCTAGAGGGAGACTCAGAGGAAGTGGAGGGGGTCCTATGGGCTCTAGTCTTCCTAGGCATAGTGCTAGGATAAGGACCAAGACACAAGCAAAAAAAAACAAAAACCAAGGGCAGACTGCAAGTTAGCACAAAAAATATAGAACAAAAATCTATATGACGCATGAACAAATTAAATGTCATGATGCATGTCCTAATGCAGTGCAATTAAGTTCAAATCAAGGTCAAATTCACAAAATTGGATTCAACATAGAGTTTCTAACAAAAACCCCAAAATTTGAAAAACCACTTGATCAATTTGTAATAAATTTACGAATTGATCAATACACAAGATAGATTACATAAAATAATGATCAATTACATCAATTCAACAAGCCAATTTCATCAATTGAAACCAATTTGATCAAAATCCCCAATTTGGGTTCAATACAAGCCCTAGAATTTTCAAATTATCACAAAACCCCAAATTGATCAAATTAACCATCATAGATCATGAATATATCATTGTGGCAACAAAACCCATTGATCAATTTCACAAAATAAGGTTTGATTCATCAAAAATCCCAAATTATGCATAGTCCAAAAATTTTACCCAAAAACCATGAAATAATGCATGAAATATGAAAAACAATGCAAAAGGAAGGGTAAAAAGGACATACCGGCTTAGGGAGAGAGAATCCTTGCAAGAAATTTGGAGGAAAATGACAAAAAAAAATCGTTGTGGAGCCTTGCCAAGTCGGAGAAAGAGAAAAAAGTTTTGAAAAGTTTTGAAAAAGTGGTTTGAACAAGTCAAAACTGATTTTTTTAAAAACCTGATTCACGAGTTTTGATTGATCGAAAAATACTTTCGATTGATCGAAACAGACAGAGGCTTGTTAAAAAAATTAAAACAATTTCAAAACAGTTTCGATTGATCGAAAAATAGATTGGATCAATCGAAACAGACAGAGGCTCACAAAAATTTTAAGGAAAAAACATAGTTTTTGAAAAAAATTTAGAAACATCTCAAAGCATTGAAATTGATGAACAAAATGCATGAGTATGTGATGATATGATTTTCAAAAACAAAGATTTAATCCCAATTTTCCCAAAGTTAAAATTTCTTACATTCTCCATAAATTTTCAAGCATCAAATCAGTTTTGCACAAAACTCAAAATATTTGTAAACTTGGTTGGTCAGACCAATGACACACTCAATAACATGTACAATGTTTAGCAAAGAGTAACTTGTATAGTGTGTGCAACTAGCAAAAACTTGAGTTACATGTGAGGTGATATGTGTATAGCAATTAAACACAAAGTCTACAAAATTCATCACATGAATTTGAAAGAGACTATCACCTAAAGAGTTACATCATATAACTCCCACATCTCCTAGATCATAAGCTTGTAATCATGTAAGTTTCTTGATTTTTGCCTCATAATATACACACCAGTTTTAATTGTTCAGAAACTTATTAAAATAGCCGAGATAATGTACACACCAATTTTATTTGATAGATTTAACATTAAGTCCAATAATGTACACACCAATTTTAACATTTAAACCGAGGCTACACCTTATGTTCTTTTTGTGCATGTGCTACACTTTCTCGAGCACAAAATCTTACGATATGCACTAAGGTGTTCATGATTGGCTAGTGAACAGTGGTGAGATGGTTATTTATGCCTTTCTCTAAAGGTTCAAGTTCGACAGTCAAAGACATGTGACTTCAAGATCAAGACAAAATGATCAAAACCATAAACATCTTTCCCACACAACATGCACTACAAAGCTTTAACTAGTAAAGTGTAATAAGTAAGCTCATCAAGACTAAACAAGGTACAAAAGACATGTTATGTGAAAATAAATTGACCAACCTTGTTCTCAAAAACCAAGAAAAAATAGTGCAAAACACAATATGCTTCCTTTTTCTTCCCTCTTTTTATTTTTTTATTTTTTATTATTATTATTAAAAAAAACACCTAGAATGAAATGCATGAATGTTATGCAATGCAAATCCTAGAAATAAAGAAATACAAAACCAAAGAACAATGGTCACAGAGGGTAGAGCAATGAAGCACAAGGACCAAGAAAGCCAAGACAGATCAGGGACACAGAATCACACCAATTACTTGACGAAGTGTCTCAAACTTACTTCTATCAAGAGGTTTGGTGAAGATGTCGGCATTCTGTCGTTCAGTAGGGATATACTCAAGACACACAATCTTTCTTTCAACAAGATCCCTAATGAAGTGATACCTAATCTCTATGTGCTTAGTCTTAGAATGTTGAACAGGGTTCTTAGATATATCAATAGTACTAAAGTTATCACAGTAAACAATCATGGTATCTTGGGATATCCCATAATCAGTTAAAACCTTTTTCATCCAAAGAAGCTGTGAGCGACAACTTCCAGCAGCAATATATTCTGCCTCTGCAGTAGACAAAGACACAGAATTTTGCTTTTTACTCATCCAAGCAACAAGATTGGCTCCTACATAAAAATACCCACCAGTGGTGCTTTTTCTATCATCAACATTACCAGCCCAATCAGAATCAGAAAAACCAGCAAGAGACAGATTAGACTCTTTACTATAAAATAATCCATAATCATAAGTTCCACCAACATATTTAATGATTCTTTTGACAGCATTCAAGTGTGAAACTTTAGGATTAGATTGAAATCTAGAACAAACACCAACACTAAAGGCAATATCAGGCCGACTAGCAGTCAAATATAAAAGGCATCCAATCATACTTCTGTATAATGTAACATCAACAGACTCACCTGACGGATCATTTGTTAATTTTGCATTGGCAGCCATTGGTGTTCTGGCATGTGCAGCATTGTCCAGTCCAAATCTCTTGACTAGATTCCTTGCATATTTTTCTTGGTTGATGTAGATTCCTGAGTCCGTTTGCTTCACCTGTAATCCCAAGAAATAAGTTAGTTCACCAACCATACTCATTTCGAACATAGCCTTCATTTCATCTGCAAAAGAATGAGCAAGAGAGTCATTAGTAGCACCAAAAACAATATCATTAACATAAATTTGAGCTACAACAAAACTATTCTTATCCTTTCTTATGAAGAGAGTAGTGTCTGCAGATCCCCTTTTGAATCCATGCTCAGTGAGATATGCAGTCAATCTATCATACCAAGCTCGTGGAGCTTATTTCAAACCATACAGGGCTCTCTTCAATTTATACACATCATCCGGTCTGTGAGGATCAACAAAGCCTTTCGGTTGTTCAACATATACCTCTTCTTGCAACATTCCATTCAAGAAAGCACTTTTGACATCCATTTGATATAGCTTGAAATTCAGATGACTAGCTATAGCCAACAGTATCCTAATGGATTCCAATCTTGCTACCAGTGCAAAGGTCTCATCGAAGTCAATCCCTTCCACTTGTGTGTAACCTTGAGCAACAAGTCTTGATTTATTTCTGATAACAGTGTCATGTTCATCTTACTTGTTCTTAAAGATCCATTTAGTTCCAATTACATTTACACCCTTTGGTCTAGGAACTAATTCCCACACATCATTCCGAACAAATTGATGAAGTTCTTCATGCATAGAGTTTACCCAATCAGCATCTTGAAGTGCCTCATCTACCTTTTTCGGATCAAATTGGGATAGATAGCATGAGTGTATAATTACACTTAAGGCTTTTGATCTTAATCTCATGTTATCATTCAGACTTCCCAATATGTTTGAGGAGGGATGATTAAGCCTTACTTTAGAAGAAGGACCTTTGACTAGAGATGTGGAGGTACCTTTCTGTTTTGATGAAGGACTAAACTCATGTTGAGCTAGTTGAGTCTCATGAATCGGAGTGGATGGTTCCGGACTTAATGGCACAGAAATTGCATCATTCAACACCATCAACTCTTCATCACTATGCTTCCCAACATAATCAACAGGAAGTGAGTCATTAACCTTCATAGGTTTATCTTGAACCGTAGCAGTACTTTCTGAATGTGCTTCTGGACATACTTCATCATTGATCACAACATTTGACGATTCCATGATTATTTTGGTTCTCAGATTATACACTCTATATGCTCTACTAGTAGAGGAGTACCTTAGAAAATATCCCTTGTCACTCTTTGCATCAAATTTTTTTAGGTTCTCTCTATCACGTAGAATGTAACAATTACTACCAAATATCCTGAAATACTTAACAACCGGCTTCTTTCCTCTCCAGAGTTCATAAGGAGTCTTCTTGGAATCAGGTTTGAAATACACCCGGTTGAGTGTATGACAAGCAGTGTTAACTGCTTCACCCCAAAAGGATTTGGGCAACTTTTTATTGTGTAGCATGATACGTGCCATCTCCTGAACAACCCTATTTTTCCGTTCCACTATTCCATTTTGTTGAGGTGTCTTGGGTGAAGAGAACTCTTGATGTGTGCCTTGATCATTGCAGAAAGTAGTCAGCTTGGTATTCTCAAATTCTCTTCCATGGTCACTTCTAATCCTGGCTATCACAGTATTTTTTTCAACCTACAATTTCTTACACAGATGTATCATCTTCTCAGGAGCCTCAGCTTTATCTTTCAAAAGCACAACCCAAGTATATCTAGTAAAGTCATCCACAACCACTAGAATATATTTCTTTCCTCTTAAACTTTGAACTCTAGCAGGACCCATAAGATCAATGTGTAGTAACTCCAGAGGTCTTGAAGTTTGTACACTCGCTACAGACGGATGTTTAGATTTTATCTGTTTACCTATCTGACATGGTCCACATATGCACTTATCTATCTTCTCAAACTTAGGTAAACCAACAACTGCATCACATTTGGAAATCTTTTCTAACTGCTTATGACTTGCATGCCCCAACCGTTGATGCCACAAATCAACTTGATCAATCTTTGCACTAAAGCACTTGTTGCTTATGCTTGGTGTCAATCCATAACAGTTGTCCGCTGTCCTTACACCGACACACATACAGTCACCTCCTCCATCAAGTATCTCACATTCATACTTAGTGAAGAGAACATTCAGTCCATTGTCGCAAATCTGACTGATGTTGAGCAAATTTGCCTTCAGTCCATCAACATACCAAACATCTTCAAAGACCGGCAACCCTGGAATGTCCACAGTTCTAATGCCTCTGATCACAGATTTGCTTCCATCTCCAAAAGTGACTGTCCCAATCTTTCCTTCAAAGAGGGTCTTGAATAATCATTTGTTTCCTGTCATATGCCTGGAACAACCACTATCCAAATACCAAAGACAAGAATCACGTGCCTTTAAGGCGGTTAAGGCAGTATAACACAAATAGTTATTATCACATGTGATAAGACCAAGAAGTCCAAGGAAAGATTTAACAAAAGCAACAAGAGACAAATACACAAAGTAAGCAAGTTGATAAATAAGCAAAAAGATTTTCCAAGAATCCATAATAACAGGGGTCAAGGATCAGCTTAGTGATCAAAAGATCAACAACAAGAGAGCTACCCGCTCTGATACCACTTGATAGTTTTTAGACTCCTTAAAACACAATTGGATTAACCTAGTTAATTAGCCAAGTTATTACTTAGTCCAAATTGTTAATCTAGGTTATCACAATCAAACAATCATATCATGCATAGCAGCGGAAAGATAAATAACACAATGATATGATCACCCAGGAAACCAAACTGGTAAAAACCTGGGGAGGATTTAACCTAGTTATCCTCAAGGTAAACCTGAACCCACTATCTTGAAAGAATCGAAGTTCATACAATAAGACTTACAAGCCCCCACGCTCAACTTCTTATTGCTACCCACCAGTAGAACTTACTGACACGACCACGTGCAAGCTCCGAAACCACGGACTCCTTCTTTCTTGGATTCACCACCAGATACAAGCACCCCCGCTTGTGTTTCTTTAAGTTCTTATGGCAGCAACTGAATGATCATCAAGCTCTTGAACGAATCTCCTTCTTGATAATCCTAAGCTTGTGTAAAGGAAAGCTCCTCACAAATCTCATAAGAGATTTACACAAATAACAATATGAGCAACACTAAAACGTGGTTAGGGTTTGCCTTTTATACTTAGGGCAAATTAGAAAACCCTAAATGTTTTAAAACAAAATTAGGGCTGAGTTGGAATTCTGCAGAAAACGCTTCTGACCCGATTTTTGATTGATCGAGCCTAAGCTTCGATCGATCAAACCAGGCCGAGAAGCATAAATGTCTTCTGCATCAGCTTATTCCAACTTTACATAAATGAAACAACTTTGAGCAAGTCTAAACACGACTAAACATATTGTTTTGATCATGGTTTGCCAACAATACACATTAGAGTTCTAAATACATAAAAACCTAAGTCTTTAGAACCTAACACAAGCCTAATCTACCCAATGTACTTGAGCTCTCCAAGCTCCAGCTACCAATGGACTTCTTGGAGTCTTGTCTTCACTAATTATCTGGATCCTGCAATATTGCCCAATTGCATCCGCCAAGCTTCACCGGCTTCTTTTGGCAAATCCCAAATGCTTCCCAAGCTCCAAATCACTCTTTACACTTTGAATAGGTGTGGGTTGTGTTTGGGCACAAATTTCCTTTCAAAGTATAACAATGGAAGAAGGGAAGGAGAAGAGACTACAAAGGAATTCTCAATCAAGGATGAGTGGCTCTCTCCAAAATGGTGGGTGTGTTGTAGAAACCTCTTTAGGGTTTTCTTCTGAATAGCCTACTTACAATTTTGTGGGCAATGAGGGTATAATAGTATGGGTGAAGGGTATAAAAGTCACACCTAAAATTTCAGCAGTCAGTGCATTTCACGGGTCATCTCGCGAGTTGGCCAAGTTGTGAGATGAGTCTCGAAACTCACTGGCTCTTTAACTTCGGGCATGTGCTCCTCATGTGACTTTCGTGGGTTGCACCACTCGCGAGCCAAGTCGCGAGATCAACTTCTCAAGCAAATCTTCACCACTTAAGACTAAACCCATTACAAATAAATCTCACAAAATACAAAGAAATAAATTAATGCAATTACAACACTTTTTGTCATGGAATAAGTCAACATAAATGTTATGTGAAAAACCATAAGTTAATAATTTTTATTGTTTCCTAGTATAGTGGGACCTATTAAAATTCTTTCTTAACTGCTGAATGCACCTAGTAAAGAGGAATCTAATAGGTTCCACTGTTTTGGGAAGTAACAAAAGCAAAAAAACAGAGGGTCCTTAACGAGTGACACAAGGCACTGAGTAGGTTGGGTTTTTTTTTTTTTTTTTTTAACAGTATTTGATGAGAAGTACTTTCTTTTTATTAATAGTTGATATCATTAGCTAATTAAGAACACTCACATTAGTGAAAGCAAAGGAAAATTATTGAATATTTTGGGAGTACCATAAATGCGTACTCTTCTCTCTCACATGAATTGTGGGACATATCATAAATTTAATTAGTGGGATCCGCATTATGTGAGAGGAGGGAGTACGCATTTATGGTATTCTGGGAGTACTCAATAATTACCCGAAGGCAAAATAGAATTAGAGGTTATTTCCCAAAAATCACGCACATTAGTTTAACCAAGCTTATGTAATATATCATTAATTAGAGCTACAATAATTGTGTAAATTATACACAATTACTGTTGCTGTGTAAATTGGTAAAGAAATAAATGAGAGAGAGAGAGAGAGAGAGAGAGAGAGAGATGAATGGGAGAATAACAAAAAAAAATTGATAAAAAAATGTTTTAAAGAAATGTAGTGTAAAATAAATAATTTAATGTGAGGTAATTTAAAAAACAGTTGTATAAAATAAAATAGACAAGAATTTTTGTATTAAAATGCTCTAAGTAGTGTGGAATTGCAATCAAATTAAGTACGCAATTGAAAAGGAAACATCAGCACGCCGGCCGTTAGTAAAAAACCATTTGAGATTTTGGACCAACTTTCCAACTTGTTATATAAACAAACAATTTATATTCTAGCAAGATGATGTAGATGTTTTTCTTAAAAAAGAAAAGAAAAGAAAAGAATGATGTAGATGTAACAAAGAGGATAACTTTATGACTCTAACTTTTATAGTATTCAACTAATCCCATGCAGGACGGGCTCAATCAGATTTTGCGATCTCTAAAGATAACTTTAAATGAATCTTTTATATTTAAGTACCATTTCGAATATGATTTAGTTAACTTTTTTTTTATTTAACATCAATTATTCTTACTTGTTAATATATATGACTAATGATGATTGGGTTGGAAATCAATTAATCCATAATTTTTTAGCCCTCTTTTTTGTTAATTTTTATAATTTGATAGTTGTGAGAGAAGAAATTTGAACTCTAAACGTTTTTTTTAAGAATACTAGGAAAACAAAAAGATCCAATTAAACTATAAGACTTCTTGGTCTTCTTATAAGTAGAAGAAAAATTGTACAATTCACAATTTTTTTTTTACAAAAAATAAATAATCACTTATTACTCCCTCCCATTTTCCCACATTTGGGGGCCTTTTTTCTATTAGGGCGTCTTATCTTCCTAGGCTATGGTTTGAGTGGCCTAGTGTGGGCACAAGGGGGGAGCACCACTTAGTTTTTTCAATGGTCTAGGAACCATATATATAGCGTCCCTTCGAGGAAGAAGACCTTTTGATCTTACTACCAGAAATATGGGTTCGGAGTTTAGGTACGCTTTTGGAAAGGTGTTAGGCACCCAAGATCGCCCAACCCTAGGGCTGACATCCCATCATTGTGTCTTATGTCTTAACCCTATTAAAAGCTATTTAAATACTTGTATTCTGGACTCACACACACACACACTAACATGCATCTAACAAACAACATGGCATCATTCATCCCAAACCCTAACCATACATCTAATCATGGCATCAAAGCATATTCAAGGCAGCAACATATACAATCAAATCAAGGCAGAAACATAAGCATAAGGAAAGATCCAAGCATTCATATTCATCTTTAACATCAACACAAGATCATATCATAAATGCCTGAACATTTCCAATGCATGGCTTACCTTTCACTTACCTTGCAGCAACACAACACCCATGGTATTCATGCATGAACATGTGAATGGATGGTATTAAAACTAAAAAAAAACCCTAAGACAAACCCTAATCTAAACATGTGATAACAAACAAGCATGTGAAAAGGTGGATAGGAACTTATAGGGCCTAAAACATATGAAAAAAGGGCCAAACATAACAAACATGTGAAGGCAGAAACAAAACAAACAAAAATTTAGGATTTCTGGGCAATGGCATCACGCATGCTAGAATAGGTCTGCGTACGCATAATCAAGCTTGCGTGCGCAGGCTGGATCATGCGTATGTAGATCCTTGCCCAAAAAACCCTAAAAACGTAGAAATAGAGCAGAACTTCAAAACAACAATTCTAACACCCTAACATGCATTTTAAGCATAAAAAACTTAAACCTAACCTAGGAAGGCATATTAGAACATATCTTAACAAACAAACAAAGCAAGCAAGAGGATTTAAAGATAGAAAATAAAAGAGAAGGAAAAAGAAAAGTTTAGACTAGATACCTCACATAAAAGCTTTCCAAGCTTGATTTTGACTGTTTCCCTCAGTTAAATCTATTCACAAACCAATAAGAAAGGGATTAGCAGCATTAAACTAGAAGGATTGGGGCCAGAAAAGGTCTCAATCAAATAAAATTGACTTGAGGGTGTTTTGTGAAAAACTCCCTTTTGATTGACTATTTTCTAGTGAATCTTAGATTTTTCCCATGGGATTTCTTTGTGTTTTGAAAATGTACCATGTAAGGCTTTTTATAGTTGAAAAAATGGGGTTTGGAATGGCTTTTAGACGATGTGGGATTCATTCCAAACCTCAGCCATTATTGCTAAAAACTTGTATTTCTTATACTTCTGAAACCCTAGCTGCGTACGCAGGCTGCGACCCATGTACGCAGGCCGAGGGCCTCTTTGGTCATTTTATTTCCAAAAATAGATTTTTGCTCATTTAAAAGGTTACATTTTCCATTTTAACACTCCTCAAGTCAATTTAATATTTGATTGGGCTTTAAACTGGTCTTGGGCCTTAGAGTTTGAGCATTATTGGGGAACAAGGGCCCGAGTCGTAAGGGGTACAAAATGCAGTGTCAACAAATGCCTCTCGTTTGATTCATGAGCTTCGCTAATGGAATCAAAAGAATAAGAGACAACACATTTTGTTTCTACATACGGCTTGGGCCCAACCCATGCACATGACATACATCACGCATACATGGGGTGGGGTGCAACTTCGAGGAGCTGCGTGGGATTCGTATGTTCGAAGTCTCACCTTTGTTGCTTGGGAAACCAGCAATGACATGTTTACTATCCCAGAACTTGTTTTGCCACTTGCAAGCAAATGGCGAGTGACTCACTATCCTAGAGTCACTAAAAAAGAATAAAGAAAACAAACAAGGGTGCTCTTACGAGCTTACCCAACAAACAACAAAAGGATATAGTCTCTGTGGAATCCATCTGGGGCTCTTGCCTCAAACTTCTTCGAGTGACTTATTCCTCTTGTCTTCTTCACTTCTTTCTCTACCTTTTCTAGTAAGGCTCTTGCCTCAGGTTGACCTTGGTCTCTTTCTCTATCACTATCTCTACCTTTTTTCTACCATGCCTGCATGTTCAATTCCTAGGGGATATGTGCACGAGTAGCCTTGATTGTTAGATCCATTAGGGATGGTGAAAACTTGCTAAGGAGTAGATGTGCATGGGGAGGAATCTTCTGCCTCTCACAACTTGCTTAAGGATGAGAAACTCACTGACGAGTAGTATGGATGGACTTGCTAAGGAGTAGTGTAAATGTGTGATCCACTAGGGAAGAATCTTCTGCCTCTTACATGGTTCACCGAGGATTTTGGGGAAGAATCTTCTACTTCCTTACTAGGGATACTTTGGGGAAGAATTTTCTGCTTCCTCTCTGGGGATTTGCTTTGATGTGCTTGGGTCCATCGGGGAAGAATCTTTTGCCTCCTCCATGGGTATGATGCTTGATATGCTTGAATTATTAAGGGAGAGTCTTTTGCTTCCTTTATGGGGATAATGTTTGATAGATTTGATCCTGCTTGAGGAAGAATCTTTTGCTTCCTTCACTGGGGATATTGCTTGAGATGTTTGAAATATTGAGGAAGAGTCTTTTGCTACCATACTAAAGGGGATGCTTGATAGATTCGATCCATTTAAGGAAGAATCTTCTGCTTCCTTATTGAGGATAGTGTTTTTGATATGCTTGATCTACTGAGGAAGAGTCTTCTACTTTCTTCGTGAGGATGGTGTTTTTGATGTGCTTGAACCACTGAAGATAGTTCTCGATGTGCTTGATCCATTGGGGATGGTTTTTGATGTGCTTGAACCACTAACGATGGTTCTCTATGTGCTTAATCCACTGGGGATGGTTTTTGATGTGCTTGATTGGGGGAAGAGGCTTCTACTTCCTTTACCGCTTATTGAGGAGTCTTTTGATAATTTCGTGCTTAATTGTGGTGATCTCAAGATGTTCTTCCCTTTTTGAAAGAAAGAATTTTTATTTTTATTTTTATTTTTTTATTTTTTACTGTTCATGACTAAACTACATGTAGTTTAACCATCAAGTGTGTTCCTGCCTTTTCATTTCCTCCAAGGGTTACCAACCGTTTCTTTTTTCTTCTTCATTCTCTTCATCTCCCTCACCTCTTCACATTCTCCATAACTCTTCTTCTTTTCTCTCTACAAAAACCTCCCTCTCCTTTTTCTTGTCCTCACTTCCTGATTCTCTCATCCTTTCAGACTCTCTCATTTTTCTCTCATTCTCTCATCATCTTCACTAATAGCAAACAAAGCCAAGAAGTCCTCCTACATCCTATCTTCTGATGCCTTCCATCTCACCCGCTAGAGCGGAGCAATAAGGCTGGTGGGGCCTCCACCATTGACATACCGGCCAGAGAATCACATTCCCATAGGTGAATCTGTAAGTTTTCTCATTTTTCTCATTTTCAAGTTTCTCTCTGATCTTCAGTTTTGATATGTTTTGGCCATGTAAATGCTTGGGTTTTACTATGGGATGGGTTTAGATGAAAACCTGACATCTTAGGAGAGGTAGGAACATGTCTAGGATTATTTTTGATTGGGCTGAGTCCCATTTGATCTCTATGTATTTGTATTGGCCCCTTGTGGCAATCTAAACATGTATTGAGGTAGATTTCATCATGTTCATGCATTGTTCATTTGTGTTGTGCACTATTGCATACTATGTGTTTGACAGAATGTTCATACGACATTCTTGTGTTGAATTGGACTCAATTTCTTGGGTGTACACTTGATTAAACTTGGGTAACATGTTTTGGTCAAAGGGTGTGTGTTTTACACACTTTCCCCATATTGTGCCATGCCATGCCATGCCATGCACCTCCTAGGCACCCTCTAGGCACACCCCATGCATCACCTGCTGCTGCACACACATGCACAGTACATGCACTGCACATGCACAGTCACTTATTTCATGCATTATGATATTGTTTACATGTTTTAACAGTTATAGCATGTTGTTTTGAGTTTGTTATGCTCTGTTTTAAGCTCTTTTACTTTAGCTTGAACTAACTTGAATCTAATCAAGTTTTTGTGTTCCGTTTTGTGTTTGTGCACCTGTTTCTTTTCTTGGTTTTCTGTGTAAATGTGCAGATGTCTCCTACCAAACATTCAGCTCCTAATAGACCAACCTCAAAGCGTGCATGCACGGATTCTGATAATTTTAAGTCTGTTAAGGCAGATTTGAAATACAATGACTGCTACAAAAGAGCCACAATTATCATGGAAAGGGTTGTCAAGTTGGATACCCTTGAGGACACTTGCATACCTGCAGTGTTCAGGGAAGGATGTGGACAAAGCTCTTGAATCTAGTTAGAGTTGTATACTCGGAGATCATAAAGGAATTTTTCTCAAATGCTAGTGTGGAAGGGGATCATATAGATTGCTGGGTGAGACACAAAGAGTTTGTGATTACAAAGGAAAGCATACAAGAATTTTTGGAGATTCGTCCTCCCTCACAGCCAATCACAGTCCAATGTGAGGATTGCTTGGACTTTATTGAGGAGATGGTGTTGACTCTTGGTGGTACACTTAGGAAGACCTCCATGAACACAATTCTTTTCAGTTCGGAGATGAGGACTCTTGCTCATGTGATGATCCATAACTTATATCCGGTCACCAACCTCACAACATTCTCCGCTCCAAGGACAATCTTTTTTTACGATCTCTTTACTCATAAGGAGATTGATATATGTGGACACATCTTCCACCTTTTGAAGAAGAGCATTGAGAAGCAGAACTCCAGAACAGTCATGCCATTCCTCTCACTCATAATGGGCCTAATTGCAAAGACAAGGCTCAAATTCCCAAGTGGTCTTACTGTGGTACAACGAGACTATCCTATTGGTGCACACACAGTGACTAGGAGCACAGCTCACATCAAAGGCTCCAGAACCGGTGTGTCTTCAATACCACAGGATCGTGTTGAGGAGGAGGGTGGTGACACAGAGGAGGAGATTGTTAGATTCACCACTGCTCTAGAGATTTTAGCTCAGCGGTCATCTTCAGCACCAACACGAGGACCAGACAGACTTGATTGCCTCCTAGCTAGAGTGAACCAGATGTTTACCATGCTTGACTCCCATGTGCAGCACACGGTGGACCAGTTTGCTTATATCCAGGGTTAGATCACGAGTTTATCCTCACAGATTGATGATTTATCCATGGACCAGGGATCAGATTCAGAGTCCGATCAGTTCTAGCCTCTTTGGCCATTCCGGTCAAAAAGGGGGAGAAAATTTTAAAGGGGAGCTTGCACAGCTTAGGGGGAGCATGGCTTAGATCTTAGATATTTTGGTTCATACATTGGTTCATTACAGGCGGTTTAGCATTATTTATGTTTTGGTTTAAACTGTTTCAGTGTTTATAACTCTTGGATAGTTGTTTTTATTGCTTTCGTTTAAAGCTTTAGTACATTGTTCTTAATTTCAGTTTTATATTCAGTTTTTGTGTTTATCTCAATGCTTTGTAGCATTTTTAAGTACTTTTAGATGTTGATATTATATCTTAAGTACCTCACACTTGTACCCTAGTAGGATCTTGTATCCTAAATGCATATACTTCGTGTATTTTGCATTGGTTGTGTGTTGTACATGCAATTGATCATTGTGATTGGTCTTCATTGCATTGCATATCCGGATGAGCATTTACTTGCTAAATGTTCATTGTAGTCATTCTTTAATGACTGACCTTGTTTGATCAAGATATGCTTATATGTTTTATAGTGTTTACAAACTTGATCGTACTTTACTTGCTCATGTATGTACCATGTATTCAACTTGTCATAAGCTTAATGAAAGTTTTGTTTATGTGCAAGTGTTTCAGGTTACAGGTATATACGTGCAAGTGCTTCACAGCTTCTAGATTAGGTGTGAGTGAGTTTTGCCACTATTCCCAAACTCACGTTTAAGTCTAGAGTCTGTTTTAGGGGTTTTTTCACGGAATAGCCAAAGGGGAAGATTGTAAAGTTGTAATTTACAACTATTTGTTTTGTTGGCTTTAATTCCGTGCCAAATTTGACTGTAATTTTATTTAATCTTTTGTATCCTGTATTTATTGTGAGATTTAATTGTAAGGGTTGTGTGAGAGAGAGAGAAAGTGTGAAGACTCAAGCAAATTGAAGACTGAAGAGTTTTTGCGAGTAGCTCATGACTAAGCGTCCCGCGAAATGATGCATGTGCCCTGCACATGACTGGAATGCGAAGAGTCAGGATAGGATGGAGACAGCTGTGTTTCGCGAGTAGCTCGCGGGTAAGGCCTTCCCGCGAGATACTCACGAAACATTTTGTTTTGCCAGATTATCCTATCTGATGCACACTTTCTTTACCCACACTATATATACCCACATTACCCACATATTATCCAACTTAGGCTTTCACAAAAATACTTATCACATTACTACAAAAATTGGGCCCCAAAATTATACTATCTCCACAAAAAAGCCCAAAATCATTTACTTTGTGGGCAAAACCTAAAAAGCCCAACAAAACCCTCTTACAAAGCCCGTTGCTACACAACACCTCTAAAAAGCCCGTTGCTACATGGCACTTCTAAAAGCTCGTTGTTACACGACACTCTTACAAAGCCCGTTGCTACACGGCACCTTTAAAAGTCCTTTGCTACATAACACCTCTTAAAGTCCGTTGCTACATGGCACCTCTAAAGCCCATTACTACACAACACCTTTAAAGCCCGTTGTTAAATGGCACCTCTAAAGCTTGTTGCTACACGGCATCCTTACTAAGCTTGTTGCTACACGACAATATTTTTACAAAATCCTACAAAGCCTAAACACTATTTTGGCACCTATTTTACAAAGCTCAAATACTATTTTGGCACCTATTTTACAAAGCCCAAATATTATTTTGGCAAAAACAATTACATTATGCTTAAAGCCCAAAACTATTTCTTGGCAAAAACATATTTTCATATACTAAAGTCCCTAACTCATGGGAAATAAAAATTAGTCATCCCTCAAAAATACCTCTCTTACAAAATTTATAAAAGCCCATATATATCACCCATGGCAAAACTATTCATTTTCTAGGGATGGACAAGCCCAAAGAAGCTTAACTATAAGGCCCAGCTGAGCCAGCCTAGCTCACATACAAATCTCAATAGTTGAAGCTCAAGTGAGCTGTCAACCATCAGTTGGGGCCCATTACCATCAGTTCCAGCTTGTCAAAATTAGATCAGAAGAGGACACGTGTCCAGCAGGGGTTAAACCCTTCCTTGCCATGTTGATTTTCATCATTTCTCATGTGACACAAAGCTAAGGTGACATGACATAAATCTAGGAAGCTTCAGCCAGTTATCTTCCCTTTCTTCTCCAACCCATTCGATCAAAGACTAAGGGCAGCCATAACCAGACCATGAAAGCTTCTGGAATAACTGGAAAACAGCTCATTATCATGCCAAAAACATGCGCTTTCTGGTTCATGAACCAAGCATATGAACCCAAATGGAAAAACTTAGGGAAATGTGGTTTGGAGGGCACTAAAGGGATCTCCAGCAGAGTTCCCCGCAAAGGGCTCCAAGATTGACAACTGGCTTGGGGTGATGCAATTTGCCCTAAGGAGCTCTGATTCTAGCAGTAGCAAAACCAAGATCATTAGCCTAATACATGCTCTAAATCCCATTAGTTGAGGAAAACCAGCATTTAATGCTAACTCAAAACTTCAGGTGCCATTACCCAAAACAACAAAGAATACTCTAAAGTTGAACTTACCACTCTTGGCCAAATCCTAGGAATGATTCTCCAAGGATTTTCTGAAGATTGAGGAAGATTTAGCAGAGATTATTTGCTAATTACCCCCTCAAACTCAACTATAAATGGAACTCTCCACTAATCCTTCAAGACAGACCAATATAGACCAATACAGACCAATAGATACACTAAGTCCCATAAACTTCTCTCTTCTTCTTTAAACTTTTAGTGAGGTTCTGAGTCTCTGAGTTCTTAGTTTCAGACTTAGAAACTAAGTCCTTCAGCCCTTAGCTCATGAATACCCCTCACACCCCTACCTATAAGCTCTTATTCATCCCTAGTAGAAAGCCCTAACACCTTCACTAAATGCTCACTCTCACTCACTACTCATACTACCCAAAAATGATCCTCACTACTCACTACATATACTATATCCATGAGCATGTCCTAGCATCATAATGATCTTGCTGCGTTAGCTGGAATCTTTCTCTCTCCTTTCATCCCACACTAAGTTTCTTCATTATTTGTTGTAATGGAGCCCATGATATTTGTTTATTCATTTACTATTGAAGGTTATGATGTAATTATTACCATAGAATTTTTCCCTCATGTTATTGTATTAGAGGACTCTCCCTCAGAACTAAAGGATGATTATTTTGAAAATGCAGATACTTTCCTTAATCTATGAAACAATTAACTACTGGAAGTTCATTCTGCTCTGTTTCATTTTACCACTGGAATACTTTACCGTTGGAATATTTTACTGCTGGGCTACTTCTTTATTACAGTATGCTTTTTATTGTGTTGACGTGTCTACTGTAGGATGCGTTTTTGGGCCATCCCGTAATTCTTGTCAGTCCCATCCTAGGCCTAAGGCATAAAATAAGGCGAATTCTTTGAATCTTCACCGATAGTCTTTGGGCCGTGCTTCAAGCCCATCGTCGAGTTTCAGTTTAGGCCCCCAACCCAACGTAATCTTTATTTCTATTTCACACATGATGCCTTGATAAGTTTTGTTTAAGTGTTTCAGAAAGACAGGTTGTGAAAGTCTATCATGCCGTGAACTCTTTTCTTGCAAAGTTTTTCAAGAGTTTGTAGTAGAGATAGATTTATTTTGTAATACAACAAGTGGTTATGAGTTAACTAATTTAAGACTTCTCTCATGATTAGTTGTTTTATTGTTGTTTTGTCACGGATTGCCAAAAGGAGAGATTGTTAAAGGCATATTTTATGTAATTGGCTAATTCTTTGACAAAATGCACTTTACTTGTAATTGGGTAGATCTAGGATGGGTTTAGTACTTCAAGAAACAAGAGTTCAAGTCAAGTATTAAAGCCATGAAGATTGGACCAAGAAACAAGTGAAGAAAAGCTGTTCATTAAAGCTCGATAAATACCTTGATAGAAACAGTATCTATTGAGATTTAAGAATGAAGCTCGACAGAATCTCGATAGAAGCTGAATCTGTCGAGATCTATGAAATTAGAATTTCCAGATCTGATTTTTGGCCTTAGCTGACATGTATGTGTAGGGTTTTTTTTTTCACAACCCTAGACATATATAAGGCTTATTTTAAAGGCTGTCGCATATGCAGAAAGTGACCTAGTGCCTTATTCTCTCCGCAAGAAGTTACTGTGTCTTTTGCGCCTTAGGGTTTTGTGACCAAGTACTTCTTGATCTTCATTGTTGATGAAGTGAAGAACTTTGCAGCCAACAACATCAAGTTGTTGGAGTTAGTCATGTACTAGGATCCGTGCAAAAGTTTGGCATTCATATATTAAAGAGTCTAGAGGTTTTGAAGCGGTAGAAGGTTTTTGCTATAAGTTCATCTAAGGGGTTTGTAGAGTCTAGGGACAAAGGTTTTGTACTAGATCTAAAACTTCTCTTTACTATAGTGAATTGCTTTTCGGGAAAGTTTCCCCCCAGGTTTTTTACTGTGAAACTAGTTTGTTTCATTGGTTTTCCTGGGTCATCATATTTTGTCTTTTTTACTATTCCGCTGTGCATAATATTGATGTTTGTTTGTTTTAACAAAGTTTATTCATAATAAATCTAATTAATAACTTGGGTTTAAAACTTGTTAATTCTATCAATCGGGGTCTGAATTTCTCAACAAATATGATTCATACCAAACATCTCATTTAGACTTAATATAAAGTCTAAACCTAGGGCTAACTCTTACATCTCATGTTGTAGCACAATTGAGATAGAAGCCAATGTAACATTTTAGCATCTCGATAAGACTATGATCACATCATAAGCTATCTTCCAAAAATGCAATATGTAAAGGAAAATTATGACAATGCTGAATCAGAACATATTTATGTACTTCATCTCCTTTAAGCACAATGTCCAAAATTGTTTCTAGTCAATGTGTTTAAATTGAAATAGTAGCTAGAAAACAAAAATTTATGACAACTTTAATTTGAGACTATGAACATAATTACAAGGACATTATAATTTTGCATCCATAACTATATAATATGGAACCCGAAAACCATATTATATTAGGTGCAACAACAACCTAATCCCGCAATTGATATCCCTCAGCATAGAGTGGATACCGATAACTATGATCAGGCGAGAATTATTCTCGTTATTAATGCTACCATGGTAACTCTTACCAAAAAAAAATAATTTGCCGCTCTTCCCTTAGCCTTTAAGAAGTAATAATAGCAAGAACTCAGCATAGAGGATACTATCAAACTTAGTCTAGTGTACACCATTGCCTAGACTTATGTGTAGCCACATAACTCTACCCTTATAAGGCTTAATCTTGTAGTGCCATGATGCAAAACACCCTCCGCATGGAATGCAAAGCTCGAGGCTAAGACAAGGTGTTTTCCCACACCACTATAAGTCGGGAAGTTCAATCTTGTAGTACCATGAAGTAAGCACCCTCTGCATGGAACGCAAGGCTCGAGGCCAAGATGAGATGTTTACTCCACACCACTATGAACCGACAATGGAGGCTGTGAGATTCAACCCTCGAATCTCTCTCCCACTAGAATTTTTAAACAAGTGGATTTTCTTGAAATTATTGTGATCTTATCACAATTTTAACCCTACACATCGAATGTGCTTAATTGTTTAAATTCGATGTGATCTGACTAAGTCATGTCACAATAGTGTAACGAACATTTGCGCAATCACAAAGAAGTTTAATCGTGTAATCCATGAAGTAAATACCCTCCACATGGAATGTAAGGCTCAAGGCCAAGACATAGGTAACTACTCACATTACAATAAACTCAACAAAAGGGTTATTTTAAATCCAACACTCTCCCGCTTGTTATTTGGGTTTTTCTTTAGACTATTGTGATCTCATTAGAATCACTAACTAAAATGGAAGTCCTAAACTATTTAGGATTCCATATACTCTAATGGATCAAAATTTAGTTACATAGAACTCTATCCTTAACTTACTTGATTATGAATTCTAATCTCATTAGAAACTATATAACTTTTAATTAGAGATTTAATCTCATTAAAAATTTTAATTAAAAATAAATTAAGGACTTTTAATTATACAACAATTCCAATCTCATTAGAATGTTTCTTAAAAGACAAGTACTAAACAATTTAGGACTAAGAGTTCTATTTAACTAATATCTTTAATCTCATTAGGCCTTTTAGTTAGACAATGATTAATAAATTCCCTTAACTTTTAAGGACTATTATATTAATCACTTTATATAGAATTATGTGTAATCTCATCACACATAGCCTGGCTTTTTATCAACATTTTAACACTTAGTCAAAAACAAGTGAAAATTCAAAATTCATTGCCTTCAATCGGTTGAACTTTTTTCCTGATCGATCGAAAAGGAAGAAATTCATCACAAAGCCACTGCCTCATTCGATGGATTCTCGATTCCTGTTCGATCAATCAAAAACAACATTCGATCAATCTAAAAGAATTCTCGATCGATCGAGACTTGTGAAACTAAATTTTTCAAAAATTTTCTAGTAACCGTTTTTGATGTTTTTACTATTTTCCATCAAAAACACTTTTTGATTTTTTAAATGAAAATTTATAGATCAAACATTAAGGTTTTCAAGATGAAGATCAAGAACCCTAATATGCTAGAAACCCTTGAAAATAAAATCCTAATCTCATTAGCAATAAATTTCATTAAAGGAATACTTTAATCCTTGCATTAACATGAGAGCATCTATATCTCTGTGTGTGTGTGTATATATATATATATCAGGCCATGAATCCTATATATTATCAATCCGAATGAAGTTAGGCCTTGAATCCTATTTAGTATCAATCCAAGGTTATCAATCCGGATAACATATAAAACACTTCAATCCTGATAACATACGGATTCCATGAATATAAAAGCATGACACGGCACCATAAACAAAAGACATGATCATGGGCTTCATGGAATAACACGAACCATTATATATATCTCGTATATAAAACATGGCATATAGTCAAAGACACAATTATGCAAAAACTTTATTGCAAAAAATAAAAACACCAAGAAAACTATTTTCTTTAATTCTAAAACCCAATCACATGTTATACAAGCATGAGATTGAAGTTTGCTCTAATACCATTTGTTGGAAAAACTGGTTTTGCATATCATACAAAACCCACAGCGGAAGCAACATAAGGATCTACTTCATTCATGAGAGATAACATATAATCTTGAATTCTAGAACAAAGAAAAGAAAGTGCACCTTGATGCAGTGAGATTCAAAAACAAAACTTGAGAATACCTTCAATCTTCATCCCAATTCCACATGATGCCCAAGATGAGTGGTCTCTCAATCAGTATTTTCGTACATTAATTTTCCTTTGGAAAAATGTATTCCAAAGACTTTGTGGAGAAAAACTGTTTTCTCTTCTTTTAATCATATGTACATTTTAACTGCCCTTGGCAGTTACTTTATTTAATTAATCTTATTAAATTAAAATTGATTATCTAATTGGGTTAGCCTTTTGGGCCAGCCCAATTGGGCTTAAGTATGTGGCTTGGGATGGGACCAAAGGGACTAATAAGGCTCTAGGTCCAATGGGCCTCAAACTTATCTGTCAACTCTTGACAAGCCTAAAGTTACCATTAATTATATAACAAGTACCACTATGGAAATATAATTGCACTCTAAGCCTTATTAATAAATTATTCCCCAAGACTCTAATATGATATCATTTGACCCCTCCATGAAATATCCATAGTGAACAAAGTCATAACAAATTGTCACTTTGTAAATATACTGAGGTTTTGACCGTTAAAATAGATCTTACTCCTGTTATATCAAAGTAACCTAAATTTCATGATTAAGTTCACTATCCTCTCAGGATTCAGAGTCTATGAAATTAGAAGTTGTGAGACTAATTATTCAGGTGACAGTTGTTAATTGAATAATTAATCTCACAGCGGTCCAGTTCAATATGTCTTACACACTTAAGACATATCAATACATCAACTAGAAGTCTCCATTTCCATGATCAAGACAAACCATCTTAGTTAATGCATTATAATCTTCGCAGATGAAACGCCTAATTTCATCACCGACTATGAACTATATTTTGAATTTACAAGGAACTTGTGATTTATATCTTTTGTAACTAAATCACATAAATCACATACAATGCATCTCAAGGACTATGATGATGTCCCATTAGTTCATTTATAAATAGTCTCATATAATTAAACAATTTAATTATTTATAACATGCTAATAAATTGGATTTAAGGGCACAAACCCTAACACCTTCTTATCCCCGAAACTAGGGGCTATATCTGGGAGGCAGGCTTCAAGCCTATCATTGATCTTCTTCCAAAGAAGTCTGCAAGTGCTACCTTGGCATAGTTCCTCATTGAGAGGTGGTGGGACACTACCCACACCTTTCATATTGCCAAGTGGGAGATGACAATGACTCCCTATGACTTTTACTGTATGACCAGCCTTAGCTTTGAAGGGGCCATCATTAGTTTGGATGGTGAGTCGGGGTTCTAGTTGGGCCTTGACATGTTGGGGAGGAAGTACCCCACTGAGACCATCTACTACTTCGACTTGGTGTTGAATTACATGTTCCTCCCACAAAGGACCATAGAGGAATGTGTCCATTTGGCTAGGACCTTCCTTCTCCACCTATTGGGGGCCTACCTCTTTGCCAATGGCCGGTAAACGATGTCTTTGAGGTGGCTTAACCTCTTCCAGGACTTTGGAGAGGCACGGAGGGCTAACTAAGGGTAAGCATATCTTACCTATCTCTACTCCACTCTTGATACTCTCAGAAGGGGCACCTTGTGACTGCTTATAGGGCCTTGGAAGCTCCTTGAGGTTAGTTATCTTTTCATTCTTTGCACTTTCACTCGTAGCTTGTAGCCTTGCAAACTATGTTGTCTTGAAAACTATCATCTTGCAAACTGTCATCTTGCAAACTGTCACCTTGCAAACTGTCATCTTGCATCTAAACTGTGGCTTGTGCTTCTTTTTGTAGCGGTGGGTTGTTAGGTATGGTCTCATAACCCCAAGCACTGATCTAGTTTTGAGGGAGTTTCCTCAAGTGAGGGCCCATCTTGCTAGGTTGACTTCGGATGAGTTAAGTTTAAGAGTTCTAATTGTTCATACCTCTTCATGCATTTCATTTAAAATACTCTTCTTCTAACCTTGTGTCATCATAGGTTAACTGGACTCTATGGGCCGGCCAGCCTCTACCTACTTCTCAAGACTTGGAGTCTGCTGCTTTCATTGCTTCAAAGATTACCCGAACCTTTAAAGGAGCGGACTTGAGGGTGCTATACCTAGTTGAGAGAGTGCAATGCTAGTTGGTGGGTAAGGATGAACCACAGATTTCAATGGACCCTCCTAAGTTCATGCTTGCCCCACACTCCATGACTGATGCTGAATACAACTTGTGGGGGAGTGACGTTTCCTATGCCAAACGACTTCTTGAGGGGTTGGACTATGAGGAGTTCAACATTACTCGCCTCATGCCTTCCCTTACTGTTCAAGTATATGCTCAATCTTTTTTTTTTTTTTTTTCATGACTTCTTAATGTGGGAAATTGTAACAGGGGGGACTTGTTGCTGGTGAGCCCATTGATCCTCCACACCTCCCTTGGATGGTTTATGCTTATGGCCCGGATGGCTTTGCTCGGGAGCACGCCATGCCCCGTAATCCTAATGTCATGGGCTATCCTTTCCCTCCAAACACTTGGGTCGTGATTTCTTTCTCCTTTTGTCCTTCTCTTTCTACAAAATTTCTCTATTTGTTTCAGTCACTAACCCTTCCTTCTTTGAACTGTAGCCTACTATCCAAGAGCATGAGGAGTTGGTATGGCTGGCTGGGAATCTCAAGTTGAAGGTGACCAACTACTCGAGGGAGCTATACGGTCCTAGAGGAGTGGCCCCATCCAGGTGGTGGTGATGATGATGATGGTAAGGAGGAGGACTCGAAGGTGACTCCTAGCTATCGGTCAAGGAAGAGGCAGCACCATTAATTACTTGCAGTTCAAGACACATATAGGCATACAACACACACACAACTTTCTTTATTTTTTTGCTTTTATGGTTTTTTTTATTCCCTTTAGCAGACATTTTTGATTAAGTTTGAGACAAAAGATTATATTTATGAACATCTTTTTACATTTATGCTTTTGATTGGGAACTTAGCACTTAATTTACAAGATATATCATAAATTGTATGTTTCTATACAACTTTGCTTCTTTGATGCTTGCAATCTTGTGCTTGGAATGTGTCTTGGATGATCCCTTAGGTTACAAGAACCCTTAGGAATGCCTTGGAGTGAAAAACTCTGCTTAAAACAGGGGAACATAGGTTTCTGCCAAGTGTGGGCACAACAAAATGGAGTTGCCACCTAGTTATATGGTCTAGGAACCATGTATATAGCGTCCATTCGAGGAAGGACCTTTGATCTTACTACCAGAGTTTGGGTTTGGAGTTTAGGTACGTTCTTGGGAAGGTGTTAGGTACCCAATATCGCCCAACCCTAAGGTTGGCCTTCCATCATTATGTCATATACCTTAACCTCATTAAAAGCACTTTCTACACTTGCATCTATACCCACACACACACTAACATACATCTATGCATACAATCATGGTATCCTTCATCCCAAAAACACACACTTATCAATCTAAAACAAAAGCGAGCCAAGGTGCAAAAGAAAACCCTAGCATTCATCTAATATGTGAAAACCTATCATGCATCTTCAACAAGGGAGTAAGTTAACGTATTACAAAACCCTAATCTTACATCTAAGCATGTTCTATCATATCATCAAAGTGAAACCCTAATACAATGCATGAACATTGCTAATGCATGGCTTATCCTTTACTTACCTCTTAGTAGCACAGCACTTATGGCGTCATTGCATGAACATGTGAATGCATGGTATTAACATTAAAAAACCCTAATCTACACATGTGATAACAAACAAAATATCTACGTACGCATGATCTAGCTTGATACCTTAAAGTAAAAGCTCTTAGGCTTGATTTTTGACCGTTCCCCTCAGTCAAATATATCACAATTGAATAAAATAGTGATTAGCAATCTTAAACTCAAAGGATTGGGGCTAGAAAAGGTCCCAATCAAATAAAAATGACTTAAGAGTGTTTTATGAAAAAATCCATTTTGATTCACTATTTCATAGTGAATCTTAGGTTTTTCCCATGAGATTTCTATTTGTCTTGAAAATGTATTATGTAAGGCTTTTTATAGTTGAAAAAATGGAGTTTCAAATGGCTCCCAGACGATGTGGGATTTGTTCCAAACCTCAGCCAATTATTGTAGAAAACTTTTTTTTCTTATGCTTCTGAAACCCTAGCTACATATATAAGAATATGCCTGCATACGCATGCTTTAGCTTGCATACGCAAGCCACGACTCACGTATGCAGGCCGAGGGCCTCTTTGGTCATTTTATTTTTCAAAAATAGATTTTTTTTTTCTCATTTAAAAGGTTATATTTTCCATTTTAACACTCCTCAAGTCACTTTAATATCTGGTTGGACTCTAACTTGGCCTTGGGCCTTAGAGTTCGAGCATCATTGGGGAACGGGGGCCCGAGTCGTAAGGGGTACAAAATGCGGTGTCTACAGATGCCCCTCTTTTGATTCGTGAGCTTTGCTAACGGAATCAAAAGAATAAGAGACAAAATATTTTGTTTCGATGTACGGCTTAGGCCTAACCTACACACGTGAAACACATCACGCATACATGGGGAGGGGTGCAACTTCGTAAAGCTACATGGGATTCATATATCCGAAGTCCCACCTTTGTTGCTTGGGAAATAAGCAATGACAAGTTCACTATCCCAGAGCCTGTTTTGCCACTTGCAAGCAAATGACGAGTGACTCACTATCCTAGAGTCACTAAAAGAAGAAGAAAAAAAAAAAAAAGGCTGCTCTTATGAGCTAACCCATCACACAACAAAAGGATATAGTCTTTGCAGTATCCATCCAGGGCTCTTGCCTCAAACTTCTCTGGGTGACTTGTTCCTCTTGTCTTCTTCACTTCTTTCTCTACCTTTTCGGGTGAGGCTCTTGCCTCGAGTTGGCCTTGGCCTCTTTCTTTATCACTATCTCTACCTTTTTCTATCGTGCCTACATGTTCAATTCCTGAAGGATATGTGCACGAGTAGGATCCACTAGGGATGGTGAAGAACTCGCTGAGGAGTAGATATGTATGGGGAGGAATCTTCTACCTAGAGTAATATAGACGGACTCATTGAGGAGTAGTGTAGATGTGTGATCCACTAGGGAAGAATCTTCTGCTTCTCATATGGTTTGTTGAGGATTTTGAGGGAGAATCTTCTGCTTCTTCGCTAGGGATTTTTTTTGGGTGTAGGGGACTTACTGGGGAAGAATCTTTTGCTTTCTTACTAGGATATTTTGGGAATCTTCTACTTCCTCACTAGGGATTTGCTTTAATGTGCTTTTGTCCATTGGGGAAGACTCTTGTGCCTCCTCCATGGGGATGATGCTCGATATGCCTGAGCTATTGAGGAAGAGTTTTCTGCTTCCTCCATGAGGATGATATTTGATAGTTTTAATCCTTTTGAGGAAGAATCTTCTGCTTCCTCATTGGGTACGATGCTTGATATGCTTGAATTTTTTGGGAAGAATTTTCTACTTCCTTATTGGGTACGATGCTTGATATGCTTAAAATATTGAGGAAGAGTCTTCTACTTTCTTACTGAGAATGATGTTTGACAAGCTTGACCTGCTGGGAAGGTCCTTGAGGCGCTTGAACCACTGGGAATGGTTCTTAATGTGCTTGACTCCCTGGGGAAATTTTTGATGTGCTTGATTCACTGGGGAATTCTTTTTGATAATTCATGTCTAATTGTGGAAGTCTTTGAGACGTCCTTCCCTTTTTTGAAAGAAAGAAAAAAGAGAATTTTTGTTTTCTTACTATTCAAGACTAAACTACACGTAGTTTAATGGTAAGGTCTAAACTACACATTGTTTAGCCATCAAGTGTGTTCCCACCTTTTCATTTTCTCCAGCGGTTGCCAACCGTTTCTTTTCTTCTTCTTCATTCTCTTCATCTCCTTCACCTTTTCATATTCTTCACAACTCCTCTCTCTTTTCTCTCTACAAAAACCTCCCTCCCCTCTTTCTTTTCCTCACACCTTCTGATTCTCTCATTCTCTCAGACTCTCTCATTTTCTCATTTTCTCTCTTTCTCTCATCATCTTCTTCAATGGCACCCAAGGCCAAGAAATCCTCCTACTTCCTATCTTCTTATGCCTTCCATCTCACCTGCAGGAATGGAGCCACAAGGTTGGTGGGACCTCCTCCATTGACATACCGGCCAGAGAATCACATTCCCATGGGTGAATCTATAAGTTTTTCATTTTTTTCTCACTTTCAAGTTTCCCTTTGATCTTTGGTTTAAATGTGTTTTTGACTATGTGAATGCTTGGGTTTTGCTGTGGGATGGGTTTAGATCAAAACCTGATGTCTTAGGAGGGGTAGGAACATGTCTAGGATTGATTTTGGATGATGGTTCTTTGAATATGTCAAAGAACTGCTTATGTCTATGTTCTTGCATTCGTAGGCTCGAGCCTGCATACGCAGCTTGTATTTATGCTTACGTGACTTTATTCTTGCGTACATAAGTATGTTCTTGAGGTTCTGCATACGTGGGAATGGACCTACGTACACGAGGTCTTGCCTGTGTGCGTGGACTTTGACCTGCGTACGTGAGACGCTTGGCAGAAGCTTTGCTCAGCCTATTTTTACTTCTTTTTCAACCGTTTCACTTCCATATACAATTCACACACACCTTCTTGTCATTTTTGCATCCGAATATCACTGTGTCATCCTTTTTATCTCCACTCATGCATCACAACACTATTCCTCGAATTTCACTTAAATCATGAATCTAATGATATCTTCTTCTTCTTCTTCTTCTTTTTTTTTTTTTTGCAATCATCATCCCCTTATGCTAGTAGGGGAAGCACCAATAAGGTGGTGGAGTGGTTCAACCTACTTGTCCCCGAAACCAAGGGTTATATCCATGAGGCAGGCTTTGAGCCTTTCATCAGTCCTTGAAAAGATTGCGAGTGCTACCTTGGCGTAGTGCCTCATTGAGAGGTGGTGGGACACTACCCACACCTTTCATATTGTCGAGCGGGAGATGACGATGACTCCCTATGACTTTTACTGCATGACTGGCCTTATCTTTGAGGGGGCCATCATCAATTTGGATGGCGTGTCAGGTGTGCAGCTAGGCATTGACATGCTGGGGAAGAAGTACTCCACTGAGACTATCCACTACTTTGACTTGGTAACAGATTACATGTTCCTCCCACAGAGGACCACGGAGGAGTGCGTTCGTATGGTGATGGCTTTCCTTCTCCACTTGCTAAAAGGCTACCTTTTTGCCAATGGTGGGCAAACAATGTCTTTGAGGTGGCTAACCCTCTTCCAGGATTTTGGGGAGGCACGGAGGGCCAACTAGGGGCAAGCATGTCTTGCTTATCTTTACTCTACCCTCGACACTCTCAACTAAGGCACTTTGTAGCAGCTTGTGGGGCCTTAGAAGCTCCTTGAGGTTAGTTGTCTTTTCATTCTTTACATTTTCACTTGTAACTTGTAGTCTTGCAAACTGTACTGTCTTGAAAACTGTCATCTTGTATATATCATCTTGCAAACTATCATCTTGCATCTAACATGTGGCTTGTGTTTCTTTTTTACAATGGTGGGTGGTTAGGTATGGTCTCATAACTCCAAGCACCGACCTAGTTCTGAGGGATTTTCCCCAAGTGAGGGCACATCTTGCGAGGTTGACTTCAGATAAGGTAAATTTTAAGAGTTCTGGTTGTTTGTGCTTCTTCCTACATTACCCTTAAGAATACCCTTCTCCTAACCTTGTACCTTTATAGGTATACTGGGCCCTATGGGCCGGCCAGCCCTTTCCAGCTTCTTGAGACTTGGAGCCTGCCTTTCTTATTACTTCAGAGATTACTCGACCCCTTGAAGGAGCGGGTTTGAGGGCTCTATATTTGGCGGAGATTGTGAGGTGCCAGTTGGTGGGTAGGGATGACCCACAGATTCTGATGGATCCACCTAAGTTCATGCTTGCCCCACACTCCACGACTGATGATGAATACAACTCGTGGGGGAGTGGTGTTTCCTATGCCGAGCGGCTTCTTGAGGGGTTGGACTATGGGGAGTTCAACATCACTCGCCTCGTGTCTTCTCTTACTGTTCAAGTATATGCTCAAACTCTTATACTTCTTCTCTCTCTTTTTTATTTGTTTGTCATGACTCCTAATGTCGGGAATTATAATAAAGGGGACCACCGGTGAGCCCATTGATCCTCCACATATCCCTTGGACGGTCTATGCTTATGGCCCGGATGGCTTTGCTCAAGAGCGTGTCGTGCCTTATAACCCCAATGTCATGGGCTATCCTTTCCCTCCTAACACTCGAGTGGTAAGTTCTTTCTTCCCTTTGTCCTTTCTTTTTGCCAAATTTCTCTTCTTGTTTCGGTCACTAACCCTTCTATCTTCAAATTGTAGCCCACTATCCAAGAGCATGAGGAGTTGGTACGGCTAGCCAGGAATCTTAAGTTGGAGGTGACCAACTACTCGAAGGAGCTATATGGTCCTGGAGGAGTGGCCCACCCAGGCGGTGGTGATGATGACGATGATGATGATGATGGTGGCGAGAAGGAGGATTCAGAGGCGATTCTTAGCTACCAACCAAGGAAGAGGTGGCATCGTTGATTACCTGCAGTCACAACATATATACAACAAACAACACACAACTTTTTCTTTTAATGTTTTTTTTTTATTCCCTTTAGGAGAAATTTGGGATTGGTTTGAGACAAAGGATTGTATTTAAGAACTTCTTTTTACATTTATCCTTTTGATTGGAATTTAGCACTTAATTTATAAGATAATGATAAATTGTATGCTTTTATACAACTTTGCTTCTTTGATGCTTGGAATGTTGTGCTTGGAACATGTCTTGAATGATTCTTTAAGTCACAGGAACCCTAGAAATGTTTGGGAGTAGGAAAAACTCTGCTTAAAACAGGGGAACATGGGCATCTACCAAGGGTCATGTGTACGTAAAAATGAGCCTACGTACGCAGCTTTGACTTTGCGTACGCAGGGTTGATCCTGCGTACGTGGGCCACGAATCAGAAAAACCCTAGCCGACTTACTTAGGTATAAAAGTAGCCGTTTGAGTCCGAATCCCTCACCAACGTATTTCCAACCTAGAGAACACTTTTTTGAGGTCTCCCAATGGCAGAAAAATCTCCTCTTGATGTCTCTACTTGGATTAGGAAGCTTGGTCCCAATTTTAAGGATTCTATTGCTGCCTATGGCATTTCTTGCATCTTCCCTTACCATCAAATTAAGGTGAATGAACCTCTTTTTCATGCTGCTGCCAACTATTGGGTTCCTTCTCGGCATGTGTTCCGCTTCAACAGAATAGAATTATGCCCCACTATTTAGGAATTTGCTGTTGTCATAGGTGAATCGGAGATTGATGATCTTATCTTTCCTACCATGGGTGGAGATCTTCCTTCTTTGCTGCGAGTTGTGTTGGGCATCCCTAAATCAATAGCCAATAGGTGGTGTGTCTTCGGCAAACTCAACCTTAGGATTATCTTTGATTACTTTTCCGATTTGGGCTTTCCCGAGGGTGAGAGGCCACGATTGTACTACCTTCGTGGCTTTTGCCTATGTGCCCTTGCAAGATATTTCTAGGTCCAATAGTCATATTGTGTGGATCTTCGAATGTGCATGATGGCTTATGAGCTGAAGAGAGGTAATCCAGTAGGCTTGATCTTGGTGGAAACTCTCAATGGCTTGGATGCCTTTTCAGAGGAAGGAAACAAGCTTCATTGCAGGAAGTCCTCTTCGTCTTCAGGTATAATCCCTAGCTTTTGCCTATGTTCTCAACCTAGCAGGATTCCTCTAATTTTGCATGGGTTGCCTTGAGGTTTTCAACCCATCGAGGCACCTTATATCACCTTTCATCTTTGTCTCTTCATTTATTTTTTTCACTTATGCTCTCCACTTCTTCTTTTTTCTCCCTCTCTTCTCTCCTTTTTTTTTTTTTTTTTTTTTTTTCCCCTCCAGATTTGGCTACAAGAGAGGCTTTGATTGCTTCATCCTCCTACTGTGCCCTTCAGTACCTACCTTTCTAAGCACCTTAGGGATCGTCGGCTTCGAGATGTCCTGGGTTTTGAAGCCTACATGGAGCTTATGAGTCGCCTAAAGGAGACCGACATTCAGTGGATCGTGGAATGGTGACATATCTCAAGCATGGTCCATAGTTGTTGCAAGGATCATTATGTGACTTTAGTTGGGCTTCGTTGCTGCTCTTACTACTCCACTTGTTGTATCTCAAGGCAATTTGGAGAGCGTCAAGGAGCTCCTGATGATAAGGGTGCCTTCTACACTATGGTGTTCACCAATAGGATCTTGGGTAGGATTAGTGAAGCTTGGCCATGTTGTAGGGTGATGAAAGAAATTGTTCCTCCCAAATATATCTACCCCACTGCAAGCTACAAGCAATGGTTGGCGGATGACATGAAGTAGATTTTGAAGGATAAAAAGGCTCATATGAAGACTAGCAAGAAGATAAGAATGACTGAGTGACCGCCTTGATATGCCCCATGTTCTACTTTTTTGCACTTTTACGATTCTTATGTTTTTGTTTTTGAATTTAATAAAGGATTGAAATGTTTCAAATCCCCTATGAAAACAAACTTATTATCCTTTAATTTGAGCAATGAGAGAATTTCCTTTTTTTATTATCTTTGCTTATTGTCATCTCTTTTATTGTTTTTTTCTTTTTCTTTTTTCTTTTTCTTTTTCCTTTGCTATGTAATTTTTGCCCATGACGTCCTTTGAGGAATTTTCGCCATGCCCATGGTCTTTTCCCTTAACTTTTGCCTAGATCGCCCTTTCGAGTTTTCAATCTAGCGGGGTTCTTTTACCTTAATTTTTGTCTAGGCTGTCCTTTCGGGTTTTCAACCTAGCAGGTTTTTTTTTTTTTTTCTTCTTCTTTTAAATGTGGTATTTCCGAAGCTTATCCATGTTAATGGGGTGAAGCATCTCTTCCCCATCCAAATCCATGATTCTTGTAGCACCTTTAGATATGATCTTCTTAATGATAAAAGGACTAGACTACCTAGGCTTTATTTTTCCTCTTGGATCAAAATTCTCATCTCTAAGCACCTTTAGGACCAAGTCCTCTTCCTTAAGGTTTCTTGGTTTCACTTTCTTGTTGAATGCTCTAGCAATCATTTTTTGGTATCCTAATGCATGGTATTGTGCCCTAGCTCTCTTCTCATCTATCAAAGCCAATTGTTCATATCTTAGCCTAATCCTCTTCTAGGACCTTAGTCTCTACCAATACCCTTAAAGATTGTATCTCCACCTTAATAGGAAGCACTGCCTCACTACCATAAACCAAATAGTAAGGTGTTGCCCTAGTCAATGGTCAGATAGAAGTTCTATAACCTCATAAGGCAAACGGAAGTTTCTCGGCCCAATCTTTGTATGTCACTACCATCTTGGCTATGATATTCTTCACATTCTTATTGGCTACTTCTACGGCCCCATTAGCTTGCGGTAGATACGATGAAGACTTGTGATGCTCGATGCCATATTCTTCCATGACCCTTTGGACTTTGCCTTCAAAATGAGAACCATTATCAAAAATGATCTCTTGGGGCACCCTAAATCGACATATGATGTTGTTTTCTAAGAACCGAGCCATATGCTTAGCCTTCAACATGGAGTAGGAGGCTACTTCCACCTACTTAGTGAAGTAGTCAATTGCCACTAAAATGTACTCATGCCCGTTCGAAACCTTAGGAGCTATTCTTCTTATCACATCTATGCCCCAAACCGAGAATGGCCATGGAGAGGTCATGCTATACAACTCACTAGGCAAAACATGATTCAAGTTGGCATGTGTCTGACAATCATGGCAGCTCTTCACATAGTCCACACAATCAACCTCCTTCATATTCCAGTAGTACCTTACCCGTAGGATTTTCTCGGCTAACATTCTTCCATTCATATGAGAGCCACAAATTCCTTGATGAACTTCTTCCATTATCCTCTCAGCTTCTTCTTTCTTCAAGCAACGAAGGTGTACACTGTCATAGGATCTTCTATAGAGTCGTCCTCTATATAGGATGTATTGAGTTGCCATTATCCTAGTAGAACGACGTTATCTCTTGTCGGCACCATCTAGATATGCCCCTAGTTCCAAGAACCTCATGATGTCATAGTACCACAGAACTTCCTCTTCCTCTATGGCCATTATTGAAGTTTCGGTCTTCCTTTTGTGCACTTCTTCATAACTTTGTTTGATCTCTAAGGGTCGTGTCCATACTCCCTCAGGTATTTCAACCATGGAGGCTAAAGTAGTTAAGGCATTTGCAAATTAATTCTGAGCTCTAGGGATGATTATGTACTCAATCTTGTCAAAGGTCTTGGTCAAGTCCTCTAGGTTTTGTTGATAGGGCTTTAAGTGTTCTTCCTTCATTTTCCACAACCTTTTCGCTTGGTCTATAACCAAAGTTGAGTCCCCAAAGACTTCGGCTGAAGAGCTTCCATTCCGGCGATGCAAGCTTCATATTCAGCCATGTTGTTAGACGCTTCAAAGTTCAATTTGATTGCCAAAGGTATGTGAGATCTCTCGAGAGTGATCAAGAGAATCCCTATTCCATTTCCATATTGGTTTACGGCTCCATCAAAGTATATTTTCCATATCCCTAATTCAACATCCAAAATGTCTCATCCGGAAAATCCTCCTTACCATCCTCCCCTTCTATGGGATTCTTGACACAAAAATTTGACACGACATTTCCCTTGATAGTTTTCCTAGCCACATACTTCAAATCGAATTCTGCCAATAAGATTAACCATTTCAACAATCTTCCACTCAAAGTGGGTTTCTCAAAGAGGTACTTCAATGGGTCCATTCTTGCCACCACCCATATTTGGAAGGGTAAAATGATATGCCTCAATTTCTGTACAGCCCAAACAAGTGTGAAGCATGACTTTTCTATGGGAGTGTACCTAGTCTCATAATCATGGAATCTCATGCTTAAGTAATATATTACCCTCTCATTCTTCTCATTATCTTCTTGTGCAAGCATACTTTCCACCGCATCCCTTATGGTGGAAAGGTATAGGAGTAAGGGTTTTCCATGTTGTGGAGGCACTAGGATAGGTGGGTGGAGGAGATATTCCTTGATAAGTTCAAAGGCTTTTTGGCACTCATCTTTCCATGTGTGTGGTTCATTCTTCCTTAGGAGTTTAAAGATGGGCTCACAAGTGGAGGTGAGCTTGGCAATGAATCGACTAATGTATTGTAGTCGACCCAAGAAACCTTTAATCGCTTTCTTACTTTTGGGTGGAGGCATCTCTAATATGGCTTTGATCTTGGATAGGTCAACAGTGTCACTGCTCTTAGCCTTCAATGCCATGCTCTTGCCCTTACTAGATTTCCCAATCCTTATCAAACCCAACTCATAGGTCTACAGATTGCCAACCAGCTCTGTCAAAGGAATTTTGTCAATATCCTTCGATTCCTCAATCGTGGTGATCTTGGCATGAAATCTCTCGGGTAGAGATCTAAGCACCTTTCTAACAACCTTGGGTTCGGGAATGGTTTCCCCAAGATTAAAGGTTGAGTTCACTATGTTCTTGAGCTTGGCGTAGAACTCATCAAATGACTTATCCTCCTCCATCTTAATCTCTTCAAACCTCATGGTAAGCCTCTGAAGCTTCAAATCCTTGACAGCCTTAGTTCCTTCATATGTTGTCTGGAGGATGGTCCATGCTTCCTTAGCAGTTTCAGTAGAGGATATCTTCTTGAACTCCTCATTCGTGACCACACTAAATAACTCATTCAATGCCCTGCTATTGAAGTTTGTCGCCTTGATCTTAGCATCATCCCAATCGGCTGGTGCTTCCTTTGGCTTAGTCTAGCCTATCTCCACAGCTTACCACACCTTTTCATCTAATGACTACAAGAAAGTTCTTATGCATACTTTCCAGTATGCATAGTTAGTGCCATCAAATAAAGAAGGTATAATAAGAGATTGTCCTCTATCCATGACAAACAGGGGTCAATGGATCACACAGCAAAGATTAAAACCTAATTAGAGTGTGTCTGCTCTGATACCACTTGATAGGCCAAGAATGTATTGACCCCTTATGATGAATTAACCAATTAATTAGCCAAGTTAATTAATTAATTCAATTAGCATGCAATAAGCGTGGTAGCACAAACAAATCACCAACTAAGTTAAAATGCAGCGGAAAATAAATTGCCACGGTGATTTGTTTACGAATGGGGAAAATCTACACGGCAAAAACCCCACCGGGTGATTTTAAGGTCACCACCCCCGAGAATTCATTAATATCACAACAAGCGGTTACAAGTAAAGGAATCCCAGTACCTTATACCAACCTATAGTTGAACCCTTACCCCAATACCTAATTGGACTTGTTTTGTAATGACAATCTTTCATTTCAATGCACGGCTCCCAATACGTGACTAACCAATTCGATGCGCGGATCCTAGTATGCGGCTTACTCACCAACTTGAAAAGAATGTTGGCTGCAAAGTTCTTCAGTTCATCCACATGATGAAGATCACAAAACTCCTTGGTTACAAAACCTTACTGTGTACAAACACAGCAGCTTCTTGAATAGAAAGATGAACTAGGGCATATGTCTTCGGTTCACAATATGCTTGTGAAAAACTTTTGCATTGAGGTGCATCAGCTATGACGGCTCTTAGAACAATCCTTATATATGTTTAAGGTTGTGAGAAAAGAAAACTCAAACATCTATATACGGATTGGAGTGAAATCAGATCTGAAAAACTGATTTTCATAAACCTTGACAAATACCCTATCTATCGAGCAGCTGTCGAGCATCGGGCTTAAACAGCCTTTTAAACCTCGATAGATACTAGCTGTCGAGTTTTAAAATCCAGCACTTCTTCACTTGATTCTTGGAAAGACATGCATGGCTTTAACACTTGAACGTGAAATCTTGTTCCTTGAAGCATTAAACACATCCTAGATCTACCAAATTACAACTAAAGTGCGTTTTGTTAAAGGATTAGTCAATTCTATATTGACATATGTTCCTAACATGATTCACATATGTCCTAACATATAAGTACTTCTTTCCCATTCAAGGCATCCAAGAGAGCCTTACGATACTTTTGAGAGACCATGAGCAAGCCCCATACGAACACATGAGCTTGGGTCTTCTTCAATTACATCAAGACCTAATCTTCTTCTTCTTCTTCTTCTTCTTCTTCTTCTTCTTCTTTTCCTCTAGGTTCCGTGGGCTTTGATCCTCCCCCTAGATCCCTACCAGGATGATCATTTTCTAAAAATGATGGCTTGTAGTGCTTCACATTCCTAGTGATATTTGCTACATTGTCCTCCAAAACTCTTTTCTGCAATTCCGTAAGTCCTTTGGGAAGTATTCCCCATATTTCTATTGCTTCCTTTAAGACTTCATCCTTTTCATCTCATATTCCTTAGACTTCCATGGCATTGATATTGACATTTGTAGTTTCTATCAACTTCGAGCAATCCCATTCAACTTCATCTACTTGTACCCAATTTTGATATGGTGGGAGAGCCCTATGGTAATCGGACAAAGGGTTCTTTCTAATGTTGGGTTTGGTGATGATGTTAGGATTTGGGAGGGTTCCATTGTCTACGAGGTCTTGTATCTTGTGTTTGAGGCGAAAGCAATTGTCGGTTTTGTGGCCAGAGTTTTGGTGGTAATGGCAATATTCATTGAGGTTCCAAGAGGGAGATATCGGATTAGGCATGGGTGTGGCGTCTAAAGGCTTGATGAATCCTTTGGAGGATAGGTTTTTATATGCTTGGGTGAGGGTCATTCCCAGGTCAGAGAATTCTCGGCAAGCTTTCTTTGGATAGGCCAATGTTGGTTGGGGTATGATGGCGCTTACATTTACGGGATTGGGGGCTTTAGTGGTGGTCCCCCCTCCATATGTCTTCTTGGTTAGACACTTGCTTTCCCCTTTCTCTAATTGTCCATTGTTGAGAGCATCTTCAATTCTTGTCCCACAATCACATAATTCTCCAAATGAACTAATAGACGATGACAAAAGCCCACTGTTATAAACTGGAAGCAAGTTCTTTATAATCATGTTGATTTGGTCTTTCTCATTTGGCCTATTGACCATTCTAGATGCCTTGTTCTTCTATCTAGTCATGTATTTGGAAAACGTCTCCCCTACGCCTTGTTTGGTAGTCTCTAAATCTCTTAGAGTCACATCAATCATGGTGTTGAAGATGAATTGGTCCACAAACAACTCCACTAGTTCATTCCACACCTTGGTTTTGCTTGGATCAAGACTATAATACCATCTCGATGTACCTCCCGTGAGTGAGAGGGGAAATGCATGCAAAGTTTGCCTCTTATCTAGCCCTTTCATTTCCACAATGCTTAGGTATCTTCTTATGTGATGCTTTGGATCCCTAGTCCCATCAAATTTTTCCGCATCAGAGATTTTGAACTGAGGAGGCAACGCAATGGGAGTCTTTGAGCTTACTCCCCCCATTTTATAGAGGTAGTCATCCATCCCTTATGCCTTACGAAAGGAAAGTTGCATCTTCTCCATATTTTCCCTCGTAGCTATGGTTTCCGCGGTGAGCTTCTCAAATTGCTTGTTTCTCTCATACTCCATTATGTCTTTTTCGTCCCATTCTTCATCTTCCTCCTCATCATCATGGATTTCCACACGTGTGGATTTCTTGAGCCTAGATTCTTCCAACCTAGTGAGACGCCATCCCATTTTCTTAAGGTCTTCTCCATGTTCTTCCAAAGCCATAAGGATCTTTTGTGCCATTGGGTCTTCTGTGGAGGTAGCCATTGTCTGTTGGGGGTTTTCTTCTTCTTGGTACGTATCCTCTGACTTGATTAAGCGCTTTCCTTTCTTTCGAATCCAAATGGGAGTGGGGATGTGTTTTCTTGACTTTAGCGGTGCAATGATGCCTGAAAAGAAGTCCCATTTTCATTAAGTTCATGTCCCTATTAAAAGGTTCCTTTTAAACTTATATGTTCTTGGAAAATTCTTAAGTTCATTTTAATGAAGACCTAATTAAAATGATGATACGTACCCAGCCCGACCCTAATGGGTCGGGTTTTACCCGGTCCGATAAGGAATAGGGTCGGATTTGGGTTTTAAAAAAAAAAACCCGAACCGGGTCCAAGTCGGGTCCGGGTTTTTACAAAAATCTGACCCGAACCTGGACCCAACCCAACCCGGTTATATATAATTTATAATTCCTCAAATACCCTCATATATATATATATATATATATATATATATATATATATATATATATTGTTATAAACCCTAAAATTTCTATTCCTCATCCTCATTTCATTTCAGTTCACACAGCCCGCCTCTCTCATCTCTATTCTCTTCAGTCTCACTCACGCAATCTCACTCTCACACTCACAAATCACAATCTCACTCACTCTCAATCTCACCTTCGGCCAACTCTCTCACCACCGGTCCAACTCTCGCCGCCGTCCCAAACCTTTGCTGCCGTCCCAAGCTCTGTCAGTGTCATCGGTCCCGAGCTCTCTACTCTCTCAACTCTGTTTCCTCCTCGCCGTCACCGATCTCGCACTGTCGCATAGTCCTCTACCCCTCTCATCTTCCTCGCCCATGGCCACAAGTGTGACACGGCCTCACTCCACCTCGTTCTCCATTTTTTTTTTCTGGGTTCAGTTCGCCTCAATCATGTGAGTTTGTGTTTGTGTCTATGATTTCTGAAAGGGAAAAATGAAAATCATAGATTTGAAATTTGTGTTTGGTTTGTGATTTTGAAAGGGAAAATCATAGATCTAAAATCTGTGTTTGTGATTTCTATGTTTATGTTGTGATTGTGTTTGGATTTGTGTTTGTGATTTTAGGTCGAAAAATCACAAATCAAAATTTTTGTTTCTGATTTTGGGCTAGGTTGGGCATGACCGACGGGGCCCACAGGGGCCCGACGGGGCGGGTTTGGGGTGGGAAAAAGCCCGTTTATTAAATGGGCTGAATTTGGGTTATAGTAGCAGGCCCGCGGGTCGGGTTTGGGTATAGAAAAACCCGGCCCAAACCCAACCCATTGCCATTCCTACTCTCATAGATCCTTGCCCCTTGTTTAATTGGGCTTTTGTCTATTTACAATAAAGCTCTCATCTTACTCTCATGGGCTTTCATTAGAATGTACTTAGGAATCTTCAACCTTTTGTCTCAAACTTGGGCCTACAATGTATTCATCACCTTTGGGCTTTTCATTTTTATTCATTATTTCAACACTCTTTTTGAAATAGCCCTCTAGCTAGAATACTTTGTAGCCATCCTTTCAAAGTCTATGAAATTCTCATCATTTTGGGCCTAGGCATACAATAAAGAGACCCAAGATTAGGGAGTTTCATTTTGGCTTTGATTTGGGCATACTTGTTACCTTAAGCCCAAAGTTCTCTTTTCCAAAAGGCCTTTTAATTGGGCCCATGATAGCAATTAGGCTATAGTCTTATGAACCTTTCAAGTTAAGATATACCTTTGGATTTAGGGACAAGCCTCTTATATGTGAAAACTTCTTTTCTTTTGTCCCACAACATCTTAGGGTATATCATAACTTTAGGGCCATCCCTTCCATTTTTATACATTTTATTTGTCCCTTAAATTAGGTGAACACATGATATATAGTTGAACAAATAAGAGATATATAAAAGGTACCCTTCATGGTAAGATCTAGGATCTCTCTAGTGTAAGTAGGCTCCCTAAGGCTAAAGGGATAGATAAGTAGGTCACTCACAACTAGGTGGGCTATGATTCCAACTGAGGGCCTAAGTGGACCCCATAGTGGATTGGTAGCAAACCTTTATAGTACTCAAGGCCCATTATAGGTAATGACACTGATTGTGAATTGGTGGGATGAACTTCAAAAAATTTGGGCCCAAATGGAGCCTTCCATCTTCCCACTCATCATCAATTAAGGTTAAGGGACAAAAGAACAAGTGAATGTGTGTGCAACAAGTATTGAAAATATTTTTATCAAGGTTAAGAAATTAGACACATAGGAATTAAACTCATCGTCCCAAGCAGAGTCGCCACTATGGGCACAATGAAATGGAATCACCTAGTTATATGATCTAGGAACCATGAAATAGCGTCCTTTTGAGAAAGGAACTTTGATCTTACTACCAGAGTTTGGGTTCAGAGTTTAGGTCTGTTCTTGGGAAGGTGTTAAGCACCCAAAATTGCCCAACCCTAAGGTTGGCCTCCCATCATTGTGTCTTATACCTTAACCTCATTAAAAGCACTTTCAACACTTGCATCTATACTCACGCACACACTAACATACATCTATGCATACAATCATGGTATCCTTCCTCCCAAAACACATATACTTATCAATCTAAAACAAAAGCGAGCCAAGGAGCAAAAGAAAACCCTAACATTCATCTAACATGTGAAAACCAATCATGCATCTACAACAAGGCAGCAAGCAAACATATTACAAAACCCTAATCTTACATCTAAGCATATTCTATCATATCATCAAAGTGAAACCCTAATACGATGCATGAACATCGCTAATGCATGACTTATCCTTTACTTACCTCTCAGTAGCACAGCATTTATGGCGTCAATGCATGAACATGTGAATGCATGATATTAACATTAAGAAACCCTAATCTACACATGTGATAACAAACAAACATGTTAAAAAGTAGACAAACAGTTATGGGGCTTGAAACATATGAAAATAAGGCTACACGGAATACACATGTGAGTGTAGAAACAAAACAAACAAAAATTAGGGTTTCTGGGTAATGGCATCATGCACGCTAGAATAGATCTACATACGCATGAGTTCAATCTGCATGTGTAGGTTAGATCATGCATATGCAGATCCTTACCCAGAAAACCTAACTTACACAGAAATAAAGCAGAAGCCAAACAATACATAAAACATAAAATCTAACAACCTAACATGCTTAAAGACATAAAGAACCTAAAACTAACCTAAAAAAACATGTGTAAACATAAAATAAACAAAACACAGATTAAAATAAAGATTAAAGGCACAAAAGAAAAGGAAAAGTTTAAAAGGATACCTTAAAGCAAAAACTCCTAGGCTTCATTTTTTACCATTCCCCTCAGTCAAATTGATCACAATTCAATAAAATAGTGATTAGCAACCTTAAACTCAAAGGATTGGGGCCAAAAAAGGTCTTAATCAAATAAAAATGACTTGAGGGTGTTTTATGAAAACTCCCTTTTGATTCACTATTTTCTAGTGAATCTTGGGTTTTTCCATTGGGATTTCTGTCTGTCTTGAAAATGCACTATGTAAGGCTTTTTATAGTTGAAAAAATGGGGTTTGGAATGGCTCCTAGACGATGTGGGATTCATTCCAAATCTCAGCCATTATTGCAGAAAACTTGCCTTTCTTATGCTTCTGAAACCTTAGCTGTGTACGCAAGAATGTGTCTGCGTACGTAGGCTACGACTCGCGTACGCAGGCCACGACTCACGTTCATAGGCTGAGAGCCACTTTGGTCATTTAATTTCCAAAAATAGATTTTTTTCTCATTTAAAAGTTTATATTTTCCATTTTAACACTCCTCAAGTCACTTTAATATCTGATTGGCTCTAAACTGGCCTTTGGCCTTAGAGTTCGAGCATTATTAGGGAACGGGGGCCCGAGTCATAAGGGGTAAAAAAAATGCAATGTCTACATCAAGCGCCATGCGTACACAAATTTGACTTTGCGTACACAGGGTTGACCTTGCGTACGTGGGCCGCGAATCAGAAAAACCCTAACTGACTTACTTAAGTATAAAAGTAGTCGTTTGAGTCCAAAACCCTCACCAATGTATTTCTAGCCCAAGAACACTTTTTTAAGGTCCTCTAATGGCAGAAAACTCTCCTCTTGATGTCTCCACTTGGATTAGGAAGCTTGGTCCCGATTTCAAGGATTCCATTACTCCTTATGGTCTTTCTTGCACTTTTCCCTATCATAAAAGAGAAGGAAAAAGAAAAAGTTTAGACTAGATACCTCACACAAAAACTTTTTAAGCTTAATTTTGACCGTTCCCCTCAGTCAAATCTATTCACAAACCAATAAAAAAGTGATTAGCAATGTTAAACTAGAAGGATTGGAGCCAGAAAAGGTCTCAATCAAATAAAATTGACTTGAGGGTGTTTTGTGAAAAACTCCCTTTTGATTCACTATTTTCTAGTGAATCTTAAGTTTTTCCCGTGGGATTTCTCTATGTTTTGAAAATGTACCATGTAAGGCTTTTTATAGTTGAAAAAATGGGGTTTGGAACGATTTCCAGACGATGTGTGATTCATTCCAAACCTAGACATGGCAAAACGGGCGGGGCAAGTCGGGTTCGGGTCAAGTCAAACGGGTTGCAGGTCAAACAGGTTGCAAGTTAAAAACGGGTCATTTTAAGCGGATTAAAAACATGTTCAAGTTAATTGGGTTGCAAGTCGGGTCGAGTCGGGTCAGGTTGACTTGTATTTTTCACATGAATTTTTTTTTTTTTTTAATAAAGAAAACAACATGTATTTGCCGTTTGGAAAGTCATACAACAAATTACTTGATGTAAAATGTATTACTTTGAATTCACCACTTATATCAAAAATGAACTCAGTTAAACTTATTAATACTTATTAAATAATTTTAAAATTATACAAATCCTAACATTGTTATCTAAAACAAAATAACACAAAGATAAGTAAAACAAAATAACACAAGTTTTTCCCATAAAATAAATAAAATAAAAAAATACACAAGTTTCATTTCTACACAATACCAACATCTCAAAATATAAAACAAAATTACAAATGACTTATTGGATAACTCATTTGACAAAGAATAAAAACATATAAGAAATTTACAATCTTGAAAATTAATTTTATAATCCATTATCAATTGTGGTTGGCACTCTATTTCATTTTGAGATATACATTAAAGTTTGATTGTTTGCTTATTTATACATGATCTCTTTTATGAATATCATTTCATTGTTAAGCAACACACACTCTAGGAAATATCATAATTTATTTTGAAAAACCATTTATTTTGGACATAAATGGTTAAAAAATAGGTCTAGGCATTCATAATTTATGTTAATTTGATACTTTGGCTTCACTATTTTCACACTTGTGAATGTTTCTCACACATGTCTACAATTTTAAATCTATGTTTTTAACTCTACAATAACCAGATTATCTTGGCATGTACTTTACTATTTGATATCTAAAACTCTTTACTCATTACAAAATGCTCAACTATACATCTTTCAATTAATTTGCATGCAGTTATGTAAATGTCTCAATTGTTTCCTTAAAGCTCACAACAAACAATTAAACCAATATTGTATTAATTTTTTTTTTTTTTTTACCAAACAAAAAAAAAAAGTTTTAAAAAATGGTTCGAGTTTGGGTTGGGTCGGGTCGAGTCACACGGGTCAACCCGTTTTTGCTTCGGGTCAAAAAAATCGAGTTCGAGTCAGGTATTTTTCGGGTCAGGTCAAAAAATTTTGACCCGTTTTGCCATGTCTATCCAAACCTCAATCATTCTTGCAGAAAACTTGTCTTTATCATACTTTTGAAACCCTAGCTGCATACGCAGGAAGGTGCCTGCGTACGCATGCCTTAGCTTACATACACAGGCCGCGACCCACGTACGCAAGCTGAGGGCCTCTTTGGTCATTTTATTTCCAAAAATAGATTTTTGCTCATTTAAAAGATTATATTTTCCATTTTAGCACTCATCAAGTCAATTTAATATCTGATTAAGCTCTAAACTGATCTTAGGCCTTAGAGTTCGAGAATTATTGAAGAACAGGAGCCCGAGTCGTAAGGAGTACAAAATGCGATGTCTACACCTAAGTTTAGGGCCGGCCTTGACCGTACCCCATGGAAACTCACATGTACGTACGTAAATGTGATATTGAATTATTATTTGATAAGTGCATGTCATATCCTTTTATACTTCAAGTTCCTCCTTCATGCTACCGTTTGTCTTTTTACCATATAATCCATGTTGTTGGGACAATATGTAGAATAAATTTTACAATATTAATCCTATTGAAGATATGTTTAGTAAGAAAGAGGGAAAAAAAAAAAATCGCTTTGTGTAATAAATTAATGTTGTGCTTTCCTAAGGACTTCTGGAAAATTTTCAAGGGACGAATCTTCTTAGAAATCATAGTTGTTTTTCATGGTTTTAGTCTCCAATTATTTTCTAAATATTTTCAACTGTAAATCCGTCCTCATGTGATAAAATTTCTTACATGATATTGATTAAGGACAAAGTTTAGTTACAAAATTGGTTGTAACTTAAGACTACAACCTTACTCAATAAAATAAACATTATTATATATTTTTGAAACTATAACCGTTGAATTACATGTTCTTTATGCTCTTAATACACATGTCAAATTTTATGTCAATCGGATATTATTTACTATATTATCTATAAACATATATTTTATGCATAATTTTAGACTATAAAAACTTGCAATTTAAACAATTTATTGATGATATAGCTATTAATATTTAATTTTCTAGAAATTTTGCAAGTATGGAAGATATAAGAAGAAAATGTAATCAATGATAGATTTGTCAAAATTCACCTCCAATAAAAAGATATTAAGTAAGGTTGTAATCTTAGGTTACAACCAATGTTGTAGTTAAACTTTGTCCATTGATTAATTAGTGTGATAGAAGGTTTGCCCCCAACGAATTATCATGGTTTTAAGTTTTTTTTTTTTTTTTTTTTTTTTTGAAAGGAATCATGGTTTAAAGTAAAAAATGTGATTACTACAAATTTTACTACATAAAAAAAAAAAATTAAACTAAAAATTTATTTATAATGTCTATTTATAAAAATTTTGTAGCAAACTTTATAATATATAACTTTAGCATATTCCAAAATACACATAATCCAAAACTTATATGTAAACGAATATAAAAGATTTAGTATTGTCGTCCTTTGTTGATAATGAAATTTTGCTGACCTTGCTCTAGACGGCATGCGCAATTATCTTTATATATGTTAAAATTTTAGGTTCTTTCTGCAAATCAAAATATTATAATGAAGGAAATTTAGATGCCTATGAATAGTGATATGGAGGGTCTATCAATACCATATATACCCTATAAATGGTACGGAAAATTTCAATTTGCAAGTTCTCTAATGTCAACTTAGATATGCGACATTAATTTGCACCAGATAACAAAACTGAGACTTAGGTTTTCCAAGTTATGAGCACTTAATTTGCATACTGGTAAAACTATGAATTATTCTAAGGCTTTTTCTATTTTTATTTTTTATCCACAATCAATTATTCGAAGGTTTTTTTTTTTTTCCCCCTTTTTGTTGAATCAATTATTCTAAATACCCGTTTGGATAGCACGTTTACGCGTCTGCATCTGCGTTTTTTTTTTGGAAGCGCGTTTCTCAGTTTTTGTGGCTGTGGCGGCTTTCCAGTGGGTCCCGTACATTGTTCACAGGACCCACAAACCTCTTTTTTCAACAAAACTTTCATTAAAAATAGGTCCTATGGTACTATTCACACATTTAAAAATAATTTTGTTACAATGTTTTCAATTTTTAGTTTTCAGCAAAATAAGCGGTATCCAAACGGACCCTAAGTTGGTTGTTTTATTATTATTATTATTATTATTTTGTTGCTGAAATCAAAGCTGGTTGATAGTAGAAATTGATAAAGATATATTAATTTAATTTCCACCATACATAGTTTGTGGACAATGAAGCGAAGGTCAAAATTGGAAATTAACCCTATTTGCCAAACAATATAATTAGTAGGCACTGTTTTCAAACTATATTTTTTACTAACATCTCGAGTCTAAGAGGCTCGATTTTGGGCTATAAATCGAGTCTTTGAGGGTCGGTTTTCATGTTCTGATCAGGTCTGAGTTGTCACTTTTTCCACGTGGCATCCACCTAGAAATCGAGTCTCTAAGACTCAATTTAGTGGAGTTTTCATTTTCACTTAGATTTTGTAACTTTTATGTGGGACCTACTCTACTGACTAACTCAAACAACCCAGTTCTCTCTCCACTTCATTTTTTTCTCTAAAAATTTCCTTCCTCTTTCTCCGCCCCTTTCTCTCTTCCACTCATTCTGCCATTGACGAAACTGATTCCTACAAAGTTTTGTTCTTCATTTTTCTGCATCTTAGGTAGATCGGTGTCTTCGATTGGAGAAGCCAACTCAGAACACAACCCATGGCCGATCGGCCTCCATGACAGTGGGTTTTTGGACCACGTGGCTGACAGCAACACCCGACGAGTTCGACCTCAGCGTCTACGAATCGAACCTCCATGACAGTGGGTTTTTGAAGTCGGCGGTGTGGCTGTTCAATGATGGGTTTTAGGGTTTTTATTTTTTTAATCTAGATTTTAGGTGGTTGTTGGGGTGGATTTGGTTGGATTTATGCTGAATTGTTGGTCTGTGCTTGTATTTGATGGTGGCTAATCTGTGTTTGTGTTTTGTACTCCAAACACTTGTGAAAATCTTTGCAGTGTAAATGTATTACAGATACAAATCCAGTCTCTAAGACTCGATTTCCAGGTGGACATCAGGCCAGCTCAGATCTGATTCAAACATGAAAACCGAGCCTCAAAGACTCGATTTATAGTCCCAAAATCGAGTCTTTGAGACTCGAGATGTTAGTAAATAATATACTTTCAGAACCGTGCCTACTAACTAAATAGTTGAGAAATCATGGTTAAATTCCAATTTTGGCCATGAAGTGAATAAACCAAAGACAACTGTACGTTCCATATTCTTGGCTTTATCGCCACGTATAATGGAATTTCGAGTTCATGGTCCATAAAAACTAATCAAAATTCGCTTAGAATTTCTATACCATTTCGGCATTTCCTTTCAAATTCTCAGCGTTTTGGCAGGTTTATTCTTTTTTACTAGCATTCTTTAGAGCCAAAAGTAAAGAATTCAATGGGTAATAACATGCATGTTATATAGTAATATATATATATATCCCTAATCATTGTAGTTTGTGCTTGGCTAAGCCTTAAGATGCTTCAAGTGTCCAATACTTTTGGTTTCCTTTGTATATATGCATACAATACGTAAGAAGACTATAAGTCTGTTGGATAAGCTGTTAAAAAAAAGTGCATTTTCAAAAAATAGCGTTTTTAAAACGAACATTTTGAAAACTCAGTTTTTAAAGCTATATTTGAGCGTTTGGTAAAACATGTTGTTCTAAAATGTTGTTTTGAGAAAATTACAAAAAAGGACATGACAGACTATGCTGTAATGATAATTATATGAGTAATAATATATATATTTTTATTTAATAATTTAATAATAGGAAAACGTCCCATAAAGAAAGTAATAATAATAATAATAATATGGTTCCATTTAATATTGTAATTTATTTTTGTTATTATAATAATAAAAAATTACACAAGAAGGACACCTAATTTTTATCTTTCCCAATGTCTATCTCCTACTACCTCAAGCTTCTCCTTCACTTGCTGGGTAGCTGGACAAAAATCCTCTACTGCCAATCACATGGTCCGCATCTAACCTTAGTAATTTCTAAAAAAATTCATTCAATTGCATCCAAGTTTCTCTAGACTCATGTCTATCATTTCGAAATTGCCATTATATATATATATATATATTAATCACTCATCTTCTTTGCGTCACCCACAATCTCATCCCATACCAGGGACGGACCCAGGAAGGGGCCAAAGGGGGCCCGGGCCCCCCCTGGGCCCAAAAAAAAAAAAATTTAGTAGGTAAAATTTTCAAAAAAAAGGCTTGGATCCCTTGGTTTTTAGCTTGGGCCCCCCTTGGTTTTTAGCTCAGGCCCCCCAGTCGGCCAGCCCGGTAGTTTTCAAAAGCCCATGAAAACCTTAAAAAAATAAAATGTAAAAAAGAAAAGAAAAGAAAACCCAGCACAGCAAGACTCCAAAACCAAATGGAAAAGCCAGTCACGAAAGAAAAAGGAAAAAATAAAAGAAAAGAAAGGGAGAGGCGAGACAAAGAAAGTGAGAGACCCATCTTGCTATGGTGCTACCCACGCCATGACGCCGCTGACCATGCATGACGCCGTTGCCCATGCCCACATGAGAGAGACCCATCTTGCTACCCTGTACCCACACCACCATCAGCTGTCGCATACCCAAACTGGAGACCCATCTTGCCGCAGCCGCTGGTTGCTCAATCTGCATTGCCCAGCCCAGTTTCGTTACTCCACTACTCCAGCCTTCATAGTTCACAGGAATTTAATCTATCATTTCCTTCAAAACCTAATATAATGTTTGTGAATCTCGCTTGCTGCTCTGTCGTTTGTTTGCTCAACACTGCTGTGAAGCAGTTCACTTTGACCGACTAGAAAGCTTCTAGACTGAGTAATGAAGTGCTGTACAGCTGTACAGCATTTCACATATAATACTTTTGTCTTTCTTTATTTTTTTATTTATAATAAGATATATTACTTTTGTTTCGGTGATTTAATGTTCTTTACACAGTACACTACAATTAATAATAATAATAATAATAATATAATATATAATAATGTGGTTTATATTAGAATATTAGATTATCTATTTATATCTGATAATAGTAGGAGGACAAATAATTGTTTAATTGTTTGATTTGATCTAATTGCACTTAAATAGTAATTTGCACTTCATTGTTCACACTTTTTTTAACAAAAATTATTGTATAAATCTTCAAAATTTCATACCTATTAATCAATTTTTTATCCTAAATTCTGAAACATTAGATGTAACTCCTTAGAAAAGCTCTAAAATGTAAAAAGGTAAGTTCAAACCTATTAACCTAAGTACAAAAAATTTAGTACAGTGAAAAAAATGTAGGCACAAGTTTACTTAAAGTTAGTTTATGAAATAAAGTAATTTAATTTTGGCCAAATTAACTTGAGTGTTTTGCATTTTGAGCCAACATAGGCTTAACCTATTAACATAATGTAGGCATAACTAACTTGCTCCTCCTAAGAAAATTTCTTGGCTCCGCCAGTGACTATATGGATGTGTATTTGAATTTTTTTTTTTGCTTATCTCCGGCCCCCCCCAGCTTGAAATCCTGGGTTCGTCCCTGTCCCATACCAAAGTAATTTTTGCATGCCCAGAATATTCAATTAATGAAAAAAGCTAGAGAGAAGAAATTTCATCAAAGCCGAGCAGAATTAGATAGTGGCAAGGCCTAGAGGTGATAGATGATAGCAAGGTAGCAGGCAAGACTTTAGTATTTGTGAGGTTATTTTAGGAATTTCAAGCTTCAACAGACTATGATAGTTGCGTTTTTTACCTGGTTTTTTAAAAAGCTATCCACCATTGTGTTTCGTAAACGTGAATTTTCAGAGTTTTCAAAAATGTAATTTTTCAAAAACCGTAATGCCAAATGCATAGCTTACAGTGTTTTTGATCAAAAACGCTAGTTTTCATTTAGAAAACACCGCCACCAAATAGAGCCTACAATAAGTCAAATATGAACCACTATGTACCAATGTGGGTTGTAATTTTTTGACCTAAATATAATACTTAACAATACAAATTAACCTTTGTCCAAAAACAGAAACAAGAAGAATAAAAGTACACATTGGACTAGTTTTATAAGCATTCACAACAATGGAGCTATTTTTTTAGCTATTTGGCACCATAAAAAGTTCATCTATTTTACCTTCTCACTTTACAAAACATCCAACATCAGTGGTTTTATTTTAGCTTTCAACACACTAAAATTATATAAACAACACAATAAAATAATATATCTTTACCTTGACGATTGCTTTGCGACAGGTGGCTTTGTAATCATAGCTGCACACGTGGTGATCAGTGTACTAGTGCTCGGCGCAAAAGAGCTCGCTGCACCTGCACTGGAATCCGGTCAACCCTACCTTCCTCCTGCAATCGAAGCACCGGTTCACCTCTCTCTTCACCTCTGATATGAATCCAAAACTGAACCCCTCCAATCTAACCCGATCCACCCCCGCTGTCACAACGTCCTTGCTCGACACCTCCATAGTAGTAGATCTGAACGAACTCACACTAGATCTATGATGAACCTTCAACAACTTGTTCGTCAACGAAGAGGCCATTGTTGAAACGGTCATCATTGTTGTTGATGATGAAGAATTTGTTGTTGTTGTTGTTGTTGTTGCGTTTGGGTTTGTGGTTGTTGTTGGTGGTGAATTCGAGGTGTTGAAGCAGTTTTAGCACATGTTGTTGGTGGCCGAATTACTGGTGAAACCGCAATTGTTGATACAAAGAGGGATTTTCTCGTGTACCTTGAACTCGGTCTCTTCTTTTCTGATTTTCTGAGCCATGGTGTTTTGGATCGGAACGAGCTTTGAGGTTTTCGGAGAAGAGAGAGAAGTTTAATAATAATAATAATAAAATTTAGCTAAAAATTTTTAGCTATGGCACCACTACTACAGCATGCTTTTTGAGTATCAGTGGTGCTAAAAATAATAATATAGCTATTTAGCACCACTATTGTGGATGTAATGCTATCAAACCATCAGAATCGACAATGGGCATATTTGTGGGAAGGATGGAGAATTTCATGCCTTGATTCTAGTTAGTTCATGTATTTAACTAATCAAAGCTTGCCAAATGCCAATCTAGCAGTGATTAACATCAGGTGTGAAATTATAATATGAATTCATTAGCTTCAAGGAGAGGAAAAAATGTATGCGCATGCAATCACACACGTACACATGTGAATATATATAGCATTTGAGACAAATTTAAAATATTTAAAACTATTCATTTGAACATTAAGTGATAAGTAAGAAAATCCACAAACAATATCATTATTATTATATTATAGATGTTTACTTATTAGGATTTTATCATTTAAATAATCTATTTTTTCAACGTCAAAATTTATTTATGGATGGAATGAATTAATTTAATATTTAGATAAATATCAAGATAGTTTTTATATAAAATCCCATATCATTTTGGTTAATATAGGCTCATAAAATGTTTAAATTGTAATAATGTAAAACTGTACTATGAACATTGTTGAGGTACTTTCCTCCAAAAAAAAAAAAAAAAAAAAACATTGTTGAAGTACAAATTTTCAGGCCCTAATTTCGTTAGCCCACTCACTAAAAAGACTCATACAAGTCTATAAATTATTTCGAGCACACATAAATATTCCCCACATATTACTCAAATATTCTCCATGTTATTAGGCTCCCACAAATATTCCCTATATAAGCCCCATAAATTATCTTGAGCCCTCTCACAAATATTACCCATTATATCCTACATATTATCCAACTTGGGCTTTCCACAAAAATACCTATCACATTACTACCAAATTGGGCCACAAAATTATACTATCTTCACAAAAAAGCCCAAAATCATTTACTTTGTGGGAAAAATCCAAAAAGCCCAACAAAACCCTCTTAAAAGCCTATTGCTACATAGCACCTCTAAAGCCCGTTGCTACACGGCACCTCTTAAAAGTCCGTTGTTACACAGCACTTCTAAAGCCCGTTACTACACGGCACCTTTAAAAGCCCATTGCTACATGACAATATTTTTACAAAATCTTACAAAGTCCAAATGCTATTTTGGCACCTATTTTACAAAGCCCAAATATTATTTTTGGCAACTACTCATAAAGCCCAATAATACTTTGGCACCTATTTACAAAAGCCCAAATATTATTTTGGCAAAAACAATTACATTATGCTCAAAAGCCCAAAACTATTTCTTGGCAAAAACATATCTTCATATACTAAAGTCCCTAACTTATGGGAAATATAAATTATTCATCTCTCAAAAATATTTCTTTTACAAAAATTTATGGGAACTATGCTTATTTTTCCATAATCAACTAACTACAAAAGCCCATGTATATCACCCATGGCAAAACTATTCATCTTGTAGGGATGGACAAGCCCAAAGAAGCTTAACTATAAGGCCCAGCTGAGCCAGCCCAGCTCACATGAAAATCCCAGCAGTTGAAGCTCATGTGAGCTATCCAGTCAAGTTTCAGTACAACCTGGCAGCTGGAACCCATCACCATCAGTTCCAGCTTGACCAATCAAATCAGAAAAGGACATGTGTCCAGCAGGGGTTAAACCCTTCCTTGCTAAGTTCATTTTCATCATTTCTCATGTGACATAAAGCTAGGATGATATAATATAAATCTGGGAAAGCTTCAGCCAGCTGTCTTCCCTTTCTTCTCCAACCCATTCAGTCAAAGATTAAGGGCAGCCATAACCAGACCCTGGAAGCTCAGTTCATTTTCATGCCAAAAACGTGTACTCTTTGATTCATGGACCAAGCACATGAACCCAAATGGGGAAACTTAGGGAAATGTGGTTTGGAGGGCACCAAAGGGATCTCCAGCAGAGTTCCCAACAAAGGGCTCCAAGTTTGACACTTGGCTTGGGGTGATGCAACCTGCCCTAGGGAGCTCTGATTCTAGCAGCAGTAAAACCAAGATCATTAGCCTAATACATGCTTTAATCCCATCAACTAAGGCCAATCAGCATTTAATGCTAGGTCAGAACCCCAGCTGCCATTACCTAAAACAACAAAGAACACTCTAAAGCTGAGCTTACTACTCTTGACCAAATCCTAGGAACGATTCTCTAAGGATTTTCTGAAGATTGAGGATGATTTAGCAGAGATTATTTGCTAAGATCCCCCTCAAACTCAACTATAAATGGAACTCTCCATTAACACTCATCTACCCCCAGCAGAAAACTTCAGCAGCTTTACTATACACTCTCACTCACTACTCATACTACTCAAAATGACCCTCTCTACTCACCACATATACTATATCCACGAGCATGCCTTGGCATCATAATGATCTTGCTGTGCTAGCTGGAATCTCTCTCTCTTTCTCTCTCCCTTCATCTCACACTAAGTTTTCTCATTACTGGCTATAATGGAACCTATGATATTTGTTTATTCATTTACTATTGAAGGTTATGACGTGATTGTTACTATAGAGTTTTTCCCTCATATTATTGTATTAGAAGACTCTTCTCCAGAGTCCACAGATGATAAGTTTGAAGATATAGATACTTTCCTTAATCTGTGAATATCTAACGGCTGGAGGTTTATTCTGCTCTATTTCATTTTACCGCTGGGATACTTTATTGCTGAAATATTTTACTGCGGGGTTATTTCTTTATTGCAGTATGCTTTTTATTGTGCTGACGTGTCTGCTGTAGGAAGTGTTTTTGGGCCATCTCCTACCCTTGTCAATCCCATCCTAGGCCCAAGGTATAAAAAGAGGGCGAACTCTTCAAAAACTTCACCGATAGCGTTTGGGCCATGCTTCAAGTCCATCGTCGAGTTTCAGTTTAGGCCCTCAACCCAACATAAATATCATTTGTCGGAAGGAAAACTTTTTCGCCCCTGACAAACATTTATTATATTAATTATCTCCATACTTTTTTTTTGGAGGCGTAATTATCTCCATACTTTACTATTAAATTTTACCCAAATTTTTATGAATGAGAAATTATTATTAAAAAAAAGTTGAGATCCTATTATTATTGTTTATAATTATTTAAAAGTAACAATAATTTTTTGCCTCTTCAATTAAAACTTTTGCTTCTTTTTAAGCATATCCCCTCTCTCTCTCTCTCTCTCTTAAATGATTTCAAGATATTAATCAATCATATTTCTTTCTAATTATTTTAAAATGAAATTTAACATAGATATATTGTTTTGTTTAAATATTGTGTTTGAAAGTAAATATTACATTTAACAATGTCAACCAGAAATCTTATTAACTTAGAGAGAGGTGCGTTGTAATAACTTTTTATTTCCTCCTTTTTGACAATGCAATTATAATTTTTCTTTCTTTTAAAAAGGAGAATCAAATTATAATGTGCGTGTAGTGGGCTAGTGGCTCCCATCGACTAATTAACTTAAGTGGAGTTTTAAGCATAGTTTTAGCATGTCTATTTTAATTACCAAGATTTTCCTTTGGGCTGGGGTGGTTGAGGTGCTTAGGAGAGGTCTAAAATCTAAATGGAAAAGTAAAGAATTCAATGGTAATGACATGCATATATGTTATATTATTATCCTAATTTTGTGCTTAACTAAGCATTAAGATGCTTCAGAGGGGGAATAATGGAGATCGAATAAGGTATAAAAACCAAAACATTGTCATATAATTTTGGTTTCCTTCGTATGCATACGTAAGAAGACTACAATAAGCCATATATGAATCACTACCAATGTGGGTTGTATGTTTTTGACCTAAATATAATACAAATTAAGCTTTGTCCAAAAAACAAAAACAAGAAGAATAAAAGTACACATTGGCCTAGTTTTATAACAAGAGCAAGAAATCTTGTAAGAAGTAATTAATTCGTGGGCAGCAAATAGACGCTACCAAACTACATATCAGAACAGACAAAGGGCATATTTTTGGGAAGGATGGAGAATTTCATGTCTTGATTCTACTTCTAGTTTAGTTCATATTTTAACTAATCAAAGCTTGCCAAATGCCAATCTAGCAGTGAATATTAACATCAGCTGCGATATCATGATATGAATTCACTAGCTTCAAGGAGAGGAAACGAAAGGAAAATATATATATATATATATTATCAGAGCATTTGCAGCAGTGGAGCTAAAAAGCTATAATGCTATTTTAGCTCCACCAATATTGCAAAACAAGCTCACAGCAGTGGAGCCAAAGCCAAAATATTTGGCTGATTTGCTACAGTGCACATCTATAGATAGATGTGCACTGTAGCACTCATCTAAAAAAAAAATTTAATTTTTTAAGCAGCCGACCGATTAAAATATTCACTCCTTCCCCTTTTTTTTCATTCTTCTATTTTCTCTCCTTCACCGTCACTCTCAATCTCCTTCTCCCTCACTCTCATCTCCCAAATCACTCCTGCCTCACTCATCACCGGCGCCGCCACAGACCAGCCCAGCCCACGCCGTCCCTCGCCGTCCCAGCCCAGCCCAGCCCACACCGTCCCAGCCGCATCTCCCTCACTCCTCTCTCTCACCCATCGCACTCATCTCTCTCACCCATCGCCGTCCCAGACCAGCCCTCGCCAACGCCGTCCGTCGCCGTCCAGCCCAAACCAGCCCACGCCGTCGCCGTCCCAGACCAGCCCAGCCCACGCCGTCCGTCGCCGCATCTCCCTCACTCATCGCACTCCAGCTCATCTCCCTCACTCATCACCGTCGCCGTCGCAAGCTCTCATCTCACTCATCAAGCTCTCCACGCCGTCGCCGTCCAAGCCCAGCCCACGCCGTCGCCGTCCAAGCCCAGCCCACGCCGTCGCCGTCCCAGCCGATCCACTTCAGGTCAGTGCTCTCTCTTTTCTTTTGTAGTGAATTTTTTCATAGCTTAATTTTTCTGGGTTATTGTGATTTTGTGGTCTCTGTATTTGGGATTTTTTGTTTGGGAATTTTCTGTTATTTTGTTGCGTGGATTCTGTGCTCTCTGTATTGGGAATTTTCTGTTTGCAGGAATTGGTTGTGTGGATTATGTGGTCTCTGTATTGGAAATTTTGTGTTTTGGAAATTTTCTGTTATTTTGTTGTGTGGATTCTGTGCACTCTGTATTGGGAATTTTCTGTTTGCAGGAATTGGTTGTGTGGATTATGTGGGCTCTGAATTGAGAATTTTCTATTTGCAGAAATTTCTTGTCTGGATTATGTGCTTTCTGTAATTTGTGCGGGAAAGTTTTTATGTTTTGTTGTTAGTGTAATTTGTTGTGTTGCACAGAGCCAGAGTTATGGGTGGTCTCTGTATGGGTGGTCTCTGTAAATTGTTGTGTTGCACAAAACCTGATCTCTGTAAATTATTGTGTTGCACAAAACCATATTACTGTGTTGCAAAAAACCACATGAATGTATTGGGTCACTGTAATTTATTGTGTGGTCTCTATAATTTGTCTATAAATGTAATATAAATGTCTCTGTAATATAAATGTAAGTTTGTTGTGTAATTTATCTATGTAATTTGTTATGTCGATATAAATGTTAGTTTGGAAATTTTCTGTGTGCAGGGAAGTTTATATATATTTTTTCTAATTTTATGGAGTCACGTAGGGACACAGAGTTACGTAGAGACCTAACATTTATCACGGGTATCATGAACGAGGATATAGAAATTGACTCTCAATTTTTGGGAACGTCTCAAAATACTCCTACGTCAATTTCTGATTCTCCACCTCCACCACCACCACAAGTTGAAAATACCTCTTCTACAATTGCAAGGCGAGTCGTAGGAACTTTCTTTTTTGTATGTGGGTTTAGTATGAGTCATAGGAACTTGTGCGAGTGTGTGAGTTTTATTGTAATTTGGTTTGAATTATGTATGTGAGCAAATCTATAGACTACATTGTTCTTGCTATAATATGTATTTTATTTTCTATGTTTTCTTATAAATCTATGGACTACATTATAAAGTTCCTTCATTTCATAGTTCACATTATTTCAAGGTTGCTTCCGGATAATTGAGTCGATAATACGTTATCATGATAATTGAAAAATTGTTTTACTAAAAAAAAAAATGTATGAGTATAATTTGGGGTTAAAAAAAAATATAACACTAGACGATTATTTGCTATCACGCGGCGGCGGCGGCGGCGGAAAAAGAGTCGTCGGTGGCGGTGGCGGCGGTGACGACGGCGGTGGAAAAAAAGTCGTCGGCGATGGCGGCGGCGGTGGCGACGGTGGTGGCGGCGGTGGCAGCGGCGGTGGCGGTGGCAGTTGAAGGTGGTTGTGGTTGTTGTTTATTGTATAAGATATATTATTTTATTGTAGTGGATATATTATTTTATTGTAATGGATATATTATTTTATTGTGATGTTTATATTATTTTATTGTGTTAAAAGCTAAAATAGATCCACTGCTGCAGCATGTATGTAGGTAAAATAGATAAAGTAACTTTTGGTGGAGCTAAAAAGCTAAATTTTTAGCTCCACTGCTGTGAATGCTCTCAGCTCCAGGAAATTATAAGTAATTAATTATTTTGATAAAGTTCAAACAACATAACCACTAGAAAATACTTACACGCATAGACAGCATATATAGTCGAGATTCTATTCTGGTGCAACAGTTTGAGGAGCCTTCTATTTACCCACATACGTTTGAAATTAACCCATGCATGTACATTAATTTGTACACACATGCTGTTTTCATTTTCCGGCTAAGAAAATATAATTAACCAAAGGGACAATCTTTAACCCATTATGTAATGGTTTATAAGACCATTCTCATGTATTTACTTAAATAATTTATATTTAAATAAGTTTTATATATTTTAAAATGTTAGATTCTTTCTTCCCATCGAAATATTCTTTGCCCTGCTAATGCAACACATTTTAGTCTCCTTCATGAATATATAGTAATATATATAGAGGGCCTACCATGCATGCCCTATATATAATGGTACGGAAAACAAAGAAAAAATAATCAATTTGCAAGTTCTCTAATGTCAACTTATGTATGCGACATTAATTAATTTACACGAGATGAAGAAACCGAGACTCAAGTTTTCCAATAGTGATGAGCTGGTAAAACTATGAATTACTCCAAGGTTTTATTTATTTATTTATTTATTATTCTTTTGCGTCTGTCATCTGTCTATTATTCTAAGTTTGTTGATAGTAAATATTGATAAGATGTATTCTATATATAGTTTATGGACAATTAATGAAGTGAAGTGAATAAACCAAAGACAACCGTACGTTCCATATTCTTGGCTTTATTCACGTATCATGGAATTTCGAGTTCACGGTCCATGTAACATGGACATAAAAACAATTAAAATTAAGTTATGACCTATTATAATCTCTAGTAGGGGAGCCAATATTTGACCTGAAGGGGACAAATTTTATATATATGCACATACAATCACGCGTGTAGATGTGAATATATATAGAATTTGAGACCAATTTAAAATATAAAAGGAATTCATTTGAATACTAATTGATACTTACAATAAGAAAACTCACAAACAACAGCGTATTTATTATATCATGTTTATTTGATGGTTGAATAAGAGATCTGAGGTTCAATCTCTGTCTACACCAAAAATGTACCGATTGGTATCTTAGTCTGACAATAAAGAACTATCACCTGAAGCGAATACCATATAACTCTCTCAAAAAAAAAAAATATCATGTTTATCTATTAGGGTTTTGTTACATGAATAATCAATTTTTTCTATTCATGAATGAAATGATTTTTAGTAGTTAAATGAATATTGTTTTGGTTAATATAGCCACACAAATTGTTCAAATTGTAATAATGTAAAAATATACTATGAGTATTTATTATTTAATTATATTCTATGAATATTTATTATTATATAATTATCTCCATACTTTATTGTTAATTTATACCCACATTTTTATGGAGGAGAGTAAATTATTATAAGAAAATTTGAGATCCTATTATTATCGTTTATAATTATTGTTGAGGTACAAATTTTCAGGCCCTAATCTCATTAGCTCACTCACTAAAATACTCATACAAGCCCATAAACCATTTTAAGCCCACACAAATATTTCCTAAATACTTCCCAAATATTATCCAAATATTTTCCCATATTATTACCCAACTTGGACTCCCACAAATATTTCCCATATAAGCCCCATAAATTATTTTGGGTCCTCTCACAAATATTACCCATTATATCCCACATATTACCTAACTTGGGCTCTCACATAAATACTTATCATACCATTACCAAAATTGGGCCACAAAATTATACTATCTCTATAAAAAACCCAAACTCATTTACCTTGTGGGCAAAATCCAAAAAGCCCAACAAAACTCTCTGTGAGAGACCGCGCCCCTGGCCCGTTTTTTATGATGTTGGGCCAAACTCACGTGAATGGGTGGAGTCGTGTTATTGCCTCTCAAAATGGAGGTTCGACTAGTTATATTTTTCCCTTTAGATTAAGGGTTTTACAATGGAGTCGCCACTTATTTAATTATTGGAAAAATAAGAAAACCATAATTGAAAAATTCCTCATTTTATTAATTTGAAATTGAATTTACATTGATCAAAGGAAAATTACATGGCTTTGGTCCTAGATATAATCTAAGACAAAGTACATAGCTTTATTTCCTAGTTACAATCTAGAAATTGAAAATTACATGAATAAGCATTTGATCTACTAACCCTTGATCTAAGTTCGGAGGCTATGTTACAAGGTGGGAAGGTGTTAGGCACCCACCTTGTCCGGTGAAACCGGTCTTCTAGACTATGGTGGCCAACATTCATATCACATCATCCAATATGTTATCAATCAATTTGCATGTTAAATTTAAAGTGTGTACATGTGATAAACCCTAATTCAATTTATTAAGCTTTGCATTTGGATAAATTCTAGTGAATGTGTGTGGACGATGATAACCTAGATTAAAGGATTTGAAAGAATTACTAAACAAACATGTTTTTCATATTTTTGATGTGGATTTAAGATTAAATCTAGTTATATGCATGAACATGTGATGAACAACTAAGAACATGTGAAGAATACATAAGAACAATTAAGAACATTCAAACATATTCAAGGGAATTATCATGCTTTAATCTTAAATTCTCATCATGGAAATATAAACAAACAATTAGGGAAGGGGATTATACCTTCATGCAAGATCCATATGATGGAGGAGGGGACTCTTGATGGAGGTCCTAAGGGTGAAGGAAAAGAAGAGCTAGGAGAGGGAGAGTGAGTCTCACTCAATACCTTGAGTCTCAAGAAGACTAAGATATGACAAGACTACTCAACTTCACTAGAACTTAAGAGAAGAGAAGAGAGGGGGGTTTTTTGTGTCCTTGAAATGAAGGAGAGTAGGGGTTTATATAGTAGTGGTGGAGGAAATATGAATGGAAGGTCATTTAATAAGGGTTGACAAAGAATCATGAAATCTAGACCTCATTTTAACATTTTGGGAAATTTGATGCGTTAAATGTAGAGATTGATGAGAGTGAGGAGCAAGCAAAGTTCGGTTTTCCCATAGCTGCTGTAACAGCCTGTAGAGCCAACTTCGAAAAATCATATCTGACTCAATTCTGATCGGAATTGTCTCATTCTTATGCTCAAATTGAAGCCCCGGATGTCTAGTTTCTGGAAAAATTAACCTTATTCACAGATTCAAAATATTCTGAGAGATATTGATGAAATAGTGAGCAGAGGTCATTTGTTAGAAAATGGTTTCAGCACAATTAACATTAATAGGTCCCAAATTAGCTCCCAATTATCATTAAATGGTTCTAATCACTCCCATTTCAGACTTAATTGGTTCCAAATTTATCGTAATTAAAAGATAATTGCACAAATTACTCCTTGAATAATTAATGTTTAACTATCTAGTTAATTAGGTGTGTGCAACCCTACCATAAAATGTAGTCCTAACCAATCAAATTATGACACATCATCGTTCTCAAATTGATTATACTTATAACCAATTGAAATCAATTGTTCATAATCACATATAGTCGGACTCAATTTGTGATGATGCATCTCAGCCATTAAAACTTGATTTGATGATAACTTTCAATCTGGTGGTCCAATTCGGGCTTATAACCAGTTGATTTGATCGTTACAACATCAAGATCATTTTGGTGAAATAAGATTAAGGATCTAATGACCAAAATCAAGATACATATTTCCAAGGTGAAATTACTCTTTTACCCTCCATGTGAGGTTAAATGCAGGTTGCAAAATAGGGTGTCAACACTCTCTTACAAAGCTCGTTGCTACACGACACCTCTAAAGCACGTTGCTACATAGCACTCTAAAGCCCGTTGCTACACGGCACCTCTAAAACCCGTTGCTACACGTAGGGGTGTCCAACAAAACCACAGACCATACCCACCCGGCCAAACCGACCGGACCTGAACTGACAGCCGTCCGACCCGACGACCTGGCAGTCAGCGGCGGGTCCCTGCCATCTCAAACTGATTCTAGCAGGTCAAGTGGCGGGTCTTCCCTTCCAAAACCCAATCCACCCAACCCGACCGTGATATATAACCCAGCACTTAACAAATCTCAGTTCACCTGTTTAGTTCTTTAAGTTCACTTGGTCTCTTTCACTCTCTCGATCTCTTAACAGCCAACAAGCTCCACCGATCTTTAGATCTTCGAGCCATCGAACTTTAGATTAGAACTTTAGATCTTTGAACCTCCATCGATCTGCAATTCTCCTTGATCTGTGATTCTCCTCCATCACACCATCACCAATCTGAAATTATCTCTCTCAGGTTTGATTTTCAGTTATTTTGTCTCTTTATTTCTTTGTTTCAGTCTCTTCAATGTTCAGATCTACTATCATTTCTGTTATCTCTGTTTGTGTTCTTTAGATTTGTGGGCTACTAGTATTTGGGTTTGTAGATTTGTTTTTCAGTGTAGATTTGTTCTTTCAGATTTGTGGAATTTGTTGCAAGTTTGGTCTTTGATTTTTGTCTTTCGGTCGAAGTAGAATCTGACGGCTGTCCACCCGAGCCTGATCTGACGCGACCCGTGATTTTTCAAAGTCGGCGGCGGGTTTGCCGTCCAACCACCCAACAAGATCGGGTCGGTTCCAGGTTGAGCCCAAACCCGAACCGACCCAACCCGTGGACACCCCTAGCTACACGGCACCTTAAAGCCCATTGCTACACGGCACCTCTAAAGCCTGTTGCTACATGGCACCTTAAAGCCCGTTGCTACACAACACCTCTAAAGCCCGTTGTTACACGGCACCCTAAAGCCTGTTGCTACACGGTACTCTTATAAAGCCCGTTGCTACATGGCAATATTTTTTACAAAATCTCAAACTATTTACGAAATGCCAAATACTATTTTGGCAACTATTTACAAAAATCCAATATTATTTTGGAAATTTTTACAAAAAATCCCAATACTATGTTATCAAAAAACCCAAAACTATTGGGCAAACAATTATTCTATTAAAGCCCAAATATTATTTGGCAAAAATAATTACATTATGCTCAAAGCCCAAAACTATTCTTTGGTAAAATTTATGGAAACTATGCTTATTTTTTTCATAATAAACACTAACTACAAAAGCCCGTATATATTACCCATGGCAAAACTATTCATTTTGTAGGGATGAACAAGCCCAAAGAAGCCCAACAATAAGGCCCAGTCGAGACAACCCAGCCTATGTGCTAATCTCAACAACTGAAGCTCACTTGAGTAACTAAAGTGGTTAGACTAGCCACTAATCAAGTTTTAGCAGAACTAAGCTGACAGCTAGAGCCCATTACCATCATTTTTAGCTTGTCAAATCAAATCAAAAAGAGACACGTGTCTAGCTGAGCTTACACCCTTCCTTGGTAAGTTGATTTTCATGATTATTGATGTGACATAAAGTTGTGCTGACAAGACATAAAGCTGTGAAGCTGCAGCTAGCCATTCTCTCTATCTTCTCCAACACAATCAGTCAAGGAACAAGGGGCAGCCATGAACAAACCATGGAAGCTTTTGGAATCACTTGTAAACAGCTCATTTTCACGCAAAAAATGTACATTTTCTGGTTCATGAACCAAGCACATGAACCCTAATGGGGAAACTTAGGGAAACGTGGTTTGGAGGGCACCAAGGAGATCTTCAATAGAGTTTCCAGCAAAAGGCTCCAAGATTGACACCTAGCTTAGGGTGACACAATCTGTCCTATGAAGCTCTGATACTAGCAGTAGATAACCAAGATCATTAGCCTAATTCATGCTCTAATCCTATTGGCTAAGGACAATCCAACATTTAATGCTAAGTCAGAACTCAAGCTGCTATTACCCAAAACAAGAACACTCTAAAGCTAAACTTACCACTCTTGGCCAAATTCTAGGAACGATTTTCTAAGGATTCTCTGAAGATTGAGACTGATTTTGGCAGAGATTATTAGCTAAAAACCCTCTTAAACTCAACTATAAATAAAGCTTTCCACCAACACCTCAACACACCAATAGAGAAGAGTAACTTTCTCATAAGCTTCTCTATTTTCCTCTCTCTAATTTTCTTAAGCTCTTAGTGAGGTTTTGAGGTTCTGAGTTCTTAGTTTCAAAATTAGAAACTAAGCTCTTTAGCCCCTAGCTCACCAATACCCCTCACACCTCTACTTATAAGCTCTCATCCACCCCTAGTAGAAAGTCCCAACAACTTTGCTAAATACTCTCTCTCTCTCTCTCTCTCTCTCTCTCTCTCATACTACCAAAATGGTCCTCACTACTCACTACATATACTATCTTTATGAGCATACCCTGGCATAATAATAATCTTGTTGCGCTAGCTAGAATCTCTCTCTCTCCCTTCATCTCATTCTAAGCTTTTGCCATTACTTGTTATAATGGAACCCATAGTGTTTGTTTATTCATTTACTATTGAAGGTTATAATGTAATTATTACTATAGAGTTTTTCCCTCATGTTCTTGTATTGGAGGACTTCTTCTCACTAGAACCTATGGATGATGATTTTGGAGATGTAGACACTCTCCTTAATCTATGAAATAATTAACGACTGAAGGTTTATTCTGTTCTGTCTCATTTTACTGCTGGGCTATCTACTTATTGCAATAGGCTTTTTCTATTATGCTGACATGTCTGTTGTAGGAAACATTTTTGGGCCATCCCATAATCCTTGTCAGTCCTAACCTAGGCCCAAGGAATAAAATAAGGCGAATTCTCCAAATCTTCACAGATAGCCTTTGAGCCGTGCTTCAAGCCCATTGTCGAGTTTCGGTTTAGGCCCTCAACCCAATACAAATCTCATTTATCGGAAGGAAGATTTTTCTGCCCCCAACAATTATTTTAAGGTAACAATAATTTTTTGCCTTTTCAATTAAAACGTTTTCTTCTTTTAAGGTTTTCACTTTTTTTTTTTAATACCTGAAATGGTTTCAAGATATTGAAAAAGTATACTTCTTTCTCATTTTTAAAATGAAATTTAACATATATTTTTTTTTCTCAAATATTGTGTTTGAAAGTAAATATCACATTTGAGTTTAACAATGTCAACCAGAAAATTTCACCCAAAAAAAAAAAACAATAATTAGTCCACTTATTAACTTAGGGAGGGGCGTTATAATAACTTTTTATTTTCCTCCTTTTTGACAATACGATTATACATTTGCATATAAGAAGAATCAAATTATAATGTGTGGTGGCCCATCTACTAACAAAGCGGAGTTTTAAGCATAGCTTAAGCGTGTCTATTTTACGAAGATTTTCTTTTAGGCTAGCCAGTGTGATTTTTTTTTTTTTTTTTTTTAAATAATATCTTATGAATATACCAAAATGTGTCAACCAATTGAACTACAAAACTCTTGGCAGGTTGGGAATAATCAAGGCACTTAGAAGTTGTCTAAATGGAAAACGATTTCTTACACTAAATATATATAGCCCCTCACAATATTTACCATCACAAACTCACAGATGTGATGTTGTAGTAACTAAAAAAGCAATAGGCTAATTAATAGAGTAATTGATATGGATAAAAATAGTGCTTACTCATATTAAGGCATAAGCTGACGGTTACAGGTAAAACCGTCAGCTTCCATTGGTAGTTGTCGACAAGAGGAGATCTGATAAGGGTAGTGAAGGGAGTCGGCAGGTCGCACCAAAAGGCTGACGCCATCAATAAGCTGACACCTATAAAGCTGAAGGGAGTGGGATAAGATGACGGTCCTAATAGCGGTTTGCTTGCTACCCACAATTGCATATATAAGGAAATGTCTTACCCTCCACGTTTGGTGCTACTCAAAGGGATTCCTATAAGGAAAGGATTCTGCCAAATACGCCCAAAGAGACTCCTATAAGGAAAAGACTTCTAAACCAAGGAAGAGAGGTCAATCCCCTACTACTATAAAAGCACTAATACCCTCGCAAACCAAGGTACGCATAATTGACCCCGCTCTAGCACTTTAGAGTTGTGAGAAGTTCTAACTTGACCTTCGGAGGGTATTTGGCCTACACCACACCGGTGCTCTCTGCGAGGTCTTCTCTTTTTGTTGTGCAGGTGTCGTTTCGAGTGTGTAAGGACCGTGTGGCTCACTGGTGACTTTTCCGGCATCATCAGTTGGCGCCATTTGTGGGAAACGACTGTCATAGCAAACGCTTCCCGGACAAAGAGTTGCATGGTACTTACTCGATCAATAGCGACCACCAACAACGTTCAAGGAGACGAACCACGCGCGACGGCCCTTGAGAGACAAGTGCAGACCCTTGCCGCAGCTGTGGAACGCCTTACTAAGTAGAACCATGATTTTGGAAGAGCAATTACGCCAAAGGAATGCGGGACACGGCACCCAGGAAGAAGACCAAAAAGGTACCAGCGTCGAGCGACGAGACCGAGAAGGACTGGAAGGTAGCAACGCCCCAAGCAAACCGGAGCGACAAAATATGAGCCTCCCATCCCTCACGGATATGGCTCCACCACATATTGTTGCGGAGATGCAGGCAATAAAGGACCAGATGGAGGTTATGATGAACACCCTCAAGGGACGAGTGTCCAGTGATCTTGACGATCTTGTTAACCGAACTGACTCACCGTTCACCGCCTCCGTCAATTCCTTCCCCCTACTGCATAAGTTTCGCATGCCGCAGATAGATAGTTACAATGGAGTTAAGGACCCTCTAAATCACCTAGAGACCTTCAAGACCTTGATGCACCTTTAAGGAGTAGCAGATGAAATCATGTGTAGAGCCTTCCCTACAACGCTGAAGGGCCCTGCAAGGGTGTGGTTCAGCCAACTGACGCCCAACTCCACCAGCACTTTCAAGGAGCTAAGCGCTCAGTTTACTGCGCACTTCATCAGGGGACATAGGTATAAGAAGTCCACGGCGTGCTTGATGAGCATCAAGCAGCGAGAGGACGAGACGCTGAGATCCTACATAACCCACTTCAATAAAGAAGCACTCTCGATCGATGAAGCTGACGACAAAATACTTGTAGCAGCCTTCACGAATGGATTGCGAAAGGGTAAGTTTTTGTTCTCCTTGTACAAGAACGACCCAAAGACCATGTCAGAAGTACTCTACAGGGCCACCAAGTACATGAATGCTGAAGACGCACTGCTGGCTTGGGAGGAAAAGCCCAGGAAGAGGGAGAGACAAGAAGACACACGGCAGGACCAAGGGCGGAAGAAGGCAAGAACAGGAGACTGAAGGGATGAAAAGCGCTCTAAGCCCCTAGGAGGAAGGTTCACAAGCTTCACTCCATTGACCACCCCGATAGATCAAGTTCTAATGCAAATCAAGGATAAGGGGGCTTTGACATTCCCCGGAAAGCTGAAGGGAGACCCCAACAAGCGATCTAGAGACAAATATTGCCGCTTCCACCGTGACCACGGTCATGACACAGCCGATTGCTACGACTTAAAGCAGCAGATTAAGGCCCTTATCAGACAAGGGAAATTGCAAAAGTTCGTCAGCTAGGAGAGAGCAAATCCACCCCCTCAAGAGCAGCACCCTCGACGAGATAATGAACGTTCTAAACCCCCTATAGGGGACATAAGGATGATCGTAAGGGGAACAGCGACTACTGGGTTGTCCAAAAAGGCCCGCAAAACTTACCTTAGGATGGTCCAGACTGTTCAGCTGACGGGCTCCGTACTAAAGATAGCACGGAGAGAAAGCCCCATTATCGAGTTCTCGGAAGAAGATGCGCGACGTCTTCACCACCCGCACGACAATGCGCTTGTTGTCAGCATACGAGTAAGAGACTACAACATGCACCGGGTGTTGGTCAACAATGGTAGCTCGGTAGATATCCTATATTACCCAGCGTTCCAGCAGATGAGGATTGACAAGGAACGATTGATTCCGACGAACGCCCAGCTCGTTGGTTTTGGAGGAACAAAGGTGTTCCCCCTGGGCGCAGTCACATTATCTGTAATGGTAGGCGACTATCCTCAGTAGATCACCAAAGACGTAACATTCCTAGTGGTCGACTACTCGTCCGCCTACAAAATATCCTCGGACGACCCACCCTCAATTGTGGAAGGCCGTAACCTTAACCTACCATCTAATGATTAAGTTCCCTACCGACTATGGAGTGGGAGAGATACGTGGAAATCAGGTGGCCGCACGCAAATGCTACATGGCCATGATGGAAATGGATGACCACCTCCAAGCCATGAACATAGAAGAACACCGGATGGCGACAGAGCCCGTAGAGAAGCTTGAAAAGATACTTCTTGACGACTCCAATCTTGACCAAATGACCAAAATTGGAACCCTCGCTAATCTCGCGGTCCGCCAAGCACTCACAACTTTTCTCAGAAATAATCAGGACGTATTCGCCTGGAGCCACGAAGACATGCCAGGGATAGACCCTTCAATCATGGTACATAGGCTGAATGTGTCGCCCTCCTTTCCACCCATCCGACAGAAGAAGCGTGTGTTCGCCCCGGAGCGAGATCAGGCCATAGCGGAAGAGGTCAGCAAACTACAGAAGGCGAGCTTCATTAGGGAGTTTTACTACCCTGACTGGCTGGCAAGTGTGGACTTCACCAACCTAAACAAAGCATGCCCTAAAGATAGCTATCCCCTCCCGCAGATCAACGTTCTAGTAGACTCTATGGCTCAGCATCAGCTGTTAAGCTTTATGGACGCTTTCTCGGGTTACAACCAAATCCGAATGCACGAAGATGATCAGGAGAAAACTTCGTTTGTGACTAGCCAAGGCCTCTTCTATTATAAAGTGATGCCATTCGGCCTAAAAAACGCGGGTGCAACGTATCAGAGGCTTATGAACAAGATGTTCGCACAGCAAATCGGGAGAAATGTCCAAGTCTACGTTGATGACATGCTAGTAAAAAGCCGAAGGAAGGAAGATCACTTGGAAGACCTCAGGGAAACATTCAACACCTTTCGCTCTTACAACATGAACCTCAATCCAGGAAAGTGCGCCTTTGGAGTGACGACAAGAAAATTCCTAGGATTCATGGTGTCTTAAAGGGGCATCGAGGCCAACCCGGACAAGATCCGAGCCATAATGGAGATGGCGCTCCCAAGAAATGTGAAGGAAGTACAAAGCCTTAACGGCAAAATAGCAGCGCTAAATAGATTAGTGTCGAAGGCAACGGACAAGTGTTTACCCTTCTTTCGCACGCTGAAGAAATCTTTCGAGTGGACTACCGAGTGTCAGCAAGCATTCGAGGAATTAAAAGTTTATCTATCTTCCCCACCGCTGCTAAGTCCCTCGTGGCCAGGTGAAGAGCTTTTCCTCTACCTGGCCGTCTCCCTTGCCGCCATCAGCACCGCCTTGGTCAGAGAAGAGGAAAGAGTGCAGAAGCCCGTGTATTACGCCAGCAGGGCACTTCGCGGTGCCAAAGAAAGATACCCACCCATGGAGAAACTCACCTTCGCATTGGTTACGGCAGCCCGCAAGCTCAAACCGTACTTTCAAGCCCACACGGTGATTGTCCTAAACGACAAGCCCTTGAGGCGGGCGATGAGCAACCCTGAAGCTATTGGTCGATTGGCGCTATGGGCCATAGAGTTGAGCGAGTTTGACATCCAGTATCGCCCACGAACCGCCATCAAAGGACAGATCGTCACGGACTTCATAGCAAAATTTACCAGCGACAAGGACAAGGGGGTAGAAGAGTCTCCTCTGTGGAGCATACATACGGATGGATCATCCAACAGACAGGCCAGGGGGGCTAGCGTCGTACTACTGTCACCCGAAGGGGACATGGTTGAATGTATGGTCCGTCTCAACTTCCCCACCACCAACAATGAAGTGAAATATGAAGCACTAGTAGTAGGATTCGATCTTGCCAAAGCAGCAGGAGCCACGAGCGTAGTCATTTACTGCGACTCTCAGGTCGTTACTAATCAAGTGAATGGGGACTATGAGTGCAAGGGCGAAAGGATGAAGAGGTATCTGGATCAAGTAAGAAAAAGAGTAGACGACCTGAAGGCCAAAATCATCCAAATCCCCAGAGGAGAGAATGAGCAAGCCGACCGCCTTGCCAAAGCCACTTCAGCAGAAAATATGATCACCCTTGATAATGTACTCTCTTTTGTTCAGCTTTCCCCACTAATAGATTCCGACAACGTGCAGGAGATAGGTACTGAAAGTAACTGGACCACACCAATAGCTTCGAATTTGAAGAATGGCGCCTTGCCAGACAAGAAGGAGGCCACGAGAAAGCTGAAGGTCCAGGCAGCGCAGTTCATCTTGATAAAAGATGTCTTGTACAAAAAAGGTTTCTCCCATCCATATCTGAGGTGCTTGGGTGCTGAAGAGGCGAACTACGTCATGAGAAAGGTACACGAGGGAGTTTACAGAAACCATTCGGGGTCAAGATCATTAGTGCACAAGCTAGTGCGAGTAGGGTACTATTAGCCCACTATGTAGAAGGACGCCGAGGCTTATGTCAAGACCTGCGACAAGTGCCAAAGGTTCAGCAATATCATTAGACAACCAACCGAAGAGTTGACCCCGATGACGGCCCCATGGCTGTTTGCTCAGTGGGGACTAGACATCATGGGACCATTCCCTACAGCAGTGCAACAGCTGAAATTCCTAATAGTGGGCATTGACTACTTTACAAAGTGGGTGGAAGCTGAAGCCTTGGCCAACATTACGGAGAAGAACGTACGGAATTTCATCTAGAGATGCATCGTATGCAGATTTGGGATCCCTAGAGTCTTAATCTCAGATAACGGGAAGCAATTCGACAACGACTCCTTCCGGGACTTTTGCTCGCAGTTAGGGATAAGAAACCACTACTCCTCCCCCGCCCACCCTCAAGCTAACGGACAGGTAGAAGTCACGAACCGATCCTTGCTCAAGATTATCAAGTCTCAGCTCGAAGGGGCAAAGGGTATATGGCCTGAAGAGTTACCAAGCATACTATGGGCATACAGGACAACGGCGAGAATGCCTACAGGAGAGACACCATTCCGGCTAACATATGAGAGCGAAGCAGTCATCCCGGCCGAAGTCGGACTCACAAGCTACAGGGTACACAACCATGACGAAAGTAAGAACGACGAGGCCATATGACTACAGCTTGATCTAGTAGACGAAATCAGGGCGACGGCAGAACAAAGGCTCGCACGGTACCAGGCTCGCACGATACCAGGACCGCATGGCTAAGCATTACAACTCTCGGGTCCGACACAGAGACTTCCGGGTTGGAGATCTCATTCTAAGGAAAGTCATGAGTGCTGCTAGAGACCCTACCCAAGGGAAGCTCGGCCCCAATTAGGAAGGACCTTACCGAATCACGTCATGGCAGAGGAAAGGCACTTACCACCTGAAGACGTTAGACAGACGGAAGTTGCCACATCCATGGAACATCGAGCACTTACGGAAGTACTACCAGTAGAGATGATGACATGAAGAACAACGCCCCCTTTTATTTACAGTTCACCATAGTTAAATTTAGTTATACTCCTTAGTTTTATCATTTACTTTAATTTTTGCTACAATACCATTTTTAAGCCCAAAGGGCAGGACTTTTTCTTTTTAAGAACTACTTTCTCTACAAATGCATGGCAATAAGAGGAGTTTATTCAAAAATGGCTAGAGTTTCTATCTACAAGTTTTTAGTTCACAACAAGTGGACGACTTTTAGTTCACAACAAGTGGACGACTTTAAGTTCATAAAAGTGGACGACCTCAAGTCCAAAAAGTAGATGGCTTCACCCTAAAAAGGATGAAAAAGTTCATAAAGTCCATGAAATGGACAAGTTTTTAAGTCTTTAAAGTGGACGACCTTAAGCCCACAAAGTAGACAGCTTCACCCTAAAAAGAATAAAAAATTCATGAAATCCATGAAATGGACAAGTTTTTAAGTCCTTAAAGTGGACAACCTTAAGTCTACAAAAAGTGAACAACTCTAAGTCCATAAGGGTGGACGAACTCATCCCAAGAGGATGAAGCATTGTTAAAATCCCTCGAATGAGCGAGAACCAAGTCCGAATATGGACAAATCCATAAAAGTGGACGACTTCATTGTCCAAATCCACGTGACATAAACTTGTCCCAAAGGGATGAAAAATATAGTCCATAAAATGGACGAGAGGCTATAAAGCTGACGGTCTCTTCAAAAGGACGAGATTATAAAAACGACAAGTTCGTCAAGTCCTAAACATGGACAAGACTACAAAGCCGACGAGTTCATCAAGTAGACAAAGCTATAAAGTTGACGAAATTACAAAGAATGGCGAGTTCGTCATAAGAGTGGACAAGATCATAAAGTTAGCAAAATAAATCAAAGTCCATAGCCGAGCTCATGAAATCAACAAATTTATCAAACTCAATAGATAAGATAGACGAGCTCAAAATTACAAAGAATATAAGTTGATTGCCCATAAGATGGACGAGCCTATATATTGACGGGCTCATCATACCCTTAAAAAGGACAAGTCCATCATTAATCCATGAAGTGGACGAGTTTGCAAAGATATTAGGGATTATAGACTGACGAATTCATTTTGGGCATTCAACACACAACATATCAACAGATAAAAGCAACGGGTACAAAGTACCACAAATAAGAGTAAATCGTTTACAAATAAAAGCCCAAAAAACAAGAAGGGCACTTAAATACATTGTCCACAAATTAAATAGAATAAGGATACGACTAAGCGGTAGGGGCATTAGTGGAAATCCTGTCTTCTTTATCCTGACCAGGAGGATTTTCTACGTCTAAAAACTCAATTGATGGGTTGGAAGCAGGGACAGGAGGATTTGTAGCAGGTTGAGCCAAAACAACGCTATCATCTTTAGGGTCGTCACCCTCATCAACGATGGTGTCGCCAGCAGGTGTTGTCGGCACGGACTCTTTCATAGTGATCCCGGATAGGTCCAACTCTGGGAAGGCTGATGCAACTTGCTTGAGGCAATCATCAAACCCAGTGCCATAATAGTCAGCACAAGAATCGATGTATGATTGCGACGCTTTGAATTCTTGAACGGCGTCAGCTCCAGCCTTCTCCACGTGCTTGCGTAAGGTCGTCAGCTCTTCCTCTAGCTCCTTGTTTCGACTACCTGCCCCTTCTAACTTCTCCCTCGTCACCTCCAACTCAACGTTCAGAGTACGGACGGCCTCCTTATACTGCTTCTGCTGGTCCAATAAGTTGGAATTGTGCTTCCTGACCCTAGTGATGACCCCCTCCTTGGTGACACATCGGTCCTGAAGTGCCTTAACACGCACCAAGGCCTGAAGAAAGGTATAGTCGTCAGTAAAAAAAAAAAATAAACAAACAACAGAAAAAGACATGATAAAATCAACCAAGGAAGTGAGCTTACTCGGGTAAGGTCAAAAAGAGCTAACTCCCCCAGCTCCTCTGTGCCCAGCTCAGCCCAGGGATCCACATCCGTCGGCTTTATAAGGGTTTTCACTTCCACGACAGCGTAATCCTTGTGAGTGAGAAGGCAACAGGGTCCCTCAATAACGGGACCAGTTGAAGTCATCATCCCCTTACCCGCACCAAGACCTGACTTGGGAGGTGACTTCTTGGAGTGCGCATCCCCAGGAGTGACGGCTACCTTTTTAGGCAGACGATCATTCTCCCTGTCAGTATTCCTTTTGGCCGAACCTTTAGAGATGGCCTTGGGGACTGACGAGGACGTCCCCTCTTTTCCCTTAGCCTTTCTCTCTTCTTCTTTTTTACGGGCAACAGCCGCCCTTACCCTTTGCTTAGCTGCATCCATTTCTGCAAAAGACAACTGACATGAATTATGAAAGTAGACAGTAAGAACAAAACTGACGAGAATGATAGAAAATCTACTTACGACGACGACAGTATTCGTCCAATCTGCGAGCTTCAGGCGTCGGCTCCGAGCCCCCGCAATACAAATGAAGAGTGTCAAGGGTGATTAAGTCTCTACACTTTCATTGCTCAAAAGGAATATCAAGAACCCGATGAATGAATTCCTCCTGCTCGTCAGTTATGTGAGGACAAGTACTAGCTAAAAACAAGGGAATAGACGGTGTTAGAAGCATTAGAACAAAACAAAGGAAGAAGAGCAGACAGAATTAACCTGATCCCTGACAAAAGCCCAAGTGTTGTCAAAATAACCACGGGGCATCGTCTCCCATTCTTCCTGACGACACACCCAATCCTTCCCCTTGACAAAGAAATATCTACTTTTCAAGTTTCTGTTAGAGTCTGGCATATCAGACACTAGTTTCAAACCCTTCTCCCGGGCGGTAAAATGATAGGTTCCCTTAAAAGACACGATGTGCTGAGGTCTGTAGCAGTAAAAGAACTCGTCCAGGGAAAGCTGACGGTTCCCTCCGCTCAAACGACCCCATAAGATCTCAGCACTTATAAAGATCCTCCAGGCATTCGGAGCAATCTAGCTGACGGATAGACCCAAAAAATCAGCCAACTAACGGTGCAAAGCTGTTAGTGGTAGTCTAAGCCTCGCAGCAAACATGGCATCGTACATGCCGACGTCCGCGATCCTCCCCGAATAGCACCTTTCGTTTTCCCTTGGGAGACGAATTGGGATATGGTTTGGGATCTGGTAACGAGAATGCAACTCCTTAAAAACCCTATCACTCATCATTGGTAGAAATTTGTTGACGGCCCAATCTTCAGGGAGAATGAAGGGACGATTATTTCCAGGACCCCCTGAGGTCCCTTCACAGGATTCCTCGTCACCTTCATCTTCATCCCCTTCACTTCCACTCTCTTTTTCTCCCTCTTCTACCTCATCCTCCCCTTCATCCACTACCTCCTCATTTTCCTCAGTATAACTCTCGACATCATCGACAGGAGTTTGGGCTAACATTTCCCTTTCTGACGAATGTGAGAAGCCCTCGGACTCATCACCTGAACCAAAAGACCTCGTCGTAGCCCACTTCATCGCGAACTGACAACTGTTCACTCTTCTCGTCACTCGACATCTGACTACCTACAAGTGACAGATCAATTCTAAGAACCTAAGATGACGGCCTCACTAGGAAGTTAATCGGTTGGAATAAAATACAAGGAGGAAAGAGAACTTACAAGTATGTCTTCTGAGCGGGAGATGAGTCTGAAAGTGACGGTAACAGCACAGGCAACGGAGTTAGTAAATCAACGAAGTAAAAGTGACGGGCTCTCTCTCTCCAGAAATCAACAAGGATGAAATAGGAGAAATGAAGGGAGGAGGCGAGTTATATATAAGAGGGAAATGCATGGAAGACGAAGAGACACCCTCGTCCAAAAGTAGAGCCAACCGGGATGTGACACGTGTCCGAGCATTTAATGATGGCTGCTCGAGGAGTCGCCCATAAATGATGACTTTTGTCCCCCTGACCAAAAGATAATTAACCAATGAAAAACTTAACTCCATAACCCGTCAGTTAAAAGCAACGAGGATATGGAGTAGGGGGCAGCTGATATGGATAAAAATAGTGCTTACTCATATTAAGGCATAAGCTGACAGTTACAGGTAAAACCGTCAGCTTCCATTGGTAGTTGTCAACAAGAGGAGATCTGATAAGGGTAGTGAAAGGAGTCAGCTGGTCGAACCAAAAGGCTGACGCCATCAATAAGCTGACACCTATAAAGCTGAAGGGAGTGGGATAAGCTGACGATCCTGATAGCGGTTTGCTTGCTACCCACGATTGCATATATAAGGAAATGTCTTGCCTTCCACGTTTGGTGCTACTCAAAGAGATTCCTATAAGGAAAGGATTCTGCCAAATACGCCCAAAGAGACTCCTATAAGGAAAAGACTTCTAAACCAAGGAAGAGAGGTCAATCCCCTACTACTATAAAAGCACCAATACCCTCGCAAACCAAGGTACGCATAATTGACCCTGCTCTAGCACTTTAGAGTTGTGAGAAGTTCTAACTTGACTTTCGGAGGGTATTTGGCCGGCACCACACCGATGCTCTCTGCGAGGTCTTCTCTTTTTGTTGTGCAGGTGTCGTTTCGAGTGTGTAAGGACCGTGTGGCAGTGAATTTTTCGGTATCATCAGTAATGATTAAAATTTTGTTTTGGGCAGGCCAGATGGGGCGATCATCGACCCCCCTTGAGAATCTCTATGCCATTTCCTGTCAAATTCTAAGCATTTTGGCAGGCATGCATGGACATGCATTTATTCTTTTTTACTAGCATTCTTTAGAGGTAAAAGTAATAGAATCAAATGGGTAACGACATGCATGTTAATTATATTATCCTAATCATTGTAGTTTGTGCATGACTAAGCATGCATATTAAGATGCTTGAGGGGTTTAACAATGAATTATCAAAAGCAATCAAAAAATTGTCGTATACTTTACGTAAGAAGACTGTACTATGTCAAATTTGAACCACTACAAATGTGGGTTGTAATTTTTTTTTACCTAAATAAATACTTAACAGTTACAAATTAAGCTTTGTCCAAAAAAAGAAACAAGAAAAATAGAAGTATATATACATTGGACTAGGCAAAAATGGGTTTTTGCCCCTTTCACTTAAAAGATGTAGCAAAATGCTCCTATTCTGAAACTATCTAGCAAAATACCCCTGTTTTGAAACTCGATTTTCTAAGAATCGAGTTTTACATTGAAACTCGATTTTTAGAAAATCGAGTTATAGGCAATCAAACTTAAAAATAAAAATAAAAAATTTATGGAACTCGAGTTTCATGTGAATTTTTCCAAATAACTCGATTTTCATCTAATCGAGTTTTACATTGAAATTCGATTTTCTAAAAATCGAGTTTCAAAACGGAGGTATTTTTCTAAATAGTTTTAAAATAATGACATTTTACTACATCTTTTAGGTGAAAGGAGCAAAATGGGCAAATGCCCATTTTGGCCCATTGGACTAGTTTTATAACAAGATCGAGAAATCGTGTAAGAAGTAATTAAATGGAACTGCTACCAAACTATCAGAAACGACAGTGGACTGGACACATTGTGAGAAGGATGGAGTATTTCATGTCTTGATTCAAGGAGTATTTAACTAATCAAAGCTTGCCACATGCCAATCTAGTGATTAAAATTAGCTGTGATATCACGATATGGATTCACTAGCTTCAAGGAGATAGAGGAAACGAAAAGAGAATACATAGACATGAAAAGGGATTAATTTGAAAAGTTCAAACAATATTAACAAATGGAACTTAATTACACATATGGACAGGATATATAGGCAAGGTTGTATGCAGAGTTACAATATAAAAGAGCTTTTTATAAAGCCATTCACATATATTAAAATTAAAAAAAAAAAGTAATATTCTTTTTTATTTATTAAAAAACTATAATAGATTTATTTATTTAGAATCACATAGTATAATAATGGAGAAGAAAAAAGATGGGTATTCTTCAAGCCAAACATTGACTTTCTCATTTTCTTTTGTAGCACTAACAAGAACTAAAACAACTTGATTACATCGCAAATAAACACTAACAAAAGAAATAGAATGAAAATTTCCACAAATCAAAATTTTCATTAAACCATGTAAGTTGCATGAGAATTTTCTTTTAAGTTGTCGCACAGTAGCTAGGTTAGATGAATTTTTGAAGAAAAAAAATTTTATCCTTCAAGAAATGAAAAGAATGAAAGAAGCAACCAAATTTTATCTCAAATTCACCCAAAAAAAAAAAAAAAAACTTACATAAACAAATCTCCATCACATAAACTTCATTTAGTTCCTTACAAAAATTAGCACACAATGTTTATCTTTGGTTGTTACTTGTCACAAACCAATACCCATATACAATGAGATAGAAGCATTGAATGGTCTACAAATCTGAAGACCAAGGGGGTGTTTGGTTTGTGTTTTCAAATAACAATTTTCAGTTTTTAAATAACATTATACGTATTTTCACACATTTTTTCACCCACACATATTTCCGCACATGTTTTTAAACAAGAATTTTCAGTTTTTAAACACATTCACCAAAAAGGCCCCAAATTTCTCAACCCATTATGCTAAACTCTGGCCCAAAAAAATCACAAAGAGAATGCTCCAAAACAAAAACCCAATCCAACAATCCCACAAAACCACAATCTCACACCTACCAAACTCAAAAAAAAAAAAAAAAAAAAAAAAAAAAAAAAAAAAAAAAAGCTCAGGCCAACCCAACCCTACCCACCCACCCAAAGCCCAAACCAAAAAAGCCCCACAAGTCACGTGCACACCACGAGGCAAGCCCTTACCTATATATACACCCCAACAATTCAATCTTAAAGTTTCCGGAATATTCCCAAAATACCACTACCAACGCAATGGTCTCCCTGCGCTTTCCATTCTTGTTTTCTCAGCCCCCAAAGCCAAATCCAAAGCTACCTCACACCAAACCCACCACCACCGCCTCCACTTTCCTCGCCGCCTCCGCCGTACTAGCCACCGCTGGAGCCGCCGCAATAGCCATATGTCAAGATCCAAAAGACCCATTTCTCAAAAAGGCACTGAATTCACTCTTCTCTAATAAGTCCAACCATTGCTCGCTACCACTTTGGGGCTCACTTTCTTTAGCTGAAAACTCTTCCTCTTCTTCAACAGTGGTCGAGTCCAAGACTGGGGTCTCGTTCCCTTCGGTTCTAGACGATTCTAAGCGCCTCCTCGGAATTGGGTTAAGGAAAAAAAGCGTGTTGGGGCTCAAGAACATTGATGTTTATGCATTTGGTACCCACTTTTCTTCTTCAAGTTTCTAACTTGCTTTGTTTGTTTTTGGTTTTTTGTTATTTGGTAAACATGCATTGTTGATTTTGATAAGAAAATGTGTTATATATGTGTGAAGTACAATTTTAGCTTTACAACATTTTCCTGTTCGAGTTACAGACTTTCATTATTTTTTCACTGTTGGGTTTTGGTTTTTGATATTGGGAAAACATGCATTGTTGAGTTAGATAAGAGAGGGGTCATATACGTGAAGCAAAATTTCAGAAAACTGACGTCTAAGTAGGACAGAACAGATGGAATGTAAGTTTAGTAAGAGTAGAAACAAAGATGAAGAGGTTGTAAGAAATGATGGTCAAAGAGATACCAAAGAGTGAGAGCTTCCTATATCTTGAACAATCAATAATTCATGAATCAATATGATGGAGAGATCGAAGAAGACGTGAATCATAGGATAAGAGCAATGTGGGTGAACTGCATCAGGAGTATTGCTTGATTTAAAATTTGTTCATAAAATTTGTTTAGCTATGATGAGAATGTTAGGATGGATAATTGAAAATACAAGGAAGTATAGGATTCAAAATGAAGAAATTCGCTTAAAAATAAGGGTGACCCCTATTGATGAAGAGATGAGTGAGAGTCATTTGAGATGGTTTGGTCATGTACGGAAGAGAGCGATTAATGCACTAGTTGGAAAGAGTGAAATTCATGTTGAGATAACAAAAAAGTTGAAGAAGACCTAAAGTAACTCTAATAAAAGTAGTGAAAAATGACATGTCAATTTAGGAGTTCATAGAGAGTATGGCATCAAATAGAATAGAATGATAGAAAATAATACATGTGGCCAACCTTGATTAGTTTTTTGAGGATCTATAGTCGACCCCAAATTGGGTCTAAGGCTTGGTTCTTGTTGATGTCTGTGCATTTGGTACCATATTTCTTCTTCAAGTTCCAAAATTTTGATTGTTTTTTCACTGTTGGGCTTTGGCATTTGTTATTAAGAAAACCTGCATGTATTGTGTTGATAAGAGTTTTGTCATATATTTGAAGTACAATTTAGAACATTGATGTCTGTGCCTTTGGTAGTTGGTACTGCATTTCTTCTCCAAGTTTCACAATTTCATTGCTTATTCACTGTTGGGTTTTGATTTTTGTTAGTGAGAAAACATGCACTTTAAAAGTTAGATAAGAAAACATTGATGTCTGTACATTTGGTACTACAATTCTTCTTTGAGTTCCAAAATTTCATAATTTTTCACTGTTGGATTTCGATTTTTTGTTATTGGGGAACCATGCATTGTTAACTCTGATGAGACAACACTCTTATATGTGAAGTAAAAATTTGTTTGATTTTTTATTTTTGGTTTTTAAATAGAATCTATAACAGCATCAACTTTGTTATGTTGGCAGTTCCATAAGTTAATAAGTTTTAAGTGAAAACTTAGAGATACAATTGTGGAAGCAATGCCAATTGGTGGCAGTAGATTCATGCATCCTGTGTGGAAATTATTATTTTGATGCCTTATGTTGCTTCACTAGGTTTTGCCCTCTATTTGATGAGAGCGTGATGTGCGAAAGTTATTATTGTTGCCACTTAGGTGCAGGTAAGGGCCTTTACTATCATAGAAACACAACTGAGTATTGGACACAGTTTCTGCACAATGTAGTGCTATAACTAGCATGGAATGTGTAATAGTGATATAGGAGGAATTAGAATCAATCGGAAACACTCAGTGATGATTTGTGAATTTCCGAGATCCTATTTGGCTTGTGTTTTACATTTAAATTTAAATTTCATTGTATCATCAATAAAGTCTTCAAAACAACAGGATTAGAAAAATAATCAACCTACTTATCGAGCAAAATTAACTACATCTTCTTAACTTGCATTGATGGTATATAAGAAAAAAAAATCACATCAACCATTTACTTAAGATAAAAAGCTTCCCATATGGAAAAGTTGTAAACGCAACTATAACCAACTCATATTTTGTTTTGCTCATACTACTAGGACTTGTATTGCACTTTTCATGAGTACAATCAATATCTTTTGTTAGTAAAACACATGCATTATACTAAAGTTGTGTTATTCTCCATTTTGCCTTTGTTCAGGGGTTTATGCTGATGATAATGACTTAAAAAAATTTCTGAGTGAGAAATATGGAAAACTATCCAACCCCGAGTTCAAGGAAAACAAGGAGTTTAATGAATATCTCATTGAAAATGATATATGTATGACTGTTAGACTTCAAATAGTCTACAGCAAATTGAGCATCCGTTCTGTACGTAGTGCTTTTGAAGAGTCAGTTGGGAGCAGACTGCAAAAGTTTGGGGGATCGGACAATAAAGATTTGCTTCAAAGGTGAATCATTGTATGACTTATAAACATCTATTCTGTACTAATGGTAAATATGAGTGTCATTATATTTGAAAGAATGAATGACTTGAAATTACTAAGAACTTGCATAATTGGAAGCCAATTTACAATTTTACAGAAGAGCCAGTTTTCCAAAGCTTGCTGCCAAAAAGGGGTCCTGTGTTCTCCTCTCTCCCCCTCCCCCCTAGTTCAATTTGTCCAGAAAGTCCTGCACGTTATAGTTTTTGTATCAGCTTAATATGCAGTTCCATTTCAGGTTCACTTCACAGTTCAAAGATGAATATAAAATACCACGGGGATCTCTGATAGATCTGTCAAGGGAACGGGGCCATGTACTTTGCACAAAGAGTAAGGTTTTCTTGACTTCAAGTTGTATCATAGCAGACTATGTTGTTAGTTACTTTTTTATTCTGCATGAGCTGTTGATTACCTTTTGCTCTTGTTAGTTTGCACTTATTTTACTTTCAGCTATGGCCTCTATAAGTGCTAAGACATTTGGAACACAATAGATTTAACTTTTTATATATACAAGCCATAGTAAATTACCCCCTAATCTTTAGAGGATAAGCAGTAGTTAAAATTTCACTTTCTTTTAGGAAAATTTAGTTGTTGAAAATTGACATCTATAAAATAAATTAAGGGTAAACTACGTATTTGGTCCCTAACCTTTACGCTATATGTCAATATGGTTCCTAATCTTTCAAATGTGTCAATCTAGTCCTAACCTTTTGATATTGTGTCAAAATGGTCTCTGACGTTAAGTAGTGGATGAAAAATGTTGATGTAGCTAACGGCCAAAATAAAAAATAAAATAATAGTTTATTGCCACATTTACGGCCAACTATACTAACATATCAATATAACCTTAAATTAAAATTGTTTTTTAGACAATCAGATAAGTGAGTAACACAGCATGTGGGGAAAAATTTGGGATCAAAATCCCTAACTCACGACTTTAGAACAATTTGTTAGGGATTTTAGGTAAGGACCCAAGCCATGATGGTAACACTCCAGAAAAGGAGTTCAATCCCTAGCAGACAACTTCCAACTGACCCAAATAAGCCAACTCGTTGGGCAGAGCCATGAAAATTGCTGTTTCTGAAGGATAAATGAGGGAGGAATGATAAGTTTCTCCCGCTTGTGGAGCAATGGTTCTTGTAAGACCCATGTGACAAAGGTTCAAGGTAGTGACTCTAAGGTGTTTGGCACCGCAAGAGATCCCAATCCAGTTGCAATCAGAGGTAGAGGTAGACCAATTGCTTGCCAAGGTTTTGTAATCGGTAATATGGGCTTTGAGAGCAAGAAGAGCTAATTGGTCTGTGGTGATGCTAGTTTTTACTGTCACAGTTAAGCTAGCCATAAAATAGTGCAACAGCAACAAAACAAAAAAATAAGAAAAAGACAGGAATCTCCATGAGTTTCTATATGTACAAAACAAGTGTGGCTGAAAGATGTAAATTTATATAAATGGAGAAATCAACTTTTTTATCTCAAAATTTTCCTCACGTGCTGTGTTAATCACTTATCTGATTTTTTTTTTTTTTTTTAATTTAATTTAAGGTTATGTTGACATGTTAGTACAGGTGGCAGTCGATGTGGCAATAAACTATTATTTTTGTTTTGGCTGTTAGCCATGTCAACATTTTTCATCCATCACTTAACGTCAGGAACTATTTTGACACAATATTAAAAGGTTAGGGACCAACTTGACATATTTGAAAGGTTAGGGACAAAATATGTAGCTGCCGGTATGGTTGAACTTCTTATTATCTTTTATAATATTGTTAGAACTTTATGTGCTAGTTTTCACTGTTATTTCTATTAATTTCTATAGTTGACAGAAAGGAGGTGGGAAGTATCCAGAGCCAACTCCTGTGTCAATCAATTCTAGATTTGTATATTGGTAAGGATCCATTTGATAGACAAGCCAAAGAAGACATTGAACACAATTTGGCATCTCTCCTCCATAAGTAGACGTGTGTTGCATGAGGTTGTGGGTTCAAAACTCACTGGACGTGTGTAACTTACCAATAAAAAAAAATTTTCTTTGGCACCAAAATATATTGGGAAGATCTGGTTTGTAGACTTGTAGTTCAATTTTAATATTAAATATAGGGGATGTGACCACTATGTTTTCAAGATTTCTGATGAGACCTTCTTTGTTCATAATTCCAAAGTTTTCCTTTTTCATTATGGATGGGTTTTTCATTTTCCTTATGGTGAAACCATTATCTGTCATGCTGTGTTCTTTGATAATTTACTTGTCAATCTATTATCTTGGGGAAGTTGGGTCTTTAAGATTTTGCCAGCATGTTGTTTCCATTATGAGTTAGTAGCAAAACTAGTTAAGGTTAAACTTTAATTAAATAAGAACTAAAATCAATTTCAAGTGAAATAATAATAATAATTGAAGTCCAATTTTATACTAAGAGACGCCCAAATCACAAACAAGACAACCATCTGTTTCTTTATCTTTTTAGATCCTTCAATGTCCATCTGTCTTTCTAGGCATATATACTTTTTCAAAAATCTTGAAGACAGTGATTTGAAGGGTGAAGATAAGTTGACCTGAATTAGTAAGGTGGTACAAATACCCCACAGGCCACAACCATGGCATAAATTTTCTAACTTTAACCTTTAACCGAATTTAATCATAGTCTTTTGCACTTTTTCTAATGTATCACAAGAAATATAAAAGTTAAACCCCAAAAAAAAATCACAACCCTGACAGGAGATTGATGCAGGTCGTGAATTAGAATAGGTGTTTTCCTCTATTCAGCATAGTAACAGAAGCGTTTCCTCTATTCAACATTGAAACCCAAAAAAAAAAAGTTAATCAATATCAAATTATAGAGTGTGGAATCCTACTTGAAGCGACATAGTAACAGAAGCAATGTTTCCTCAATTCCAGAGCTTAAGGTAAAAAATTGTTCTCAAAGTTTCCGTTTTCAGTATATTGTGCACATATCTTGCCTATCTCGTACAGATTTTTATGGAGAAATATGAGAATCACCCTGAAGTTTTAAGAACTGAAATTGAGTTATAAAGGCTTTAAGATGAGCTGGAATATTATCAAAATTGGGTGAAGGAATTTACTTGGGGGTTGCATGAAGGGTTTTGGGTTCGATTTAAAGCAATCTGGTGGCTAAAAGTTTTTTTTTTTTTTTTTTTGGGGGGGGTGGTGGGGGTAAGGCTTTTTAAGTGTTATGGAGTTGGGCCTTAAGGCGATGGCAAGTGTCTTTCACCAAAGACAACGTATCAGTATCACAAGTTCAAATTTAGGATAAACTTTTCAAAAAACAAGAAAATAAAAAATGAAAAAAAAAAGGAGTAAGGCTGACCAATGACTAATCACCTCTCCCAAATCCAAACTCCGCAAAGTGGTAGATTTGTGCACTAAGATTTTTTTTTTTTTTTTTTTTTTCATAAATGATTTTAAAGGGATGAGCAAAGAAGAAAACATCCATGTATCAGACCATTCATGAGCATGGTCGATATCAAGGATGGAGTCATGTGATTAACCTGTCATTTAAGGGTTGAATATGAAGTAGTGGCATTGGGAGCTTTTGCCAATGCTGAATCGCCCAGGATCAGCCCTTGATGAGTAGCGATCATAAGCCAGATGGCCATTATAATCATTAATTAAATACCTGCACCTGAGGACTATAGAGGTTAGACTTATGATTGTGCAAAATAATACCTAGTTTTTCATTTTTGCTTATAAATTTGTAATTGAGCTCTGGCAACAAGCTTTTGTAATTATCTTCCGTCCAAGTCAACTTTGAATATGATCAAAAGGCAATTTTGGAAAAAGGGGTAAGATTAGTATTGATACCTTATACACATGATTGTGGTTGCACATGGCATTTTTGATGGATTCATAGTTTACCCAAAAAATTTGGGACAAAAACATTGTTGTTGAAGATATAACTCATCAGCCTTTCATCTATATAATATTTAAAAGCTTAAATGTAGCATTTATTGTTACTATATTCCTGTTGAGTCACGTTCGCATAAAATTTTGGCCCACTTCAGTTTATTCGATCCAGTTCAGTACACTTCAGTGCTGTTTGGTTTATACAATCAATTTTGATCCATTCAGTCCGTTTCAGTCCAATTCGGTCCACTTAGATCCATTTGGTCAATTCGGTCTATTTCTGTCCAGTTCGGTCTGTATGGTCCATTTTGGTCTCTTTTGGGCCATTAGGTCCTTTTAAGTCCATTTTGGTCCACCTAGATCCAGTTCGGTCCACTTAGGTCCATTCTGTCTATTCGGTCCCGTTCAGTCAGTTTCAGTCCAGTTCTGTCAATTCAGTCCATTTCGGTCCACTTAGGTCCATTCAGTCCACTTCAATCCCCATCAGTCCATTTCGATCAACTTTGGTCCATTTCTTTGATTCAAATAGAACTTATTTATTTCTTTGTGGTTTCATGTTGGAGTACACCATATAGGATGAGAGTGGAATTAATCAATAATTGTCCAACACAAGGATGAGGATTTTTTATATTCTTTATTTAGTTACACTGTGGATTCTAGAAATGTGTTGAAGATATTTATGAGGACTTAACATTTGGACCACAATAGATTCAACTTTTTGTACATGAACGCTACAGTGAATTACCCCCTAATCTTTAGATGATAAGCAGTAGTTAATATTTCACTTTCTTTTTAGGAAAATTTAGTTTTTGAAAAATTGACACCTATCAAATAAATGAAAGATACTGCAAGCATGGTTGAACCTTCTCTTTTGTATTATTCTTAGACCATTATGTGCTAGTTTTCACTGTTATTTCTATTAATTTCAATAGTTGATGGAAATGAGGTGAGAAGTATCCAAAGCAAACTCCTATGTCAGTCGATTCTAGATTTGTATATTGGTAAGGATCCATTTGATAGACAAGCCGAAGAAGACATTGGACACAAATTGGCCTCTCTCCTCCATAAGTGGACATGTGTTGTGTAAGTGCCGAAAGTGAGGCTGTTGGGCCTGAACTCACTTGGGCTTACAATCTATTTGTAGAGTGGGCTTCAAGATTTCCTACTAAGGGTCGTTCTCGGCAGAGAGACTCAAAACAATATTTACTCTCTTCTCTTTTTTCTGAACCCCTTTTTCTTCCCAAACTTCTACTATTTATAGCCAAGGTTAGTGGGGAGATTATGATTACAGCCACCGCTAGTGCTATTGAAAGTCCAATATTATCTGTTTTAAGTGGGTGTTTTAGGTGAGAGTGGGATGCAGCAATTATGGCCTTGGAACTTGGTTCCAGCTTAGTCGAATGTGCCCGGTAATACAGTTCCCCGAGCATTTCGTGATTTTCCCGGACAGGATTCATGAGCTTGTTCGGGAAAGCTTATGCCGAACACTTCTCAGGATCCGCGACCCGAAACCTGTTTTGGCGTGAAGGCAGTTTCAAGAGGGGCCTAGGGCAATGGGGCAGCTTCATTGGGCCTGGGCCCAGAGCCCATATGGATCTTGGGATCTCGGTGCCGTACATTAGCCCCCCCTTGATTCATACCCGGTGGCCGGGAAGAATCAAGGAGCTGGCCGAACCTTTTGATCTCGGAGATCTTATGGCCTGGGACTCGTGGTTATGGTTTCTCATCAATGCTCATCTCAAAAGACGTGTCGTTATGCGGCGTCAGGTACAGTTGTCATTATTGCCTGACGGTTCGTGAACCGAAGCGGCGCGCGTATTGGTTACCTTTGGTATTCGCAGGGCCGTTCATAAAGCGTGCCCATTTATTGTTTGATTAAACGTTTCGTCCCCCCCCCCCCCTTCTTGACTCTATAAATAGTTCCCCTCAGAACTTTCTTTCATTTTTCCTCCATCTCTGATTTTTTCGAATTTACTCTCTGCCGACCAATTCTCTGTGCGCTTACTCACCTGCCCAGTGTTCCTTTCCTCCTTAGAACTCAAAGTAAGTTTTCTTCCCCTTCCTATTCCTTTAGCTCTATTTCTTCAAGTTCCCTTTCATAGCATTAAGCGTCAGAGATGGGTTACTCTTATCTTCTAGAGTCCTCGGCTGCCTTGGCCACCTTTAGGAGCACATTTAGTATTCCCGATGATGTGGAAGTGGCTTACTGCCATGAGAGTGATATCGCTCTCCACCGAGGACAAGGCACAGTCTTCTTTCCTTTGATGTCAATCTTAGAGGGCGGGGTTAGGTTCCCCGTGGACCCCCTTTTGACAAATACACTTAGGTACTACGGATTGTGTCCCGACCAGCTTTCCCCCAACTTTTACCGGGTAGTTAGCTGCGTCAGTAGGTTGAACCATACTTTTGATTTACAGTTAAATCATCATGACATTAACCACATGTATAGCCTCTGTGGGAACAAAGCTACCAACTATTACCTAAAGACAAGAGATAATCGGGTACGGTTGATATCATGCCTACCTGATTCGAACAGGAACTCCGCCGGAGAGTTCGTCCGGGTGCGCGGCAACTGGTTTACCGGGGACGTCCCTTGCCCCCTTTCACGGCGTGAAGTGGGTTTGTACCACTCCCTTAATCTAGTTGTTTTCCTCCCCGTTTCCTTTTCTTTTCATTAAAGTAGATCTTTATTATCAGATATTAACATGACACTTGCTCTTTTGCAAACGGCAAAGTGTTCGTTCCGGATATCAAAACCATCCATGTCAAAGATTTGAACTTCATTCTTCGTTCCGAGATATACGTGCATTGGGACGGACAACTCCGAGCTTCGCACCTGATCCTCGGAGTAGAGCCAGTTTACTCCAACTGGCAGAATTTTAAACAGGCACTTCTAGTGGATAGCCCCCTGCTGTCATACATCGACGTCCGGTACGCGAACTTCTTGCCACCAAAACTTACAACCGGGGAGGCGAGGGAATTTGGACGGCGCTTCACCTGCTCGGACGAGCTAGCCCCTTTGCGAGACGAGTCCGTGGAACGCGTGTCTCGGCGCCTTAGAGAGTTAGCCCACGAAGCTATCCAACAAAAGGACCCCGTTCAGGAGCAGGCGCAGCCCGAGAATCCGCTCGTTGAGCCCCAGCAACCAGCGATTGAAGCGGCTGCCTTGTCGGCTGAAGATATCCAACCCGGCGGAAGGATGGTGTCAAGGAGGGTTATGACCATTGATCGCTTCGTTCCCGGTGCACGGCAGCCCAACCAGCCCCCACCCTCTTCTCAAGCTGGACGTGCCCGAAAGAAACAAAAGGTCACCGATCAACCATCTACGGGATCGGGAGATGCTGCCATTGAGACTCCTCCCCGCCCAACAGGGGGGATTGTTATCCGTGAGCCGCAGACCCAAGTTGGTCCGGGGGTTGCGTCCTCCTCCCAAGCGGCTCCAGCGTGGAAGCCTAAGTTCCTGTTGGACGGCAAACCTTTGCCTTCGACCGCCTGTGTGCGGATATGGGAGAAAGGCGAGGGTGGCCGTATTGCCCAAACCCTGGCCGAGGGTCTCCTTCTTCCTGAAGACGTGCACGCCTTTGAGGAAGGATCTGAGGAGTCTGTGGGGCGCCGGTTAGAGTGGCACGCTATCGCGGTAATCCTTTAGTTATCTATTTCCTCCCGTACATTTATTTCTGTTTCCTTACTAACTTTTGCGATTGCTAGGCTGCTCAACTGGCTCACATAATGGCTGGCCGGGCACGGGATCTTGCCGAGGAGGTCGAGCGTGAAAGGGGGGCGCGGGAGTCAGCGGCCAAAACAGTGAAGGAAAAGCTAAAGGCAGCTGAGAATGCTGAGAAGAAGGCCGCCGCCGCGGAGAAAAACAGGGCTTTGGCGGAAAAGAGGTGTGCGGAGCTTTTGACTAAACAGAACGAAACTGACTTGAAGCTAGCTGAAGCCATCAGTCTTAACACTTCCAACGCCGAGGAGCTAGCCGACCTTAGGGCAGCCCTGACGGAGTGCGAGCAGAAGTGGTACAACGAAGGTTTTGCTGACGCCGAGCAGTCTGCAGAGCCAGTAGTGGCCCAGGCTCGAAAGCTGGGTTTTGAGGCCGGGTGGTTCGCCGCTCTTCAAGCACTGGGAGTTCCCGAGGATTCCCACCTGAGAGACCCCGGCCAAATACCCTTTCCGAGTGACGTAACTACCGTTCAGGATCCCCCGGTCGCTGTTGAGGAAGAGGAAACGGCAAGCATGAGGGAGCTCGTTGAACAAATTAACGCTCATGCTGAGCCAGAGGACATGGAAGCCACCAGCATCCCGACCGTACAGGACCTTCTCGGCGAAGACTCACATTACCCCTTGACCGATCAGCCAGAAGTGACAGATCTAACCCGGCCCTCCAGCTGATTATCTGCATCCTCTTTTATGCTTTCATTTATTTTCATTGCACTTTTAGTTTACTTTCTGAATGGTTTATTTGCCTATGTCGCCGGGATGTGGCGAACGAACAATTTCCTGTTATTTTGCCTGTTTGATCGGTAAACAGCTTCCTTTTTTAACTTTGGTTTTAATTTGTTAAATGAACCTCCATCTATTTGTATGTTTCGTTTGGACTATGTCAATGTTTTTGCCGTAAATGGAATGATACCCAAAGCCTATTGTGCCGTGCTTTGGATAATCCGAGAGTGACAATGGATTTAATGTTCGTAAGGGTTAGGGTTACCATATGTTCGGTGGCTTGATCCTGCCGAGGATGATGTTTTCATCTTTTGACCTTTTATCCCTTTGTGACGATAACGTTCCCACCTACTCGGCGGTTTTAATCATGCCATGGGCCTGGTTTTATGTCCTTAGAGTTTTTAGCGATGGTTTCCACCTGCTCGGATATGTCAATCGAGCCGAGGTCCGGCTTTCTGTCCTTAGAGTTTTTAGTGATAAGGTTTCCACCTACTCGGCGATGACAATCGAGCCGAGGGCCAAGTTTCTGTCCTTAGAGTTTGTGACGAAGAGGTTTCTACCTGCTCGGCGATGTCAATCGAGCCGAGGGCCAGGTTTCTGTCCTTAGAGTTTTTATTGATAAGGTTTCCACCCGCTCGGCGATGTCAATCGAGCCGAGGGCCAGGTTTCTGTCCTTAGAGTTTGTGACGATGAGGTTTCCACCTGCTCGGCGATGTCAATCGGGCCGAGGGACAGGTTTCTGTCCTTAGAGTTTTTATTGATAAGGTTTCCACCCGCTCGGCGATGTCAATCGAGCCGAGGGCCAGGTTTTTGTCCTTAGAGTTTTTAGTGATAAGGTTTCCACCTGCTCAGCGATGTCAATCGAGCCGAGGGCCAGGTTTCTGTCCTTAGAGTTTGTGACGATGAGGTTTCCACCTGCTCGGCGATGTCAATCGAGCCGAAGGATAGGTTTCTGTCCTTAAAGTTTTTATGCGCAATTATGGAATCAAAAACAGCATATATAGGCAATTCCATCATAATCTTGATTTCAGCAAAATACAAGGGTTGGCTTACACGAATGATCACGTGTAGAACTTCTTTAAGTTGTTGGCATTCCACGGCCGGGGAAGCGGCCTCTCGTCAAGGTCTTCCAAGTAGTAGGCCCCCGCACCGGCGATGGCGGTAACTCTGTACGGTCCTTCCCAGGTTTGGGCAAGCTTCCCTGCAGCTACGTCTCGCATGTTTCCCACGACCCTTCTTAGAACCAAGTCTCCGGCATTGAACTCCCTACCCTTTACATCTCAGTTGTATCTTTGGGCTAGCTTCTGCTGATACTCGGCGAGACGTACGTTTGCGGCCTCCCTGCATTCTTCTAGCCAGTCCAAACGCTCCATCATCAAGTCGACATTCTGGACGGGGTCAAACCCGGCGACCCGTGCACTGCATAAGCTCACCTCGGTTGGTATCACAGCCTCCGCCCCGTATGTTAAAGAGAAAGGGGTCTCACCGGTGGATCTTCTGGGGGTCGTTCGGTAAGCCCACAACACATTGGGTAGCTCTTCAGCCCATCTTCCTTTTGCCCCGTCTAACCTTCTCTTGAGCCCGCTCAAAATAGTCTTGTTCACTGCCTCGGCTTGGCCGTTGCTTTATGGATAAGCCGGGGTTGAATACTTGTTCATGATGCCGAGATCGCTGCAGAAGGCCCGAAAAGCTTTGCTATCGAACTGTAGCCCATTGTCTGTTACTAGCGAATTTGGCACCCCAAACCTTGTGACTATGTTTTTCCATACAAATTTTTTCACGTCAGTGTCCCGGATGTTTGCCAAGGCCTCGGCTTCCGCCCATTTTGTAAAGTAATCTACTGCCACTAATACAAAACGGCGGTTTCCTGTTGCTCGCGGGAATGGGCCGAGGATGTCAAGCTCCCATTACGCGAACGGCCACGGGCTGCTGACGGGGTTCAGACGACCTGCCGGCTGATGGATCAAAGGGGCGTGCTTTTGACACTGTTCACACCTCCGGACATACTCGGCGGCATCCTTCTGCATCTGCGGCCACCAGAACCCCTGGGTCCTCGCTCTGTGCGCTAAAGATTGTCCCCCAACATAGCCGCCACACACTCCCTCATGTAGCTCGGTCAGAAGCTCGCTTACTTTCTCAGGATGTAAGCATAGAAGGTAAGGGCCTGCGAAAGACCTTCGATACAGTTTATGATCCGAAGACAGCCAGTACCGGGGAGCTACCCGACGAATCTTTTTGGCCTCGTTTTCATCATCCGAAACTTTATCCTCGGCAAGGAAATCTATGATCGGGTTTATCCAGCACGGATTGGCCACCGCTACCTTGGCAACCTCCACTCTGGCTTGGTCGTGGATACTCTTCACACTGATGCTTAGCTCCCTTATAAGCTCTATTGTGACTAGCCGTGGCGTATCCTTGGTAGCCGATGAAGCTAAAGTGGCTAGTGAGTCGGCGTGTTTGTTTTGTGACCGACCTACCTGGGACACCTTTACCGTTCCGAACTGACCGATAATCTGCTTGGCTGCATTTAAATAAGCTTTCATTCGAGAGTCCCGAGCTTCGAAGCTTCCTAAGATTTGATAAACAACCAGCCGCGAGTCTGAATAAAGCTCCACATCTTTTGCGCCTAGATGCAATACGACCCTCAAACCGGCCAGTAAGGCCTCATACTCTGCTTCGTTGTTTGAGGCTTTAAATCCCAACCTGAAGGAGTGTTCCAATCGTATGCCCTCCGGGGTGATTATGACAATTCCAGCCCTGGCCCCCATAGCATTTGAAGCGCCGTCTACAAATACCTTCCACGGACGAATTTCTGCATTACAGATTACTTTGCCATCGTTCTTAGGTGTGAATTCTGCGATGAAATCTGCAAGAACCTGTCCCTTCACCGAGCTTCTCGGTCGGTACCTTATGTCAAACGATCCCAACCGAGTCCCCCATTTGGCAATTCGGCCCGTGAATTCTGATCTCTTTAACAGTGATTGCAATGGATACTCGATGAGGACGAACACCGTATGAGCCTGGAAGTAATGTGGCAACTTCCTAGTGGCGTGTACCAGGGCTAAAACCAACTTCTCCAGGGGAAGGTACCTCGTCTCGGCATCTACCAAGGTTTTGCTTATGTAATACACTGGCATCTGTACTCCTTGGTCCTTTAGCAACACAGCGCTTACGGCATGGTCGGTGACTGACAGGTACATAAACAAATCCTCCCCGGGCTCCGGGGCCGTCAACCTTGGCGCCTTTGCCAAATATTCCTTCAGCTCTCGAAAAGCCTCATCACATCCCTCGTCCCAATGAAACCCCTTCCACTTCTTCAGAAGTTGATAAAACGGTCAGCAACGATCGGCGAATTTGGAGATGAATCGGTTTAGGGCAGCTAACATCCCGGTAAGCACTTGTACTTCCTTGGGATTGCTTGGTGGCCTGAGATGGTTCACGGCCTCTATTTGATCGGGGTTAGCCTCAATTCCCCGAGTAGAGATCAGATAACCCAGGAACTTGCCTGCCCCCACACCGAAAGTGCACTTCTCGGCATTCAGGCGCAATTTATGCCGCCGTAGTATCTCGAATACTCCCCGGAGGTCTTCCATGTGTTGTGACTCTTTTCTGCTTTTTATCACCATGTCGTCAATATACACTTCAACTGTGCATCCAATCTTTTCTCAAAACATTCTCGTCATCATCCGCTGGTACGTGGCTCCAGCGTTCTTCAATCCAAACGGCATGACCTCGTAGTGATAGTTTGCTCCCAGGGAGATAAATGCTGTCTTTTCTCGATCTTCGGGCGCCAAGGCAATCTGGTGGTAACCCTGGAAAGCATCGAGGAAGCTCATCCTCGGGTGTCCATACGTGGCGTCTACTAGTTGGTCAATCTTGGGCATAGGGAACGGGTCCTTGGGACATGCTTTATTCAAGTCTGTGAAGTCCACACAAACCCTCCATTTACCATTCTTTTTCTTCACTACAACTGTATTTGCCAGCCATCTCGGGAAGAATATTTCTCTTATCGCTCCAGCTTCCTTCAGCCGCTGGACCTCCAAGTTTACTGCGTCAACATGTTCCTTTGACGCTCTTCTCGGTTTCTGCTTCTTCGGGGGGAATGATGGGTCCACGTTGAGTTTGTGGACAATGAACTCGGGATCTACACCGGGTACTTCATACGGGCTCCAGGCAAAAACGTCTACGTTCTGCAAAAGGAACAACAACATCTCTACCTTTTCTCGGTCATTCATGCTTGTACCTATCTGGAAATACCTGTCAGTATCTGGAAAAATTCTAACCTTCAATACCTCCTCTGCCACGTCCGCCCCTGTTTCCCCTCGGGGCTTCTGTAGTTGCTATAAAGTTTCTTTCTCGGTCTGCTCCGCTTTTCCGAGCTGTTCATTTTTCCACCTGACTACGGCGACAAGACACTGCCTCGCCACTTGTTGGTTCCCTCTCACCTCGGCGACTCCATACTCAGTGGGAAATTTTACTTTCACGTGGAGGGTGGACGGAACAGCCTTCATTGCATGAATCCAAGGCCTCCCCAGGATTGCGGTGTACGGTGAGAATGATCAGACTACTATGAAGGTTACTATGACTCCCTTGCCTTCCATGTCTACCGGGAGAGAGATTTGTCCTTCGAGAATCACGACTTTCCCGTCAAATGAGACCAGCGGGGTGTCATATTTCGCCAAATCCTGGGTCTTCAATCGGAGCCCTTCGAACAGGTCTGGGTACATGACGTCAGCCCCACTTCCTTGGTCTATCATCACCCTCTTCACCAGGAACCCGTTTATCCGAGCTGCCACCACCAATGCATCGTCATGAGGTTGGACCGTCCCTTCCAAATCGTCTTCCCCGAACGAGATGGTCAGCCGTTCAACTTTCTTCCTCTTCTCGGCTGAATCTCTTTCCGTGCAAGCCACTGTCAATACCCTTTTTGCTGCTGCCGTTCCTCTTGGTGCAGCGTGTATGACTTGGATCACCCCCAGTGGTGGCGGGAGGGGGTTCCTTTTCTGTTGTGCGCCCTGGCCGGCTTCTCGGTCAGCGGAGTCCACTACAAACTCTTTCAAGTACCCTGCCCTTACTAGCTGCCTGAGGTGATCTCTTAATACCCGACACTGCTCGGTGGTGTGCCCTTTGTCTCTATGGTATGTGCAGTATAGGTTTTGGTTCCTCCGAGATGGGTCGCCCTCCATTTTGTTTGGCCACCTGAAGAATGACTCGTTCTTGATCCGATCTAAGATTTTGTGCACGGGCTCTTTGAACGCCACATTAACTCCTTCAATTTGCGCCTCTGGTTCCTGCATTCTAAAGTCTCTTTTGGGTTTTGCCGGCACAATGCCTTGCCGAGACCGTCCGAGTAACGGTGCCTTCCCCCTGTTCTGCAGCCGATCATCCTCCAGGCGCTTGTACTCCTCGATTCGTCTCATAAGTTGCCTCATATCCTCGGGAGGTCTTTTTGTCAATGACTCCCGTAACTCAGAATCTTCGGGGAGCCCCATCCTAAAGGTGCTTGCTGCAATTTTCTCATTTCTTCCACCAATCTCGTTGTAGAGCTCCCAGTACCGGCTGGCATAACTCCGAAGGGTTTCTCCGACCCTCATCTTGATGGAAAGTAGCGCGTCCACCAGCTGTGGCACTCGGCTGCATGTCACGAATCTACTGCCGAACTCCTGGATCAGCTCGGCGAAGCTACGAATGGAGCCTTTTCGTAACCCATTGAACCATCTCAGGGCCGTTGAGCCGAGACTGGAGGGAAATACCTTACACATCAACGCATCATTGTGTGAATGCAAGGACATCATGTGGATGTAATGACTGACATGCTCCACAGGGTCTGTCTTCCCATCGTAGGAAATGAATGGCGGTCGTGTAAATCTACTCGGCATAGGAGCCCGTTCAATCTCATCGAAGAACGGTGACCGTGCAGCCATTCGTAAGGCTCGGCTCATGGCATCCATGGCAGCATTGTTGGGCTGCCGTTCCTCGGGTGATTCTGACCCTCGGTCATCGTATCCAAGCGACCGTGAACGGTCCCGGTGATGATGTGTCTCTCGGGAGTGCCGGCGTGACTCTTGAGAGCGTGATCGGTTTTGGAATCGTTGCGTACTAGATTGACTGGAGCCCTCCTCGCCGCAATTTCTCCTTTGCCGGGGGTTGCGATTCCTTTCTTGGCGTCGACCCCTTGCTTCCAGCTCTAGATCCATTACCAATCTTCGCAACCGCTCCAATTCTCGGTCCCTATCATCATACTGCCTATGCGCCAACACACCCGAAACCGTTCGGTGGGTCTGATCCGACCCTTCTCCCAAATCGGACCCTCCCTCTCCTCTTGGGTGCTCCCTATCCTCCTGTCGTTTCTGCCTTCTCTCCCTCCACGTCGATCCCCGAGAAGATCCTGTGGAACTACTCAGTGCACGTTCTCCCGAACGCTCCTCGGACATCTCCTTATTTGAGTCTCAGTTGAACCACAGTTTCGTAGGAGGGCCCCACGGTGGGCGCCAATTGTAAGTGCCGGAAGTGAGGCTGTTGGGCCTGAACTCACTTGGGCTTACAATCTATTTGTAGAGTGGGCTTCAAGATTTCCTACTAAGGGTCGTTCTCGGCAGAGAGACTCAAAACAATATTTACTCTCTTCTCTTTTTTCTGAACCCTTTTTTCTTCCCAAACTTCTGCTATTTATAGCCAAGGTTAGTGGGGAGATTATGATTACAGCCACCGCTAGTGCTATTGAAAGTCCAATATTATCTGCTTTAAGTGGGTGTTTTAGGTGAGAGTGGGATGCAGCAATTATGGCCTTGGAACTTGATTCCAGCTTAGTCGAATGTGCCCGGTAATACAGTTCCCCGAGCATTTCGTGATTTTCCCGGACAGGATTCATGAGCTTGTTCGGGAAAGCTTATGCCGAACACTTCTCAGGATCCGCGACCCGAAACCTGTTTTGGCGTGAAGGCAGTTTCAAGAGGGGCCTAGGGCAATGGGGCAGCTTCATTGGGCCTGGGCCCAGGGCCCATATGGGTCTTGGGATCTCGGTGCCGTACATGTTGGATGAGGTTGTGGGTTCAAGATTCATTGGGCTTGTATAACTTACTAATAAAAAAAAATTTCTCATCGAAATGTATTGGGAAGATCTAGTTTGTAATCCTAAATATTAAATATAGGGTGTGTAACCACTATGTTTTCAAGCTTTCTTATGAGACACTTCTTTGTTCATAATTCCAAAACTTTCCCTTTTCATTATGGATGGGTTTTCATTTTCCTTTATAAGGCAAAACCATTATTTGTCAATATCGTGTTCTTTGATAATTTACTTGTCAATCTACTATATTGGGAAAGTTGGGTCTTTAAGATTTTGCCAGCATGTTGTTTCCATTATGAATTAGATAGTTTGGTAGCAAAACTAGTTTAGGTTAAGCTTTTATTAAATAAGAACTAAAATCAATTTCAAGTGGAAAATAATAATAATAATAATAATAATTGAAGTCCGATTTTATACTAGAGACCCCCAGGTCACAAACAAAACAACCAAGCTAAATATTTTATACCTTTAACCGCAATTTAATCTTAGTCTTTTCCACTTTTTCTAATGTATCACAAGAAAATATAAAAGTTAAACCCCAAAAAAAAAAAAAAAAAATCACAACCCTGACAGGAGATTGATGCAGGACGAATAATAGAGATACAGAAAACTTCAGAAAGATAAAAGGGTTGTGATTTAATAATAGAGAACATTAAACAACACTTCTTTTCGCTTCTTAATTTTTTTTTTTTCCCCCCCTCTTTTGGTTCTTCTGCTGTTGACTCGTGTCGTTTTTTCTTTTCATTTTTAAAGTCATTTGCCAATGTGGCATAAAATGTAGACTTTTAGTCTAAAAATTAAAATCAAAACAATATTTTGAGAACCATTTATGTTAACTGCTTTTTATCTCAGGAAAAGATCTAAGAAAACAAAATCAAATGGAATACCAGGATGTCCTCAGCATATTACTTAGAACATTACTGTAGATGTGACTCGCACAATATGCTTTCCTACACAAGTAAAAACGTCAGGTATCTGGAACGTGTAAAGTATACAAACTTCCACAAATTATGGGCTAAAAAGATGCATACTTTCATATCAACTTTACTTTTCACATCATAGATTTAAAAAGATCCAAGCCAGAATGTCATATTCTCTGCTCAAAAGCAATCTAATCTAAGCACAAGTCTTTGGTCCATGGCCTACCCTTGCGTGCACATACACTTCCCTAAGGTCAGGCCCCACTTGCAATGACCCACCAACCCTTGAGAGAGAGAAGTGACCCCAACAAAATGAAAAGCAACACATGGTATAAAGAAAGAAAAATAAAAATCCAGAGGTGCTTCGTATCTTTGATAAGGTCAACTCATCAATTAAACTTTGATTAAAACTCGTGCTAAGCCAAACCAACCACATCTCAGGCTCTATCATCTATGGCTTGAGAGACACAAGTCTCTAGCCTCCAAAAGTCTGAATAAGAAAATGCCAGTGCACAAAGGTAGGCAAAGAGACAAATGAAAAGCCAATCAAACCTGTTTGCTTCCAACTCCAACATCTCTACCCTTTCTTTATAGATTTTTTAGTCTCTTCCTCAAGATTTTTATTGACTTTAGAATCTCCAGGGTCCCCCCACCCATTCATAACCCAATAACAAATCCGATAGAAACCAAAATAGCATATCAATCTTTAATAATATTTTTTTTAAAATTGAATTTAAGTACATTGCTTTCTAAACAAATACTACATTATCATATGTACAAATCAGCATCACATAAGAGAAGACCAATTATAATTTGAATTAGACCGCTTGGAACACCAATAGCCATAATATTTATAGCCATAAGACAAATTAAGCATAATGGGTAGGCCCCCACTTGAAGACCCACTTTCAAAGTTCAAACTTTGAGCCATAGTAAAGCCCACCATACTTTTATCATTAAACAATTCCCACCCGCACCTGCCATCTCATGCTATCAAATAAGTTCATTGGTGGTGGTGAATTTCCACGTGTAGCGCTTGTTGCCTTGTCAGAACACTGACGTCCACTGAATCTTTATCCTCCAAAAACTCACTCTTTCCTTTTTCCTTTTCTCACCTGTGTCACAATCTGCCATACCACATTCAAAGTTTCAGCCCCTCAGAAAGCAACCCACATGCCCCTGAAGTTTCCCATATATACACACACTACCCATTCAAATTTGCAGGACATGATTAACAATATGCGGCATCAATTGGTTCAAGCAGAATGACAGTAGCACTGATTGAATTTAAGCAATTGGAGACCAGCTTGAACAAAGTTGTGGGCTTGCCTTGCCTGAAACCACAAGGCAACCGTGCAGCGGAGTTTCCATTGTGCAGCTGCAGAGTATTATGGGCTTGGTGAAAGTGCTTCTGCAGTGGTGTTTGCAGCTTAGTTTCAATACTTGAGTTCAGATATGTGGCTGGGGCAAGTACTTAAGATTGAAGGCACATTCCTCCCACAAACAGGAGAGGATTTCTGGCCGGTTCCACCTGATGAATTCTCTGTTTGTTGCGACTGCAATGTATTAGTTGATGAACCAACTTTGCCACCTGTGCTATTTGTTCTCAATTTACCACCAGTAGATGGAGACCCAGAAGCTGAAGTAGATGAAGACCGGTTATTAGTGTGCATTTGTTGCCCTTGTGGTGATAAAGCTGGCTTGGAATTTCCTCCAAAAGATATCTGTGCAGGGCCTGAAGGAGCTCTCCCTGGTTGCTGGGATAAATAATTGAGGAATGGGGCATTGGATGCCACAGAAGATGTAGTCGGGGCTTGGGAAGACGGGTTTTTTCCTGCATTCTTTGACTGAGAAGATTGGACAGAGCTATTAGAATGAATTAGAGTTTGTGCAAAAACGGGTGGATTGGTTGGGAACTTGGCAACAATGGGAGAGGAAGATAAGCTGTTAGTTGTTGATGCTTTACTTCGAGCTGACAATGCTGGTTGCTGCTGTTGCATCATATGCTGCTTCTGCATTTGAAGCTGAAGCAGCTGCTGTTGTTGAGAATTGGAAGTATTACCAGCAGTGGGAGCATTTGTTGTTATTGTAGTTGAGGTAATGGAGCGAGAAGGCCAATTGCCAGGGACAACAGGTGATGACATAAAGCTAAGAGTTCTAGCTGAATTATCAAAAACAAGGGTCTGCCCTGTAGTTGTTGAAGGCTTCCCCAAAGTGGCTTTCTTTGCATCATCTGAATTGATTGAATTAGCTCTGGTTTTCCCCTCAGATACCTGGTGATTCTTTGGCTGTGCAGCTGGAGGAGCCTGTGAAACTTGGTAACCTTGCCGAGCCATATCTGGGAGGCTTTGAAATATTACCGGATTTTGTGGCATTGATGAGAAGTTAAGGGTTGAAGCTGTTGTGTTCCCATTAAAGGCCGCAAAGGACATGCCAAACGCTGGAGAAGGGAAGAGCTCAACCACATTCTTTATACCCTGCTGCTGTTTCTCACCATGATTTCCTCCGCTACTTACGCCCAATGCTGCAGAGGGCATCAAAGTATAATTTAGGGGCTGACCTGGAACCGTGAAGTTCTGCGCATAAACACTTTTTTGGGTATGAGAAGCTTGACTATCAGCAACAGATTGAGTATTTTCCCGGGTCATCTCAGCCTCAATCTTGCGAGATTGATTGGATGGTGGCACATGCTGCTTAGATGAGGCCAAAAGATTATTGCCACTACCTTGGGCGCCTCGTGGCTGCTTGTGGGATGATGATAAGCCACTTGATGTGCTCGTACTCTGATGAGTTGTTTGGGCCAGAGGCTGCAAGTGAGGCTGTTGCTGTTGAAGCTGAGACGGATGGAACATTTGCGATGAATAGAAAGGCCCATTAAAGAAAGGCATAGTTTGAGCAGGATTGCTTCCTCTAAATGCTGTTGATGTTCCAACTGGAGCAGAAATAGGGACTGGGTACCCATTGTTCTGTAGTATTGCCATGTATGGAGCTTCATTGGCTGGAAAAGTTGGATAGTTAAAGCTCATTGCTGTTGCTACTGCTGGTAACACCGAAGAGCTCCCCAAAGGTCCAGAAGCAGAGTTACTCCCCAGAGATCCAGCAGCTGTATTACTAGTCAAGGGAATATTCTTTGCTGAATTTGCATGTTTAGAGGGCCCAGATTGATTAGCTCCTGCTGCTGCTACTGCTGGATGCTGACCCATAGAGAATATGAAAGCAGGGCCCGACTGTAATTCAAACAGACGAGAATGAATAACTCTCACCCATACATATAGAACCAACTTGATAAATGAAAGCAATTCAAAGACAATACCAAAGACCAACCTAATAATTTAAGTGCAATGCAGAAGACTAAACCATACCATTAAGCTACCAGCAGGGGCAAGCTGTGGAGCTTCTTGAAGCACAACCTGCTTTCTCTGTGCTGTTTCTGTCAAGTTGGAAGCCTCACGGCCCTTATCTTTCCCAGTATGCCCTGGAAAGTTTGTTTCAGCCTGCCCTTTTTCCTGCACAGCATTAAGACTCTTTCCTGGAAAGCTTCCCTGGAATGGGTTTCCAAAAATCATTTTTTCAGCAGGGGGCATGGCATTGAGATTGTTCATCTTGGCCCCGCCTAGAGCAGCAGGACCAGCTGGCACAGGGCAAAAATTGCTCATCTTGGTATATTGCTGGTGCAAGCAAATGTTGCGAGCAATGAAATGGTGGGTTGCACATCTCTTTGGCCGAGGTTGGGAGAGAGAAAACTGTGGGGGCTGCACATTTCCAATTTTGCAAATTCAAATGCATTTCCTAATTAAACAATGAAAAACGACCATAAAAGGAACAACTACAGCGCAAAGAAATAACAAATGATACCTGTAATGGTGTGGCTGACCCGGTGATCCCATCCATTGGCACAACTGTCTGAAAGGGTGGCATGTATCTGCTAATAAAAATTGGTTTAAAATCTTCGCTACGGAGCAATATCTATTTCAAGAAAAAACATAACGAAGAGTGGAAACATGATAAGGTAAAATACCCCAGAGAATGAAGACCGCCGAGCCAGCCTGGAACAGCTATTGGAAAAGGCAGTGAATCCGATTGAGCTGTAAGACAAAGATTAATAAGATATTTTCAATAAATTGATTCAAAATTCAAGTTAAGAAATTTCTGAACCATCAAAATTGGACATAAAAAAGAATGTAATGTAGGTTTACCAGTTTTCTCAGTTTTCTCTACTTTAGGAATGCTAGCTTTAGCTTGCTGTTGTTGTTGTAACCTAATGCTACGAACACTACCACTATCTTGAGTTAGCTTCTCCAAATCAAGCTTAGGCAATTCACTCTTTTCTCCAATTGCCTCCACCTTGTTCTTTCTCCTATCTTCAGATTCTTCTACCACCATTTCCTTCTTTACAAATTTCTCTACCTTTTCTTCATCTTTAACCGGAGGTTTATGATCCGATATCAAATCAATGAAGCCATCCCCATCAGGAGAAGAAGGCATAGGAGGCATAGCCTAATGAAAAATACAACTCTTCTTCAGGAAAAATAAAACAAAAAAAAATGACAGCAAAACAGTTATTGAAATCTAATCTCGGGGTTGTGTGATTGGTTTCTCACCATCAAATCAATCTCCAACTTCTCCTCTCGCTTGTTCTCAGCCTCTGGAACAGTCAGAACCCTGAAAAAACAGAACCCATACAATCAAAATATGCAAAAAAAAATCAAAAAAAAAAAAAAAAAAAAAAAAAAAAAAAAAAAACAGAAAGCAAAATGTTCTTTTATTCTTTGATGGCTTACCCTTTTGTGGAATCTTGAACATCCTCAACAGCATTCAATTTATCACCACCACAAGGAGTAGCTGATTCCTTCCTTGGCGACACACAGTCTCCGATTCCGGCTTCTTTATCCGACGGTTTCAGATCCTCCTCCTCCATTATCACTGTTACTGCAGCGTCCACCTCTTGCTGTGATTCCAATGACACACACTCTTTTGGTGAAGAAGAAGTTTCAGTCTTTTCAAGCTGTTCACTTTCGATTTCACAGTTCTCAACCGTACCCGAATTTTTCTCACCCTCCATTTTCCTCTTCTTTGTACCTACAATCACAAAACACCACCACCCCATAAATTAAAATTTATAAATAAATTGAAAAACATAGTTTAAAAGTATGGCTGAAAAAGCTAAGTATACTCAAAGACTCACAGGTCTGAGGGGCCGTGGCGGTGGCTGCAACCGTAGACAACCCATTTATGTCATTCAGGTTCGGATTCGGGTCAAGCTCATGCGAAGAGTTCCCACTACTTTTATTGCTCTGTGACTGTGACTGCTTCATTAGTCCGTACAAAACCTCTGCAATTTCAATCTCAATGTCTTCCTGAGAATTTTGTGGCTGAGCCTTCTACACCAATATCAGATTTTTATCAAAATTCATAGAAATATTTTCAAAAATTAAAAATAATAAAATCAAAGCAAAACACACAAAGCTTTACCAGCTCTTCTTTACCGCCATTTGCGCTAACCAAATTCTCGTGTGCTCTTTTCGCTGAAGCTGTTTTTTTTTTTTTTTTTTACATAAAAATAATAATAATAAAATCAGAATTTTCATTTTTTATTCTCAAATACAAAATTATGAACCGAAAACGATGAGGTGTTAGGGAGATTTAGATTTTTACAGGAGCGAGCTTTTCTCGGGACAGAGACGCCGATCATTTCATCGGCGACCTTCCAGTGCCTTGAGGATCTCGCCGGTCGGCGGTGGTTGTTGCCGTCGACGACGACGGTGGAGTATTCTTCGTCTTCTTCGTCTCCGACGCTCTCTTCCGTGCTTTCCTCTCCTTCTTCTCGTTTAGAACTGGTTCTCTTCCTCTTGCTCCGATTGTTCATCAGCGATTCTCGATCTCTCTTGCTCCGTAACTTCACCGCCTCTTGCAACTCCACCTGACCTTCCTCTGCAACAAAAAGAAACGAAATTCACATACATACACACAAACACGTACATAAATTCGTAGCAATCTCGTATAAAGTACATACCAGGTGAGTCTCGGAGACTATTGCTTCTGTGACGTCGTTTCGGTTGTCCATTTCCGGTCGCCATGGATGATGATGATGATCTTCTTGCTTCTCTGCTTCGTTCCATAAGCTTTTTCACTCTTCTCTCATCAAATCAAACTCACTCAACAGCTCAATTCCGGCGAACATCGATTCCTCGCCGGAGAAAACTATCAACAAAAGCTTCCAGATTCTCCCACTTTTCCACCGCAAAAATCACCGATTCAGATTTCAGACTCTCGCAAAAGCCAAGAAAAACACACTCGAAAAAAAAAAAAAAAATGTTTCAGACTCTCTCTCTCTATCTCACGCAGAGTTTGCTTTCTCTTTCTCACCTGGTGTGCTTTTTGTGCTCAAAGCCTCATCTCTCTCTCTCTCTCTCTCTCTCTCTGTCCCACTGATTTTGTCACTCTCACGCGGAAGCAAAGTGTAGAAATCAACGGCTTTGATTTCATGGTGACGATATTGATGCGATTTTGTCCGTTGGATTAAAATTAGATCGAACGCTCGAGGTCAGCCAATGCCAACATGGCAGAGACGTCTTTTTCTGATAGAATATAGGCAGTGCGCACTCAATAGCCACGTGTCACTTTCCTTAAATTTATATCTTCACAGTTCTCTATTCTTTCTTCTTTTTCTTTTTTTTATATTATATTTTGGGTTCGTTGTTCTCTATCTGCACGCGCCGTATGCGCGTGATATAAAATATCAATCCGAAGCCGTGGAAGGATAATATTAGGCCAAGTCGGTTCTAGTCAACAAGTTGATCTAGACTTGTCGTTCTCTGATAGGCTGTAACTAATATGAAATAAATATCTTCTCTGCCACGTGGAATTGGCGGTAACTTGGGGAATAGGTACAATTCGGTAATTAAAAACGCTAATTTTTATTTGAGGAATTATATGTCCACCACATTTTCATAATATTTTTACAATAAATCCTAAGTAAAAGGTTGTTATTGGTTATTATTGTTGGGGGTAAAAATGTAATCTTAGTATTAATTTCAAATTTGAACCAATAACAACTAATCACATGTGATTTGTTATAAAATTATTGTGAATGTAGTATCTCTCTTTTTATTTTTTTTTAAAGAAAGGCGATTGCTTAGAGCATTCACATTGGGAATGCTCTAAAAGCCCAAAACCCTCATACATCCGGAATTGTAAAAACTAATTATTACAAAAAATTTTGTAATAATGCTGCTACATGTAAAAACTAACTATTGTAAAAAAATTTGTAATAGTGCTACCGTGCAATTTTAAAGGTAGAATTGCACTGTAGCTCAATTCTTTAATAAAAAATATAAAATATAAAACTAATATTTTATTCACTTACTTTATCATTTCCTCTCTGGGTTTTTGGGTTTTTGTTTTTATTTGGGTTTTGGGATTATATTATTTTATTGTGTAGAAATATTATTTTAATGTGTTATATTATAAAATAAAAGTTGGGATGCTGAGAATATTGTAAAATGATATTGTATAATTGATAAAGTAGTTTTTTGCATTGTTATTAATACCGTTTTGGAGCCCGTTTTGGTTTGTCCAGTGGAATGGAATATTTCGGTACCGGCCGATTTCGGCATACCGTTTCAGGGTGTTTCGGAGTTATTAAAAAATAATTTATATATATTCTTGTAGAACATAAAATTGTCAATTCTAATAAATAAATAACTAAATATCAAATAATACAAATCATTTAGTTTTAACTCTTAAGTCTTAAACATCAATAACTTGAAATATAACATCAATTTAACATCACACAATAAGAAGATTATAAGACAATAACTAAATATCAAATAATACAAGATTTACTCCTCCTCTTCATCATCATCATCCATGAGAGAATGATCAAATTCATCATCAAAAGAACTCCCGAATATAACTTTTTTTTAAAAAAAAAAGAAGTTAATAACAAGCCAAATCCGGTACAGGTCGAAATTTGCATCTCGGCCGGAATGACCAGAATGGACCGAAACAGCCCGAAATTTGACCCGAGGTGGAACGTGGGGTATTCCAGTACCAGTTTGCATACCGGTACGAAAAATTTCGGCCGTTCCGGCTGGAACGAAACGGAATCAATAACAATGGTTTTTTGAGATGATAAAATAGGATGTGATAGAATTTTGGGATGTAAATACTCTTAGAATATCAAATTGTGGTAGATTGTTATTTGTCATTATTGGTGAGTAAAAAGTAATTTTAATAACCTGTAACAATCGACTATCTCGAATTTGTTGCGAAAATATTATTAAAATATTATAGACATAACATTTTTTTTTTTTTAGAGTAATGGTATAATCACAAACTATTTTACAACATTTTTACAAACTGTTAATGTGGTCATTTTCTTATTAGTTTTCATTTAGGTCCGCCATTAATATCACTTTTTTATTTACCAATAACCACTCACCATATCAGCAATTTATAAAACTTTTTGTAAAAAAAATTGTATCTCTAGCATTACCTTTTTTTTAATAGAAAAATGATAATTATGTTGTAACACTATCTAACTAAAATTATGCTTTGAAAATACGATTCCAATGTTATGATTATAAAATAATAAAATTAATAAAATACGATTTCTATGTTATAATTATAAAATGACAAAACTAATAAAATACGATTTCAATGTTATAATTATAAAATGATAAAAAAAATTAATAAAATTGTATTTGAAAACATGAATCCAGCTGTGTCCATACTCCAAATACACAGCGATAAAGATAAACTATCAACCCTCGGACCTCGGTTAATAAATTCAATTGAATATACAGAGTCCACAAAAGTTGTATAGATTTAGATTTAATTAATCAGGCGGGGACATGGGTTTCCAAAATGACAGCTCAAACCGGTCAAATTCATTATTATTATTTAATTCGAGTATCTAACATGGGACCCTGAGAATAAACGCAGGGACAAGATTGTTACTTTTTAAGACTAAGAAGCTCTATCAGCCGTTGGATTAGAATCCGTCGTGGCGTTCACTTTTAGTTTGAGGAGACATCAAACCCTGTGGGGTCGATCATTAAAAAAAAAAAAGCAATCCTACGTGGCACCGCCAACTAACTGCCTCGTGCTTCCAAAAACGAACTCCAGATCTCAGCCGTACATGAAATCAAAATCTAATCAAACGGTCGTCGCGTATTAGGCCAGCATAGTAGAAGTTAGATAGGAAAGTGGGCCCGAGCTCAGAAAATTTTTGATCCTTCAAAAGAGACACTCGCGAGCTTATTGGTTAGCTGGCTGGGAGAGCGACTATTGTGGCAAAGGATGAAGAGTAGGGACAGGGTGGGGGAGTTCACATGAAGAATAATAAGGAGGAGCTGCCACGTGGAGGATAAGCCATGATCCAAGCCAAACATCACAAGCACGGGTCCAAGTCGAGTTCATTTTTATGGTTAAGAAGTTCGAATTTTAACGTATTTTCTATTAATATGATTGGATTATGAACGTGATTACCCATACTAGCACTGGACTCCCTTAGCTAATTTGCAACTTCTATTATGTCTTTGGGCTAAGGAATGGATGCTATGTTCGTAAAAAATGTTTTTTTTTTTTTTTTTTTTTTTTACTGCATAGATCGGTAAGAAAGAAAAAGTGTCTAGATGAAGAAATTTATTGGTTCATTATTTTTCACTTATGTTTAGTCTAAATTAAAGAAAGATTTGAAAGCACCACTCCTTGAATTTTTAATTGGAAGGAAACTTGGTTATTTGACCCATATCATTCATGATCTTTTGGTGTAGGTTACGACTTACAACAGAGATTTTTACCAGAAACGACAAAAGCCACAAAAGAGTAATCATTTTTAAAATGTTTAAGGTTGAAAACTTCTTCCTAGAGTGGTAGTGAGATCTTGTCGTGAGGTAGAGTGGGATGAGAGAGATGACATTGCACTTGGACTAAGCTTTCTCTATTAATTGCCATGACTACATTTTGATAGGCATGAAAACATTTTTTCCTTTCCTGATAGCATACTTTTTTTTATAATAATTATTATTATTGAAATGCGGTAATGCACATGAATGTCACCTTCAAAATATTACGAAGAACCTATAAAAAAAAAGGGTTTAATAAAAAATTAGGTAGATGAAACAAGAAAGAGGAACACGGGGAAAAATTTTATAATATATATATATATATATATATATATAATACCTCACAATCCATAATTTGTTTAATGTCAATGTTAAACCTAGTCAAGCCCTATTTCCAAAATCAAACTTTCACAAATGTCAGGGAACCATTCCAACTCAATTGTATTGGAAATGCCGAAATAGTACCCTATTGTTATTAATATATAATTAATCATTTTGCAAATAAGTACCTTAAATGCTTATTGTAATATTTAAACCATCCTATTAACAGTATCATTTTCATTGTTTAAGACTTTATCAATTTTCACAATTTGTTAAATTGATAAATTATGCTTGTTGGACAATAATTAAGTCTAACACCACTTTTATATACACTCGTCTCACCATTTTTATTACCCACAAATTATAACTTTTTTAATTCATAAGTCATGGAAAAGTTATATCTATAAAATGTTTTTTATTATGTGATTATGCCTATAAAAATTTTCATGTATATTTAAAGGAGCCGAGGTATTTTTTTTATGGAGACATAGGAGACTTCTAGTATGCATATTTAGCTGGTAGATGTAATATAAAGAGGGGCTTTCTAAGTGCAATAGTGCATGCCAAGAAAAGTCAGTCCGGGATAGTACAAATATGCCCCCATGCATCGAGGAATGTAAAAAGAATAGTTCTCCATTCTTACAAAGATACCTTGTTTCGGGTTAGATGGCTTTCTCAATTATAAAGTCTTTGAATAATATTCTGTAATCCTTTGGAACCAGCAAAGGGGGCTTATAAAAAACATTATTTTAAGCAACAAAGATGCAAATGAAAGCAAGCACTATTTTACTAAAAAGAAGTACATGTACACATTATCTGTTATATTTTAAAAATGGCTGTACAAAGTATTCTTTTGAATTCTAAACTAATCCTTTTTCTTTTCTTTTTTTTATTAAAAAAGTGATAGAAAAAGCATGCTCATTTGTCTTTCCAACACTATTATATGAGTATTAAAACCAAGGAAGGAATCCATTTTCTCTTCCACTTGCCCAATTCTACAATAATAATAGATATTCCCCGAATTTTTTAATTAAATAAACAAGATAATGTGCACCTTCATCAACTTTAATAATTAATTTTATAGAATCAACAATCAAAGAACTTAAAATTAGTAAATTATGATGTTAACCCGCCTAGATGTGATCATTTTCGTGTGGGGACGACTACACTTTAATTTAGTTAAAGCTTATTGTATTTTGACCTAAGCTTAGTTTTCTATATCTTTTGTGTACTTTTTTTTGGTTTGGGTCTATATTTTAATGCACAAGCTCAACTAAAACATTATAATATGAGGTGGGTTAAGACAAGCTCATATGTGCCACTTTATTATTATAGAAATCCAAATTATTATTTAATTAATTCATCGGATCCAACTTGTTTTTAATTATAAGTTTTTAAACATATATAAAATTAGAGATAATATTTTTGTCTCAATAGATTTGTCACGTTGGCAAGCATTTTGTTATTCTATATGGGAACGGCACTCTCGAGGGCTTTCAGGAATGTGAGCTCGTCTCATTGCTAATCGTGGAGGTCACCATAATCAACAAACGTACAAAATTATTATTAGTTTATTTATTTGTTTATTTGTTTCTTTGTTTGTTTGTTCTATTTGATTTTGGTTTTTTAATTGGATAGGATTAGAGAGGAACTTATTTTAATATTTTCTGCAACTTGTAATGAGGGACTCTAGACTAATATTCAACCTCAAACGTTAGGTTTCTGACTTCATTTTTTTTCTAAAATATTTGTTTACCTTTCCATGGAAGTAAACAACTCTTTGTTAATATAAGAAAGACTAGGAAAATTTAAAAAAAAAATAATTAGATTTGTGGTCATTGGTCCCCAGAGACATATGGAAATATACAATAACAAAAAATTCATATCCAAGATCAAGCAAAGTGAAATTCACTTTCAAAAAGTTTATTCTTTAAGGTTTATTTTATGAGAACTTATTTCATGCATGTTCAAGGATGATCAGGATAAGGAGTGGTATAAAGTAAAGAATTAGGGAAGAGAGAAAGTGAGAGAAGTTTAATCTCTAATTTCAGTAATTTGGTGCTTTGAGCCAGTTGAACTGGTGCACTAAGCCCCTTTTGAGATCTGACCTCATACATGACCCTCATGGATTTGTTATTGTTTTTGGATGATTACTACCCCACATCCAATTGCACCAAACGAGAAAACTGTCACAAAACTTTGATTTAATCTACAATTATTGGATTGTTATGTATGGAAAAATAACGATACAGATACTTACATGTTGTATATTTAGTTTCTCAATTAAGTTTAAACTAAGTGTTAGGACATATGTGGAACTTGTTAGAACATATGTTATTGTAAATTAACTAATCCTTTGACAAAATGCATTTTTCTTGTAATTGGGTAGATTTAGGATGGATTTAGTATTCAGGGACGGAGGGAGACTTGGACAAGGGGGGGGCAATGGCCCCCCCTAATTTTTTTTTTTTTAATTAACATATACATAGTCACCAATTTTAGCAATTTTGTTCTATAAAATCACACTTTGCCCCCCTTAATATTATATTATTGATTCTTTTAGGAGTACTACTCTAGCCACAAAATTTTCTATAACATTTTTACAAACTGTTGTGGTAGTAAACTTTTATTGGTTTGCATCTGGACTCATCACTTACATCGCATTTTAACTTACTAATAACCACTCATCACATAAATAATTTGTAAGAAAAAGTTTGTAATTCTAGCATTTTCCTCCTTTTAAAGGCCAGATCTAAAATCTAAAGCAAAATAAACAAGCCCAAAAAAATATTTTAACAACAAAAATTACCAATAGTAAAGCTAAAAACAATTAAACTCAATCAACCAATTTTACGTAAAACAAACAACTTGACCCTTTAAAAAATTTTAAACAAAATAATTTTGTCCATACCTGGATGGACACATAAAAAACACAAAAAAAAAAAAAAAAAAAAAAAAACCTTATTAGCTGTTAGGCAACTGAGCCAGAAGCTAAAGCCACCACACGCAATTAATAATAAAACTGCCCCCCTTAACTTCAAGTTCTGGCTCCGTCCCTATTAATACTTCAAGGAACAAGAGTTCAAGTCTAGTATTGAAGTCATGTAAGTCTGTCTAAGAAACAAGTGAAGAAGTGTTGTTCATTAAAACTCGACAGATAATATCTATCGAGGTTTAATGCTAATTCTCGACAACTGCTCGACAAAAACAGAATCTATCGAGAATTACGAAATTCAGATTTCCAGATCTAATTTCACGCATATCCAAATGTATTTGTGTATGGTTTCTTTTCTCACAACCTTAGACATATAGAAAAATTATTTTAAGAGTCGTCAAAGATGATGCAAAGTGATGCAACTCAATGCAAATTAATTGTGCATGCAAATTGTGACCGGAGACAGAATTTGCCCTAATTTATCATATTCCTTGTAAAAGCTGCTGTGTCTTTGCACAAAGGGTTTTGTAACCAAGGAGTTTCTTGATCTTCATCATTTGGATGAACTAAAGAATTTTGCAGTCAACATCCTTCTCAAGTTGGTGGGTTAGTCATGTACTTGGATCCATGCATCGATTGGTTAGTCACGTACTTGGAGTCATGCATTGAAAGGAGAGATTGTCACTACATTACAAGTCCAACTGGATATTGGGGTAAGAGTTCAACTGTAGGTTGGTATCAGGTACTGGGATTCCTTTTACTTGTAACCGCTTGTTTTGATAATAATGGATTCTCATGAGTGGTGACCTTAAATTCATACGGTGGGGTTTTGCCTCGGTGGTTTTCCCCATTTGTAAACAAATCACCCATGTCAAATTTTATTTCCGTTGCATTTAGTTATTTGGTGATTTGTTTGTACTACCACGCTTATTGCATGTAATTGAATCTAATTAATTCACTTGGATAATTAATTGATTAATTTACCAAATGGGTCAATACATTTTTGGTCTATCACTAAGTTTCTCAATTAAGTTTAAATTAGTTTAGAATTTCGTGTATATGCCATGAAACAATTAAAAAAAAAACACATGCACACCATATATATAAGTTTTTATTTAATAAATAACGATTGTTCATAATATTATGTAAAACTAGCTTGTAACACATGCATACGCATAGATGCATTTAAAAATAAACACATTTTTTATCATAAAAATATAAAATAATTAGTCAAATTATTAGAAAATGTAAATGTAATTAGTTGCATGTTAAAAAATTTGCATAAGTTTAATACTACTTATGATTTTTTTTTTCTTTTTTGATAAAATAGAACGTGTGGTGATTTTTTTTTAATAGATATACAATTAACTTTTTATTTTTATTTTATAGTTCATTAATATTGGACTCTTAGTATTTTATACTTACTAAATCACTTTACACAAATATCAAAGACTTAAGTGGACACATGACACAAAATTAGCACACAATTGAAATCTAATTTCGAATCTAATTGAATTTTCTTTTTAACTTTGACTTTAAATATATATATTAGCTTATAACCCATGTATACGCATGGATGTATTTAAAATTAAACACATTTTTTTATCATAAATATATAAATAATTAGTCAAATTATTAGAAAAAAAGTAAATATAATTAGTTGCATGTTAAAATTCTTGCCTAAATTTAATACTACTTATGATAATTTTTTTTCTAATTTTTAATAAGATAGAATACATGGTAATCTTTGTCGTGTGGTGATTTTAATTGAGTAGATATGATTGTTTTTTATTTTTATTTTATAGTTCATTAATATTAAACTTGTAGTATTAACTCACTTGGCACAAAAATTAAAAAAATTAAGAGGACACATGGCACAAAACTTGCCCATAATTGAATTCTAATTTGGAATCTAATTGAATTTTTTCTAAGTTTTGACTTTATATATATATATATATATATATATATAGATGTTGATAAATTTGAATTATTTTTATCTTGACAAACAAATGGCATTGGAAAGCACAATCTTTCAAACTCTCTCTTCTTATAATTTTAGATATATAATTAGATGTGATTGAGTTTCTTATGGTTCATTTATATTGGACTCCTCACATTTTGTATTGAATTAACTCAATTGATACAAAATTTAAAAAGTTTAGATTGGACACATGACACAAAATTAGACTCCAATTAAAATTCAATTTAGGTTCTAATTATATATATATATATGACTGCATTGACTAATGTAGTACAAACAATATTATATTTTTCAAGAATAATTAAATTCAATACAGTGTTTAATTTACTAGGACAAAGTTTGACTACAAACTTGGTTGTAACCTAAGGCTACAACCCCCACATAAAAAATTAACATATTTAAAAATCTAATTGTTGGATTGCATATTCTTTATATTCTTAACACACATATATTTTATGCTAATTGGATTTATATTTGCTATTCAATCTATAAACTTATATATATATATATATAATTTTAGATTATAAGAACTTGTTAAATATCTAATTGATATATATATATATATAATTTTAGATTATAAGAACTTGTTAAATATCTAATTGATAACATAACCAATATCTTTAATCTTCTAAAAAAAATTCAAACATAAAGGATATAAAAAGAAAATGTAATCAAACAATAAATTTGTCAAAATTCATATCAAATAAAAAAATATTGAGTGGAGTTATAATCTTAGGCTACAACCAAGTTTGTTCCTCAACTTTGTTTATAAAATTTAAGATATAACACCTAAATTTTAACTTAAGAAATTAGACCTCAATTTTTATACACATAAACAACATATATGTATAACCTTTTTTTTATTTCTTTCCTAAGAAAATATGAATTATTTTCTCTTTTTATTTCTATCCACTTAATGAGTGACAAGTAGGTCCTCATGGATCTTAAAATCAAAACGCCAAAGAACTATCTGGACTAGGCTGATATTGTTCAGAAGAACAGGAGCTTGAGATTTGAAAAATGAGGGCTCTCTTCAGAGAAAAAGGGATGAAATCTACCAAAAATTTATGAATTATACACATGGAAAAAGAGGCGTCAAAATAACCACTCAAAAAGTGAGCAAAAGCAGGTTTGACTTTGCTTCTCCAGTGGGCCAATTAATGTAAAGAACTAATTAAGACAAGAAACAAGCAACTATGGCCCCTTTGCAAAATAGATGTGGCCCTCAGTTGATTCTTTTAAATCCTTTTTGTTTTTTTACTATTCATACTTCATCCTTTTTCCATGGGAAGTTTCCAAGAAATTGAAACAACCAAACTTTAGTTGATAGCAGGTATCACACTTTATTTGACACCCAATGCAATCATCCTATTACTTCGTGTAAACAAATGTGCAAGAGTAGTTCAGTTACCTCATAAATTGTTACAACTATTTGATGTGTCAAATTGTGACCGGTTGCCAATCACTTTTACGTGGACTCACCACTTTTTCTCTATCATCCACAATCTACTTATACATAGTCATTCTCTTTGAAAGTATCACATGCCTCAACCTAAAAAATTGGTGTTAGGACAACATATCTAGCAACCTTTGTCATGCAATTGGAATGCACATGCTTACTTTAGTGTACATGTGTGATTGTCCACAAAGAATTATGGAAAAAAGGAACTCATATACACTAGGAATTTCATTTCACTTGAGTTTTTGTTTTTGTTTTACCAAGGTATTCTATGGATTTATATACACTGTCTGCCAAGGCTCAGCACTGGCAGGAACAGTTAACAGTCATTGAATGTGGATTTAGAATCCCAGATAAACAATAGAAAAAGGGGGGACCCACCTACTGAATTTTACTTCAAAACGAAATGTCTCTTCTCAATTCAAAAGTGTTCTTTTTTGTAACCTGTATAAACAATATACACACAGATTATCAACATACAAAATTCTGAGGTTCACTACTGGGGAAGCTCTCCAATTAACTCCCATTTACATGTGTATTAGACAATCCTTAAACCTTCAGCAACTCCTGAAAAAACAATTGTGCAATGAAAATATGTTATACATCAAGGTGACGTGAAAGTGTGAAGTACGACAAGCAATATATAATAACAGTAAACCGTAAATAAATAATATTTGATTTGTGAATAATTTGACCAAGTTATGGACAGGTCTACATGCCCTAGACATAAATTTTTCAATGTGGTGTTCTTGTGTACATAGATCTGAATTCATCATCCTTAATATTTCTGGTTTTCCATGAAATGACCAAGTGGGTTGCCTGTATGCAGCTCAATCCAAAATACCCAGAACAATATACTATCAAAGAATCAAATGCAGCACATCACTACCACTAGTTGATATAATAAAGATCTCAAGCTTGAGATCCACTGAGTGGCATACATGACATACCAAGTTTACCGACTATCTTCCATTTGTAACCCAAGCATGTAAAGTACACTAACAACAAACTAAACTCTAGTTTGAAAAGTATCATAGATTTTCACCTATGCCATCAGTTTGGTTGAAATAGGCAGTACCTTCTCTTTCTGTTTGTAGATGGCATCGATCTTCTTCATATACTCATCCGTCAGCTTCTGTATGAGAACAAAAGGTGAAATGAGAAGTGGAAAGTGGAAAACATGAGAGAGAAAAATAGTATTCCCATATATATAAAGTTGGTTGTGGAAGCAAATTCAAGGGAAAAAAAAAATTTTGATTCCTAATAGTATATGTTAAATTACCGATTGTCCCGAAAGCTTAAGCTCTTAGGAAATGGTGAGTTTAATCACTTAACCATAATTCTAACACTCCCCCTCACTTATGGGCCTAAACTTCCCCTTAGTAAGTGGGGGACCCAACAAGTGGGAATTTAACATTTTAAATGGGAGGTAGAGTGAAGATAGGGATTGAACTCAGGATCTCTTGCTCTAATACCATGTTAAATTACCGATTGTCCCAAAAACTTAAGCTCTTAGGAAATGGTGAGTTTAATCACTTAACCATAATTCTAATAAAATAATTATTATTGGCTAAGGAATATATATACACATTGCATATACCAATCACATCATGCCATATTACAATGAATAATTCGGTTTACCCCATAACATATAAATAGGAATCTAGTCCCAAAAACCAATTCAATTTATAACTGCACAAAATGAAGATAATATTAACATAGGATAAGCACCATAGTGTTCAGAAACTTCCTTTTAAGAAAATTCAAGTTGATACTTTTTGGAATGGTATTTCTAGTATAATTCTCCTATAACTTTTGAGATAAACCTAATCACAGAATCTTCTTTATAAAAAAAAAAAAAATCAAGTTGATGGCATGTAGAATGCTATTTCTAGCAAACTTCTCCTAAAATGAAACATAGGTATCTTTTTTTTTTTTGCTCTCCCCCTCCCCCCCTCTTTTTTTTTCCAAATAAGAAGACACAGGATGGCGGGAAACACATGTCTCTAGAAACAAACCTGCTGATGAAACCAAAACATTACCAGTAAGCTGTTCCATGATAAATAAGCAAGTTGGGGGGTAAACCCCCCATAATTTCTAGAATTGTGGTCCCAGGTCCAGAAGCATCTAGATAATGAAGCGTACAAAAGCATCAAGTTACCTGCAAATCACTTGACAAGTCCTTTGCAATGTCTTCAGAGAGCTTTTTCTCCTGCATGAAAAGTAAAGTAAAGTAAAGCAAAGCAAAGGACTTTTAAAGAAGAGAGTGGGGGTTGGACTCAAAAAAGCAATACTGGAGAGTGTGAAAAAAGCAGGGCAGGGGATTAAGGGATTCAAACCTTCTCAAGTTTTTCGCAGGCTTTTAAAGCATCTCTTCTTATGTTCCTCAATGCCACCTATAAACAGTTTAGGGGAAGGGGGTATTCAAGATGACAAATTTAGTGACTTTAACATAGCCTATGTATTGGTTTATAACCAAAGATTAATAAACATATACATTTTTAGAATACGTGCACTTTGGTAAAGTGTACAGTGCCATGTCAAATACAGACATTGGATGAATTCCCATGTGTTTCAAAAAAGTTACAAACCCAAAAAAATTGTTACAGGCCAATTATGTCTGACTTCTCAACCCCAAAAAATAGTGTCACTTAGGTGACACTCTTTTTGCATATTTAACATGTTTTTCATTACTTATCCCCAAAAAAAAAAAAAAATTCAGGCAAGTGAAGACAGGAGAAGAAGGCAGAAGAAGGGGAACAATATAAACATGAATTAGAGCCATTTCATGAGATCTGATTTGGTCTGACAACGCTCCGCATATCCACCTAAGCCCAATTTTAATAATGAATTTACTAAAAACAGCGGCAGGTATTTGTTTTAAATTGTCCAGAGATAATGCCACTGTACCTTCCCTTCTTCAGCCAGTTTAGCTACTATTTTTAAGAATTCCTGCAATGATTAAAATAAAATTAATTAATTAAAAAAAAAAATGGAAGTTCTTTGTAAGCATGCTTTAAGGAATTTCACTGAATAGTGTACATCTTCAAAAAGAGATGTGTGTGTCTATATATATATATATATATATATTAATTTATATCAAATTACAGAAAGTAGAATTTCTTTCATCAATCACTACTAACCACCACTATTTTCAAGAATATAAAGCATTTTTTGCATGTAAATTCATTATAAAATAATTATTTTAAAAAAAAAAAAAAAAAAAAAACACCAAACAAACAAAAGCCTTTCAAAGGATACATAAACATATCACAAAACAAGTGCTAAACCAAGAAAAGTTTTAGAAGAACTGAACCTTTGAAGCAGAACAGTAGAGCAGGCCTCATGTGATTAATTCCAAACAATTAACATAAAGCTCAAGTCATGACTCATGACAAAGTACAGAAAGTCTAAATATAATTCAATCATCTAACTCATTTCAAAGCATGGTACTTGAAGTTAATGTACATGCAGAGAGAACATTATATGTAAGATGCAAAAATGTCATGCAGGTGAGACAGTAAGGATATTGAGCTCCAAGGAGCAACACAAGATAGAATGAATTGACTGCAGTATAGCACCCAACATCCAGGAAAAATCAGAAGAACAAAGAGGAAAAAGTAATATTTCAGCTGAGATATCATATTAATTGGATATAGAAAATAGACTTTTGGGCCTATGGCATAAAAAGACATAGAATTACATGCAACGGGATCAAAGCCAACAGACTATACCTTCCTCCTTTCTGATGTAAGTTGAGGGAGAGTCAATCTTATCACTTCTCCATCGTTGTTTGGAGTCATACCAAGATTAGAGCCCACTATGGCCTTCTCTATAGCCTTTAAGCTGACAAACATCACATATCAAAAAGTAGAATAGATTGTCAAAGAGAGATCATACGAAAGATTTCATGGGCCAGTCCTGCAATGCAAGATGTCAATGCTCTATAACTCAAAATAATTGGACAATTAGATTACCTTTGGTTGTCAAAAATTTATGGAAGATTCACTAGCATATTAATTTACGAGAATCAGAGAAAATTTTAGTCTTAGTTCTTACTTACTAGTATACATGCATTTATCACATAAAATTAAATGGAGAATGTTTCGATCTTCCTCAACAACCATTTTATGTCCTTTAGTTTATAGAATACCTGGATTTGTCATACGGCTGAACCAAGAGAGAACTTGCATCGGGAGTACTGATTTGAGCTATGCTCTTCAAGCTAACTGGACTTCCATAATATTCCACCTAGAAAAGCATTGGGTTATAGCTAATCTAAAATAAAGGTAATTACTTAATCATTAATAAATTACAAGTGATGATTTTGCACTTCTGCAACCTTTTTTGCAGAAGTCACCTCCTTTTTTTATAGAACCACATATGCAGACCTATGATTTTTTATTTTTTTAAAGTTGACCCAAAATACTGTCATATTAAGCAATGGATGAGGTGGCTCCCCCATACAATTTGTTTCCGAAAAGCTCCCATTGATTGCCACTTACAAGAGAGATTATGCTATAAGCAGAAATGACAACTATTGCAAAACTAAACCACCAAAAACTATTGCAATGCTAGAATCAGCTTGAAATTTTGGAACTTCTCCTCATTTGAGATTTTTTTTTTTTTTTATAAGTACATTTGAGAGAATATATATGTATTAAAATAACAAAAAAAGGAAGAAGAAGAAGAGAAATGAAAGCAATTGATGCTACAGATTTGCAGTAAATACCCATAGCAATAAAAACCTGTCCGGTTTTAAACCTGAAAAACTATTTCCTGTTGAGGAATGATGGCTTCCAGTGTTGTACATCAGTTACACACTCATTTCTTATGTTTACTAGAGTCAATTCTAGATTCTTAGGTGATAAAGGTTTCCCTATGAAATGGTGAAACAATTGAGTATCCCAGGCCCAAACGCAGGAGGCCTTGAATTGAAACTCAGAGTGGGATTAAACCTATCTTTTGCTCCCAAGTTTTAAACATGAAGTATATGGTATTAAATATACAACACCAAAGGAACTACAAACATAGAACTCAAATCCATAAACTCAACACAGAGTAAATAGTGCTTCAGAAAAGAAGTATGATAAGTCAATATCTTTGGTTCATGAACACATGCTCCATTCGCTCTTCATATTCAGAACACAACCATATATTAGCATGGATTATGCCAACAAGCTTTGACTTAAATGCAGTTTTTCCTCCCACAATAATGGGCGGAGTGTGAGGTCATGGTTCAAAACCCAGCAAAAAAACAGCATGGATTGTCTCACTGGGAATGCCTCATATAGTTTTCTGACAGCATTCATGACAAAAAATCAAACATTTTCAATCTGTTGACCTTCATATCATATCATGCTCGAGACCAGTATAAAATTGAGTGCCACTCATTAACCTTTGTAGCAATGGTTTTTGAAATGTTGTCGCTGTGTTCTAAACAAAATTTGGCTGGAAATCTTTCGAATGCAGATGTACATAAGACCTAATAACAAAACTAACAATCCTGTATCTAGATTCATACCTCAATTTTATCTAGCATGGCTGGGTTTGATCTCCCTGTCCTTATTGAATTGAAATTTGATCGAACTGTATCAATAGTTTTTTCCATCCTTCCTTTCTGAAAAACAACCAACAACATCAAGAATACATTTTTCCAATATTATGAAAATGAAACTGTCAGATTTTAATCTTACAACCTAGCCACATGCTACATCTTGTAATGAACCATCGGAGACACTTACAGAATCTTTCTCAATCAATGATTTTTGTGCTTCAATTTCTTCAATAGTTGCAGCCCTCACAACTCCTCTTCTGAACAATTCACAACATCAGTAGGTCACCAAATAACACATCACCCGACCATTAACTCAGACCAATTGCATCAAGCAGAATAGCAATGCTATACATCCTAACATGGCCCATCATTTCAAAAGCAAATTACCATTTTTATGCTCTTAAATTCCAAGAACAGCCACAGCCACATCCATAGCCATATGCAATCTTACAACCCAGTCTTTTTATTATTATTATTTGTAAATTACACATGACCTCACCCTCCACCTAGCACTTGCAAGGAGAGGAGGTGCCAGTTGAGCTAGAGCTCATTGGCAATCTCACTACACAGTCATTGAGTACATCATTTTCAAACTTAAAAAGCACCACAATCAATCATAAGCATAACTATAGCACAAATGAGGTTTCCAAACTTTTCCGTTCAACTTGCCTCCTTTGCAACAACTTCCTCAAAACAATGGGCTTCCCACAAAACCCTGCAGCACCATTGGCAATCTTACTACAGCTCGCAGCCGAGCTCCATGAATATGCGCTTAACCGGCATTTCACAAAATCAGGTCCTCCATTACACGAACCTGTAAAAATATTCAATCACAAACCACTCTCCACGCAATAAAACCAATACCCATTTAGCTTTCACAATTAAAAAACTAAACTTTAACATTCTAAACAAACCCCAGACTTAAATAAATTCCAAAAGTGTCATTTAGAAATTCAACCAAATTTCAAAATTTGCATTCACATTACCAAAAACAACCCACAAAACTCTATGAATCACTAACATTTTCTAAAGCATGTACACACTTAAGTATAATACAACTAAGAAAAAGGTTAAAGGGTTACATACCACGAAGAAAGAGGAGGCTTTTGGGAGGGTTTTGCTGGGGTTGAAGGATGGACCGTACAGGGGTCGTTGGACAAAACGATGTCGCCATGAACACTCAGAAGAGAGAGAGAAGCTTAGCAAAGTTTCTATCTTTAGTTAAAGATAGAGTGAGTGAGTGAGTGAGCGTTCTGATTGTGGGGGCAGAGTTGGAAATATGAACAAAGCTTTGGTTCTCTGAAGGAAGATGAAGAGGGAGTGCGGGTTTTGGGTTTGTGGATAAGAATTATTTTTTTTCTTGGGCTTGTTTGGGTATCAGGATGAAGTGACCCAGAACAACGGTTAGATTATATGTCCTGTGCCGGTTCAGGATTTCAAATAATGTAAATTAAATAAAACTTTTTAAAGGGTACAATGTCAATTTTGTGTATAGTTTTTACCCCAAAAAAAAATAGTTTTCCATTTGAGGGGTTTTTATTTTTATTTTTATTTTTGTGTCATATAACTTTTCAATATTAAATATTAAGTGTTAGTTTAGGAATGTTTTTCTCAAAAAAAATAAAGGAATGTAATATAAGTTAAACTAAAACTTAAGGGTGATCACCACCGCACATCCTTGGTGCGATGGTCACTCTACAAGTACAAGTGCTTGTGAGGGTGTTGGGGGTAAGAGCCGAGATTCAAGTCTCCAAGAGGGAATTTCATACAAATATACACTTAGATTAGGCTAGAGTAGTAGGTTCCAGTTAGCTCAACTGGTAAAGTCTCTGATGGTTGTATAAGAGATCTGAGGTTTAATCCCCGCCTACACCAAAAACTGATTGGTGTCTTGGTATGATAAAGAGCTATTATCAAGAGCGGACGCCATAAGTTGAAACTCTCGCTCTCTCGCCAAAAACTTGAGGGTGATCTCTCGCTCTCTCTCGATTTATGATAATTACTAATTAATTATAGTTTATTATGAATTTTTTTTTTTAGATATTTATTGGAATCATAGTCTCATAATTGAATTTTACATATCTCAATGAAACATGCTCTTGTAAATGTTATGGTTTTGTGAATTTGCTATATAACAACTAATCTTGATTAATGGAGGCTTTTAGATTATTTGCTTGATTTGCTTATTTTAAATATACATGAGCTTAAACTCAAGTGCTTGACATTGAACTCGAGTTTGAGGTCAAGTTCAGATTGACTAATAAATCAAGTAATTTCCGATTAAGCTTAAGCTATTCAATTATTTGACAAGTCCAAATTCAAACCTTTTATGTGAGTCCAACTCAAGCTAGATAAAAGTTTAAAATCTAAACATTTTATTATTCTAATCAAGCCAAACTTGATCATTCACTATTCGACTTGGCTTGGTTGATTATAAGTTTGTAACCCCATAAAATATATCTAGGTTTGACGGTTGTGCATTCCTCTCTTTTCATTCAATTGTTTTGTTTTTTACATCAGCCCATACGTTATTTTCTATGTCATATAATCTTTCAATACTAAAAGTCCGTTTGGAAACAGCTTATTTAGCTGAAATTGAAAACTTTTTATTGAAAGTACTGTAGATAAAGCTAAAAATACTGTAGATAAATCTAAAAAGTAGCTAAAATAGTACATTAGAACCCATTAATAGTACCATTTTTTTTTCAAATAAAACTTGGTGATAGTGATCTTACCTTACTTAATCATCTGTACAAAATGTACATCTCTCTCTCTCTTTCTAAATGTGTGAATTATTAATTAATTATAGTTTATCACTGCGCACGCTTGGTACGGTGGTCACTCCACAAGTATAAATGCTTTTTGGAGTGTAGGGGCAAGGGTCGGGATTCAAATATCTAGGAAGGAGCTTTACACACATATATACTTAAATTAGGTTAGAGTAGAATTTCTATCTTGTATAAAAAAAAAAAAAAAATTAATTATAGTTTTGTTATGAATTTTATTATTTTAGATATTTATTAGAACCATAGCCTCATAGTTGAATTGTACGTATATCTCATTAAGCCATGCTCTTGTAAATACTATGGTTTTGTGAGTTTGGTATACATTAGCTAATCTTTGACTAATTGAGGTTTTTAGATTATTTGCTTGATTTGCTTATTTTAAAAGCGTGATAATATACATGACCTTAAGCTCAAGTACTTGACATTAAACTCAAGTTCGAATTGACTAATAAATCAAGTAAATTTAAGTTGAGCTCAAGCTATTTAGTTATATTTGACAAGCCCAAATTCAAACATTTTATGTAAGCTCAACCCAAACTCAAGCAAAGTTTAAAGTTTAAACTGGTAAAGTCTCTGATGGTTGAATAAGAGATCTGGAAATCAATCCCTGCCTACACTAAAAATCGATTGGTGTCTTGGTTTGATGATAAAGAGCTATTATCAGAAGCGGACGCCATAAGTTGAAACTCTCTCAAAAAAAAAAAAAAAAGTCTAAACATTTTATTATTCTAATCAATCCAAGCTTGGTCCTTCACTATTTGACTTGGATTGGCTTGATTCGATTATAAATTTGTAACCCTATAAAACATATCTAGGTGTGACTGTTATGTATTCCTCGCTTTCCATTCAATTCCTTTGTCTTTTACATCAGCTCATACGTTATTGTACCTTTTTTTTTTTTGAGAAGGATACGTTATTGTACCTAATATATTATTTTCATCTGTTTGGTAGCTAATATCAAGCATAGTAAAAGACAACGTAAGGAATTCAGCCAAAAAAAAAAAAAAAAAAGACAACGTAAGGAGTACATAAATCACAAAAATAAACCTGGGCCCTTACAGTTAACTCACTAAAGATTTGGTTTACGTGGCAAACGGTTTACATATTTGACATGTCTAATATTAAAATATAAAATGATATGCTGACGTGTCTAAATTTTATTGGCAACATCAATTCTTACATAGCAAAAAAAGGCCACATCAGCTTTTAAAAATACTTGTCTTTTCTTTACCTTTTTTTGCTTTTATTTTTGTTACAATTTTTTAACCAAACAGAGTTTCTTTTTTATCTTACCAATTTTCTTTTTTCTCTTCTTATAATTTCTTGGTAAACAAACAAACTTTTCTTTATTGCAATTTCTTTCGTATCGTAACAGTGATCAAGTCCAACAATGGCATATCAAGTATCAACACAGATTACATTAATTCTAACTTTGTTTGGCTTTCAATCACAGCAAATCTTATGCCATTAAGTTTAAACTATAATCCAAAATCAAACAAATCCCCAAACCCAGCGCCTCCATACAAGAATCCAACAAACTCAGATTCACCACAAACCCAACGGTGCAACACTACCACCACAATCCCAGATCCAACTTATTCCAAGACGAAGCCACGACTCAGTTCCTAGAGTTAGCCCAAGCTTACGAATTATCTCCGATCTTAAATCCTTTTCTCCAACCAAATCCACCAAACCCAAACTTGCCGATTTCACTCCCAACTTAGAGATTCCTAATCTCTTCTCACTCTTCTCCAAAATCATCTATTCTGGATTTCGTTCTTAAGGATCATGATTGAAGAGGGAGAAAATTGGAGATGACGGATCCACTTAGACGGACCAGGTTCTAGGTAAGTGGGCTAATAGGGGACGGATCCTAGGTGAACAAACATAGTGTGGACGAATCAAAAGGCCACGTGGCACTCAATTAATCATTATGTGACCTCCAAGAAACCCTGAATGGAAATGACTTGCATTTCAAGATTAACCATAGTTTTCAGAGTCCCAATATGAATATAATTCTAACACAAGGAGGATTCTGGAATATATGCGCATTAATAGAGATATTTCCTATTAGGAAAAGACTTGTTATGCAAGCAAAGGTGCCTTGGATCTACACAACTATAAAAACCCAAAGACCCTCAAGAAAAAGGTACGCATAATTCATCCCAGCTCTGACACTCTAGAGTTGTGAGAAATTCTAACTTGACCTTCGGAGGGTATTTGGCCGGCACCACACCGGTGCTCTCTGTTAGGTCTTCTCTTTTCATTGTGCAGGTATTGTTTCGAGCGTGCAAAGGCTATGTGGCTCACTGGTGATTTTTCGGCATCATCAGTTGGCGCCGTCTGTGGGAAATGACTGCGACTTGTAAGCCATACAAATGCTTCCCGGACAAAGAGTTGCATGGTACTTACTTGCTCGATGGCGACCACCAACAACGTTCAGGGAGACGAGTCATGACCCACTGCCCTAGAGAGGTAGGTCCAAACCCTCACAGCAGTAGTAGAACGTCTTACCAAACAAAACCAAGACCTAGAGGAATAGCTACAGCAGAAGAACGCAGCGATGGGTACCCAAGAGGAAGACCAAGAAGGTATTAGTGTTGAACGAAGAAACCAAAAGGGGCCGAAGGGTAGTAACGCCCTGAGTAGACCGGAATGGCAAGACATAAGCTGTCCATCCATCACTAACACGGCTCCACCCCACATTGTCGCGGAGATGTAGATGATGAAGGAACGGATGGACTTTATGATAAACGCGCTCAGGGGAAGAGTGTCTAGTAACCTCGACGATCTGGTCCACCGAACCAATTCACCATTCACCATGTCTGTAAACTCCTTCCCTCTACCACAGAAGTTCCGCATGCCGTAGATAGAAAGCTATGACGGAGCCAAGGACCCTTTCGATCACTTGGAATCATTCAAGACCCTAATGCACCTTCAAAGAGTAGCAGACGAGATCATGTATAGGGCCTTCCCTACCACACTAAGGGGTCTCGCAAGAATTTGGTTCAGCAGGTTGACGCCCAACTCTATTAGCATTTTCAAGGACTTAAGCGCCCAGTTCGCTTCACACTTTATCGGGGGACATAGATATAAGAAGTCAACCGCATGCTTAATGAGCATTAGGCAACGGGAGGATAAAACGCTGAGGTCTTATATAGCTTGCTTTAACAAGGAAGCACTCTCGATTGATGAGGCTGATGACAAGATCCTCATAGCAGCCTTCACGAACGAGCTACGAAAAAGTAAGTTTTTATTCTCCTTGTACAAGAATGATCCGAAAACCATGTCGGATGTGCTTTACAAGGCCACTAAGTCTATGAATGCTGAAGATGCGCTGCTGGCCCGCGAGGAGAAACCCAAGAAAAGAGAGAGGCAAGAGGAAGCCCGACAAGATAGGGGTAGAAAGATGGCTAGAACAAGAGATAAAAGAGATGATCGACGATCCAAGCCCCCGACAAAGAGGTTCACAAACTTCACCCCCCTGAATACCCCGATTGATCAGGTCCTGATGAAGATCAAAGACGAAGGAGCCTTGACATTCCCCGGCAAATTAAAGGATGATCCCAACAAGAGGCCCAGGGATAAATATTGTCGTTTCCACCGAGACCACGGTCACGACACGTCTGATTGCTATGACTTGAAGCAGCAGATAGAGGCCCTAATTAGGCAAGGGAAACTGCAAAAATTCGTCGGCAAGGAAGGAATAGAAAAAAACCAAGGAGCACTAGCCCGAAGAGAAAACAAGCGACCTAGGCCACCCATGGGAGACATAAGGATGATCACAGGGGGCAGTACTTCTAGTTCCTCTAAGAAGGCATGTAAGACATACCTACGGATGGTTCAGAATATTCAACTAATAGGGTATGCCCTAAAGATGGCGTGGATCGACAATCCCGTAATTGGGTTCACGGAGGAAGATGCCCGACGTCTCCACCACCCACATGATGATGCACTCGTAGTTAGTATACGGGTAGGAGACTATAACACCTACAGGGTGCTGGTAGACAATGGAAGCTCCGCTGATATCTTGTACTATCCAGCCTTTCAGCAAATGAGAATAGAGAGAAAACGATTGATCCCAACCAACACCCCGCTCATAGGATTTAGAGGAACAAAGGTGTATCCACTGGGTGCGGTCACCCTACCAGTGACAGTCGGAGATTACCCTCAGCAAATCATGAAGGACGTGACCTTCCTAGTCGTTGACTGCTCGTCCGCGTACAACGCCATATTGGGATGTCCTACTTTGAATTCATGGAAGACTATAACATCAACCTACCATTTGATGATCAAGTTTCCCATTGAATACGGGGTAGGAGAAGTAAGAGGGGATCAAGTGGCAGCGCGTTAATGCTACATTGCCATGCAGAGATGGATGATCACCAGCAAACCATGTGTATAAAAGAACAACGAACAACAGCGGAGCTGGTGGAAGAACTAGAGGAAGTGACCCTTGATGACTCAAGGCTCGAGCGGACGACTAGAGTGGGTACGTTGGCTAGTCAACCAGTACACGAAGCACTCACGACGTTTCTGAGAGAAAATCAGGACATATTCGCCTGGAGTCACGAGGACATGCCAGGTATAAACCCCTCGGTCATAGTTCACAGATTAAATGTATCTCTCTCATCCTCTCCCGTCCAACAGAAAAAGCGAGTAATCGCCCTGGAACGAGACAAAGCCATAGCTGAAGAGGTTCGGAAGTTGCTGAAAGTAGATTTCATTCGAGAAGTGTACTACCCTGACTAGTTGACAAACGTGGTTATGGTAAAAAAGGCCAATGGAAAGTGGAGGATGTGCGTAGACTTCACAAACCTCAATAAAGCCTGCCCCAATGACAGTTACCCGCTTGCACGGATAGATACCTTGGTAGACTCAACCGCGAGACATTAGCTTCTGAGCTTCATGGATGCGTTCTCAAGATACAACCAGATCAGAATGGAGGAAGCTGATCAAGGAAAGACTTCTTTTGTTACCAGTCAAGGACTCTTCTGCTACAAAGTGATGCCATTCGGGGTCAAGAACGTAGGGGCAACGTACCAGAGATCAATGAACAAGATGTTTGCACACCAGATTGGGAGTGTAAGGTTGAATTTAATCAACCATCTTGTTGGCTTTATTCCGTGCCAAATTTGCTTGTAATTTAGCAATTAGTAACCTTGTATTTAGGTGGGAATCATGTAAGGGTAGTGTGTGAGAGAGTGTGAAGAAATGCTCAAGATTGTGCAGTGAAGCAAGGACTTGCGGCTGGATCTCGCGGGTGGCTCGCGGCTTGCAAGCCGCCAGAAGATGCACATGAGTGAAGCATGCAGAGAAGCTGAACCGTCATGCCAGCTGTAGCACTACAGGACAAAAAGTCCAGACTGGCCATTCAGTTAACTCGCGGCTTGGACTCGCGACTTAGTCAAGTCGCGAGGCCAAGTCACCAGTCCACTCTGTTATGGAAAAACTGACTCTTCGCATTCCTTTCTCACTCCAGTATAAATACCTCTTATACCCACGAAACATTGAAAGCTTCCAGAGAGAATTTTGAGAGAGAAACCCTAGAGAAAAACAAGATTGACTCATCCACAATCTTCATATAGTGACTCTTCAAATTCCTCAACTCTCACCCTTTCCATTGTTACATCCTTGAGAGGTTCTTTAACCAAATTATTTTCTCACCTTACCCATATCTGTGAGAAGGATTTTTGGTGCTTTGGGAAGCAGTTCGGAAGGAACCAATTCATATTGGTTGATGCTATAGGTTATAGCGAAATCCGGTAAGCTAAAGAAGAAATAGGTTCGGCGTAACCTCGTTGGAGTAGGAGCTTGAAGGGCTTAGGTACACTGGGTAGATTAGGTTTGGAGGGTCTTCTGCTGTTCATGTATCCCAACTACATTCTTTAGTGGATTATTTACCGCTTAGAGGGAGGTGAAGAGGTTTTACGCCGAGGGCTTCGGTTTCCTCTTCGATAACACATCGTTGTGTTGTCCTTGTATTTGCATCTCTCTTTCCTTAATCTTTGCCATTTAATTTCTGTTGTGGATTGATTTTATTTGGTTTAGATTGTTTATTAATTCTGTTATATGCTTATGTTCATATTCCGCACATTAATTGTTTGATAATAAGGTTGAATTGATATTTTTGAAATTGGTGGTCTAAACGTTCATAGTGTTTTTATACACATATCGAACATTCAGGGAGGAATGTGCAGGTTTATGTATACGACATGCTGGTGAAAAGCTTACGAGAAGACGAACACTCGAGCGACCTCCAAGAGACCTTCGACACCCTTTGGGTGTACAACATGAAATTAAATCCGAATAAGTGTGTGTTTGGGGTTACTACGGGGAAATTCCTGAGATTCATGGTATCCTAAAGGGGTATTGAGGTCAATCCAGAGAAAAATATGGGCTATAATAGAGCTAGCCCCACCGAAGACGGTTAAGGAGGTGCAAAGCCTGAATGGCAAGATAGCAGCACTAAATAGGTTTGTCTTCAGGGCGACGGATAAATGCCTACCCTTCTTCCGCGTATTGAAGAGATCGTTTGAGTGGATGGACGAGTGCCAGCAGGCGTTCGAAAATCTAAAGTTGTATCTTTCGTCTCCTCCATTACTCAGCCAATCCAAGCCAGGGGAAGAGCTCTATCTGTACTTAGCCATCTCGCAAATTGCTGTCAGTGTGGCTTTGGTAAGAGAAGAGGACGGGTTGCAGAGACCTATTTACTTTACAAGCCGAGGGTTTCGAGGAGCAGAAGAAAGGTATCCCCAGATGGAGTAGCTGGTGTTCGCATTGGTGACCACAACACGAAAACTCAAGCCGTATTTCCAAGCACACACTATTGTTGTCTTGACAGATAAGCCTCTGAGAAGAGCCATGAGTAGCCCCGAAGCTGCAGGACGGATAGCGTTATGGGTAGTTGAGTTGAGTGAGTTCGATATACGGTACCGTCTACGTACTGCTATAAAGGGACAGGTGGTGGCTGACTTCATCGCCGAATTCACTCTTATGGAAGGCCAGGGGGCAGAAGTGGTTCCGCAGTGGAGCGTCCATACAGACGGATCTTCAAATAAGCAAGCAGGAGGGGCCGGTGTGGTACTCCGCACCCCGGAAGGAGATAAGATCGAGTGCATGATCTGCCTAGACTTTCCTACAACCAATAATGAAGCAGAATACAAAGCTTTAGTAGCAGGATTGGACCTCGCAAGAGCAGCAGGAGCTGAAAACATGGTCGTATACTGCGACTCCCAAGTTGTAACCAGTCAGATTAATAGTAACTACGAATGTAAGAACGAAAGAATGAAGAAGTACCTTAAGGAGGTGAAGGGTCGAATTGGCAGACTCCAAATCAAATTCGTCCAAATCCCAAGGGAGGAGAACGAGTGTGTCGATTGTCTAGCTAAGGCCGCCTCAGCAGAATACATGCTCGTCCCTGATCAGGTACTATCCTTCGTCCAAATCTCTTCACTCATAGATGAGATTACGAGTGTGCAGGAGATAGGTGCTGAAACCAACTGGACCACGCCATTAGTCTCCTACCTAAGGAACGGCATGCTACCGGACGGGAAGAACGTCGCCAGAAAATTGAAGGTCCAAGCATCGCGGTTTGTTCTAATAAAAGACGTCTTATACAAAAGAGATTTCTCCCGCCCGTACCTAAGGTGTTTGGGCCCCGAGGAGGCAGATTATGTCATGAGAAAGATCCACTAGGGGATTTGCGAAAACCACTCAGGGGCATGATCGTTGGTGAACAAGTTGATTCGAGCAGGATACCATTGGCCTACTATGCAGAAGGACGCGCAAATTTATGTCAAAACTTGCGACAAATGCCAGAGATTCGACAATGTCATTAGACAATCGTCCGAGGAACTCACCCCTATGAAGGCCCCGTGGCTGTTCGCTCAGTGGGGATTAGATATCATGGGCCTTTTCCCAATAGCAGTCAGGCAGCTAAAGTTCCTAGTAGTTGGCATCGACTACTTCACCAAATGGGTGGAAGCAGAAGCCTTAGCCACTATCACAGAGAAGAATATTCAGAGTTTGGTCTGGAAGAATATCATTTGTAGATATGGGATACCTAGGGTGCTTGTCTCGGACAACGGAAAACAGTTCAATAACAGTGCGTTCAGAGACTTCTGTTCGGAACTAGGAATCAAGAACCACTACTCGTCACCTGCCTACCCACAAGCCAATGGACAAGTTGAAGTTACGAATTGATCCTTGCTCAAGATCATCAAGACTCGGCTCGAGGGGGCAAAGGGCATATGGCCGGATGAACTACTAAGTGTTTTATGGGCATACCAGACAACTGCAAGGACACCTATGGGGGAGACATCATTTCAACTAGCATACGAAAGCGAGGCAGTCATCCCAGTAGAAGTAGGGCTCACAAGCTACAGGGTGGAGAACTATGACGAGGGCAAGAATGATGAGGCTATACGCCTGCAACTTGACCTGGTGGACGAGGTCCAGGCAACAGCTGAGCAAATGTTGACACGATACCAGAACCTCATGGCGAAGCACTACAACTCTAAGGTCAGACACAGAGACTTCCAGGTTGGAGATCTTGTTTTGAGGAAGATAATGGGTGCCGCTAAAGATCCTACCCAAGGAAAGCTCGGTCCCAATTGGGAAGGACCTTACAGAATTACATCATGGCAAAGAAAAGGCACCTACCACCTTGAGACGCTAGACGGGCGAAAATTGCAGCATCTATGGAACGTTGAGCACCTACAGAAGTACTATCAGTAGAGATGACAACGTAGAAAGCAACATCCACTAGACCTCTAGTTTATTTTTAGATCAATTTTTGCTACATTTTCCAATTTTTTAGTTCACTATTTAGACAATTTATTTTTGCTACAATGGTTTTTAAGTATCTTTTTAAGCTTCTCCCTGGAGAAATTACTCTTCTACGAATAAAATGACTATAATAAGAGGAGTATTCAGATATGACTAGTGTTTTTTCTACGAAATTTTATCAAGTCCATAAAATGGATGAATTCATCCCAGGAGGGTGAAAATATTAGTCCAATGAGTGGACGGGTATACCACGAAGTCCAATAAAATGGACGGTTCATCCCAGAAGGTTGAAATATTCTAAAATCCTTGAAAAGGAAAAATTATTGAAGTCCATAAAATGGATTGAGTTCATACAATGGATGGATTCATTTGTGAATGATGGAATAACTAAAATCCACAAGATGGACGGTTCATCCCAAGAAGGTGAAAATATTATTAGCTCCAACAAGTGGACGGACTCATCCTAAAGGATGATAACTATAAAGTCCATATAATTGACAGATCCAACTTAAGGTTGGATTAATATTGATAGTCCATAAGTGGACGGAGTCACATTAATATTGCTTGTCAATATAGTGGACGGAGTCACATTAATATTGCTCGTCAATATAGTGGACGGATTCAACTTGAGGTTTGATTAAAGCTGCTAGTCCACAAGTGGACGGACTCATCTTATCGGGTGACTATAAAATCCACATAATGAACGGATACGACTTAAGTTTGGGTTAATAATACTAGTCCGTGAATGGACGGACTCATCCTAAAGGATGAAAATTGTAAGGTCCATTTAGTGGACGGACCCAACGTAAAATTGATTTACCTCAATCCACAATTGAACCTAATAGAGGACAAATCTAAATTGTAAGATCCACTAAATAGACTCCATCTAAAGATTCAAAAAGCCCATATAGTGGACGGATCAAACTCATAGTTGAACTAATATTACTAGTCACTGCGTGGACAGACTCATCCCGAAGGACGGACCCAACTTAAAGTTGTTCCTCACTAGTCCACAAGTGAACGAGCCCCCTTTTTTGAAGAGGATAGTTATAAGATCCCTATTACGAGTTCAACGTAAAGTTAAAACTAACACTACACATTCATTAGAGGATGGATCCATCTAAAAGATTGTTTTTGTTTAATCACAGACTACATGTTTAAAGTCATAAAAATAGACAGACAATAGATAAAATATTACTTAAAGCCCATAAAAGGAATGTTTTACATGCCACGAATGACGGATAAGTTAAAAGGTTGTTCCCCAAATAGTTACAATTCCATAAAAATAAAAAATAATAAAAAAATTTTACTGATGGGGGGGTGTTTTCAACATTCTCTTGAACAATCACGGGCTGACGGGCATCATCACTAACGGGCTGGGCTTGGTTTTCAACAGGAGCTAACTCTCCGTCGCCAAGGGCTGCATCATCAGCAAATAGATCATCCGTACTCTCAGAGGCGACGGGTTAAGCAGTAGCTTGGGCTTGTGTATCAATGTTGAGTTGAGAAAAGTCAAGGTCAGGATAAGCTTTCTTGGCCTGACGGACAGCATCATAGAAACCGTCCGCATAAGAGGTCCCAAGCTCCTCTAGGAGGGTGTCAGAGTCGTGATATTCACGGATCGCTGCCTCCTTCTCTCGATGGAGTTGGTCCTTGGCATCCTTGATCTCTTTCTCTTTATCCTCCAGGACTTTTCTCATTGTCTCCATATGTTCCTCAAGCTCTTTCTTGACTTTCTCCGACGTAGCAAATTTTTTCTCCATGCCAACCTTCCAGGCCTTGAGACCGTTCAACTCGTCCTCTGTCTCGTTGGCCCTCGCCCTTACACAGTCCAGCGCTGTCTCATGGTTTAGACACAGTCCCATCAGCCCCTTCATCATCACCATCGCCTGAAAATAAAGGTTATTAGTGACATAGGTATGTGAATGGGAAGAATAGAAAGTGGACGGCATGACTTACCTGAGCAATACAAAAGAACCTCGCCTCTCCCATGGCTTCTGTGGCATGGTTGCTTAAGTCCTCATAGTCGTCGGACGATATGATGGACGAAAGTTTCTCTAAAGCATATTTGGAATCCTCACGGAAGAGGACGGGCGGCTTCTCTTGGGTGGTAGACGGACCCTTCATTAAACCCTTTCCTGCTCCATGCTTGGCAGGAGTAACCGTCTTCCTGCCCTCAGCCTCTAGTCCCACGATGGGCTCCAGAATGGTTTTGGGCTTCTTGGGGAGACGACCTTGCTTCTCCAACAGCTTTCTTTTTGTGGACGGGTTGGATGAACCCGTCTCCTTAGGTTGTCCTTCCACCTCTTTCTTTTTGGCTACCTGTTGTTTGATGACGGCCTTCTCTTGGCAGCATCCATTTCTACACAACGAAAGACGAATGGTTAGAGTGAAGTATACAAACCAAGAAGCCCAAAGATGAGGTGACAGACTTACGTTGGCGAACTTGAGCATCATATCGACGGGCGGCTGGAGTTGGCTCTGGTCTGTCATAGTACCAGTGGATAGTGTCTAATGTGACCAACTTTGCCCACGTCCTCTCCTTTAGCTTGGACTTGTTACTCTCCAGAAAACTCCACTCTTCGAGAGAGACTTGTGGACAGTCGCGAATTGCAAAATAAGACGGTTAAAGTGACACAGCAAATAAAAACTGAGCCAAATATAGACGGATACGTACCAGACGGTGGCAATATACCCCATGTGGTGTCGACGGGCATAAATTCATTGTCTCTAGGACGACACATCCATTCGTCACCTTTCATGAAAAAATACCGACTCTTCCAGTTCCTATTAGAGTCGGGGGTCTTACACACAAGCCTCAGCAAAGGGCTCCTAAGCACGAAGCTATACATACCCTTTGACTGGGCAATCTCATCAGGACGGTAACAATGTAGGAATTCTTGCACCGTCAACCTCCTGGCACCGTCGAACATTGCCCTGTACAATACCTCCACGCCTAGGAAGACCCTCCAGGCGTTTGGGGAAATCTGGTTGACGAACAGGCCTAAGTGTTGAAGAAGTTGATGGTGGAGTGAATTTAAGGGGAATCTGAGCCCTGCTTTCAACATTTGCTCATAAACCCTGACACCTTCAATACCGTCATAGTAGCATTTTTCCGACTTGTAAGGTAGACGGAGAGGTATGTTGTCAAGTATTTGATACTTAGCCCTAAGTGTTTTGAAGTGAGGTTCTTTGATCGAGGAATTAAAATCGTTAACCGTCCATATGGGTAGCATGATGAACTCCCTAAGTCCATCAGGACCCACGATAGATTGAACTGGGGGCTCAGCATCATCTTGGCCTTCACTAAAGTCATCCTTTGGCCTTTCCATCTCCAAACCCTCATCCCTTGAGGAAGGAGAACTGGCTGACGGACTCCTTTCTTCACTTGGACTGTCAGGGTCTTTGTGACCTGACGGGTACACTTCATCGTAGCCCGCTCCGTCGCGGACAAACGACTGGTTACTGATGACTTGCATAATTGAGTGTAATTTATCACTTCTCAACTTTAAACTTTAGTCTAATTTTATTTATTTTTTGTTGATTTTAGACTTCATTATTGTTATTTAAATTTTATTTCAGATTTGAAGAAAATGAAGATTTACTCAAATAAAGAGACATGAAGCAGCTGAAAAAGGTTTTGAGCTGAACACTTGGGCTGAAAAAGGGCAATACGTAGTGGCTAAAGGCAGAAAAGAAAGGCAGGAAGAAAAGAAAAAAAGAAGAAGAGAAGAGTGGCTGAACTGAAGCAAAAATGTTTGGGCTGAAAAGCAGAAAAACGTTTGGGCTGAAAAACTGAAAAACGTTTGGGCTGAAAAAAAAAAGTATTTTGGGCTGAAAAATAAAAGGCAACCTAAAGAAAAGAAA